>CM060419.1:171893117-172501679 GCA_030545235.1 Helianthus tuberosus | reverse complement strand
GGTTCTTCCCTAGCCTCGAGCTAGTGGTATGTTACTTAAATCACTCTCGTGAACTATTTTAAAGTGGTTAATACGATTTGTAACGGATAAAAGTCATGAACCTACAAGTTGAAGTTTAAAAGTCTACTTAAAACGTTAAGAATGTTGGTTAAAAGCTCAAAAGTTGTGTAAATGTTGTAGTAATTGATTTGTGTGGTTATTCGGACCCGATCTATGTTGTGGTGGCTCGGATCATCATTCAACCCGGTTTAGTCATGTTCTTGGATCATGACATAAGGTTGTTATGGAAGAAACAAGGGTTAAAAGATGAAACTCTACCACACCCGAACCATGAACTTGTGTAAAAGTGATTTTACTTGTGAAATAGTATTTAAAACTAGTAGATCTACGTATCTACAAGCGGTATTTTCAAAGGACCAAGTGTCAAGAAAAATCATGTTTTCTAAAGACGGATCTTATGATAACTAGAATGATTTTTGGAACACACAAGTGTGTAAACACTTGTGTAACACAAAGTTTTGACAAAATAACCATTTTTGTAAAAGATGACCGGAAGTTGTAAAGACGGAACTTCTCTAAAAACGAGGTTTCTACGAAACCGGATTTATTTATATAAAGATACACTAAAAGTAAGGATCTTTACTACACATTTTAGAATAAATTACAAGTTCGTGCAATCTTTACGATTTACATGTTTATTTACTAGATTGATGTGTTGGATATCATTTTGATCGAATAAGAAAATTGTTGAATTGATTTACAAAAGAAAATGATACGCTTGAAAGCGTGGCCACCTCCAGTTACAGAGGAAACTCTGGCGAAATTTTTCTAAAAACCTAACACTTGGAATTATTTTCACTATAAGTGTTAGAAATACTTTTCGACTTATTTTCGCCACAACTTTATTTACAAAATATCAGAGGTGGGATTTCACAAAATAAAACGCGATAAGTATATATTTAGTATATATTTTTCTTAACGACACTTGTCATGTGTTTATGATTATTTTGTGAAAATACTAGTATTATTTTTAGGGTAAAAATAATACTACCGAATGTTAATGGATCCAAAATAATACGAACGACTCTACGATAAATATATAAGTTACATCGGTAATTCTTATTACCACTCGAACGTTAAAACATAACTTACGCATTTTAACAGAAATAATTATGAACGCGTATATTTGACAAAGTATTATTTTGGGAGAATTTTGCGAAGTAAAAATACAATATTTGTGAGAAGAATATTTATATTTTGGAGTTAGAAATAAAATATTTATTAAGTGAGACTTAATAACGTATTTCGAATATTACACGCATGTATTAAATCCCCCATCCGTGGGAAGGAAAATGACTACCAAGTATGTACAGAATATAAACACGAAATAGTTGACTAACTATTTCCCAAGAACTTAAACCATAAAGCTAAGGCACGGCCGTCCGTCTAATAGAATTAGTACGTGTAGGTCGTCACACAGCTGTTGGATTTGGAGACATATTTGGTAGAGACGCATCACTGTGAGTTCATGTCCCCCTTTTCTCTTAACTGTTTTCAGTTTTCTAAACTGCGGGGGTGAAATACATGTTACTTTGATTACAAGTACTTTATACACGGTATGGTTAGCGTAAGGAGGTTTACTACTTAGATCATGTGAGTGGGTAGGAGCAATATGAGGCCATTAGTCCTCATAACGGGACCGAGGGACAGGAGCGGTAGATCTATCTGGGTGTAGCGAGCCCAACCCCTGAGCCCGCATAATGGACCAGGCGGTGACTTTGTGCCCCAACGCGAAATATGCTAGGTTTGAGTCTTCCTACTTGCACTTCACAAACATCAGTGGCTTTGCAACCCATTGACGATCTCTTTTTTTTCCTTATTGCTACATACCAGGATTTTCATACTCACAAAGGTTTATTTACTCACTTACACATGAACTCGCTCAACATTATTGTTGATTTTTCAACTTACATGTATTTCAGGAAATTAACGGATCTGGCGCGGTATGGAACGTTTTCCGCTGCACTAGTCATGAGGTCATCTGGGTTTGGGGAATGTGACTCTTTCCTGGACAAGTCACAGTCCTTAAACTGTGTTTATGTTATGTTATTGTTTGTGTTTATTGAACAATGTCGTTAGAACGTGTTTCCGTTAAGACAATGTTACCATATTTGGTTTTCAAAACTTAATCAAATGGATGATCTTGCATGGTTTTATTTCATATAGCTGTGTTATGGTTAAGCTATGGTATTAAGAAGTCACACCAAAATTTACCACGCTTCCGCAAAGCCAGGGTGTGACAGCTTGGTATCAGAGCTCTGATCATAGCGAACTAGGATTCTTTCTCGAGTCTAGACTATGATCACTAGGGCTCTCACGAAAACATTTTTCTGCATACCACTTAAGTCCAGATCCAAAACTTTTTACAAACAAATGTTGAGCACATTTTATTATTTATAGGCTCAGTCTAGAAGGGCTGAGGCTCGGTCTGAGAGAGGCCGAGGCTCGGTCTGAGAGATCGAGGTAGTTGGCTAGTTGGACTAGGAAGAGTAGGCTCAGTCTTGGAGGCTGAGGCTCGGTATTGGAGACCGAGGCTCGGTCTGAGAGATCGAGGTAGTTGGCTAGTTGGACTAGGAAGAGTAGGCTCAGTCTTGGAAGCTGAGGCTCGGTATTGGAGACCGAGGCTCGATCTGAGAGGTCGAGGTAGATGATAGAGCAGTCTTAGAGACTGGGAAGAATTTGGCTAGTGAGACTAGGAGAATTATTTGATTGACTAACATGTTTATATGATTATATGATTGATTATTATACGAATATGTGTTTGTGTTACAAACATGCTATCATCATGTACTAGAAAGATGGACACTATGAATCCCATGGCCATAGTATCAGACGACGTAGTTTCATCGAAGCACGAGGTGTACATTTCCGATACTACCGGCACAGACAATGACGACTTTCAGCCCTTTTTGCGCTGCTTGAAGTCGTAGTAGAGCCTACTGATGGCCATCTTGTTGGGAGTTGCCACTCGCGGTGATCCCTGCTCCTGTGCCCCCTTGCCGCTTATCCTGTTGATGATATGCCCCCCGACGTGGCCTCTGACGACGATAACGATCTACTAGAGGAGGACCCATTCGAGGGCAGGGCCCTATTGCTGCTGGTATTAGCCTACTGCATGCAGACGCTCCTGCAGGGGAAACTCATGCCCATTCCCCTGTCCTAGACTCATTTGAGTTTCTGACATCCGCATTCTCGCATATACAGGGAGTGCTGCACCATTCACACGACGCCGACCCTGATACGGCATCATCAGCTGCACTGGTTCCCACACCCAGCTTTGAGTTTGATCACAGTAATGAGGGTGATCTTGTTCCTCCACCTGGTTTTGATCCAGACCATGACCTTGAGTTCATACACTTAAACCAGCCCTTGGAGGATCCTGTAACCCCCTGTGGTTGTTGATCCAGCTGATCTTGAGATGGAGTTTTTGATCCGGAGCCAGCTGTGGCCCCTGAGCCAGGCGTTGCTCCTGACCCCGCATTAGAGCATGACCCTGTTCATGCCGATGCACCCACTGTTGCTCCTTGATTGATCATCTGCTTGGACGAGAGAAAATTTGGGGTAACTGTGCAAGACAATTTATTATTACGGGGGCCCACGTAATAACGACTTGTAGTGCACAGAAATCCTGGTGGACTCTGCGGGTCAAGCTAATGAAAACCAATGTAGCAGGAAATATCTAAAACACGAATGACCAAGGCGAGGCGATGTAGCCTCGAGTTCATTCTATTACAAGCAACAAGCCAAATTCGCAAGCCTATGTGAAGGCTCAGAAATTTATTTCCCCACTCATACATTGAGTATATTTGCGTGTGAAATTGGGTGATTACATGATGCCTTATGTAGCTATATATCTCATAGACAATTGAAACGTTGTCTAACCCGCTTCACACCACTTCGACAAAAGGGAATGTCACCCAGACGTGACACAAACACCAATACGTTGCCAAGGACAGAAGCCGAGCTGCAAGAACGCATCTCACAGATAAATGCACGACATAAAGCCCTCCGCTCTAAGTACAACGATGGCATTACTGGAGATAACCCTCCGACTGGCTGCACCTATAAACAGTTCCTGAACTGCAAGCCTTTGAACTTTGACAGAACAGGAGGCGCCGTTGCATTTGTTCGTTGGTCCGAAAAGACCGACTCCATTCTAAGAATGAGAAACTGTTCGCCCCAACAGAGTGTTACCTATATCTCGGGATTATTTCTAGATAACTCACTCTCATGGTGAAACCTTCAGTCTCAGACCCTTGGCACAGACGCTGCTTATGCACTGAGCTGGGACGAGCTCAAGGAAACGATTGAGGGAAATGTTGTTTTAGGACTGGAATTTAGAAGCTTGAGGTGGAGTTCAGAAATTTGAAGATGGACGAACCAGAAATTCCTGAACTTGTCCGGCGATCGCACGACTTGTCTAGGGTCGCCCCCCTACTTAGTCGAACCGGAGTTCAAAAGGATTGAACGATTCATTTGGACACTTGCACCCCAGATCAGGGGTATGGTTACTACCTCGAAGCCCTCAACCATTGCAGAGGCTATCAATATGGGTGATTTATTTATAACATGAGATGTTATGTGATTGATAACATGAGATGTTATGTGTTGATATTGTTGTATACTTACGTACACTCTACTTACTATGACCTAACCTACGTGAAACGTCTTTTAGAAGATGCCACCAAGACGCAAGATGCGCATACCCACCTCGGAGGCAGAACTTCAAAAGATAATTGCCACAGCTATAGCACAGCACGAGGCCATTCGCTCCGATTGCAGCAAAGGTACCTCAGGAAATAACCCCCCCAATGGCTGCACCTACAAGCAGTTCTTAGACCACAAACCTCGAGAGTTCGACGGCACCGGAGGTGCCTTAGCCTTCGTGTGCTGGGTTGAAAAGACAGATTCTGTCTTACGATTGAGCCAATGTGACCACGAACATCAAGTCAAGTATATAACTGGACTATTGATGGATGAGGCTCTGTCATGGTGGAACCATCAAATTCGGACGATGGGCGAGACCGCTGCGCATGCTATGACGTGGGACGAACTGAAAAATCTAATGCGTGAAAGATATTGCTCGAGGGCAGAAGTCCAGAGATTGGAGACAGAACTGTGGAACTTGAAAATGAAAGGACCAAAGATAGCAGAGTATGTGCAGAGATTTAACGAATTATCACAAGTTGCCTTACTCCTGGGGACACCAGAGTTTAAGAGAATCGAACAGTTCATAAGGGGATTGGCACCTCAGATTCTAAGCCTGGTAACAACATCAAAACCCTCAACGATCACCGAGGCTATCAACATAAGCATAACACTCACGGAAGAAGCAGTTAGACGAGGAGAATTTTCCACTGCGGAGGAGAAAAAGGAGACTGCTATAAAGGCATCTGGGGATAACAAGAGGAAGCTCGCAAATTTCAAGATGGTTACTCGGGTAAGTAACAAGAAGAAGGCCAAAAAGGGAAAAGATTACAAGGGTATCCTACCTAAGTGCGACAATTGTTTACGTTATCATGTCGGGCGATGCAAATATGGGAACTGTGGTAACTGTGGCAAGGTGGGACATGTCAAGGAAACTTGTTGGCAAAATACTGAACATAGTAATAGGGGCCAAGACGGTAGTGAGGTTCACGAAGGGGACAACGACAATGATAATTGTCGAGGCAGAATGAGTGATAAACAGAAGCGTGCTCGAGGATGTTTAAACTGTGGAAGCAAAAAGCATTTCAGAAGATATTGCCCGAAAAACAGTCAGACGCAAGGATGAAAGCTCCCCATCGGAGCTAGGGAGGCACGCCAGAGATCCAAGCATGGATAGCGGTACGTCCCACATTACTCAATATTATGCATCTGTATTGCCAACTACCGTTGCAAATTTTACGATTCACAATTCTAGTGTTCAAGGACATAATTGGTTTACGTAGCGAGTGAGTAGTTATTCCAGTACCCATTAGAACTAGCTTAGGGGAAGCTAGTGGAAGCCAACGCAGTAACTGGAATCGGCACGATAGAACCCGGAGAGCGTAAGTTTACGCTAGATCTATTGCCAGTTGAGTTTGGAAGCTTCAACGTGGTAATTGGATGTATTAGTTGGCAAGCGATCGAGCGGAGGTTGATATCCGCACCTCGATGTCGAATGAAGGAATAATTGTGACTCACGAAGCAAGATACGCCACCGCCGATCACAAATTACTTAGGGCTCGAAAGTTGTTGTGGGAAGGATGTGTTGTTTCCTGGCTCATATCGGGGACAAGGGAGCCGAAGAACTAAAACTTAACAATACCCCCGTGATCGGAGTATACCCTGAAGTCTTCCTCGAAGACTTGCCGGCGTAATCTCCTGGACGACAAGTCGAATTTTGGCTTCAATTTGATTCTAGGCGCCGCGCCTGTAGCTAGGTCACTTTATAGACCTGAACCACCTGAGAGGCAGGAATTGTCAACACAACTTCAAGAGTTGCTAGACAAAGGATTCACCAGACCAAGCTTCTCACCTTGGGGAGCTCCGGTCCTGTTTGTTAAGAAGAAAGACGGTAGTTTTCATATGTGCATCGACTACCGGGAGTTGAACAAGTTGACTATCAAGAATAGGTATCCCCTGCCGAGGATCGATGACTTATTCGATCAACTGCAAGGTTCAAAGCTTTTACTCAAAGATCGATTTACGATCTGGATACCATCAGATAAGGATACAAGAGGAGAGTGTCCCAAAGACAGCCTTCAGAACTCGTTATGGACACTACGAGTTCCTTGTTATGCCGTTTGGTTGGACAAACGCACCTGCAGTCCTTATGGATTTGATGAATAGAGTTTGCAAGCTGTACTTGGACAAGTTCGTGATTGTGTTTATCGACGACATCTTGATTTATTCAAGAACAAAGGCTGAGCACGAACAGCATCTAAGAGCTATTTTGGAGCTGCGGAAGAAAGAACAGTTGTATGCCAAATTCTCTAAGTGCGAATTTTGGCTACGTGAAGTCCAATTTCTTGGACAAGTGGTGAATGGAGATGGAATCCATGTGGATCCAACCAAGATCGAAGCGATCAAGAATTGGGAAACGCCTAAGACGCCAACCGAGATTCGACAATTCTTGGCTTTGGCTGGCTACTATCGAAGGTTCATTGAGGACTTTTCGAAGATCGCTCAACCATTGACGCTCCTCACCCAGAAAGATAAGAAGTTTGATTGGGGAATCAAACAGGAAGAAGCATTTCAGCTATTGAAGGATAAGCTCTGCAATGCGCCAATCCTAGCACCACCGGAAGGTACTGACGATTTCGTGGTATACTGTGACGCCTCGCGTCAAGGATTGGGTTGCGTGTTGATGCAACGCCAAAAGGTTATTGCTTACGCATCACGTCAGTTGAAGGTACATGAGAAGAACTATACCACGCACGATTTGGAGCTTGGCGCAGTTATATTTGCTTTAAAGATCTGGAGACACTACCTATATGGTACGAAGTGTACAATCTTCACAGATCATAAACGCCTACAACACATATTCAACCAGAAGGAGCTGAATATGAGGCAAAGACGATGGGTTGAGTTGCTGAACGATTACGACTGCGAGATAAAGTATCATCCAGGGAAGGCGAATGTAGTCACCGATGCCCTAAGTCGAAAGGAGAGGATCAAGCCCATAAGGGTTAGAGCTTTAGAAATGATTATCCGAACCGATCTTTCCTTGCGCATTCGTGCCGCGCAGAAAGAAGCTCTCAAGGAAGGAAACCTTGAAGAAGAATACCTCCGTGGGATGGAGAAGCTTTTGGTACCAAACGAGGAAGGAACGTTATGTTTTGAGAAAAGGATTTGGGTTCCTTTGTTTGGAGGTTTAAGGAAGGATATTTTTTATGAAGCTCACAAGTCGCGGTACTCTATCCACCCTGGAGCGGATAAGATGTACCAGGATCTCAAAGAATATTATTGGTGGCCTAGGATGAAAGGCGATGTTGCTGTTTATGTGAGCAAATGTTTAACGTGCGCTAAGGTTAAAGCCGAATACCAGAAGCCTTCAGGACTTCTGCAACAACCTGAGATTCCCAAATGGAAATGGGAACAAATCTCCATGGATTTTATTACAAAGCTGCCAAGAACGCCGAGAGGCCATGACACTATTTGGTTAATAGTGGATCGATTAACGAAGTCAGCACACTTCTTACCTATCAGAGAGAAGGATAATACGAGCAAGTTGGCTGAAATTTACATGAGAGAGATCGTTACGCGTCATGGAGTACCTCTCTCAATCATTTCTGATAGAGACGGAAGGTTTGTGTCAAGGATATGGCAATCCTTCCAAGAAGCCTTTGGCACACAATTGAATCTGAGCACTGCGTTTCATCCGCAAACTGACGGGCAGAGCGAGCGAACGATACAGACTTTGGAAGACATGCTGAGAGCGTGTGTTATGGATTTGGGCGGTAGCTGGGATAAGCATTTTCCTTTGGTCGAATTTTCATACAACAACAGCTACCACACCAGTATTGGTGTCACGCCATTCGAAGCCCTTTACGGACGCAAGTGCCGATCACCCCTATGCTGGGCTGACGCAGGTGATAGGCAGCTTGCTGGTCCCGAAATCGTCCAAGAGACGACAGACAAGATTGCGCAGATTCTAAAACGCATCGAAGCAGCTCGCCACAGACAGAAAGCCTATGCGGATCCAAACCGGAAACACTTGGAATTCCAAGTTGGAGAAATGGTTTTATTGAAAGTTTCACCCTGGAAGGGTGTGGCACACTTCGGAAAGCGTGGAAAGTTAAATCCGCGCTACATTGGTCCTTTCATAGTTTTGGAAAGAATAGGACTAGTAGCGTACAAGTTGGATTTACTTGCTGAACTGAATGGTGTCCACGATACATTTCATGTATCCAACCTGAAGAAAAGTCCAATTCGAGATACCATTGCCATTCCCACCGACGAGATTCACGTTGACGACACGCTCCACTTCACAGAAGAACCTGTTGAGGTCACGGATTGGAAGATAAACAAGACCCGCCGGAGCAGTGTCAAGCTCGTCAAAATTCGTTGGAATGCCAGGCATGGTCCTGAATACACCTGGGAACGTGAGGACCGGATGAAAGAGAAGTACCCCCACTTACTTCCTAAGAACCCTGCATCTAGTAGCAGAACTTAAAATTTCGGGACTAAATTTATTTAACGGGGGGAGAATGTGACAACCCTCACCAAACCAGGTATCCGTACAACTTAATTAATAATTAATTACTGCTTAATTACTGTGCTTACTTGAACTTGTGGATAAACTACTACTTGATTACTGATACATGTACTTACCTGCATCATACTTTACTTATCGTCACTACATTAATTACATGTTGAACCCTAGTGACAAACATGATGCACAAAAGCACAGTAGCACATGAACGGATAACCTATTGAACATGCTGATAAGCCAGCATCAGGCAGACACTGCCTCTAAGGCCTGTATGAGCCAGAAATATTTTTTCTACACTAGTGGTGAGTGTAGGGATATAAGGATTTTAGAACTGCGTCTCTAGGAATAAATTACAGTGATCGGATGTGCCTAAAACGTACTCTAAGTACAAACTTCAGCACTTTACATAAAAATTCAGCTTTTAGCTACCTAATAAAGTGCCAAAACATGGGAAAATATTACTAGACACTTTCTAAAGTGTCGAAAATAAACTGTGTCACTAAATATAATAATCACGACACTTTAAAGCTTTGTTAAGCACTTTAACGGATTACTATCCAACCGAACAACCGGACTATACCCGAAACATGAAAATATTGTCATTTTCATTATTTACCTTTTTTTTCTGAGCCAGTTAGGGTCCCTGAACACCCTAACACCCGTCATAACACATTACACACTAGTAACCAGGTTAATCCCTAAATTAACCTAACTTTATCCTAACTATCTAGTTGGAAACTAACCAAGACCCCCCCCCCCCCTTGGCCGAACTCGGTCACATTGTGACCACATCTTGTACTCTTTTGATTATTTTAATTATACTTGTCCCATATCTAGAGGACACAATAACCATTGGTTAATAATCCTATGTTTTGTCTATAAGTAACCTACATAATCCACCATAACTTTCACTTAACATCTCACCCAACAAAACTCCCTCTCTCTCTCTCTAGTAAGCTCACGGCCAAACACCCCTATATCATCCATCATATTTTCGATTTTGATCCTCATATTTCAAGCATCTACAAGTGTTAAGGGTCTCGTATTAGGAAGCTTGGTGCAAACGGAACGCGAAGGACCTCTTTCTCTTGCTTTTATCCACCCCATTTGCGCTTAGGTTCTTCCCTAGCCTCGAGCTAGTGGTATGTTACTTAAATCACTCTCGTGAACTATTTTAAAGTGGTTAATACGATTTGTAACGGATAAAAGTCATGAACCTACAAGTTGAAGTTTAAAAGTCTACTTAAAACGTTAAGAATGTTGGTTAAAAGCTCAAAAGTTGTGTAAATGTTGTAGTAATTGATTTGTGTGGTTATTCGGACCCGATCTATGTTGTGGTGGCTCGGATCATCATTCAACCCGGTTTAGTCATGTTCTTGGATCATGACATAAGGTTGTTATGGAAGAAACAAGGGTTAAAAGATGAAACTCTACCACACCCGAACCATGAACTTGTGTAAAAGTGATTTTACTTGTGAAATAGTATTTAAAACTAGTAGATCTACGTATCTACAAGCGGTATTTTCAAAGGACCAAGTGTCAAGAAAAATCATGTTTTCTAAAGACGGATCTTATGATAACTAGAATGATTTTTGGAACACACAAGTGTGTAAACACTTGTGTAACACAAAGTTTCGACAAAATAACCATTTTTGTAAAAGATGACCGGAAGTTGTAAAGACGGAACTTCTCTAAAAACGAGGTTTCTACGAAACCGGATTTATTTATATAAAGATACACTAAAAGTAAGGATCTTTACTACACATTTTAGAATAAATTACAAGTTCGTGCAATCTTTACGATTTACATGTTTATTTACTAGATTGATGTGTTGGATATCATTTTGATCGAATAAGAAAATTGTTGAATTGATTTACAAAAGAAAATGATACGCTTGAAAGCGTGGCCACCTCCAGTTACAGAGGAAACTCTGGCGAAATTTTTCTAAAAACCTAACACTTGGAATTATTTTCACTATAAGTGTTAGAAATACTTTTCGACTTATTTTCGCCACAACTTTATTTACAAAATATCGGAGGTGGGATTTCACAAAATAAAACGCGATAAGTATATATTTAGTATATATTTTTCTTAACGACACTTGTCATGTGTTTATGATTATTTTGTGAAAATACTAGTATTATTTTTAGGGTAAAAATAATACTACCGAATGTTAATGGATCCAAAATAATACGAACGACTCTACGATAAATATATAAGTTACATCGGTAATTCTTATTACCACTCGAACGTTAAAACGTAACTTACGCATTTTAACAGAAATAATTATGAACGCGTATATTTGACAAAGTATTATTTTGGGAGAATTTTGCGAAGTAAAAATACAATATTTGTGAGAAGAATATTTATATTTTGGAGTTAGCAATAAAATATTTATTAAGTGAGACTTAATAACGTATTTCGAATATTACACGCATGTATTAAATCCCCCATCCGTGGGAAGGAAAATGACTACCAAGTATGTACAGAATATAAACACGAAATAGTTGACTAACTATTTCCCAAGAACTTAAACCATAAAGCTAAGGCACGGCCGTCCGTCTAATAGAATTAGTACGTGTAGGTCGTCACACAACTGTTGGATTTGGAGACATATTTGGTAGAGACGCATCACTGTGAGTTCATGTCCCCCTTTTCTCTTAACTGTTTTCAGTTTTCTAAACTGCGGGGGTGAAATACATGTTACTTTGATTACAAGTACTTTATACACGGTATGGTTAGCGTAAGGAGGTTTACTACTTAGATCATGTGAGTGGGTAGGAGCAATATGAGGCCATTAGTCCTCATAACGGGACCGAGGGACAGGAGCGGTAGATCTATCTGGGTGTAGCGAGCCCAACCCCTGAGCCCGCATAATGGACCAGGCGGTGACTTTGTGCCCCAACGCGAAATACGCTAGGTTTGAGTCTTCCTACTTGCACTTCACAAACATCAGTGGCTTTGCAACCCATTGACGATCTCTTTTTTTTTCCTTATTGCTACATACCAGGATTTTCATACTCACAAAGGTTTATTTACTCACTTACACATGAACTCGCTCAACAATATTGTTGATTTTTCAACTTACATGTATTTCAGGAAATTAACGGATCTGGCGCGGTATGGAACGTTTTCCGCTGCACTAGTCATGAGGTCATCTGGGTTTGGGGAATGTGACTCTTTCCTGGACAAGTCACAGTCCTTAAACTGTGTTTATGTTATGTTATTGTTTGTGTTTATTGAACAATGTCGTTAGAACGTGTTTCCGTTAAGACAATGTTACCATATTTGGTTTTCAAAACTTAATCAAATGGATGATCTTGCATGGTTTTATTTCATATAGCTGTGTTATGGTTAAGCTATGGTATTAAGAAGTCACACCAAAATTTACCACGCTTCCGCAAAGCCAGGGTGTGACAGACACCACCTCCTCCGCCGCCCACCCCTGATCCGCCACGACCTCCACCTCCTCCGCCGCCCACCCCTGCTCCGCCACCACCTCCACTTCCGACACCACCTCCTCCGCCGCCCACCACCTGCTCCAGCCCTGCTCCACCTCCACTCCTCCACCACCTCCACCTCCGACACCCATCTCCTCCGACACCACCTCCACCTCCGATTCAAGCACCATCGGAGCCACCACACCTCCGTCGGAGCCCCCACATCGATCTCCATCTCCTCCTCTGTTCACCTACCAGGTAGATATTTCACCCAATTTGAATCTTTATTGATCTTTTGCAAATGGGTGTTGAAAAAATTCTGTTTTGGTGGGAATTAGGGGGTGTTGTTGATGATTAAAAGCTAATTGAACAAATGGGTCGATGTTGATTGTTATTATTGAACAGTTTTGTTTGATTGGGAAGTGGGTATTCTTGATTAGGGGGTGTTGTTGATGATTAAAAGCATCACGCCGGTGAACTGGTTCTGATGCCCAATTTTGAAGCCTGTGAAGTCAATAGTATGGGGGTTGTTTGGGAGAAGAGAAAGGGAAAAAACAAACACTCTTTTTATTACACCCCGCAGACATTTGGTTCACCTCTTCTCGTGCAGATGTTTGCAGATGTGGTCCGCAGACTGCAGACCTTTTGCATCTGAAAAAACAAACACCACCTTAGTTTTGTGGATTACTATACTAATGTTCTCTGGTTAAGGCTCTAAATGTTTATTTAATAAGTTTCATATAACGAATTTGGTATCTTTGATTGTAACTGTGTTGGGTTTTAACAATGAAAAATGGTGTTTCATTTGCAGGGTTATATATATCTACCTTTAATGATATTGGAGCTATAAATAATGGGACCGTACAATATTTCTTAGAATAAAGTGAAGGTATTATTTACACACTATTATTTTATTATCTGGTGTACGCACTATTATTTTCTTAGAATCGAGCTATATGTATCTACCTGTGTTTTATAAGTTGATGGATCGATTTTCGTGCTATGGCGTTTTGTGTTATGTGAATGGAAAAACACTTGGCTTTTCTAAAGGTTATGATATGTGTGTGTATTAGGAGGCTACGATGATGAGTTTCGGTTTGACGAAAGATGAGATTTTTATATGTCCTGACGTGGCAGCCAAGATGATCATGTGGCATTCAGGTACGAGACCATAGTAAACCAAGCTGACTTGAGATCTCTGCCATGCATATGTCACTACATGCATGGTATCAGTATGTGTATAGATTATTTAAAACTTACTACAACCATACTTGCGAAAAGCCATGAATTGAAGTTGCATTATGTTTTTTTATTTCGGTGGGTCCTTTTTCACATGGTTACTGGTGATAATATAATCTCATTTTCATTTTTAGTTGTGTAATACCTCCTCCAATATGATGATGGTCCCTGTAAGACCCAAACTTTAAAAAGAAACTAACAAGCTTTCATTTGATAAAGATTCTAAACGGGTCGAATAATTTATAAGAAAAATTCTGCATTTAACTTCTTGCTACTAACGAAATTGTTACAAAAGAGTTTATAACCCAACATTTCATAGACTATTAACAAATTCTTTAACTACATGTTCAACATCTAACAACTACCGGGTTAGGTTACATACAAAAGACCCATTTTAACAAAAACATTTAACCAAAGTTTAGACCACAACTAGTAGCTTTGCGGAAGCGTGCATCATAAGTGTGTTCGATCCAAGTAGCGCCATCCGTCAAGTCGCTTTACCTACATTCAACCAATCAATTAGACATTTCAATTAATTAATTCATACGACCTTAAGTTACTAGTCGAACTACAAGAAGACCTTTTTAAAACCATCATTCAACACAAACTTCTCAACATGGCACATCATTCCTTCTAACTCATTCAACATCTCCATATCGTGTATTCGACTTACACCAACTCATTACAAGTATACGACTTCGGATATAGAATAATAACATTTTACATCAATACATGCTAGTAATATTTGTAAGCAAAGAACTTACCTTTATCGTTCTTCGTTTGAGACTCGGAACGGCTTGAGCTTTCCTCCTTAATTCCTACAATCCATAATCACATATTTAAGTCTCATGTCTTTCTTTCCATTCCATTATCAATAGCTTCAATTTAACAACTAACTAACTCTCAATTCTAGCCATTTAGCAATGTAATAACACATGATCAACTCATTCAAGCATTTTGGCAAACACTTGGTGTGCATGCCGTTAGATAAGCATAAGGTACAAGTATTATATGCATAACTTCCACTAAATCATATCAAGATCAACAAGAACATCAAATTGAATCAATTCTCATATATCATTCCATCTAAATCAGTTCCAACTAACAAGTTCTTATTATAACATCATCATACATGATCCATGTACTAATTTACTCAAGAATTTCACATTGTATCTCATAACACCCCTACCCTAAGTGGGTTTTCACTTCAAATGTTGATTTAGTCAAATTCAAGCATTCATTATAATCTAAATGATGTTCTTAGTTCATCATCCTACTAATTTCATACTACTCATGGATCTCTTAAGACCCATAACATACAAGATCATCAAAATATGAAATTCTACTTACCTAGTGCTTTAGCATGCTTGGATGATTAAGAAATCATGGACATGCATGAGTATTAACCAAGATTAGAGCTTAAATTGCTGAATTTTGAATGAAGAAAAAGGGTTCTCCCTTGTCTTTCTTGGCTCCTGGCGACACACACACACTGTTATGTGTGTGTTTGTGTTTTAATTTCAATTTATCATTCCTACTTTCTATTCATGTTACATTCGCCCCCCTTAAGATTAAGTCTTTATCATTTATGGCAATTTCCTTTCTTATTTGTGTTATATCTTTCTTGTAGCATATCATATTAACACGAAACGAGCATAACAACTATTTTGGGGTGTTACAAGTCCACCCCCCTTAAAGAAGGTTTCGTCCCCGAAACCATATTTACGTACCGAATAAAAACGGGTAGAACTTCCTCATTTCATCCTCCGGTTCCCAAGTGAGATCCGATCCCTTTCTGTGTTGCCATTGAACTAACACTTGCTTGATTTCCTTGTTGCGAAGAGTCTTCACCTTGGTATCCTTTATAGCTACTGGTCTTTCTATGTAATTCATTCTCTCGTCTACCTCGATGTCTTCGAGGGGCACATGAGCCGTTACATCCGCAAAACACCTTCGTAATTGTGACACATGGAAAGTGTTGTGGATCCCTTCTAATGTTGAAGGCAATTCTAACCGGTACGCTACTTTTCCCACTCGAGCTAAAATCTTGAATGGTCCGATATATCGGGGACCCAACTTTCCTCGTTTGCGGAATCTAATTACGCCTTTCCACGGAGATACTTTCAAGAACACTCGATCCCCCACTTGGAACTCAATATGGCGCTTCTTTTTATCTGCATATGACTTTTGTCTGTCTTGCGCCGCTTTTAATCGAGCCCGTACCATGTCAATCTTTTCATTGGTTATAGCTACTACATCCTTAGGAGCGAGTTCTCTTTGTCCCACTTCTCCCCAACAGACAGGGGTTCTACACTTTCTCCCATACAACATTTCATACGGCGCCATTTTTATGCTACTTTGGTAGCTATTGTTATACGAGAATTCCACTAATGGCAAATGTTCGTCCCAATTTCCCCCGAAATCCATAACGCATGCTCTCAACATATCCACAAGAGTTTGGATGGTCCTTTCGGATTGACCATCCGTTTGTGGATGATATGCGGTACTTATATGCAATTGTGTGCCCATTTCTTCGTGAAATTTCTGCCAGTAGCGGGAGGTAAATCGCGTGTCCCGATCTGACACAATAGAGACAGGCACACCATGGCGAGAAATGATTTCATCTACATAAATTTCTGCCAACCTTTTTGAGGAATAAGTCTCCCGTATAGGTAGAAAATGGGCGCTTTTGGTAAGTCGGTCGACAACGACCCATATTGCGTCATGCCCTTTTCTCGTTCTAGGAAGTTTGGTCACAAGATCCATGGTTATATCTTCCCATTTCCATACCGGGATTTCTAAAGGTTGCAATTTTCCGTAGGGTTTTTGATGTTCCGCCTTTACTTGGGAACATGTCAAGCATTTAGATACATACTTAACAATATCACGTTTCATTCCCGGCCACCAATAATTTTCCTTCAAATCTTGATACATTTTAGTGGCCCCCGGATGGACCGAGTAACGGGATTTATGCGCTTCCCCCAATAACAAGGTCTTTGCTACACAATAACGTGGTATCCACACCCGCCCAAACCTCGTTCTTATCCCGCTCGCGTTTGCTTCAAGTTTATTTTCAAACCCTTTCGTTCTTTCACCTTTCGGATCACCTTTATTCAAAGATTCGTCTTGTTCCTTCCGTATTGTTTCAAGAAGGTTCGGTGTAACTATCATTCTCATTGATTTCACTCGAATGGGTGGTGGGTATTCTTTCCGGCTTAGCGCATCCGCCACAACATTAGCTTTTCCCGGATGGTAAAGAATGTCGCAGTCATAATCTTTGATCAATTCTAACCACCTTCGTTGCCTCATATTGAGATCTTTCTGTTCAAAGAAGTATTTAAGGCTTTTGTGGTCTGAATAAATTGTACACTTTGTTCCAAACAAATAATGCCTCCAGATTTTTAAGGCAAACACTACCGCCGCCAATTCTAAATCGTGGGTTGGATAGTTAATTTCATGCTGCTTAAGTTGTCTTGAAGCGTAAGCAATAACCTTGCCTCGTTACATCAAGACACAACCCAACCCTTGATGAGATGCGTCCGCATAAACCACTAAGTCTTCCGTTCCCTCTGGCAGCGTTAATATGGGAGAACTTGACAATTTCTCTTTTAATATTCGAAAAGCCTTCTGTTGATCATTGCCCCATTCAAACTTTTCTTCCTTCTTCGTCAGCTTGGTTAAAGGGAGGGCTATTTTAGAGAAATCTTGGATGAATCTCCGATAATAGCCGGCTAAACCAAGGAAACTTCTTATTTCATTAACATTCTTTGGGGGTACCCATTTTATTACAGCTTCTACCTTAGAAGGATCCACCAAAATTCCTTTCTCATTAATTACATGGCCTAAAAACTGCACCCCACTGAGCCAAAACGCACATTTAGAAAATTTTGCATATAACTTTTCCTTTCTAAGCGTCTCGAGTACCTTACGTAAATGACCCGCATGTTCAGACTCGCTACGAGAGTATACTAGAATGTCATCAATAAATACTATGACGAATTGATCTAGCATATTTCGGCATACTCTATTCATTAGATCCATAAAAGCGGCCGGAGCGTTAGTTAGGCCAAATGACATTACTAAAAATTCATAATGTCCATATCGGGTCCTGAACGCGGTCTTAGGTACGTCTTCTTCCCTTACTCGAACCTGATGGTAACCTGATCGCAAGTCAATTTTTGAGAACCAGCTCGCCCCTTGTAATTGATCAAAAAGATCATCTATTCTCGGGAGGGGATATCGGTTCTTTACCGTGAGTTTGTTGAGCTCACGATAGTCGATGCACATTCTCATCGACCCATCTTTCTTTTTAACAAACAAAACAGGCGCTCCCCACGGGGATACGCTAGGGCGTATGAAACCTTTGTCAAGAAGTTCTTGCAATTGAGCCATCAATTCCCGTACCTCCGCGGGTGCCAACCGGTAAGGGGCTTTGGCTACCGGTTTGGCATTTGGTTCCAACTCGATACGGAATTCGACTTCCCGCTCGGGAGGAAGCCCCGGCAATTCATCCGGAAACACATCCGGGTATTCATTCACTATCCTAGTATCTTCAATTCTTAGGGCACCTAATTTTGTATCGACAACATAGGCTAAAAATGCTTTACTTCCATTCCTCACATACTTAACTGCTTCTAAGATAGTACAAAATTTTGCCCCTACTTCCCTTTCCCCATGAATGGTTACCCGTTTCCCTTTAGGAGATGTCACATGAATAATTTTGTTTTCGCATAAAATTTCCGCGCGATAACGGGATAACCAATCCATACCTACCACTACTTTAAATTCTCCCAAAACCATGGGAATCAAATCAATATCAAAATCTTCATCATCTATAGTGATTCTACAACCTCTACATATTTCGTGCAAAAGGTAACTCTTACAATCGGCAATTTCTACTTCGAGAGGTGCACACATTCTTTCTATCGTGAATAAAGGGGAACGTGCAAACTCACTAGAAACGAATGATCTACTAGCTCCGGTATCGAATAATATATATGTGGGTATAGAGTTTATCATATAGATACCTGAGACCACATTCGGGTGAGCCCTTGCTTCTTCCATGGAGATTTGGAACATTCTTCCCTTAGCTTTCGCGGGTTCTTCTTTCTTCCCTTCTTTCTTCACCCCTTGTTTGAGCTTTGGGCATTCAGCTTTCACATGGCCCGATTCGTTACAATTGTAGCACACCCTCTTGGGATTTGGACAGTTATAATACGGATGCCCTTCTTGTCCGCAATTGTAACACCCCTTCCTTCCCAATAAACATTCACCCGAATGGGGTTTTCCACATGTCTTACATCGTGGAAACCCTCCTTTGGAAGCTTCTTTCTTTCCTTGATCATGCGTTTTGGGTTTCTTAGAAGAACCTTGTGTTGACCCCTTCTCGGCTTGCCTTTTCTCCCCACGTTCATCTTGCCTCTTTATCTCAATTTCCCTATCCCTTGCTAGATCAATGATCTCGTCCAAAGTTTCACATTTAGAAGGAGTTATGAACTCCCGAATTTCAGCCTTAAGCATGCCATGGTAACGGATAATCTTCTTCCTCTCCGTTCCAACTATTTCTTCACAAAACTTCAATTGATCAAGAAAGGTGTTCGTGATCTCATTGACTGATTCATCCCTTTGCCGGAGTCGGAGAAAGTCTTCTTGGATTCGATCCACAGCTGATTGTGGACAATGGTACTTGATAAAAGGTTGTTTGAATTCTTGCCAAGTCAAAGTTTGAACTCGATTCTCTCTTATCTCCTTACTATACGAGTCCCACCAATCTTTAGCCCTTCGTAAGAGTTGCCCCGTCGCAAACATGACTTGATCTTCCTTGTCACAATGACTTCGAATGAACACCCCTTCCATGTTAGCTATCCATCTTTGGCATTCGATGGGATCAATTTCCCCATTATAAGTTGTAGGCTTACATGCCATGAAATCCTTGTAGGTGCACCGTCTTGTTTCCTTCTTGCCTTGAATCCCGGTTATCATTTCCTTCAATTCATCCACTTTACTCGTGATCATATTCTCCACCGTACTTAGTACTTGGCCCTCCCCTTCTTGTGCTAGCTTTGAAACGTTTGCATCAAATGCCTTCGTTACTTCATCCAAAATCATCTTGTTTAACTCGTTTCGAGTTATACGTTCGGTAGTATCCGTGTTTCCTCCACTTGCCATCTACAAATTAATATTCATGTTAAACATCATTACATTCATTCTCCTTATCTTTCTATACATCATTCGTCCTTAATAATTCATTCCCATAAGTCATCAACCCATCAAATCTTTCTTTATGACATTCTAAATGCGTTAATTATTTCGTTCGTTCGTTCGTGTACAAGACTCCCCATTCTTTCACACATTCATCATTAAAACATGTTAGTTATCTTGAATTCTTAGTTTTATGAACAATTTGAGGTGTTCTTTGGGTTTAACGAAGACTTAGAACTGAATTAAAGGGCCTTGCATAACAAACAAACAAATCAGAAAAAAAACAGACAAGGAGGGGCCGTCGCCGACGGCACATGGATCCGTCGCCGACGGTCCTCAAAAAGTTGCGTCGCTGCCCTTTGTCCGTAGGCAGTAAGTTAAGGCGTCGGGTGAAGTGATGCCGTCACCGACGCCATAAGAGGTCGTCGCCGACAGTCTCTCCGTTTCATTGACGCTGTTCAGCTCAAAACCTTCAATTCCAGGCCCTTTTTCAACCCGAAATGATCCCGTGAAGTCCCAAAACCTCCCGTAACATCCCTCAACACCACAACCCAAATCATCATAGTGAATTATTCGTAATCTCTTCCCGTTTTCATTTAAAACATAGTTCGAAATTCTTAAATCACTTACTTGCGTAGCGCTCCGGAACGAACACACCTTCATACGAGCTTTCGGTTTGAGTCCGAGCATCGTAACTTGCTCGAATCCCTCAAACCTAGGCTCTGATACCAACTTGTAAGACCCAAACTTTAAAAAGAAACTAACAAGCTTTCATTTGATAAAGATTCTAAACGTGTCGAATAATTTATAAGAAAAATTCTGCATTTAACTTCTTGCTACTAACGAAATTGTTACAAAAGAGTTTATAACCCAACATTTCATAGACTATTAACAAAGTCTTTAACTACATGTTCAACATCTAACAACTACCGGGTTAGGTTACATACAAAAGACCCATTTTAACAAAAACATTTAACCAAAGTTTAGACCACAACTAGTAGCTTTGCGGAAGCGTGCATCATAAGTGTGTTCGATCCAAGTAGCGCCATCCGTCAAGTCGCTTTACCTACATTCAACCAATCAATTAGACATTTCAATTAATTAATTCATACGACCTTAAGTTACTAGTCGAACTACAAGAAGACCTTTTTAAAACCATCATTCAACACAAACTTCTCAACATGGCACATCATTCCTTCTAACTCATTCAACATCTCCATATCGTGTATTCGACTTACACCAACTCATTACAAGTATACGACTTCGGATATAGAATAATAACATTTTACATCAATACATGCTAGTAATATTTGTAAGCAAAGAACTTACCTTTATCGTTCTTCGTTTGAGACTCGGAACGGCTTGAGCTTTCCTCCTTAATTCCTACAATCCATAATCACATATTTAAGTCTCATGTCTTTTTTTCCATTCCATTATCAATAGCTTCAATTTAACAACTAACTAACTCTCAATTCTAGCCATTTAGCAATGTAATAACACATGATCAACTCATTCAAGCATTTTGGCAAACACTTGGTGTGCATGCCGTTAGATAAGCATAAGGTACAAGTATTATATGCATAACTTCCACTAAATCATATCAAGATCAACAAGAACATCAAATTGAATCAATTCTCATATATCATTCCATCTAAATCAGTTCCAACTAACAAGTTCTTATTATAACATCATCATACATGATCCATGTACTAATTTACTCAAGAATTTCACATTGTATCTCATAACACCCCTACCCTAAGTGGGTTTTCACTTCAAATGTTGATTTAGTCAAATTCAAGCATTCATTATAATCTAAATGATGTTCTTAGTTCATCATCCTACTAATTTCATACTACTCATGGATCTCTTAAGACCCATAACATACAAGATCATCAAAATATGAAATTCTACTTACCTAGTGCTTTAGCATGCTTGGATGATTAAGAAATCATGGACATGCATGAGTATTAACCAAGATTAGAGCTTAAATTGCTGAATTTTGAATGAAGAAAAAGGGTTCTCCCTTGTCTTTCTTGGCTCCTGGCGACACACACACACTGTTATTTGTGTGTTTGTGTTTTAATTTCAATTTATCATTCCTACTTTCTATTCATGTTACATTCGCCCCCCTTAAGATTAAGTCTTTATCATTTATGGCAATTTCCTTTCTTATTTGTGTTATATCTTTCTTGTAGCATATCATATTAACACGAAACGAGCATAACAACTATTTTGGGGTGTTACAGTCCCACACACTAATATAGTCAACAACTATATAATATGGTCAAATGCTAGATTTATTGTTTTCTAACATTTTTTTTGTTATTATGTTGGGAAATTTAATTTAGAAAATCAGAAAATGAAAGAAGATATTTGTATATTGTAGAGAAAAGGAATCAATAAAGTAAAAAAGAGCCAATGATCTCTAGATCAAGTGGTGGAGGGCTTGCATTTCTCTTGAGAGATGCAGGTTCGACTCCCACTTGGTGCAGAGTGAGGCACTGGTGGGCAATGATAGGAGACCCAGGGAAACCTGGGTTGGATCCTTGAGCCAAACGGGTTTTACCAGTAATTTCACTGTCGTGCCTACGGGCGGGTGGGTTACCGGGTTTTCCCCGGAATTGGTGGTGGACTCGGGTTACTCTCGGAGTACTCCGTTTGTCCAGTGGGTGCCCCGAGAGTGCTCGGGATTGAGTTTGTTGGCCGTTCAAAAATAAAATAAAGTAAAAAAGAAAAGTAGATGGCAAGGTGAGGAAAAAGAAAGCAAGAGATCACATCATATATACTACACACATACTGGCCAACATTACAAAAAGGTTGAAGAAATCAAAAGAATTTCAAAAAGTTGTGAATCCACAACTTGCTGAAATATCAGTGGATGACCAAAATGGAGTGTCAGATAAATCTTCTCCAACTAACCCAAATAATAATTTAGAGTCAACAGGATTGAGTTCCTATTGCTTCTAGAAGTGTTTTCCTACAGGCTTGCACATTGACTACTGGTTTTATAGCTTTCATGGGAGTAATAATTCGATAGGTAAAATCTTGATGTGCACTCTTTTTAGCAAGATCATGCTTATAGAACAATTTAGGGGTGTTTGGATGTGCTTTTAAGTTGATCATGTTGCAATAATCAGTGGGGCAAAAACAGATTATGATTATATTTGTTATTAGTTAGGCTAAAAAAATAAAAGGTGCTAATATCTACATATTTTGCGGGTCAATTTATGTTTTATTTTATTTTTCCAATGTAGAAAATTAGCTAGAAATGATATATTTATGGGCAAGTGATGTTAGTTAATTACAAAACACAGAAGTGGTCCATTTGATTCACTTATTGTCTTGTAATCTTTTTCCGTTCTAAAACTGAGATGTTAATATTTTGCTGATTGATTTTTTTTTACTTTACAGTAATGTTGGAGTATGTTTTGAATGACATTGCAGAGGGATGGAAGCCCATGGGGTGTGGAGGTCAACCCTGGTATGATGGAATCACTTGGGAAGGAAATAAAAGTGTGGATCAAAATTTTGGTACTCATTTTGTATTCTAATTTATAAACTCTTCCCATCATTGGTGTCTTAGTTATATGTAAAGAAAGTTTGTTAACCTGTTATTACGAAGTTGGTGTTGCGATCACCATGCCGTCACAACACGTTAGTGACCTAACTATGTTTTACACTTCATGTGTGTATGTATCCCGCCGCATTGCGGCGGGTACTAATTCTAGTTTATATAGGTTTTTAATTAAATGAATTTGTTTTTTTTTAAATCTAGCCGTTTGTAACGGCATTATTGAGGGGCCCACCATTTATCCGGCTCGTCTCCATCGTCCGGGAGAAGCCGCTGAAGACGCGACGGGCCACAAGGGGCCGGTGTGGGACGATCCACCGGGACGGCGCCGGACCAGGGACGAGGCCCATACCCCTCGGTCTTATGAAATTTATAGTTTTGGGCTCATTAATTTTAGCTATAAGTGTATGAGTGTTCTTTGTATCCGATTTTACCTTCTTCGAGTCGGGTTCCTCGTATTTGGAATTTCTGAAAGTGAACTTCAAGTAAATTTAAAAAAAAAGCTATTTGAATTTTAAAGTTTTAATTTGGTTCCAATCTGGCTTAGTTCGATCAAATTAAGAAGAAAAATATAAGCACTGGATAGTGGATATGGGTAAACCTTAAAATAGTCTCTTCACTTTCAATTTTCAAAACCTGCAAAGCTTCATCAAACTAGATCTACTATGTCCAATTGTCCATTGTCTAACATCAAATGCCCATATCTATGAAACTAAAATCAATGCAAATTAGACTACGAAGATGGCATACGAGTTGTGACTTGTGAGGCGAGGCGAGACTTAGAGGCTGTTTGTTTAACTCTAAGTCTCTTAATGGTTCAAACCTCTTACTGGTTCAGCACTTAATGGTCCAAACTGTTCGTTTCGCGAGCAGATGTCTGAATGGTTTAGACATTTTCCTTTGAATGGTTAAGCAGAGGGTCCAGCTTTGGGGCTACGGCTTAATATTAGAAAAACTGAAGTATTTTGGCCGACATGCAACGGGGTGAAGGTCCGGCCCGGGCTTTTCTCCAGTGAGATTGGGAGGCCGGAGATGGGTGTCAGACTGCTAGGAGGGGCAGTTAGCCGTGATGCCAATTTTATTAGTGGTCTAGCGGCTAAGAGGGCAACGCGTGCTGTTGACATTATGGGACACCTTCCCTTGTTGCGGGATCCTCAAAGCGAACTCCGCTTGCTTAGATCTTGTATGGGGGTTGCAAAGTTGCTATTTGGTTTGCGAACTTGCCAGCCCCTCTTTGTGGATGATGTTGTTTCATGTTTTGATAAAGGGCTTCGGGAGGCAATAGAAGACATTGTCGTATGTGGGGGTCCTTTTTTTGGTGAACTACAGTGGCGGATCGCGACCTTGCCAATGCGGCTTGGTGGGTTGGGCCTTCTCTCGGCCAGGAATATGGATGCCTATGCCTTTGTGGCTTCCAGGTCTCAATCTTGGGAGTTGCAGGACCACATCTTACGTAACAGTGGGGTTGCTAACACTGATCCGGATTATGCCAGCGCCTTGGAACACTTGCATGAATCTCTACCTAACTTTGATCTCGGCGGTTTCTCTAACAAGGACACCGCCCCCAAAAAGCCACAGAAAACTTTGGCGAATGCCTTTTGTTGTCGAATCGCACAAAGTTTGGGAGAAGATTTCCATTTGTCCCCCCGCCAGAAAGCAGTCATTGAATGCCTACAGAGGCCTCACGCTCAGGATTTCTTAACTGTTATTCCTATTGAAGGTTTGGGTCAACGTATGTCAGCGGTTGAGTACCAGTCAATCCTTAAGTACCGTTTGATGATCCTCATGTTCCCGAATGATGAAACTTGCCCAGTCTGCCGTAAAGCATGCCTGGATAAATACGGGGAGCATGCGTTACACTGTAGAGAGTTGCCGGGATTTAAGTATCGCCATGACTTTGTTCGAGACGCGTTAATGGATATTTCTCAGACGTGCAGGGATCTCAGCAAAGAAAGAGGCACCAGTTAATTTTCTGACAGATCCATCGGAGGGGAGATCCACCCTACGCCCGGCTGACGTGTTAGTTTTTGGTTGGGAGGGCGGGAAATATGCTTGTGTCGATCTCACAGGCGTATCCCCCCTAGCCGGGTTCCGGGAAAATGGGTTTGTGGCGGGGCAAGCGGTACTAAAAGCAGAGTCAAAGAAGGTGGAAAAGCACGCGAAAGCTTGTGAGGATAATCAGCATGCCTTTGTCCCCCTGGCGTTTGACACGTTCGGCTCCTTGGTGCCGGAGGCAGTTCGGTTCTTGTCTAGAGTTCAGCATGTGATCCACAGCAACTTTTCGACCCCTCAGGGGCGAGGCTTTGTTTTTAGTAGATTAGGGTTTTCTATTCAGAAAGGGATGGCGGCGCAGTTTGTTGCTCGTCTACCTGCTATCCTTATGTAATTTGCCCAAATTATTGGAATGAAATTATTAATGTTTTAGAAAAAAAAAATAATGGGATATTGAATTAAAAAAAAATTTACTGAGTTTGAATGGTTAAGACCTCTAATCTAAATTGGTCAGACATTTGCCTCTGAACGATTAAGCATTATACTGGCTCTTAATGGTTTAAACCTCCTCTTACCAGCAATTAACTATTCAGAAGTTGCCAAACAACCCCTTAGACGAAATACGAGTTGTGACTTGTGAGTTGCAATTAGGGTTCTTAATGGCAAACGTATTGAAGTAAATTCGAATTTACATATTCAATTTGGTTATTTTCAAATTCAAATATGAATACCGAAATATTAAAACCAATTACTTCCTAACTCGATTCACATAAATGTAACCCATTTGGTTCGACTTTTAGTCCAAATTACGAGTACAGAACACCCTTGCTAATTTATCTTTTTAACGATGGATGTAGTAAAAAATAAAATAAAGGGTGAAATATTTTTATATATATTTATTAAATAAAAAATATACATAATAAGAAAAACTTAGATGTCAAAAATATTTAAGAGATTTATAGGAAACTATGGTGGTATTTGTTTTTTAAACGTTAAATGTCTGCAGTATGCGGATCATATCTCCAGACAACTATAGAAGAAGAGGTGAATCAAACCTCTGCAGTCTGCAAGAGAAAGGTTCTTTGTTTTTTAACGTATGTGGACCAAATCTCTACCACCACCACATCTACAAGAAGAAGGTGGTGGTAGACGGTGGTGGTGGGTGGTGGTGGACGGTAGTGGTGGGTGGTGGACGGTGGTGGTGGTGGTGGTGGTGGGTGGTGGTGGTGATGGACGGTGGTGGTGGGTGGTGGTGTTTAACCCTACGCAGACCTTAGAAGATCTTAGAAGTGGTTAGGCCAAGTCTGCACCAAGAAGAGCTCACGCAGACGTTTTTTAATGAAACGTCTTCGAAAACATAAACAGTCTGCAGACGACAATGTTTGTGTGTGATCTGCGCGATACAGATAGAAGAGCCTATACAGATTTTTTTTTTAAAAAAACAAATAGCACCTATATCTAACGTGAACCACACAAACTTACGTCAAAATTAACACAAAAGGCCAAAAGTTATTAATAAATACATTTGGATTCTTTTGACGTCAAAATTAACCCAAAAGGCCAAAAGTTATTAATAAATACATTTGGATTCTTTTGACACATTTTATAAGGCACTAAAAATTCAACGTCACTTTCACATGTCTATGTTTTTGTAAGCGTCCAAGCCCGGCCATCGGTACACTCATAGATAAAAGGTCATTCATGTTCGCGATCGCAGTCGCCCAAATACCCATTGTGGTAAAATCCCGGCTCGCGCATGACATTTTGTCACTAACGAGACTTCAACCAATAAAAGGTCATTCATGTTCGCGATCGCAGTCGCCCAAATACCCATTGTGGTAAAATCCCGGCTCGCGCATGACATTTTGTCACTAACGAGACTTCAACCAACGACCTCCCATAAAGAAAGTCACCGGGTACCACTAGAGCATTAGCCCTTTGTTGATTTTGTCTATATATGTATACATGTTCAAGTCTAGCATTCCATTCATGCACACTATTAAGGGTAACTTACTAACGCTCTTAATCATATATTAAAGCATGTCTATATCTTCATCTGTTTCAGCCCTTAATAAAAGTTTTAACCAAAACCTTGTTCGCAACGCGGTGAACTTCAGTCCTAGCATATGGGGAGATCAATTTCTCATATATAATGAGGTTTTGTGACTTTTATATCACTACTTTCTAATTATGATATGAATTAGAGCAATTGATTTGGTTGGCATTTTTTTTAACTAGCTGTTTCTATTGTTGGTGTAGAGAAAGGATATTGCTTGTGAGGAGCAACTGGCTAGGGAACTAAAAGAGAAAGTGCGGAAAGAGCTCCTGATCGAAGGATCAATAGGACCTACACAGCATATGAAGTTACTAGAACTTATCGATGTGGTCCAACGCCTTGGTGTAGCATATCATTTTGAAGACGAAATTGAGGAATGTTTAAAGCATATTTATGTTACCTACGGGGATAAGTGGATCAACGAGAATAACCTCGAAAGCACTTCACTGTGGTTCAGACTCCTACGACAACAAGGCTTCAATGTTTCAAGTGGTATTGTATTGTTTGCAACTAATTATTTATATGTTTTCAAATAGGTTAAATGCAAAGAGTTGGCTAGAGTGAAACAAGTTAAACTGATCTAAAGAGGCTCAATATTGTTAATGCCTATACTAAGCCGTGCAACTTTCAGAATTAGTTATAATTAACCTACAATTTTGTGAAAACAAATATGAAAATTTTAAAAAGGTATTTGCAAGTTAACGACTAACCAACTCATACCAAAAAGACTGGTTTACCCCTACCCCATCGGCTAACATGTATGCCGATATCCATGTGTTACCTCTATTGTAGAATATGAGATCCCTGCTTTAAATTTTTTTCTTCTTTTTGCATAGGAATATTCTACAAGTACAAGAACGAAAATGGTAATTTTCTGGAGTCCTTGAGAGACGATATTCACGGTATGCTTTCTTTGTACGAAGCAACGTACATGAGGGTGGAAGGTGAAGAAGTTCTAGACGAAGCCCTCGAGTTTACAAAATACCATCTTGAAAATATAATCCAGAAACACATTTGTAGTAACGACGCTTCTCTTGAAACTCAAATATATCAAGCGCTACAACAACCTCTTCGAAAAAGATTGCCACGGCTAGAGGCATTGCGTTACATACCAATCTACCAACAACAAGATTCCCGTAATGACGACTTACTAACACTTGCAAAGTTAGATTTCAATTTGCTCCAAGAATTGCACCGAAAAGAGCTTAGCCAAATTAGCAAGTACGTGTATTAAAACAAGACTACTATTATAGTCTAGTATAAGGCTCAAAATGGCAATTACGAAAAATATGTAAACCGACCGAGGTTAATATATATCATTATAAACGGTAATTAACTTTTATTTGAAAAACAAAACTTTATTAAAGAAATTTAACTTATAACATCTGTTAGTAAAATTGCTACTGATTGAATAAGAAAATGATCTGAAACAGAAGTGAAGAGACAGAAACAGAAACAGTAACGAGTGAACCGGGCTTGTGTTTAACACAATTCCCTTAAACAGATTCGTCGTTTGTTCCCAGGGTACGCCGGTTCGAAGCAGCACCGCGCACTGTCGGACTTGAGCACTTGCCTGAAAATAAATAGGAGCTGTGTTGCAAGAAACTGAGATAGAGAAGAGAAGCTATTGGTATATCTCAACTGATCAGTCTAGTCTTCGATTTATAGGGCTGGAATCATAACCGAAATCAACACAATAAAGACCAAATAATGGTCATTAGTATGTCGGTTACGAGGGCCAGAACTATAACCGAAATCAACAAAATAAAGACCAAATAATGGTCATTAGTATGTCGGTTACGAAACTGATAATCAGTTAGAATTTGAAAACGAAATAATGATCTTCATTCATTTCAGTTTCAAAAACAGAAAGTCAAGAGTGCAAAAAACCGCTCCACGCGGACCCAGGTTTTTGGAACTGCATTCGTGTCCGCAGGACGTGCGGGCATACGCGAGTTCAACTAATTCCGGTTCCATTTTTTGCAACCCCCCTGCGCGCGCGGGGGTAGGTCTTGTGGTAAAACATGTCATAAGACTTCAAAGGCTTGGATAAGGTTTCACCTTATAAATTGCCTTTCCTTTTGTTCCCACACCAATGTGGGACAAAGTGTCACCACATTTAAGACTTTCATTCACAACACAAATTTCCAACAATCCCCTACATGAATGGAGGTCGATCTCAGAAACAACATAATTCCTTATTACATTTCAGCAGTTGAGTTTTGCATACGATAGGTAGGTGTTACCCTTTGAACCTTCGCTCATGAAATGCACTTAGCCCACTAGCTCTGAGTAGAACTCGATGTCTTTGAACTCGTCTGCCGTTTGTGTAGACGACAATGCACTTCACACAAGACTCTCCCTGACAAAGTCAAGTCCTCATAGTTATGTTCGTTATGTTCATGAACATGATGACTGGTTCTGCGAGAGCCATTAGGTATTGTGCCCCAACAATACCCTTCGAAGCAACCCCACTTCTCTCTCACATAGGTGATTCACTATGTATGTTTACTTTAGTCGAATCATTAAAAGCCATAGGCTTAGCCTCACACTTGTCACTTTTAGGAATGGACTAGGAAGTTTATAAATCTTTATAATAAACTACCTTATTAAATGCGTAGGGTTATCCCCCCACAGTGACCTTGCTTATTCATACAATTAGGTTTTCCTATTGAACTCAATCCTTGGGATCTCCAGTCTATTGAGTTAGGTTTCCATCATATGAACCTCATTTTTCAAGGGCTTCAGTCCCATTCCCATGGACGACGTCTGTACTAACTCTCTACTTAGGCCTTTTGTCAGCGGATCCGCAATATTATCCTTTGACCTCACGTAGTCAACAATGATAATTCCTGTAGAGATTAGTTGTCGTATCGTATTATGTCTACGTCTGATATGTCTGTTCCTACCATTATACATTGTGCTACGAGCTCTGGCAAGTGCCGATTGGCTATCACAATGTATACAAATGGCCGTTGCCGGCTTAGGCCATCTTGGTATATCCTCAACAAATTGATGTAGCCATTCTGCCTCTTCACCTGCTTTATCTAAAGCGATGAACTCAGATTCCATCGTGGATCTAGCAATAACCGTTTGTTTTGATGATTTCCACGATATCGCTGCACCTCCAAGTGTGAATACATACCCACTTGTTGCTCTGGAATCATTCGTGTCAGATATCCAATTTGCATCGCAGTGTCCTTCTATAACTGCTGGATATCTGTTATAATGCAACCCGTATTCCCGAGTGTATCTTAAGTAGCGAAGCAACCGAGTGATACAGTTCCAATGCATTGAACTTGGGTTGCTTGTGTATCTACTTAGCTTGCTCATAGCAAATGCTATGTCTGGCCTAGTACAACTCATAAGATACATCAAGTTACCAATAATTCTTGAGTATTCCAACTGGTTTACGGGTTCACCTCTATTCTTGGCTAGATGTTGACTTGTGTCGAGTGGAGTTCTAGCTTCATTAGAGTCATTTGCATTGAACTTCTCAAGAATTTTGTCCACATAGTGGGATTGACTTAAAACGAGTCCACTTTGGGTTCGCGTGATTTTGACCCCCAAAATCACATCCGCAAGACCCATGTCTTTCATGTCAAATCTTGCTTTTAGCATGTTCTTTGTAGATTTTATGATTTTGTCATCGCTTCCAGCAATGAGCATATCATCTACATATAGACACAAAATGACATATTCATCAGAGGTGTCCTTCACATACACACACTTGTCACATTCATTGATTTTGAACCCAGCATCAAGCATGACATGATCAAACTTTTGATGCCATTGTTTTGGAGCTTGTTTCAATCCATACAAGGATTTCACAAGTTTACACACTTTCTTTTCTTACCCAATAGCTGTGAAGCCTTCGGGTTGCTCCATGTAGATTTCTTCCTCTAGAATTCCATTCAAGAAAGCTGTTTTCACATCCATTTGGTGAACTTCCAAATTTCTAATGGCGGCAATGGCAAGCACCAACCTGATGGATGTTATTCGCGTAACTGGCGAATATGTATCAAAGTAATCTAAACCTTCTCGTTGTTTATATCCTTTGATCACCAACCTTGCTTTGTACTTATCGATGGTTCCATCTGGTTTCATCTTCTTCTTGAAGATCCATCAATATCCTAGTGGTTTACATCCTTGAGGAAGATCCACTAGTTCCCAAGTATGGTTCTGTAAGATAGAGTCTATCTCACTTTTGATTGCCTCCCTCCACTGAGGTCCTTCTGAGGAATGTACCGCTTGTTGGTACGTTTGAGGTTCATCTTCTACCATATAGGTAAGAAACTCAGGACCAAAGGATTTTTCAGTCCTTTGCCGTTTACTTTTCCTGATTTCAACTTCCTCATTCTTAGATTGTTCTCGAGGTTCATCGGTTTCAACTACACCCTCGGGAACAATTTCCTCAACCGGTCTAGAAGAACTCGGTTCACTTCTATCTAAGCATGGGAACACATGTTCAAACCACGTTGCATCCTTAGATTCGATTATGGTGCCTTTGCATATTCCAGGGTTCTTAGAATCATGCACAATAAAACAATAAGGACCATAAGGACGGGTGTATCCTATAAGTACACAATCCACCATTTTGGGACCTATTAGTAGGCGCTTAGGTGGTGTGACCACCACCTTAGCTAGACACCCCCATACTTTCAAGGATTTATATGGTGCTTTCTTTCCCATCCATAATTCGTAAGGCGTTACATCCTTTTTCTTATTGGGTATCATGTTTAACACATAATTTACCGATAAGATTGCTTCCCCCACATGTTTTGGTTTACACCAGAACTTATCATCATGGCATTCATCATTTCTTTCAAAGTGCGATTTTTCCGTTCCGCTGTGCCATTTGATTGAGGGGAGTAAGGAGCCGTGAGTTCGTGGATGATTCCACTCTTTGCACATACGTCAATAAAAGGTGAAACATATTCACCTCCTCGGTCGCTCCTTACAATTTTGATTTTCCGATTTAGTTGATTCTCAACTTCGGCTTTGAACAAGATAAACTTGTCAATAGCCTCTTCCTTACTCTTAAGTAAGTACACATAGCAATACCTTGTACTATCATCAATGAACGTGATGAAGTACTTGTTCCCACCACGAGTAGGAATTGCTTTTAGATCACACACATCAGTGTGGATCATCTCGAGGGGTTCGGTGATTCGTTCCACCTTTTTGAATGACGATTTCATTTGTTTTGCTTCTACGCAAGTTTCACATTTATTAATTGAGTCGATATCGAATGTTGGTATGCAATCAAGTTTGATTAAATGACGAATGGAATTATAATTTACGTGACCTAGTCTACCATGCCAAAGATTAGAAGACTCAATCAAGTAAGTAGAACTAGTAGCGTTTTCTTTCATTGCATTCACGACAATTACATTGAGTTTAAACATTCCATTTAGGGCATAGCCCTTACCAACATACACACCATTTTTGGTCAACACGACCTTATCCGACTCAATCACCATTTTGAACCCAAACTTGTTCAATTGCCACCCCGAAACAAGGTTCTTACGAATTTCTGGAACATACAACACATTGGACAATGTGAGTTCTTTTCCAGAAGTCATCTTCAAAACAACGTTACCCTTGCCTTTTATTTCTGTCGTGGCAGAATTTCCCATGAAAACCTTTTCTCCATTAGTCACCTCCTTGAAGGTGTTGAAAAGGCTTTTGTAAAAGCACACATGTCGGGTAGCCCCCGTATCGACCCACCAATCCTTGTTATTTTGCCCAACTATATTCACTTCCGTGACCAAAATCGAGAGGTCCGTGACCATGGCAACAAGCTTATCGACTTCATCTACCATGTTCACTTGTTGAGCATTTTCCTTCTTCTTGGGAAGCTTGCATTCGCTAGCCTTGTGGCCTTGTTTTTGACAATTATAACAAGTTCCAAGGAACTTCTTTTTCCCAACTCCCCCTTAGGACAAAGGTTGGAGCGTTTCCCATGACTTTTCTTTCCGCCCTTTCCACTGTTTTTTCCCTTCGAAGATTGCCCATGTTCAACAAGATTGACCTTCACAGTTTCAGGACCATCAACCTTTTTTAGGGCCACTTTGTTATCTTTTTCAATCCAAAGACGAACAACAAGATCTTCGATGGTCATCTCCTTTCGCTTATGCTTGAGATAGTTCTTGAAATCAACCCAACTTGGTGGCAGTTTTTCGATCATTGCAGCAACTTGGAATGTCTCGCTGAGCATCATTCCTTCCGCATGAATATCATGAAGGATAACCTGCAATTCTTGGACTTGGCTCATGACAGTTTTTGAGTCTATCATTTTAAAGTCCAAGAACTTTGCCACCACGAATTTCTTAGTGCCCGCATCTTCTATTTTGTATTTGCGATCCAAAGACTCCCACAATTCTTTGGCAGTCTTGGCTTTGCAATACACATTATACAATGTGTCCACCAAACCATTCAAAATAAAATTGCGGCACAGGAAATCCCAATGATTCCAAGCATGCATCGCGCTCACAGTTTGAGTATCCAAATCCCCTTCATCAACACGGGGTTTAGGTTCAGTCAGGAACCTTGCCAGATTCAACGTGGTCAGATAAAAGAACATCTTTTGCTGCCACTGTTTGAAATTCACACCACTGAATTTCTCTGGTTTCTCAGCATGCGACACTGCATTAGGCAGTGGTGTCACCAGACCGGTAGTGACGGTAACATCGGAAGTCATGACCGCAGAAACAGCACTGGTCATGACAGCAGAAACAGCAGTAGTCATCGGCTGTGATTCCATTCTGAAAATAAACATAATGCAGGAACAAATAAGTAATAGATTCTGTTTAAGTTTGTTAGTAAAATTGCTACTGATTGAATAAGAAAATGATTTGAAACAGAAGTGAAGAGACAGAAACAGAAACAGTAACGAGTGAACCGGGCTTGTGTTTAACACAATTCCCTTAAACAGATTCATCGTCTGTTCCCAGGGTACGCCGGTTCGAAGCAGCACCGCGCACTGCCAGACTTGAGCACTTGCGTGAAAATAAACAGGAGCTGTGTTGCAAGAAACTGAGATAGAGAAGAGAAGCTATTGGTATATCTCAACTGATCAGTCTAGTCTTCGATTTATAGGGCTGGAATCATAACCGAAATCAACACAATAAAGACCAAATAATGGTCATTAGTATGTCGGTTACGAGGGCCAGAACTATAACCGAAATCAACAAAATAAAGACCAAATAATGGTCATTAGTATGTCGGTTACGAAACTGATAATCAGTTAGAATTTGAAAACGAAATAATGATCTTCATTCATTTCAGTTTCAAAAACAGAAAGTCAAGAGTGCAAAAAACCGCTCCACGCGGACCCAGGTTTTTGGAACTGCATTCGTGTCCGCAGGACGTGCGGGCATACGCGAGTTCAACTAATTCTGGTTCCATTTTTTGCACCCCCCCTGCGCGCTCGTGGGTAGGACTTGTGGTAAAACATGTCATAAGACTTCAAAGGCTTGGATAAGGTTTCACCTTATAAATTGTCTTTCCTTTTGTTCCCAGACCAATGTGGGACAAAGTGTCACCACATTTAAGACTTTCATTCACAACACACAAATTTCCAACAACATCAACTTGGTTAAATGAAATAAACTAATTGTACATTTATGGTTCGTTGTTAATCACGAGTAAGGGTGTTCAACTGATTGGATAATGAATTTCGAATTAAGAGAATCAATTTTTTATTATTTTTTATATATATGAATTGGTATTCAATTTAGATTTGATTTAGCCGATTCGATCTGATTCGAATTTGAAACTCAAATTCTAATTGAATTCGATTTTGATTTAATTACAATTCACACTAAACAATAAATTATTTACTTTTATTTTTGAACTACTACAATCTAATTATTTATAACTTAAATAAAATACTAATCTACAAAATTGATAAACTATCAATATGCCAAGAGACCAATATTTAGAAGTTAGGTTAGTTACTTGTACCAAGTAAGTTAAGTAAAAATTTAGAAATAAGCAGTATGTATTATTAGACTTATCCTTATGGATGTAATTTATATTTAGAAATAAGTAGTATGTATTATTTATCATTTAGGCTTGGTAATGTTATATGGACTTATCCTTATGGATGTAATTTATATTTTTGCACAGATTTAGAAGTTATGTGTGTATGTATATTAACTAAATCAAATTATATGTATAAATTGAATTTGAATTTCGAATCGAAACTGATTGAAAATCATAAATTCGTATTCGATTCGAATACAGATCGAATTGAATTGAATTCAATTTTTTTAAACTGAATTCGAATCTTGATTATCAAATTCTATTTCAAATTTTTGGAATCCGAATCGAATTAAGGGTAAGGTTAATTTTAATCTAGCAATATAGCATATGGGTTATCCTCATGAGCTCACATTTTGTGTATGTGTCTAGATGGTGGAAGAATTTGAATGTGATGAACAAACTACCTTATGCTCGGGATAGAATAGTCGAAGGTTACTTTTGGATATTGGCGGTCTACTTCGAGCCTCAACATTCCGAATCAAGGATTTTTCTGATGAAAATTTGCAATCTACAAGTCATTTTGGATGACACATATGATAATTATGGTACTTATGAGGAACTCCAGATCTTTACTAAAGCTATTCAAAAGTAGGTGGTAACTAACAATTAACTTCTACTTATATTCATACATGCAAAAAGTTCCCAAAATTTATTGGTTATTGTGAATAACTTGCATAGATGGTCGATAAGTTGCATGGATATGCTTCCTGAATACATGAAACTGATATATCAAGAAATTCTCAATACTTACAAAGAAGCTGAAGATTTGCTAGAGAAGAAGGGAAATACATATCGCTTATGTTATACAAAAGAGATGGTACATAATATACAACCTGTTTGATCTTTATAATTCGTTTGTTTTGTTTTATAAACTATAATATTCTTGCCTTTAAAAACATGAAATCTAGTTAATGTGCCAGTTGCTCGTTCATTTGGAATTTAGGCTAAAGAGTACACTCGAAATCTCTTGATTGAAGCTAAATGGGTAAACGAGAGGTATATCCCAACCTTTGAAGAATATATGTCTGTTGGCTACCCCTTGATGATCATGTTGTCTTATGTTCACCGAGATGATTTGGTGACCGAAGATACATTTAAATGGGTGTCTAACTATCCTCCTATTGTCAAAGCTTCATCTTTGATTTTTAGACTCATAGATGATATTGCCACACGTAAGGTATATGAAACTTCAAGATTCATTATGTGAATATTCAAAAGAGAATATAAAACTATGGGAAGCAATTAAGTTATAGTAATTTTAAATTAAAATCACAGGACGAACGAGAAAGAAACCATGTAGTTTCGAGTGTCGAATGCTACATGAAGCAATACGAGGTCTCAAAGGCGCACACACATGAGTTATTCTCAAAGCTAATCGAAGATAATTGGAAAGTTATTAATAAGGAGTCTCTAAGGCCTACACACATACCCGAACCTTTACTTATGCCTCCTATAAATTTTGTACGTGTTTGTGATATCATTTATACAGGTGGTGACAATTATACTTATGCCGGGAAAGAAATGATCAACTACATTAAATCACTTCTTGTTATTCCCATAAGTGTTTAATATATAATGAAATTGTAATAATCAAATCATGCTTCGCAAATGTTTATGTGTAAGTTATTATTAGGATATGTGTTGTCACACCCTCAAAATACCACATGCGGAATCCACCGCGAGGTGTGTGACGTACTAGGGTCTACCTACTAATCACATTGAACTAACAGTAGGATAATAAACACATGTTCTTATTCAATATGAAAAGTGCTTTTCAAAACGTTTAATACGGGTCATAACCTAGTTTGTTTATATGGGAGAGGATCAAATAGGAAGTATAATTTGGGTAGGAAGTGTAGAAAGTAATAGGGTTATGACATGTGGTAAAGTTGAAAAATAAAGGGGAAAAATATTTTAGTCAATCTTATCCTAGCTTCTCCTATTTTCTTTTCATGAAAGTTTAAAACCCACCCACCATCTTCAACCATTTCATCATTTTCTATCTCAATAATCACTACATTATAATGCGATTTTTGTCATCAATCAATGATTCAAACACCCAATCAATGTGTTCTTCAACTTTTTTTTTTGAAGAAAACCAGTTTAATTTCATACAATTTCACATTTTTTCCCGTTATTTTGAAGCGAATCACTAAATTTGTTCGACTCGATCGCTGATAAGTGTTTCTAGCATTCAAATTTCGTCAAGCGTTAAAGAAATCGGCTTCGATCTGTGTAAGAAAGTTTTGAATTGTGTTTTTATGACCTGGGTTTTTGAATTGAGTCATTGCGTTTTACAAAGGAATGCTAAAACACTTTTTTTGTGTTTTCAATCCATTGCGTTTTAGAAATAACATATTTCTTTGTGTTTTTTGTCCACTACGTTTTAAAAACAAGACATTTCTTTGTGTTTTCAGTCCAGTGCATTTTAAGAAAAAGAAATTTATTTGTGTTTTTAGTCCATTGCGTTTTAGAAACAACATATTTTTTTGTGTTGTTTGTTCATTGTGTTCTTGAACAACATATTTTTGTGTTTTTCGTCAATTGCATTTTAGAAAAAAAATTATTTTTTTTGTGTTTTTTGGCCATTGTGTTTTAGAAAAAAAAAACATTTCTTTATATTTTTAGTCCATTGCGTTTTAGAAACAAGACTTTCTTTTCGTTTTAGAAAAAAGTCATTTTTTTATGTTTTTTATCCATTGCGTTTTTCGCATTTGGGTTTTCGATTTTTTTCGAAAATATAGTAATAGTATACTCGTTTTAAAGATAAAAACGTTCTTTTTTTGTGCAATTTTTATAAAAATAATAATGGTATACGGAAAAGTCATTAACGTTTAAAAAACAGGGGGGGGGGGGGAGATTGAAGGAGATAGAAACTATTGTCTTGAATTGACTAGAGTACCCATAAACAAATCCACACGTCTCTTTTTTTGTTCAATTTCACTCATTTAATATTAGCTATTAATTAATAAAAGATGATTAAGATTGCTTCCGAACCTTGTTTATATGTGCTAAACTAAGTAGGATAGGTTAATGTGTTTTAAAACATATTGGGTTTTAACAGTTAAATTTATTTATATGTTTTTTAAAGAACATGTATTTGTTTAACAATTTCATAGGTAAACTAATTGTGATAGTTTTCATAAAGAATCTGTTAGACTATACGATATGGAAAGACTTGAAGATGGGGCATTATGCGACATGTGGAACACGCGTCAGAATGTGGCGTGGTGCTAAAACGGACGGCGTGGCTCGGGCGTGGAGACATGGCGTTTTTCGACACATGGCACACATCGCTTACATTTAAATAAAAACCAGTTAATAATAATTAAATAAATAACGTGACATAACTTAAAAATAAAAAAAAAATATTTCATAAATTACAATAAACATTAACCAAGAAAACGTATTATTTGCCATGTCGCGTAGTGTTTGAAGTCACTATCGTACCTGTTATGGTACTCGACGCAAGCGATTTGGATGATGTCGCCTTCGTTTAGCTCACCATTCTCGTTGTCCACACTGTTGACAGTTATCTCAAATCTCACACTATCCATATGAATCATCCGAAAACGTGAACAAAGTGTGTGCACTGTTCGGATGGCCTCACCCCTACGTATACAAAATTCATGGTTAACTCGATCCCAAAACAGAGACGTGGGTAACGGAGCCTCGTGGTTGGTCACCGCCACGACCCACGATTCGCATAACGCAATGTCCTCTTCTACGCTCCATGGAATAACTGGCATTTCCAAGTTTTTTTTGGTAGGTTGTTTTGACATGTAAATTGGAAGAAGCGATATGTGGGTTGAGAAGTGGTCTATTATATATAAGGGGAGTAAAAAAAAATTAACTAGCGGTTTGGGGCAACGACTACTTACCACATCCAATAAAAGCATGCCACGTTGCAACCAATTGCCCTTCCACGCCGGTGGAATTCCTCCCGCCCACTACACAATGCCAGTAACAATGCTATGTGCGGTGTTGTGTGTGCGGCGTGGAGTAGCCTAAACGCCACAAATCTACGGGCATACCGTATGGTCTTGTAATGAAACAGAACAAATTAATAACGAATCTATAAAGTCATATCTGATACTTTAAGATTGCCATCATGTATTATAATTAGATAATAAAAAGTAATAAGAAAAATGAAATGATTGTGGCATGTTGGTTCTTGCACACATGTGCGATTGTAGGTTCTCCATTGCTCAAACAAATATCTACTCTCAATTAAAAAAACTACAATTGCTAAAACCGGTAGATTGTTGAGCTTGAACGCGGATTACACGCGTTTCAAGCAAGAAGCCTAAGACCAGTGGACTGAGGCCTTAAATCTTTGGTTAGAAGTGCTTAGTACCATGAACAACACTCTTGAATGGGTAAGTGTTGAACTAGTAAGAGTTTTGAACCATTAAGTGCTGAACCGTCTAAATCATTAAGAGTCAGTATAATGTTTAACCGTTCAGAGGCAAATGTCTGACCAATTCAGATGACTCAGTATAATGCTTAACCATTCAAAGACAAACCTCTGAATCATTCAGACATCTGCTCGCGAAACAAACAGTCTGAACCATTAAGTGCTAAACCAGTAAGATGTCTGAATCATTAAGAATTTTATTAAGAGCTAAACAAACAGCTTAGTAGGCTTAACTGTTTACATCTGCTTCAAGACTCTTGAGATAGATAGCTAAACATTTAGCTAGTTAACCCACTCAAGGAGGTAATGTGAACCAAAGGGTAATCATTATGCTTTTGCTCTCAAGGTCTCCTGTTTTGGGGAGTATTTCATCATGAACTGGTTTAAATAGAGATGAGCGCGGGTCCAAAACTAGCAGTTTTTTTCCCTGATGGACCAGGTCATACTTAAGTGATATTTTTCTTTTATTTAGTTGACGTGTCATGGTAGGTGGCAATTAACTTATTGGATTTTTTAATGTTTACTTGTTTTAAATTTCAACTTTATGTAAATGTTTTTTTTTTAATTCAGAATAATGAAGAGTCTACTTTAAATAGAAAAACTAGCTGCTATTATTATATGTTAATTATTTTGTTTGTTTTAAAGTTCATGTATTTTGTGTTAGATAAAAACTTTATAAATCCAAAGGGCCCTTTGGTCTTACGGTATATCAAATTTTGTTAAATGGTGATGCTTTTCAAGAGGTTGAGTGTTCGAGTAGTGCGGTGGACAATTGGTATAGAATTAAAAGTACATTAGATTGTTGTTTCTTAGAAAAATAAAAATTTTGTGTTGCCAACATAATATATATACTCGTCAACAGACATGGTTATTGACATTGCTAGCGCTAGAGAATAGTGTCTAAAGGTAGTCATAGAAGTGACACAAATTAATAATAATGCAAATAGCGACGTTATTAATTGTGACCGCCTCTCAAGTATGGCGACTAAAATTTTGATGCAAAATAGCGACTTCATGGAATGAAAATAGCAATAAAGAACGAGGTATTTAGGTATTTTCTGAGACGTATTAGCATGCTTTGCTGGAGGCATATTTTTATTAAAAAAAAAAAAACGTTTTAGGTGTCGCAAATTCTGTGATGGTGTAATTCTGATGCATCCTTGTTGTTGTTGCTAAAAGCGTCGCTGGCATGAAATCGTAACTATATGATACTTTTTGTAGTGTGCATACACAGATATAAGCAACCAGAATCATAATCAGAAAACTTTATTATAAAGGACAAACCGAATTCCAACATGACAAAATACATAATAAAATAAAGAACATATGAAATTGATGATGGACCAAATTAACACCAATTTGACCCTTAAACTCTTAAAGACCTTTAACTGAATTACAGAAATAGAAATAAAGACAACACCTGATGGTTTAGTATGTTATAACAACTCCGAAATGATAATAAAACATTATGCTTATCATGTTGCTCTTTCGATAATCATTCTGATAGACGTCATTCCATTTGAACTGGCATTGGCTATGCATTCCCAGAGGCCATCGTCGCTTAGAATCTGAAAACTGTTACGATTGCAGTCTATATATTTGATTCGAAAAGCATTCTGATTCACTTGGTTAAATCTCCGTGTCACTTCAACCCATAAGTCTGTGATTCCTGACATCAATGGTAGTGAAAACTTTATGATTTCATTCTTGTATTGAACTTTAATCACCTTCGCCATTTGTCTGGTTGCTAAGTTCTCAGCCTGCAAAGGGTTATAATTAAGTTAGAAAACACGAATTATATATTGATTATCTAGTATAAAATAGATCATAGAAAGTAAAAAAAAACACACACACATATAGGTTTTTATGATGTTGGGTTTAATCTTGGAAGATGTGTAGATTCGATCATGCAAATTATATCAGTGAAAATGAGCTAGGTTGAAAGTGTAAGAAAGAAGTTTAGAATTTTATTCAACTAAAAACAAGGTACAGTTTAAGATAATATCCCTTATGTTACTGATTCTTTTGTAATAATCATCATATATAAAAATAATTTTTAACATATTAAATTGAATTTTGTAATATATTTAAGATGTTAAATGCATTGTTTCCTGGTTCCCTACCTTTTTTTAGTGTTCCTCATTGAACCCAACCCTATATATATGTGTGTGTGCGCGCGCGCGCGTGTGTATTGAGCATCAAATTCAAAAACCAAATATTTTCGACAGTATTATCCATAAAATGATTAAAGCTTGAAATATGCACGACAATGAATATACTTTCTTTTTAATGTTCTTTTGAAAACAACAAAAATCAACAGTACCCTATGATTTGAAAATGATTGAATAAATAATAAAAAGAGTAAGTACATATGTTCTTATAATTCTCTATTAAAAAATAGATTTTGTTTTAAAGGGCTATATATACCAGTAAGTAAATATGCATAGTTTATAACTGTTTAACAATAGAAAAATGCAATTGCATAGACACTCATAGATTGTGTTACAGAATGTCAACAGGTATATGAAATATTAATGCAACAAATATATATAATATACTAACCTTCAATAAATTGCGAATCTGATTGAAATCTTTAGCATAACTTTTTTTGGGGATAGTTGTGACAAACTCGATGACCCCGAGAAAAATATCGTTACCATCCCTATCAGAAAATACAGGCATGACTAACTGTCCCATAAACTGATCACGGGCTCGAATGGTCCTTTGATCTGAATTACCTGTTTGAGCTGCTAGGCCAGCAAACCATTCTTGATCAACGGGTGTATCTCGTCCAATGAAAAAATCGTATTGGAGACACTTGTTCCTATAATTCTCAAGCGCTTCATTGTTTTTATTTGATCGAGATGGTTGACCTATCACTGTTAGAACCATCTCATTGTGAACTGATGATCCAAGTTCCCAAAACTGGAGACAGCCTCGGCGTCCTTCGAAATTAAATTTCTGGAATACATTGTTAATTCTGGACTGCATTTTTGAAAGTTGGAAAGAAATTCTGAACTGGAGAAGAAGATAACTTTGCTAAAACATGTGATGATCTGGGCCATATTTATAATGATAAAATAATCAAAAAGCTAACTTGGGGGTTCAAATAACGAGTCATATGAAGGGTTCAATAATACAATCAGGTCAAAGTTTAAAGGGACCAATTAACCAGCTGGGGCATGCAAGATTTTAGTGTATTCTATGCAACTCTTTTTGACATACTTCTCACGGAATTAATAAATCTTTAACATATTTACCGTAAAACTAACACTAAAAATATTTTGCTTTTAACTTTGTTCCAAATAGATTTTTTAAAGGTATTTTTTATTATATGTACATTCTGTAATTATTATTTATAAATTATAATTTATTTTTCTGTTTCAAGAAATTAAAACATTAATTTAATATTTTAAATTACTTTTAATTGCCGATGGGAATCCATCGGTAAAACTCGGCAGAATATGTTGCTAATTCGTATAATTGGTATGTAGGTATCCTTCGCTATTTTATCCATTGGTAATCTGTTGGAAATAACCACCTTTCGACAACTTACAGAAGTTGTATGTGATCTGTGGGTAAAGTAGTCCGTTTGCGATCCCACGATAATGTGTTGTCACTAGTATGTTGTAAAAGAAAACTCAAAACATAAAGTTGTGATATGCTCTAAAGAATGTCGACACGTGTTTTACATCAATCAAAAATCATAAAAACGAATATCAGTAACGATTCCAATAGTTCCGATATTGGTACCAATGTTGTTCAGTCGAAATCGACTTTGTAATGATATTGTCGGGATGGTATCAGTTTGGTTTGTCATGTTGCTGATACATATATACCGGCACTCACTATAGCTTATGATACAAAATATACTCTCCGAAGTTGTTCAGACAACATCGGTTCCATTTTGTTCGTTACAATAAATAAATATAACGGAAAGGGAAACGGCGTCGATCTAAAAATAAATAAATAGATAATTGTGAGGTACCTTTGATAGTATGTACGTTTGTGTTTGATTACTTGTACTTTACTACTCATGATTCCCTTTTAGAAAAAAAAAAGAGTTTTGTCGAGTATAAACAAAAACATGTATGTCGCTACGACCTACTTGGGATTTTATAAAATACTGATACATTAAAAGTTTTATAAGGTAACAAAATATGTTCAAATGATAAAAAAATGAAAGTAAAAAAGAAAAATAAGATAACTTTAAAATTGTTGTGTATGCAATCTTAAATTGTGATAGATATCGTATTACAAAAAGGCATTAATCGAATTGTGGACAGAATTAATTGGCCAATTGGATGGTTAGGCCCGCATGTGTAGTACTAATTGAACCCCTTGTTTTGTTCACTTATACGGTTGGACCGGGTCAAATGAGAAATTGCAAAAATATTAGAACCATACCGTCGAAGCCAATAAAAATAGAAGTTGGTTTGTATGATTCGATCTGAACCTTTCATTTTGGTGCTATTTTATACAAGCTTCTGTCATATGACATACAATAGGTGTTATTATTAATTTTGTAACAAAAAAACTTTATTACGCAGAAATCCCAGCTCTTCTTAGGATGTCCCACAAAGCATCCCGAACCCAGTCATGCCGATATTTGAATCCAGGGAGATCTTTACAATGAACTGCGTGTTCCCCGTATTTATCCATACAAGCTTTACGGAAGAGGCTCCTGTGAATTTTCTCACGGACCCTATGGAAGGGAGATCTACTCTGCGACCAGCGGATCTGATTGTCTTTGGCTGGGCTGGGGCTTGGGAAACATGCTTGTGTGGACCTTACGGGAGTTTCCCCTTTGGTTGGTTTAAGGGAAAACGGGTTTGTAGCTGGACAAGCAGCAAGAAAGGCAGAATCAAAGAAAGTGGATAAACACGCTAAAGCTTGCTCAGAGAATCAACATGTCTTTGTCTCTTTTGCCATTGATACATTTGGCTCCCTAGCGCCAGAAGCTATCCGCTTTTTGACCAGGGTCCAACGGGTTATCCACAACAATTGTTCAACCCCAGGCGGGCAGGGGTTTGTCTTTGGAAGGTTAGGGTTTGCAATTTAGAAAGGGGTGGCGGCGCAGCTTGTTGCACGTCTACCTTCTATTTTGATGTAACTTGGCAAGTTTTTTTGGTGGAAAATTGAATTGAAATAAAATTGAAGGAATTCTAGTAAAAAAAAAATTAATAAATTGCTTATGATTTAAGAAGATTTGAGTTTTTTAAATTGTTTTTGTAAACAAAAAATGTTCTAGATGTATACTGAGTAAAAGAATTGTAAATATTACAGTAACGGAATTTGTGTATCCATCTAGAGTGTTAGTCAAATGATTACTTTCACAAGAATGATTGAAATTTGCTTTCTATTACTTTTGTTATTTGAACCTCAAATAATCTATTTGGACCCTCAATAAGAGAATTGTGGACCCTATCGCTGGTCTGGCCGGTTATAAAAGTGACTGAACCAGGCCATAGATTGAATAAACTGTCATTGATCATCTCTGGAAGTAGTTCAAAGCACAGTTCCTCAACTAGAAGATCAGATTGGTTAACAATGGCCTGTTTTAGTATGAACAGCAGCTGCACACAAACTACAGTTGTGGTTTCACCTGGTGAATCTTCTCCCTTCATTAAATTTGTGGAATACATTGTTAATTCTGGACTGCATTTTTGAAAGTTAGAAAGAAATTCTGAACTGGAGAAGAAGATAACTTTGCTAAAACATGTGATGATCTGGGCCACATTTATAATGATAAAATAATCAAAGAGCTAACTTGGGGTCCAAATAACTAGTCATGTGAAGGGTTCAATAATACAATCAGGTCAAAGTTTAAAGGGATCAATTAATTAACCAGGGGCATGCAAGATTTTAGTGTATTCTATTTCTATGCAACTCTTTTTGACATACTTCTCACGGAATTAATAAATCTTTAACATATTTACCGTAAAACTAACACTAAAAATATTTTGCTTTTAACTTTATTCCAATTAGATTTTTTTAAGGTATTTTTTATTATATGTACATTCTGTAATTATTATTTATAATTTATTTTTCAGTTTCAGGAAATTAAAACATTAAAATTTATATTTTAAATTACTTTTAATTGCCGATGGGAATCCATCGGTAAAACTCGGAAGAATATGTTGCTAATTCGTATAATTGGTATGTAGGTATCCTTCGCTATTTTATCCATCAGTAATCTGTTGGAAACAACCACATTCGACAACTTACAAAAGCTGTATGTGATATGTGGGTAAAGTAGTCCGTTTGCGATCCCACGATAATGTGTTGTCACTAGTATGTTGAAAACGAAAACTCAAAACATAAAGTTGTGATATGCTCTAAAGAATGTCGACACGTGTTTTACATCAATCAAAAATCATAAAAAACGTATATCAGTAACGATTCCAATAGTTCCGATATTGTTACCAATGTTGTTCAGTCGAAATCGACTTTGTAATGAATTTTTCGGGATGGTATCAGTTTGGTTTGTCATCTTGTTCGATTACTTATACTTTACTACTCATGATTCCCTTTTAGAAAAAAAAAAAAAAAAAAAGAGTTTTGTCGAGTGTAAACAAAAACATGTATGTCACTACGACCTACTTGGGATTTTATAAAATACTGATACATTAAAAGTTTTATAAGGAAACAAAATATGTTCAAATGATTAAAAAATGAAAGTAAAAAAGAAAAATAAGATAACATTAAAATTGTTGTTTATGCAATATATTGTGATAGATATCGTATTATAAAAAGGCATTAATCGAATTGTGGACAGAATTAATTGGCCAATTGGATGGTTGGGCCCGCATGTGCAGCACTAATTGAACCCCTTGTTTTGTTCACTTATACGGTTGGACCGGGTCAAATGAGGAATTGCAAAAATATTAGAACCATACCATCGAAGCCAATAAAAATAGAAGTTGGTTTGTATGATTCGATCTGAACCTTTCATTTTGGTGCTATTTTACACGAGCTTCAGTCATATGACAATATAATAGGTGTTATTATTAATTTTGTAATAAGAAAACCTTATTATTGATTTTGAAAATATTAATTAATTGCTTATGAAGATTTGAGTTTTCTAAATTGTTTTTGTAAACAAAAAATGTTCTAGAAAGTAAAAGAATTGTAAATATTACAGTAACAGAATTTGTGTATCCATCTAGAGTGTTATGTCAAATGATTACTTTCACAAGAAAAATTGAAATTTGCTTTCTATTACTTTTGTTATTTGAACCTCAAATAATCTATTTGGACCCTCAATAAGAGAATTGTGGACCCTATCGCTGGTCTGGCTGGTTATAAAAGTGACTGAACCAGGCCATAGACTGAATAAACTGTCACAGTTGATCATCTCTGGATCTAGTTCAAAACACAGTTCCTCAACTAGAAGATCAGATTGGTTAACAATGGCCTGTTTTAGTATGAACAGCAGCTGCACTGAGCAAACCACAGTTGTGGTTTCATCTGGTGAATCTTCTCCCTTCATTAATTGTGAGTTCAACTAACATAAATTCATGGTTCATTCACTCTTAGTTGTTTCTACTTTCTAGGAAACCAGCTGTTGTTTCTTGTTCTTTAGTGTTTATTTCTTAATATAATTTCATATAACAGATACTTTTCTTGCATCTCTTTCTCTCCATCTATCTCTCTCCCCTTCTGTTGTTCAAAATGCGATATATAATCCCGAGCTCAGTTTCTCCGGCTTATCCCTCACTAACGGTTGACTAAAGTACCTCCATCGTTTTCGACTATGTCTCAGATGCTACGAGCTACCTACTCCTGTTTTGTGGTGTTAGAAGAAAAGCCTTCTTCGGATGCTAGTTTTGTTAGAATGCAGTTATATTCTATGTAGACATACTTACTCCCTTTTATAATTATATGTTATGTGATTGGTTTTGAGTTTGACTTGATCCAGAAAAAGGGGGACTTGATTAGCTTCTGCTTCTTGCCATACAAGATCTATCTTTATATTCATTATAAACTTCCCGGTTTATGGGATGAAATAGATCTGGTCTACGATCTCGATTCCCTTGAGATTCTAGTACCTTTTAAGTGTTGAAACAACACTTGCATCAATAAAAGTTTGTAAAGCTGCTGGATAGATCATACTTACCGACTTTGTTCCGTACCAACACTAGTAACTGTGTACCATGAATTTTTGAACATTTTTAGTAGTTACTAGTTAGAACCTTTTTCAAATTAATTACAAATTTTTTTCTAGGTTAATATAATAGTTGGTCCACTCTAAGGCACTTTAGTATCTGCTGCTAAAAGCCCTCTTTCTTTCTCTTTTTTTTCTTTTTGGGTTTAAATTATATGCAGTTCCGATCCTAGCTTCATTGTTCTAACAGTTCGAACCATACAGATATCCGTGCTCCCATTGATGGCGAGGTGCTGAAAAAGATCACTTCTATCCTTGAAATTTTACCACTTAAAGACGGTGAATCTGTTCTTGTTCTGTTATGGGTGCCAAAGGAAATTGGAGACGCATGTGTGCTTACTATAGCAGCATGTATGCCTTTTTGTCTTTTTGGGAACAACAAAGAACTTCAGGAATACTATTTAGCCTGTTTAAACCACAAACTCTATGTGTATAGAGATGCTAAGGAAGAAGCGGCATTCGGTCTTGCAGGCAAGGCTTACCTACGCTGCACTCCTCAACAAACTCAAAACGTGCACGAATACCCCGAAGATCAGCGTCCTCCGTGTGAAGATGCTATTTTTACTAAGAATTGGGGATCCTTTGCTGTGCCTGTGATTGACGCTAATACACGTGTTGGTGTGCTTGAGTTTGTCATGGATACACCGCGGGATTATAGCAATGATATTCTTGTAGTCCAAAGACTCCTTCAGGTTTGTCCTGCCCTTAATAATCTACATATTTTCGTAGATGTATATGGCTTTGTCATTCCACAATATCCAAATAAAGTAATGTTACCTAATTACATACTAACATCTTACTATAACATTCAAGTCTAGTACGAAAATTGCAATCATTTTTATAGATTTCTTTGGGAGTCAAGATTTGATAAACTTTCACTTTGTATAACTTCAGTTCGTATTTTAACAAAACACTAAACATTTTTATCATATTCATTTTGTAAATTTATACTGCCTGATTTCCTTTATGTGTAAATTTATTCATAGATGTTACATATTCAAACTTTAAGTGAAAAATGTATATTATTAGCATAGTACATGTTTATGTTCTTTGATTATCAAAGAAAGGTACGTGAATAAATATGTTGTGTCATTGTCAGAAGTTGATTAAGTTCTCTGTAGGTCCCTCTTCCCGGATGACGAGGTCAAACCTTATCCTTGTTATATTAACACACTAGCGAGTGCGGAATCCAAGCTAGCATGCAAACCGAGTCGAGACAAGAGTAAAACACAAAACACACAAGGTTCAACGATTAACACCACTTGTATTAATGCGTATGAAAGGTTCCGGTTACAAGCTCAATGTTTACAAATCTGTATTGCAAACTCTCTAAGGTGTGTGTGTGTTCCTGGACAGAATGCTCTCTATCTCTCGTCTCATCTTATGTCCCTTTGAAATGAACACAACACTTGGGTATTTATACCCGTAACAGCTAACATGCTCGAAGGATACGGAAGTCTGGTCGAAGGATCATCTATCGACCAGAATGCTACCGAAAGATCCATACATACCTCGAAGGATGATATCCTTCGAGGTCCATCTGCATCTATCGAAAGACATCATCTTTCGAGGTCATCGAAGGATACAAACCATCCTTCGATGACATCCTTCGACACCAGCATATTTCAACCAATGTGCTAACTGTTTGACCAAGTCAAACAGGAGGATGGTTGACTGGTCAAACTTACATCGAACGCACATATAAACAAAACTAAACACAAGACATCGTTTTGTATCATGACACATTACAGACAAAGTACAGACACAAGCAGCTTTGTCTTGATCTTCGTGTCTTCAAGTCGAAACCAAATTGAACTGAGCTGAGTTGAACCGAGCCGAGTCGTGTCCACAAAATATGCATCAACAAACTCCCCCTTGGACGCTACTCGTGAGGTTCAACTCTATTCGTGAGATTCAACTTCGATGTCTTCCACGTCGGAGGATCTTCAAAGTCTTCACGCGTCGTAAGAAGAAAGTGTATCAACAAACTCCCCTTTTTGTTTAGGCAGTGTGTCAATAAACTCCCCCTTAGATTGAACTCTCCATTGAGTCATGCTCGTGAATCTTTTGACTTGTCAATTCTTCAGATCCTTGTGGTGTTGATGAAGTGTCAGCGGCAACTCGATCACTTTATCCTTTGAGTGCCTCCACTTCGTGTCTTCATTCCAAAGCTTGTCATCGACCATGTTCTCCTTGCCTTTAGCATCTGCACATGCAAGAAAGCTAAACGCATAATGAGAACAACCGCTTGGAATATAGTTAACATGTAAACAAACGACACATATGAGATAAAATCTCAATCAAACACCAACCGACAACATTTTGAAAGTTTAGAAAAATATTCAATTTTAATCCTTTAACTTTCAACACTAGTTAACTTCGACAGTTTATGAAGATGCAATTGTTTTTCAGCTTAAGATCAGGATTTTGGGTAGGATAGACTCGAGTTCCAACATCAGTCAATCAAAAATAAACTAGAAACAAAATCTTTTTCGATTTTATAAAATTTATATTAAAACATACCTAAAATCTTTTTGGAATTTTTCATTTTTCAAACGTAAAGACGAAAAACATTAAATAAATATATACAGGATCATAAACTGAAAACAGTAAATAAATATCTACAGACATTCTTTTTGCGAGTTTCGAGGGTAAGAGAATCATATCAGTGTACGGTCATGTCAAAACGCTCTTGTTGTTCAATTAGTTAACATTAAGATAAGCATCCTATAACAATTATCGGTATTGTTGTCCACTTAAGCTCAACTTATCATTAGTAATCATGGCGAGGGGATACGTTAAGGTATGAATTATACTTACCGACCGGTGTTCATCCACATCACGACACATTCCCGTATCAAGGTATGCACGAGGGTTCATCTTACCGGTGAGTATACCGATTATCATCTGTTTGACCGTATATGATGTGAGATTCTCACTTATTTTGATTGAAAACAAGCCCTATGTGATATAATCACTTATTGATGAGGAACTTGGTTTTCAGATGCATGAGGGCACAGGAGCAAGTCCGTGAACAGGTCAGTACTTTCGTACAGCAGAGAGACGAACTTGACTCCCGGAAAGAATCTGTGATATATTATCACTTATTTGTATGGACATGTGATTGTTGATCACTTATTGAGGTCGAATGCAATATGTACACGTATGTATGGTATCATGGAAGATCTAGACTTGCGTCCCCGTTATTTTTCGGTAAAAGAAACAACCATGATACCCAGATGATAAGCAGCATAAAGACCGAATATCTCAGAACCTCGGCAATCTCTCAAACGAAATTTCGGTACTAAGACCATATGCCAATGAATGGTTCCCACCCAGTCTTCAGTCGATTTAAGGTTTATATCACCCTGCACACTTTAAAATGATTGTGAGCCTACCGATACATCTTATATAGAGCTGCTTATCGTTTTTCAATTTAAGGTTTAAAGAGATTTAGACAGACCACTGATGTACTATCATTTTCTCTTTTGCTCGCCAGGAAACTCATTTTTGTTTTTCTATTGTTTTTGTGCTTTTGACAATTTTCGATGTTTTTGGATTTTTCAAATTTGGAATTACTCCCCCTAAAATCAACAAACTAAGATAAAATTAAAAACACAAAGGTATTTACAAAAATGACTTTCCGATGTTGGTTAACTCATGTTTTACCTCAATGCCGTTTACCAAAATTAATTTTTAATCTGAAAAGATTTATCGAATTTTGGAAAAATCAGTTGGCATGTCGGTTTGCGGTGTGGACCATGACAACATTGTCTGGCCAGAGAGTGCTGCGAGAGGATAACAATTCATATAAAGTAGCTCAAGTAACGACAAGTAAAGGAGAGATTAGAAATTTGAAACCGTATCCTGCGACTGCTTCGTGCATTGCAAGGAATCTGAGTGCTCTCCCAAACTGGATATCCACCCGGTGTGGATTTCAAAGTCGATGCTTTGTAGCTACTGAGAAGTCTCTTGACAGCAACAAGATCATAAACCTTTGGGTCCGGCTGGTCTTCCACATTTCACCAGCGAAGGTTTTTGTCTTTCTCTTTCAGAAGTAGTGTGTGGTTGGTTAATCCAAGCCAAGGCATCCGCACACCCGGTTGTTTTGCTCAACAACCCATTTTCTTCAATCACACCACGAAGAAATGTACACTGCACGTTCATCTTGTTGAATTTGAACATCAAACGTGCTGCAGGTGCGTACATTTTGATTTGAATCTACCCTGGGGACCCGATCAAAGCTTGACTGTTAAAGGCTTTGCATTTTTGTCGAAGTTTTTCAATCTCTTTCAACAGACATTTCTGTTTTCCTTTTCATTTTCTTTTCTTCTCTCCATCAAAGGCAACAATTTCTTCTGTCGCCTATCTTGTGCAAGGACGCTCCACTATCAACAATCTTACGACTATCAATAGTTCCTCCTGGAACATTCTGCACACTCACTCAAAGATTAGTTGGAGAGAGGGACCCAGGCCTTTGTGGACTTGGATCGACCTTGATCATCAAGGAAAGTGATCTCAATCTCTCGATGATTAGGAAAAAGAACCTGCGGAGCTCCCCCTGACTGAATTACCTGTTTTGGTTTCCAAACTGTTTGTTCTTTACCAGTATTTGAATTTGTTCTTGCATTTACTGGTTTTACCGTTTTAGGTTTTGTTTGAACAGGTTTTTCTTCTTTGACCTCTGATTTTAAGGCCTTCTCAATTACCTTTTGATTCTTTTGTTTTAACTTCTTTTCCTTTTCTTTCAAAACACGTGGGTCTTGTTTCGGGAAAACAGGTCGTTTTTGGTAATTGGTTTCTTGGGGAGCCTTCAACTTTTGCAGGTATGGGCAGTATCTTACAATGTGCCCAATTGTTCCACACTCAAAACACATTCTCCGCTCTACAAACCTCGGAGAAGCATGTTGATGACCAGACGAAGAACCAGACAATGAACTCTGTGATCTAGATGTACTTGGACCTAAATCACATCCCTTGGTGTGTTGGGTGTAATTATTCTGATCATTTCGTTTTAAAATTCTAACTTGTTTTACAAAATCAATGTTAGATTTATTCTGAAATGTTTCCAGTTTATCTGTACCCTTTGATCCAACAAAGTTCACCTTCTGTTCTCTTTTCTTAACGGGAGCTCTTTTGTTTTGCACCTTTTGTTGTTGAACTTTAGGTGCTTGAACATTCTTTTTCTGAGCCTTCTTTCCCTGTACCTTCCCTTTTCCGGAGTTGACTTGTTGTTTTCGCTCAATTGTTTGTTTTTGGTTTCCGTATTGTTTTCTAACTTGTTCACACGGAATTGGATCACATTGAGTGACGGTAACTTTGCCACTTTTGTTCCCCAAAAACTTATCAATACATCCTTCAAAAATTTGCTCAATTAAATCTTGATTTACATTTTTAATTGGAAAATCTTTGTTAGAGTAGATTTTATCATCTCCTTTGAGCGTGTACAACAAGTTATTCCCTTCACAACTAGATACAAGGGACTCCATTCCTTTTGACATTTCAGTCTTACTCGGTTCCACTGGTGGATCACACAAGATGTGATTCTCGATTGGAATATCTGTTGTAACCGAGTTAGACTGTTGATTCACAATTACTTCAGATTCATCATCCGAAGAATCAACATCCTCAACAATGGGAGGACTCTGTTCCTTAACACACGATGAATCTGTCACATTCTCAGTTTCAGATTCTGATTGACCCGAGGATGATGTACCAGTTGTGAACCCGAGGCCTGCTGCAAAGTCATCTAGACAGAGTGGCACTGTAGGTTCAAAACGGGGCATATACTCGTCATCAGGCAATTTGGAGTAATTGTGATTCATTGGGGGAGGACATGATTTGAATCCATTACACTTCCTATCCCCCTTTTTCTTTTGAACATCAATAATGTGATCCAAAACATAGCGGGAATTGGAATAGCTTTCCAATTTCTGCTTAATTGTCTCACATTCACATCTAGCTGTTGCTAACTCTACCATTTGCTTTTCAATTGTGTCAATTAAATCATTGTTAGCATGTTGTTTTCGCAAAACAGCTTTTTGCAATTCTGAAACATCATGTCTTAATGACGCAATTGTTGTTTTAAATTCCTTTTCATTTCTGGTTAAAAACACGTTAGCTTCAGATGCTTTAGCAAGATCTACAATCAATTGTTGATTGTGTTTGTTTGTGATTTCAAACTGCTTTTCCTGTTCAGCATATTTAACCTTTAAACTATCACAATTATCACAGTTAACTACAGTGGGTTCATCGACACTTACCTGACCTGATGAACTGTCGACATTAGCCGTAAAGGCTGAATGGAAAGAAAAAGATCCATCTTCAGAGAAGAACTTAGCAAGCTTCTCGGAAGTTCCAGCAGATTTCTGGCAAAGAATAGATCTCCTCTTGCATAATACTTCAGCTTCAGTCAGAAGTTCATCAACCTTCAAATTCAAATCCAAAGTATCACTTGATAAATCACCAACATCAAGTGATTCCCCATCCATGCTCCCACTATAACCCGAACTATCTTCATCTTCTGAAGATTCACCAGCAGACACGGGTTCTACCACCTTCTCAGTCACTTTAGCATAACAAGCTGTTCCACCATTTCCTCCTTCTCCAAGCTGAAGCGACCAATCACAACCTTCATCCATTTGAACCACGAGTCCCCGGTTGGTATTTGATGACCCTGGTTGGCTTTGGTTGTTGACAGGTATCAACGTACGGACATTGTTCCTGTTCTGGTTCTGCTGGTTGCCTTGATTTCTGAAGGGATTTTGGTTTCCATGCTGAGCTGGTCTTGTGCATTCCCTTTTGAAATGACCTCGTTCACCACAGTTAAAGCATGTTACAGCTTGCTTGTCGAACCCATACTTGGTATCTTTCTTGCTTTCCAAGTTGGTTCTCCCGGTCCTTTCCATAAACTCCTTTGCCCTTCGAATTGCACTAGCAAGAGCCCATTTGATATCCATCATTTCAAACTCATCTCTGTCCACTTGCTGATAATCTTCATTGGTTAGATTGATATTCCCAATCTGACCTGCGATCAATCCACAGTAAGCACTAACCAAGGTATTCAACATCTCCATATGCTCCTTGGCTATTTCGACACTGACTTTGGAAAAGTTGGAAGTGTCTAATCTGACAGAGTTTGGATTGGAATTGGCTTGAAAGTTTGAAGTGTTTCCATAAAACCCTTGCTGTTGCGGTTGTTGCTGCTGAGGAGCTGTCGGTTTCACATCTGATCTTGGATACATCAAGTATGCTGAAGGATCAAACTGATCTGTTGTTGATGGTCCAGTGTTAGAGATGAAAGCTGTTTGAAGCTTCGCGTGTTGAGAAGCTGGTTTTTCTCCACCAATACCTCCAGCAATCCCAAAATACATCTCTGGACTTTGAGGAGTGAGTGTTCTTTTTGCCTTCAGTTTTTCTTCTACATCCTTGTTCTCCAATTTTTGAATTAAATCATAAATGGTGATTGTATCTAAAACACCAGTTTCTTTGAGAATTTCAAGATAACTGCTCCACTTTGCTGGTAAGCTATCAGCAAATCTCTTCACTATTTCTTGTTGAGCGGCAGTGATTTTAAAAGCAAACATCTCACTCATCAAGTGATGGAACCTTGTAGATAACTCTGTCAAAGTCTCATTCTCCATACACGTGAATCCTTCAAATTCTTTCTTCAGTAAATCTTGCTTGATCTTTCTTGATTGAGCATTTCCTTCACATCGTAACGTGAGCATATCCCACAAGCTTTTAGTTGTCGTGCAGTAAACAAACTGGTGGTAAATGTCTCTGTGAAGAGCTTGTGTGAGAATCATGAATGCTTTCTTCTCTAACTCAATTTTCTTCTTATCTTCTTCAGATAGAGTGCTGTAAGTTTGTGGATTAGATCCTGCAACTTCCAACTCATTGTCAAATGCGGTGAAGAAGCACATCCATAGATCTTGACCTTGCCCCTGAACATAAGTTCTCAGTCTTTCTTTCCACCATCCCCAATCATTGATGTGATTTAACTTTGGCGGTTTTGTGCTTGTACCAGTTTCACTGTCGTTCTGCATCATAGATTGAATGCTGTTGCTTTGATTTGTGACCAAAGCCCATTGATTTGCAGTTATCATTGCAGCTTGAGTTGGGGCAATAGCTCGCAAGAATGCATTTTTGTCGAATTCTGGCTCAGGTTGTGAAGCTGATGATTGTGCAGACGAAATCAATTGATTCCACCACTCACCGTTTGTTCCCATTTTAAAAATTAATATATTAAGTGAAAATTGATTTAAAATAAAATTAATTTTCACAAACTATGTTAATTTTCGAATGATAACAACCAGCCGAAAGATCCCTGTTCGAAAGACCTGAAAAACACAAACTGTTAATCTTACACAAATAAGGATCGAAAGATCAACACTAGTTCGAAAGACAGACACCTGTTCGAAGGATCAACAGTGTTCGAAAGATCACTGTTGAGTTTCGAACGATGACTTCGAAAGATTCTCCAAGACGAAGGATCCTTATCTTTCGAAATGTAACAGTAGACCGAAAGATGACTTCGAAAGATGACTTCGAAAGACTCCCCAGTCGAAGGATCCTAGTCTTTCGAAAATGAGCGATGTGGTCGAAAGATGTATGTTTCGATATGCTTCCTTGGTTCGAAAGATGAAGATCTATCGAACCTCCACTGATCGAAAGATGGTCTTTCGAGTTCGAAGGGTATCTTTCGATCTGCTCAGACACACTGACACAAAGTTGACGGGTTGGTGAAAAAGGTGACAAGTTGGTAGAAACTTTCGGCAGAAGGTATGTTCAGACCTTACTTTCTGCGAAAATCAGATTTGTGTTGACAATTTTAACCACTTATCCCTTCCCAATGCACAAACAACTTTCGAAAATAATCAAACAAGATCAAAATATATAAAACTTTGAAGAACACTTGAAGCTTGGTTGAAGATATCGAGAACAAAACCAGAAAATTTTGAATTTTCCAGAAAACCGACACTCCCGAACACTAGTTTTGGCCGAAACTTCAATAAAAACCAATGTTTAATATGTGAAAATGAAGAACAACAAGTTTTTATAACAACTTTCAGCAAAATACGATGATTTTAGAAGCTTTAAACAGAATTTTTCAAGAAAAAAAAAATAAACTTCAAAATCTCGAAACACACCCGAAAACACTCGGTTTTAACAAGGAGAAGAGCCAAGGCTCTGATACCACTTGTAGGTCCCTCTTCCCGGATGACGAGGTCAAACCTTATCCTTGTTATATTAACACACTAGCGAGTGCGGAATCCAAGCTAGCATGCAAACCGAGTCGAGACAAGAGTAAAACACAAAACACACAAGGTTCAACGATTAACACCACTTGTATTAATGCGTATGAAAGGTTCCGGTTACAAGCTCAATGTTTACAAATCTGTATTGCAAACTCTCTAAGGTGTGTGTGTGTTCCTGGACAGAATGCTCTCTATCTCTCGTCTCATCTTATGTCCCTTTGAAATGAACACAACACTTGGGTATTTATACCCGTAACAGCTAACATGCTCGAAGGATACGGAAGTCTGGTCGAAGGATCATCTATCGACCAGAATGCTACCGAAAGATCCATACATACCTCGAAGGATGATATCCTTCGAGGTCCATCTGCATCTATCGAAAGACATCATCTTTCGAGGTCATCGAAGGATACAAACCATCCTTCGATGACATCCTTCGACACCAGCATATTTCAACCAATGTGCTAACTGTTTGACCAAGTCAAACAGGAGGATGGTTGACTGGTCAAACTTACATCGAACGCACATATAAACAAAACTAAACACAAGACATCGTTTTGTATCATGACACATTACAGACAAAGTACAGACACAAGCAGCTTTGTCTTGATCTTCGTGTCTTCAAGTCGAAACCAAATTGAACTGAGCTGAGTTGAACCGAGCCGAGTCGTGTCCACAAAATATGCATCAACATTCTCAATAAAAAAAGTTCTACTTGAAATGTAGGGGAAAATTACTAATGAAAGTTACAAATCTTATGCTTCACTTGCAGGATGCCGGTTTGCAAATTTCGATCCAAATGGATCACACAAAAAGACGTTACCTAAAACCCAAAAAGATGATCCGTAAATCAAAGTCATTTGACAAAACGAAGTATTGTCGTCTTGCTCCATTGTTTGGACTGAGTAAGGCCTATGCCGCAGAAATACTTGATCGTAAGCTTCGTTCACCTACATATATAATAAAGCTGATAATAATTATATTTGTATTACGATTGATGATAGTTTTGTTCTCACTTACACATGTAATCCTTGTGCAGTTACACTAGGTACCTTTACGAATGTTTGTAGGAGAGTAGGAATTCCTGAGTGGCCATGTATACGAAATATCAGAGCTTCTTCTATCCCGGAAACTAAAATCAATCAAATGATAGCCAAGATTAGCTCTTTTGTAACTCCGAATGCTGATTTGATATCCTTCTCGTACGTTATTTTTAAACTTCCACATTCATTTAAATGCGGGACGTTGGACTTGTTTACAATGTATCTTCTTCAATTCTTTGTAGGGATAAAGGATTTCCTGATTGGCCACCGGAACAAACTATGACTAGTGATTCTGATGCTTGGTTGTCAGAACTTGCTAGTCTTGATTTCATGGCAAACGTCGATGAAATGGGACGTCTTGATTTCATGTATGATGAAGAAATGATCAATATTGATCATCTAAATGCTGATTTGAACTCTATCGGGTAGGTTATTTTAAAACTCACATTCATTTGAACATGGGAGACAATGGTTGTTCAAAAAGCTCGCGGCTCGCAGCTCGCTCGAAAAGAGCTCAGAAAAAACTAGCTAAAAACACAATTTAATATGACCTGAGCCGAGCCAGCTCATTCTGTAATCAAGCCAAGCTCGGCTCGTTTAACTTCAAACTCAAGCTCGAGCCGAGCCATGTTGCCTTGTTCAATTTTGAGCTCAAGCTCGAACCCACTCTGGCGAGACTCTTACAGTGGGACATTAGACACATTTACAATGTATCTTCTTCCTTTGTAGGGACAAAGAATTTCCTGAATCATCGCTGGAACAAACTATTACTATTGATTCTAATGCTTTGTTGCCCGAACGTGTTGATCCTGATTTCATGGCAGACCTTGGTGCAATGGAATTACATGCTAACTATGCACCAAGCACTAAACATCTTGATTTCATGGATGATGAATTAGCAAGGATCAATATTGATAATCTAGATGCTTATTTGAACTCCATCTGGTAGGTCATTTCAAAACTTTCACATTCATTTAATTATGGGTCATTGGACTTGTTTACAATGTATCTTCTTCGTTTGTAGGGACGAAGGATCTCACGAGTCTTCGCTGGCACAAACTACCACTATTGATTGTGATGCTTTGTTGCCCGAACGTGTTGGTCCTGATTCCTCGGCAGACCTTGGTGAAATGGAACATCGTGATAAATATGCGCCTATCATGGAATAACTTTCATGATGATACATGGATCAATGATATGTTGGCAGGCAGCATAAAATTAAATAAGGTGATGCAACAAGAGCTATATATGGTTTGAGTTTAATGTCAACTCGATAGGTTACGCGTATGCAAAAGCGGAAAGTGAGTGTTTGGATGTGTTCTACTGCTAGGCTTTAGGTGTGGAACCATAATAAATAAGTAGTTTTGTTTGAAACATAACAAATATTATGCGACCTTTCCGTTGTAAAGACATTATTATTGTTTGTATGCTATTTGCTTTTGTTGTCTAGAGGTGGGCGTTCAACAAAATTGGTTCCCCAACAAATAACACATATCCTGAAATGACACATCAAAAACAGAGGATATTATATGTATGTAATACATATGCCTTTGTTTAACTTATGTTAGCTAACATCGTTTGATTTATGTGTTCACACTACAAGAAAATGGGGCAATAGAGGCGACGGTTGTCGCCCCTAATGATCCAGATCGTCGCTGCTATTGGTAATAGCAGTGACAAATTGTCGCTATTGTAACGCCTCTATTGATGGGACGCTATTGGTCCCTGTCGCTGCTATTGGTCCCTGTCGCTGCTATTGGTCGTAGACCAATAGCAGGGACACTTCGTCGCTAATGACCTTCGTTGCTATTACCTGATGAGTATTAGTAGCGACATGTCGCTGCTAAAAGTCTTTTTTTTCAATATTTTTGTTGCTTTTACAATATTTCCCGCAAATATACAAAACCTGCTGATTTCACGTTTTAAAAAACACAAACAAACTACATAAACACAACAAACTACATAAATACAATAATTATATGTTCGTACATACTAACATTCATAACTTAAAAGTTAGTCGTTTAATTCGGACAAAACATCCAAAAATTTCATAAAACATGAAAAACTACATCATGTCGTCGTCTTCATCGATATCGAAAATGTCATCTTCATCGTCCGTGGATTGCTTTCCCCTCAAACCGAGATAGTCTTCAAGGCGGTACGTATCGAGTCGTTTCAATCCCTATTTAACATTAAAAATGAGAAAAGTTAAAAACATTTGTTATAAAAATTTACGGCCCGTTCGCAGCCGTTAAACGGCAGAGTTTACGACCGTAAACGGCAGCGAACCAACGGCTGCAAACGCAACGGTTAACCGCTGCGTTTATGGCCCGTTCGCAGCCGTTATACGGCCATAAACGCAACGGATTACCGCTGCGTTTGTGTTAATGCACTTTAGGTGATAAGTGCATGTCTTCCATTCAATAGGGTCTTTATTGTACATTGTTGAAAGTTTGTCCCAACTTTATCCTAGGGACACTTTGTCCCAACTTTAGGATTGTATTTTGTCTGAGGTTTATGTTAAGGACAAAGGTCAGGGGTTTAAGGCTAGGAACTTTGTCTGAGTTTTGTATAGGGATAAAGTTCAGAGTTTTGTGTTGTGTAGTTTTGTTTTGTCCGGGCTTTCTAGTTTGTCTTGAAAGTCCGGAGTTTACCTTGTATATATATCTTTATGTGGAATAGACAAGGTAGCGATTCTGTGTGAAATTCTCTGCACCTAACCCTAATCATTGTGTGTGTTTGTCTGGCGGCTTCTGTGTGTGTGACGTCATTCATCTTCCTCATCAAGAATACTCAGTGTATTCTTGATTTCTCTCACAAATCTTTGCATACTAGTGTTTCATCTGCAGTGGTTGATCATCAGGTGGATTCCGCACACCTGTTGGTTGCTTTAGCTGAGTGAGATCTTGGATTAGGAGGCCTTACAAGTGGTATCAGAGCAGTGTGCTCATACTACTGTAGGTGTTTCTTAGTTTGAAGGTTTTTGTGAGAAAAGTTCATCTTTGATAGGGATTAGTGAGTGTTTAGTGAGTTTTTGTGATTTATTCATGATTCTTCATTCATTTCTAGTGATTTGGTGATGGATTTTGAGTAGTTTGGTGATTATTAGTGTTGTTCTTCATCTGGGTTTTACAAGGGTTTTTGGTTCTTCATCATACAGAGTTTGAAGGTTGAAAAAGATTCTGAGTTTGATCTTTGGAAACTTTGTCCGTGGTTTAAATTCTGTGTTTGTGTCTCCGGGGTATTGTTGAACCAGTGTGTAGTCACATTGGGGAGATAGTCCGGAGACTGGTTTCTTCTGAGTTTTGAGACTTGTTCTGAGTTTCAAATCATTTAGTCCGACTTTTGTTGTTATTAGTCCCTTGTGTCCGAGGTTTCTTTATTAAAGAGTCTGAGTTTCTTTTTCGTTAGAAAGTCCGAATTTTCAAAGTTTCTCTTGTCCGAATTTTGGTTAGTCCGAACTTCATCCTTTTTATTTATTATTACTAGTCCGACTTTTATCTGTTAGTAGTAGAATCCGATTTCTTTATAGGTCCGAAGTTTTATAAGTCCAAATATTAAATATAAGTCCGAATTTTTTTAAGGTAGTCCCTAGAGTCCGACTTTTAAGTTAGTGTCCAGTCCAAATTTTTCCTTTTTTCTTTGTGTCCGAACTTTGTTAATTTTATTATCATTTAGTGTGGAATTTAAGAAGTGTGAGTTTTTGTTTTTCTTTATTTAGGTAGTCCGAGTTTTTTTTTTTTTTTTTTTTTTTAGGTAGAGTCCAAAGTCCGAATTTTTTTTAGTTATTGTTATTTTGTCCTTAGTTAAGTCCGATATTCAATCTTTATTTATCAATATAAGTGTCCGACTTTTATCTTGTTTAGTTGAGTCCAAATTTCATCCTTTAGTGTCCGTCTTTTATCTAGAGTTTTATAGTCCGAATTTTAGCTTTACCTTTTGTCTTGTGTCCGAATTTTTTATTAGTAATATTAGTTTAATTCGAGTTTTACTTGTCCCTTAAAGTCCGACTTTTATGACTTGTTGTTGATAAAGTCCGACTTTGTTGACTAGTTAATTAAGTCCGAATTTTACAACTGTTATAGAGTCCGAGTTTCTGTTTCCTCTTTAGTTAGTCCGAATTTTAATAGTCTGAGTTTTATAATCTTGGAGTCCGAATTTTTCATCTTTATTAGGTGGTCTGAGGTTAAATTCCTAACAGTGTTGTGTCCGAGTTTTTTTTTTTCTGTTTGTGTTCTATTTCAGGTTTCTGTGATCCGGGTTTCACACTCTGATTAAAGCTCAGACACTTCACTCCGTGTTTTCTCTCCGAGTTTGGACTTAGAAAATCTGTTTAGTAACACAGTTCTTGCTTGGAAACCTACTGTTGTTTTCTGAAATGGCAAACAACAATCTGACTGCAATGGTGCAAAACCTCAAGCACAATGCTGAGGTGGGGAGTAACGACAAGCCTCCTCTGTTGATTAATGAATTGGATTTCCCAGAATGGAAGGATCGGTTTGAGAGGTATGTAAGAGCAAAAGACATCAAGATTTGGTTGTGTATTGTTAAAGGATGTGGAGCTACTCCAGTACGTACGTTGACGATTGATACGTACTTGGCTCTCACTGACGACCAAAAGAGATTTTTTGACTGTGAAGAGAAAGCTATGTCAATGATAACGATGGCAATGTCGCAATCTATACTTCATACGTTCCGTAAAAGAAATAACTCAAAGGAGTTGTGGGATAGTATGATCGAGCGCTATGAAGGAAATGCAATATACAAGAAACGACGACTCGAACGTTTGAAGACTCAATTCGTTGTGTTTAAAGCATTAAAGAATGAATCATTTGATGACACAGTGAACCGTTTTTATCATCTGTTGAGCGAACTTGATAGAAGTCAAGAAGGTATCTACACTGAATTTGAGAAGGTTGAGAAGTTTCTAAATTGTCTTCCCAGAGAATGGAATATGTACACCGCATTGATTAGAGAGGGTGTTCTCTATGAGGAGCTCTCATTGGAAGAAGCTGTTCAAAAGCTGAAGGGTTATGCCTGGAATATGGAAGATCAAGCATCTGATTTCGAGAAGCTCCAAGATCCTCAGTTATATAAGGCTTCGAAACCAATGGAGAAGAGTAACAGTGGAGTCGGTGTTGCTTTGTATTCGGAGAGTGAAGGTTCTGCAAGTAAACACGCCTTTATAAGCAACAATGTTAGTTCAAGTGGAACAACCAATTCCAATCAAGGAATGTACTCTTCTAGTGGAGCTCAGAAATCTCAAGCGACAAGCTTGAACATTCCAAAGGTAGATGCAAGCTGTTTAAAGTTGATTGAAGAAAACATGAGCCTTTTGGCGTCCTTCATGACTGCCTACGAGAACTTCTGTCTTGGAAAGCTCGTTGAACCGTCAAGTCTCGATGAGGACTTTGATCAGATAGATCAAGACGAAATGGAAGAACTTGATCTACAACTCAATATGGCACTGTTAGTCCGTAGAGCGAAGAAGTTTCTGTTGAAGACGGGTAGGAAGTTCATAGGAGGTCATACAAAGACTCGAATGGGAGTCGACATGTCAAAGGTGAAATGTCACAACTGCGGCATCTACGGGCATTTTGCACGTGATTGTCGGAAGCCGAAGATGGAAAGATCGAACAGAGAAAACTACTCTCAAGGAAACAACTCAAGACCTCACAACAATTCAGCAACTACTTCAAACTCAAGTGCTCGTCCAAGTGGTTCTGAAAATCTTGCACCTTCAACAAACAATGCTATGGTGGCTCAATCTTTACAAAAAGTGACTGAGCCTTACGACTGGGGTTGTGCATTGGAAGACATTTCAGGAGCTATTGTGTCACAAGCCTTTATAGCTGAAATTGTCAACGAAGAAGTGTGTGAAGAGATTGTCGAAGAGACTAGCATTGAGGAACTTGCGGTTGTAGCTGAAGAAGTGTGTGAAGAGATTGCCGAAGAGACTAGCATTGAGGAACTTGCGGTGGTAGCTGAGGTTCTTGGGGAAGAGTTTGATTCGGGCAATGTTACTGAAAATGAAGATCCCTCGAATGTAGAGTCTGTTGAGAAGTCTAACAAGACAGAAGATGGAGAAAAGGGAGAACGCTTTGAATTCAACATCTCCACAGCTGAAATGTAGCAATTTGCGGATGCAGAAGCTAAAAGGTTGGAAGAAAACTCCGTTGAAAACGAGGCTTGTGCATTCATGGCTGGCATTGAGGTAAAATCATCTTCTGTAGATAAACGATGTGCTAGATGTGTTGAGTTTGTCACCAAGATTGATAGATACGCACTTCATAACACAAACTTAATTGCAGACTTAGAAAAATCCAGAGAACTCATTGTTGTTTTGTCTAATTCGGATAAAGAACAGCGAATTAAGATAAAAGCGCTGAAAAATGATATCTATGAATTTGAGAGACGTGTGGCTCAGGGAACTGTTAAAAATCAGGAATTAAAATATGAACTTGAAATGAACCAAAATTGTGTTTTAGAAAAGAACAAAATCATTTTGGAAAAAGATAATCTGATTTTGGACTTGCAACGAAAAATTGAAAAGTTCAGGGATTCATCTGAAGTGATGAACTTCTGTATTAACAGCCAACGTCTCAAAGAATCTGAGGAAGAAATGTTCGGCATCGGTTATAAGAAAGTGCCTCCTCCGGTAAACCATAATTATACATCGATGCCAAGCATTGATCCTGAATTGGCAAATTTTGTGCCAAAGACTCCTCTGACGGTTGAACCGCAAAGTGAGTCAGAATCTGAGCCAGATGAAGTTACTGACTCAGATCAGTCGAAGATGAGTGGAGTTTCAAAGAAAAATGAAGTAAATCTTGAAAACATTGAAAATTTGATAAACAATAAGATTTTGGAAATGTTTAATCAAGTTCAAAATGTGAAGTCAAAACCAAAGTCACGTGGGAAATCTAAAAGGTCTTTGAAAAATATCCCTAAAACTGAGTTTGTTAAAGGGGAGGATTTTGTCAAAGAAGAAGAGAAAATCGAAACAGGTTCAAACTCTCAGTTTGTCAACCAAATTTTGAAAAATCCCACTAACACCTCATCATCTTCGACCAGTCATGAGGAACGTCCAAAGAATGCTGCGAAAGTTCGCAAATGCTATAAGTGTCGTGGGAAAGGACACTTAGCAGCAGACTGTCCAGATGACAGGGGTAAATCTCTTGTTGATCCTGATCAAAAGAAACCTTTTGTTGAAAAACCACAAAATGAAACAGTTAATGTTGAAAAGAAAAACAGTAAAAATCATAAGGTTGAGAAAAACAAAGTGATTAAACAAGAAGTAAAACCAGTTGTCAAAACAAATGTTAAATCACAACAAAATCAGGATCATGGGGAGAAACCAGTTGTTATAAATCGTGGTAAAGGACCGGAAAGTTCATCTCAAAAACATGATACTCGTGAGAAAACCCCTCACAGAAGACAAAATCATGTTACTTTCCAAACACATGAGAATGACCAATGTTCTGGAGGTTCGAACAACAACTATGTTAGACCTCATGCACAAAACAGATTCGTGAATGACCGAAATGCGTCACCCCCTCGATTTCCAAATCAAAGACAGCATTCGGATAATCATCCACGATCATTCTCAAGACACGATGATGTTCCTAGATTTGGTAGGAATTTTGAGCCATCCAGGAATCAAAATTACAGTTACCAAAACTATGGAAGCCGAGGTTATGGAAACTCTAGTTATACCAACAGATCGTCAACTCCGTATAATCCACGATTTGCGGGGAGTCATTCCAACAATTTCCGAAATGGAAATGGAGGACACAATGGCACTGATGGTTATTTCAAAGAGTTTTCTTATGTTGATGAATCGGGACGACCCAAGACCATCATGGCTTGGGTCCCACACTCTAACTAAATTTTCTTGTTGGGGAGTGTAGGAGCAGCTGAAAAGAGCTATCTATATTTGGTATATCGATAGTGGCTGTTCCAGACACATGACAGGAAATAAAGAGTTATTCAACAATTTTAAACAAATTCGTGGTGGTTATGTGAATTTTGCCGGTGAGAAGGGTGGTTACATCACCGGTGAAGGTTCGGTGTCAAATGGAAAAATTACGCTGCATAAAGTGAACTACGTTGAAGAACTGAAGCATAACTTGATGTCGGTTTCTCAAATTTGTGATAACAAGTACACGATGTTGTTCACTGATAAAGCTTGCTTTGTCTTGCGTCCGGGATTTGTTGTTCCTGAAGATTGGATCGTTATGAGGGCTCCAAGGGTGAATAACACATATGTCATGGACATGCGCCCGTTGGTTAACTCGTCTGCTCCTGTGACATGTCTACTTTCAAAGGCGACTGAAGATCAATCGTATCTCTGGCATAGGAGAATGGGCCATGTGCATCTGCGAAAAATGAACCACTTAGTGAAAAACAACTTGGTGTTGGGGGTTCCTTTACGTAGTTTCAATATGCACAACAAATGTGAATCATGTGAAAAAGGAAAAATCAAACGAAAGCCTCACAAACCGAAAACTGTTAACTTAATCCAAAAACCACTTGAATTGCTTCACATGGATCTTTTCGGCCCGATCCATGTTGCTAGCATTGGTGGGATGTCTTATTGCTTAGTTGTCACTGACGATTTCTCACGTTACTCATGGGTATTTTTCTTAAAAACAAAGGATCAAACTGCTGGTATTTTAAGAGATTTATTCAAACAACTTGAGAAAAAATATTCACTTCCTATTAAGAAAATCCGAAGTGACAATGGCACTGAGTTTAAAAATCATTATATGGATGAGTTATGTCGGGAAATGGGAATAGTTCATCAGTTCAGCGCTCCATATGTCCCTCAACAGAACGGAGTTGCAGAACGGAAGAATCGTACCCTAATTAAGGCGGCCCGAACTATGCTTTCTGAATCAAAATTGCCAATTTTCTTCTGGGCCGAGGCGGTAAACACTGCATGTTATGTGTTAAATCATGTGCTTACTGTCAAAAGAGAAGATAAAACGTGTTATGAATTGCTTGAAAACAAGAAACCGAACTCATCTGGTTTTCAACCTTTTGGGATCAAATGTGTTATCAAACGCACCAAAGATACTCCTAAAATGGGGGAAGTTGGTGAAGTTGGGTTCTTTTTGGGTTATGCCAATGGAACTCCTAACAAACGCGTTTATAACGTTAAGAAGCGTACAGTGGAGATCGTGTTTGATATAACTCCGTTGAGTTACGATCCTCCACCGTCCGAATTCGGTCCTAAAAGCGGTTACGATTATGATAAACTATTTGATTCATTTGATCTTCCTGATGTTTCAGAAGAAGATTCGGAGGTTGTCTACACACATCTTGTGAACAAAGATGAAGTGGATGCAAGCTGGAGAGCAAGTATTCCTACTAATGTGTCTTCGAATGTTCACTCAGGAGATCCAGTCGCTGATTCTTCGATTGTAAACGAAGTTGTTGCTGAGCAGATCCCCAATGCAGCTACTCAAACTACAAGTAGAGATCTGTACGTTGACTTTTCAACATATCCAAATGTTAATGCGTCTTCTGGAAATGATCAAGCTTCTAGTAGTAATGCAAATGTTGAGGGGGAGATTCAATCGAATTTGGGAAACAATCTTCAAGCTCCGGCAATCCCAGTTCCAAGAACAAATATTCATCATCTTGTTGATAATATTATTGGGAATCCAAATGCGGGAGTGCAAACGCGAAGGAGTATTTCAGAGATGCAATGTCTGTTCTCTGCTATCAAGAAGGAAGAAATCTACAATCTTAGCCTACATGAATGTTTTATCTCTCAGATGGAGCCGAAGAATTATCAGATGGCTCTGAAGGATAATTCTTGGTGTGAGGCGATGCAAGAGGAGTTAGCTCAGTTCGACAAGTTAAAGGTGTGGAATTTGGTCGATCTTCCAAAGGGCCAACATGCAATCAACACGAAGTGGGTTTTCAAGTGCAAGAAAGACGATAAGGGTGTCGTTGTCAGAAACAAAGCACGGTTGGTTGTTCAAGGCTTCAATCAGGAGGAAGGGATTGATTATACTGAAGTTTATGCACCGTTGGGCAAGACTAGAAGCTATTCGTTTGTTTCTAGCCTTTGCTGCACACATGCGTATCAAAGTCTATCAGTTGGATGTGAAAAGCGCGTTCCTTTACGGGAAATTGCATGAAACTGTGTATGTATCCCAACCACCGGGTTTCGAAGCTCCAGGGTTAGACAACAAAGTCTATTTGTTGGACAAGGCTCTCTACGGTCTCCATCAGGCTCCTCGAGCATGGTACGAGACGTTGTCAAAGCATCTATTGGAGCATGGGTTCTCGCGTGGTGCAATTGACTCCACACTGTTCATTTTGAAGAAAGGGGGAGATTTTTTGATCGTGCAAATTTACGTTGATGACATAATTTTTGGTTCTTCAAATGAAGAATTGTGTCGTGAGTTCGAAGCGGTAATGAAGTCCAAATTTGAAATGAGCGCGATGGGCGAGTTATCTTTCTTTTTAGGTCTTCAAGTGAGTCAAGGGAAAACCGGGACGTACGTGCATCAGACAAAGTATGTCCACGAGATTCTCAAAAGATTTAGATTGGAAGATAGCTTACCCTATGACACGCCTCTACTGACAAATCTCAAGCTTTCACCCGATAACGAGAAAGATCCTGAAGTGGATCCGACTCTATATCGAGCAATGATAGGTTCATTAATGTATCTTACTGCTTCACGACCAGATATTATGTTCTCTGTTTGTTTGTGTGCTAGGTACCAATCAACTCCAAAGGAGTCTCACTTGAAAGCAGTCAAGCGTATTTTCAGATATCTAAAAGGGACGCCTAAGCTTGGATTGTGGTATCTAGCTGAAGGTGGTCTGGATTTGATGGCGTATGCTGACGCAGATTTCGGAGGGTGCCAGATGATCAGAAAGTCAACCTCTGGCGGCGCACAACTTCTTGGGAACCGTCTTGTCTCTTGGCAATGCAAAAAGCAAGTTGCCGTTTCTCTATCCACGTGCGAGGCCGAGTACATTGCTGCATCAAGCTGTTGTGCTCAGGTCTTGTGGATTCAACAGCAAATAAGGGACTACGGTTTGAATTTTACTCGAACTCCTATTCTTGTCGATAACAACTCTGCCATTTCCATAACTAACAATCCAGTTAATCACTCACGCACTAAGCACATAGATGTTAGGCATCATTTCATTCGCGACTGTGCTGAGAAGGGTTTAATAGAAGTGGTTAGGGTAGACACCTTGGATAATCTTGCCGACCTGTTTACTAAGACATTCGATCGGGCTAGATTTGAAAATCTGGTCCGAATGATTGGCATGATCAACCCCGAGTAAAATGCTTTTCAAAACTCGCATAGAAACTTTATTTTTTGTTTACTGTACAGTTCTTACCGTTTTCGAAAAATTGAAAAACTCCAAAAATATTTTACTTAGTTGTAGGATAAATTTTAAGAAAAATACAAAAACATTTGAAAAATATAAAATGAAGTCGTGTTGAGATATTAGGGAAATGATAGTACATCGGTTAGTCGTATCTGGTGCAGGATTATAGTAATATATAAAATTAACCGTTAACTGTGACAGCTTCATTATACGTTGCTTCGGTAGGTTTTACGCGTCAATAAGAACCTGTTTTTGGTATATAAACATAATAAACTGCGTAACTTGTGTGGTACATCTCTCGGATATATGGTCTTGGTACCGTAATTTCGTTTGATAGATTGCCGATGTTCTGAGATACGTGGTCTTTATGCTGTTTATCATCTGGGTATCATGGTTGTTTCTTTTACCGAAAACAACGGGGACGCAAGTCTAGATCTTCCATGATACCATACATACGTGTAAATATCTTTAATACATGATGCATTCGACCCAAATAAGTGATAAACAATCACATGTCCCACAAAATCATGCGGGAGTCAAGTTCGTCTCTTTGTCTGTACGATGGTACTAACCTGTTCACGGACTTGCTCCTGTGCCCTTTGCATCTGAAATTCAAGTTCCTCCTCAATAAGTGATTCTATCACAAAGGACTTGTTTTCAATACCAAATAAGTGAGTATCTCACATTAGCTTATACGTCAAAACAGATGATAAATGGTATACTCACCAGTAAGATGATCTCTCGTGCATACCTTGATACGGGAGTATATTCTGAGGTGGGTAAACATAGTTACTGTCAGCTTAATACACTTAATTCCATATCTCGAAAACAGTGTTCGAAAGCGTGCTAAAACTTAAGTGGACCACAATACCGTTGAACGTCTTGAACTGTTAATATCATTCTAAGAGCTTAAACTGATAAACTATGTTCTTGTGTTGGATATTGACAGAAAAACCGATATGATCCCTTTGCTCCGATTTCACAAAAAGATAATTAGTGTAAATACGTTCGTAGGTTTGATTTCTTTATTCAGTCAAAAAAAATCAAAAAAAAAAAAAACATCAAAAAGATTTTGCTTTCTTGTTTCTATGTGCGAGTTATCATTTTGAAAATTCTCTAAGGGTTGTGAGCATTCTTTAATAAGGTGTTAAACATCAAGTTAGGTAATTTTAAAATAAGACTTTTTGTATAAAAATCGGCCGTGCAAGATCCATCTAAGTGTGTGGGTAATCACGTCATTTTAAGGTGTTTCGGTAAATCTGCTTCCAAGTTGTGATATTTTTCCAAAAGTATTAGTTTGAAGTAAGTTGTTCTGAATGATCGTGTTTTGAAATACAAATTATTAAATATTGGTTGTTTAATATTTCATTTGTTGATTCCGGGATATTGGAATTTAGTTTTGGGATCCAGGTTTGGGCCGAGTGTCTCCTGGGTTAAGTTTCTTAATCCGGTGTTAAGTGTTTCAGGTCTGGATCGGTCACCACAAGATGGAAGATTTGCAGAAGCTGTGTGCGTCTGGATCGTTCATCTCAAGATGGAAGATTTGCAGAAGCTGTGTGCGTCTTGATCGTTCATCACAAGATGGAAGATTTGCAGAAGCTGTGTGCGTCTGGATCGTTCATCTCAAGATGGAAGTATTGAAGAAGCTAAGACGTCTGCCATTGCTTTCCTTTGAAGAAGATCAATCCGTTAGCTGATCAATTCATCAAAGTCGTGCAGTTCTGTGTGAAAAACCAGGCAGCAAGTTCTCCAAGAAAGGATGAAGATCTCAAGTCCAATGAAGACCATGCACTGATCAAGGGGGAGTTTGTTAATGCACTTTAGGTGATAAGTGCATGTCTTCCATTCAATAGGGTCTTTATTGTACATTGTTGAAAGTTTGTCCCAACTTTATCCTAGGGACACTTTGTCCCAACTTTAGGATTGTATTTTGTCTGAGGTTTATGTTAAGGACAAAGGTCAGGGGTTTAAGGCTAGGAACTTTGTTTGAGTTTTGTATAGGGATAAAGTTCAGAGTTTTGTGTTGTGTAGTTTTGTTTTGTCCGGGCTTTCTAGTTTGTCTTGAAAGTCCGGAGTTTACCTTGTATATATACCTTTATGTGGAATAGACAAGGTAGCGATTCTGTGTGAAATTCTCTGCACCTAACCCTAATCATTGTGTGTGTTTGTCTGGCGGCTTCTGTGTGTGTGACGTCATTCATCTTCCTCATCAAGAATACTCAGTGTATTCTTGATTTCTCTCACAAATCTTTGCATACTAGTGTTTCATCTGCAGTGGTTGATCATCAGGTGGATTCCGCACACCTGTTGGTTGCTTTAGCTGAGTGAGATCTTGGATTAGGAGGCCTTACAGTTTGCAGCCGTTAAACCGCTTCGTTTATAGCCTGAAACAAGTGTGAAATAACAAATATATCCATCAATTCCTTGTCTTTTGGATTGACATGTCACCTTGTTTAAAGTTAAAAATAAGAATTAAAAAGAAACTATATATTATAACGTCACCTAACTATAATAGTTGCTAGATTTTTAGTAATTGTAGAAAAAGGTGGTTTAGTAAAGAAATTATAACCTTATAATGGTTTCCTCTGGAAAGGATCATCCAAAATAACATATAATTAGGGGATTTGTTTACTCATTTTTTCTGGATTTTAGCCGAAATATCACCTGAATTTACGCCTAAAAGTTGGGCTTTCAAGTCTTGTGCGCTGGGTCGGCTGTGCTTCAACTCACTATTCTATAATCAAACAAATTTAAGACTGAATTTAGTATGAATGAAAGATAACGGTAGTGAAATGTAAAATGTATTGTACTTGGATCATTTGAATCCATACGTTAACAGTCAAACTTTTTTTGTACACAGGTCTTATATACTACCTAGCATATTTTAAAGAGAAAATTAGAAAAAAAAAACCTGCAAGCTAGCAGAAAAAAAAAACTAAAAAAAAAAACAATTGTGCAGAGATTTTGGCTCTTTTTTTTGTATGTACACAGGTCTTATATACTACCTAGCATAGCATCACCTGAGGAATAAAAATCATATTATTACTAATCAATCAATCACTTGGATTATATTGGCTTTTGGTTGGATTGAAGATGAAAATTTGAAGTTAAATGATACCGATGCTTGCTGTTGAACCAATCGAGTAGGTGGATCATAGTCTCTTATCATAAAAATGGTTGTTCCTTTTGTTAAACACAACTTTTATGAAGTTAATAAATCTCTCCCTACCCTGATGACTTAATTAAAAATAACAATATTATAATTTTTGATAGCTTACTGTAAGCTCACAGCTTGCTTGCAGGTTTAGTTAGTGAGATATAAGATGTCATTTGTTAAGTGGGAGGTATATCATCAATTCACTAAGTTTCAAAAAAAATATCATCAATTCACTTTTTTCCTTACTGTTTTAATGGCAACAACAAGAACTGGAGCTTGAACATCTATTTTGAACAAACAAAGGTTCAGGTTTGGTACCTCGATTGCGGAGCGGAGCCGACCGGAAGAACGATTTAAGTTTTTTTACGACCAAACAAAGGCGAATCAATGCAGCACCAATGGTCGCGGACTGCTGGTTTGCGATGAACGGTAACAGAAAAAGAAAGGACGACGATGATAAATCTGAGTCTCACCCAATGTAAATAAATATGAAAAATAAATATTGAAGATAAAAGATTTAAGAATTTGAGTACTTTATTAATTTCATGCTAATCATGTAAAAGCTAAACTAATATCTATTGAAACACAGAACCAACAGTAGCAAAAGAATTCACAAAATCAAAACATAGACCAATGCATAAGTTATAAAGATAAAGAGAAACAAATCTCACCTTTAGAGCACAATTATCACCACGGTGCAAAAGCCCATTCAGTTTAATCTGCAACAACCATAACAAACAAAAAAAAAAAAAAAAAACAACTAATCAGACATCTATCAATGTGCCTAAATAACTTAAACTAATCTGAAGGATGAGGGCATCACCTAACAATCAATATACAAGTTGTAAATCATACAACAAACAAAACAAACCTACTTGTTATAGATATTGAAGTAGATGTTAAATAGATACCAGAGCCCAAACAACGATCCAAGCACCACCATCTGTACGACTTCTTCAATGCCGCCACGTGACCTGCGTCACCACTATTAAAAATTCAAAATTAAAAGAAAACTAACCTTATTTGAAGCTCCTATAAGGTGGTGGTGACGTCGGAGACGAGGTAAGTGGCCGGAATTTTCTAGTAAACACATATACATACACAACAAAGTAAAGAAATTAACAAATATTTAACAAATTAATGAAGAAATTCAACAAAAGCTAACAATACTAACCGATTTGGGAGAAGAAATTGTGAACTTGAAGTGATTTTGGCGATTTGATTTTTTTCGGTGGGAGAGATGAAAGGATTGGGGGGAAATGGGGAAAGAGGGAAGAAATCCCACTTTTAGCTTGCTGTTCTGCGAAAAGGTAATAGGGGTGACGCCCGTCGCTGCTATTACCTTTAGTGTCGCCTCTATTGACTAGGGTAAACATCAGCCATTAGATTAACACAAGAAATGGATGGCCATGGTTTAATTTGGGACACCGTGCTCCGGATCGACCAATAGCGGCGACATATGGCTTGTCGCTGCTATTGGTGTCGCCTCTATTGCCCCCGTTTTCTTGTAGTGTCAAATGAAATAAAACTACTAGTACAGATTAAAAAGAGCAAAAATGCAATTTGAGATGTGATTCATAAGGATATCTAAAGTAGTCAAAACGTTATTGTTAAAAAAAAATTCTATTGGGATGTGATTTGTATATCATAAAAATTACTTTCTACACATTGTTTATTGTGTGTTTTCGTACCAAATGGTATATTACTATGTGGTGGTGTGTAGAGTAATTTGATGATATATAAATCACACTATAAATTTTAAAGAGGTAGCAAAATGACCAATCGGGATACAAATGAAAAACTTAGTGTACGCTTTTGTTATAATATCAACAAAGCTTTCTATAATATTTGTATCACAACATTCATGCCTTTACTTGTTCAAATTCTATTTAGTATAAAGGGAAATTAGCATGTAATAATCCCACTTAAACCTTATTGGCCATTAATAATTCCACCTCAGAATATTCCCCTCACCAGTCTCACCTTTCACCTATTTTTCCTACAATAGTCCTCCGTTAAAAAAAACTTAACGGAGTTAAGCTTTTTTCCAAATTACAAACAATTTTTTTAAGGCTTTTGATCAGAACGATGATACGAGTCCATTAATGTAAAACTTACTTCGAAATGGTGCTCCAAGTGACTTGATTTTGGTTAATTGGAAATTTAAACACCCGAATTGAAGCGTCGTTTTCATCATTTGGAGCACCGTTTCGAGACAAGTTTTACATCAATGAACTCTTATCGTCGTTCTAATCAATAGCCCTAAAAATCTGTTTGTAATTTGGAAAAAAAGCTTAACTCCTTTAAGTTTTTTTAACGGGGGACCATTGTAGAAAAAATAGGTAAAAGATGGGACTGATGGGGGGAATATTCTGAGATGACATTATTAATGGCCAATAAGATCTAGGTGAGATTATTACAAACCAATTTCCCTAATATAAATAAGTAGTTATTTGTATTGAAACATTAGTTAATAGAAATAAATATCATTCTCATATCACATGTTTTTTCCTTCAAGAACTAGGTTATATATGATTTCCTTTTAGAGGCTACCATATTTGATATAACATATGTCTTTTAGGCTATATAGAGTGTGGGAGGGGCATGAAGCGTCACATGATGTTAGATATTTTAGTGTAATCGAGATTAACTAGGTGATCAAAGAGAATTATAATATACATCGAACAAGTTAGGAGGTGATGGTGTGTATGCTTGTTCGAGTTGCTATAATTCCAAGTATTCGGGCAAAGCCCCGAATGGGGGTTCCAAGGGGGCAACGCCCCCTTGGCCGGGGTCCGGGGCAGCGCCCTTGAGAGCAGGTTCCAAGGGGCGGCAGCCCCTGTCAAGGGTCGATTATTTTTCTAAATGCCTTAGAAGATTATTTTTTCTAAAATTTCGTCAGTTTTTGAAACAAAAAATAAAGGCAATAAGGCAATTTATTTAATTTTTTTTCTAAAATTTCGTCATTACGAATTTACCACAAACTTACTGTTGTTCTAATTCTTGAAATAAAAGTTGTATCCGATTAAATTATTCGATAGAAACACCAAATAATTTTTTTAACAGTAAATTTCTTTACTCTTATCGTCTGTTAGATTTGAACCCAAGACCTCTTCCTTCAAGATATTTAAAGACATTGCCTTTACCAATGGATCACACCCAGTTGGCACCCTTTTTAATTATTTAACATATATTATCTCGCTCTCTTTTTATGAAGAAATATTTTCAACAACATACTCACTTTAAACACTAAAAAAAGCATAACTACTAAAATTACTATATTACCCATCCATGTGCCCTCAGCCCTATCTGAGAGTTTCAATTTCCGGGCCGCCGTCATTCAGCAGCCCTTTCTTTCTGCCTCCGCCGATTTGATCAATTCGCCGCTTCTACCAATTCTCCCAAGTAAGTAAATCTGAATTTTACAAACCAAATATCAATGATTTACTTTATGTGTGAATTATGTTTGTCACTGCGGCGGTTATTTATAATATTTTGGGATATCCAAAATAGGATTTGGTATTTGATTAAGGAACAAAAATTCTGCGTGTTAGTTGTATTATTAAGACTGTAAAAAATTGCAATAATGTTGATGCAGTTATTGTCTATCACAAAAGTTATATTTAGATACCAATTACCAAACATGTCTGATAGGAGTAAAAACCCCAAATTACTGGATCAAAACAAATGATAAAAAAAGGATAGTTCTACGACTCATTTGGGTTAGAGCCGTCCAAACCGCTAGTCGCTCGCTCCGAAATTGCTCGTTCGATTTGAGGCTTGGTTATAAACAAGCCGCTCTGCCCGGTTCGGTTTGTAAACAAGCCAAGGTACGCTTGGTTCGGCTCGAATTATTATTTTTAATTAGTATGTATAACAGGGTGAGGTTCTAGAGTGAACACTGGCGTATTTGTGAACTTAGGGAACAAATCCTGACCATTGATTTACATCATCAAATCATAAAATACACTAGTGTATTTTAATCATACACTAATGTATTTTCATCATCAAATCCTGACCATTGATTACATTTGTGTATTGATAATCAAGGGCTAGGATTAGTTCACACAGTTCACTATCAAAGGGGTTGTTCACAAATGAACCTAACCCTATATACACAAATATAAATTATACATGCATATCTACACGCACGCCTATATATACACACATACATATATACATAAATATAAATTAAATTTATAGTTTTATTATATACCACTCTATTCTATTTTGGTCCACTATATACAAATTTACAACTATATTTATACATACTAGCCCAATCACGCCAATAAAAAAAATTAACACCAAATCTAAAAGTTAAACCCTAAACCGCTAAACGTCAGTCTGCTCATCACCTCAATGTCTCATGTTGCTACGCCAAGTCGATCGTCTCCTACTCTCAACGTCATTGTTCGTGCAATATGATCATCGCCTCATCGGCCACAACATTGTTATTCATAGAAAAAATATTATGACATGAAATGTGCCTGTTTTTAAAGACATAAAAACTTGAGACATTTTCACTATCTCTCTCCGCAAATTTAAATCGGGCGACACAGTTGTGAAAATCACTCGAAGTTCGCTCGATGCTCACTCGGAATGAGCCGCTCCGCTCGTGAACAGCCTTAATTTGGATACAGATTCAAATGACCTGGTGTATAAGATAGCAACTTTGACTTGTTGAACTGATGTATGACAAAAAAAATCGCAGCCCTACAATTTTGTTTGGTGGTGAATCTGTATCCAAATGAGTCGTAGAACTATCCTTTTTTATCGTTTGTGTTGATCCAGTGATTTGAGGTTTTTACTCCTATCAATGTCATTTTTTTAAAAAGTGAGAAGTAGATTATTGGATTAAAATTAATTTGTAACACTTACTAAGGAAGTTTTTATCATGTCATTAGGTTGCAATCAGTTTCAATGTCATTGGTTCAGTATTTGTCTTTATATTGCAACTTTAAATGTTAAGATTCTCGCGGTCAGTTTGAGGTGTTTATGGTTCAATATTTGGCTTTCAGTTGCAGACTAACGAATTGTATGCTTTGAACACAGATTTCTTGTGTCTAGAGATGAAGATTCTGAAGGAAAATGCAGGTCCGCTTACGAATTTTGAAGTGCTTGATTTTTTACGATCTAGAGGGGCTGCAAAAGACCCCACACGGGTTCTTGCTTCGGTAGCACCTTCAGAATTCAAGGTTTACGACTACCTGGAGCACACGGCAGCTTCTAGTCAAACAAAAGAGAGCATTACTGAGTTTGCGGCTAAATGTAAACCATACAAGCTTACAAAGTCTGAGATCATTAACATCGTCAACATTAGACCGTCTTCGTCTGTCGAAATTTACCCCTTGATTGAGAATCTTGAGGCGCGACTAGAAGAAAGTGTTGAAGAATTGGTTGAGTTGGTTTTGCAAGTGTTTCCCTCTTCTGAAGAACAAAGTAAATCTGATGAATGAATGAAAGCAAACCTTATATGTATGCTACCATTGTTTGTTATCTGTCCTTGAAAATTTAATTAAAATCGACAGTTAAACACATCATTTCTCGTTGGGCTCCCAAAAAGATTGAGCCGCCCTTGCTCAAGTAGGCGACACTCGTTACTTGTAGAGGTGCGAGAGGATCCCTCCGTAAGTTATACTCGTCAACTAAAATAAATATCATTTATGAAACCAAAGATATGTGTTTTAAGCATACTAATATCCAAAGGCCAAAATGATAACGATGCAAGATAATGGATACAAACAGTAATGATTTTTTATCACTCCAGTTTCATGGTTGACACAGTCATGTTGATCCGTGAATTGTTCTAAGGTTATTCGGTTTGTTTCGAGTTAATCTAAATGAAGTGTTGAATATCATGAAGCTAATGTTCATAAGTATTTGTTATTTTAACACTTACCAAGTGTGTTAATTTTCAATTATTGAAAGTATGAACCATATATTATCTATAACCAAATTCATCAGATCTATGATTGTAACAAATTATGTGTTCGGTATGAACCATTTCCCAGCATAGGGAGGAGAGAATTAGGGGTTGAAACTATAATTGATTGGAACAAATTCTTGTGAGTCCTTAAAGAAAATAATATGATATGCAAGCTCTTGGGAGAATTCATTTTTTACCCGTATCTGGTTGGGCTTAGAAACGGTTCAACTGGTTATATCATGTTGTACGGGCGGTTCAACCAGGTTGACTAGTTAACCTTATAATTCCATCATCATCATCATCATACTCAGTAAATCCTACTAATAACAAAACTAAGGTAGGGTCTGAGGAGTGTAAGATGTAGACAACTTTACCTCTATCTCGTAGGAATAGAGAGAATGCTTCCAGTGAGACCCCCGGTTCCATAGTAGTTTTGCATCAAGCTTTGGACATAAGGCACAAACCACTCAGCAATTGGGAGAAAAGCCGATTAGTGTATGTACCCCCTTGTCTTTCGTCTATCAACGCCACCACATGATGCATGATTAACCGTCCCTCGCTTTTTAACGTTATTTTCACGAAATTAGTAAAATAATGTTAAAATTAGTGCACTTTCACTGCCCCCGAGGGCCCACACATATGCATTATATGCGCATACCGCAAGCGGGGCATTTAACCTTATAATTCCATAAAAAATACAATTTCAAGTCAAAAAAATAATCAAAAACTACACTGTTCCATAATTAAAAAAAAATCATTTTTTCAACAAGTTTTATTAAATAAAAGACTACAATAGGTTTATGGCATTGGAGTGTTGAATGCATTAAGTTCACCGTCGATTAACAAAATGAAATTCACTATCATCACTAATTTAAGCACAAAATTTTAACATGGGATTAAACCAGTAGACCGGTATAAACCGGCATTACCGGATAAGTAAACTTCCGTTTTGCTCCCTGTGGTTTTGTCATTTTAATGGTTTTGCCCAAACATTTAAAAACGGACATTTTCCTCCCTCATGTTTAAGTTTTGTCGCCAATTTGCTCCACGGCCTTAACTCCATACATATTGTATGTTAACTAAAAGGGTATTTGGTAATTTCAAGTATAAAATAAGGGTACTTTGGTAATTATATTTAAATGTAAAGTATTAATATATATATATATATATATATATATATAATCTAACTTATAATAAAAGACTCCAAATAATGTCACATGACATTTTTTTCTTCAACCTCATAAATTTTATTTATATTTAGTTTAATAAATTTATTTTAATATTAATATTAATTAATAACCAATATATAAATATCACTTATTTTATCCTTATCTTTATCTAAAATTAATAAATAATTTCAATTTTGCAATTTAGACCCTTTGTTTTTTTACTTTTAATCCAAAGTTTTTAATCTTTTGCAATTTAATCCCAACTCTTTTTTATTTTCAATTTTGGTCCCCATACTTTTCATCTTTCCCAAGTTTTTCGTTTTGTTCTAAATTTTGTGACTTAACGCACCGCAACGTGCGTGTGGGGTTCAACATTTTTTCGTATATTTTTTTCACGTATGACTGGCCCGTCGCGTCACATCTATTTTTCTGCGTTTGACAAGTTCGTCCAACACGCGGGTCCCGGATGGACTTAGTTATTTTTTTCTATGTTTTACGTTTCAGTTTAATTTCTCAGCAACGAGCGTGCGTGATTCAAAGATTTTACGTTTGCTTTTCGCTCAGCGTTATTTTTTCCCTTTTTTATTTATTTTCTTTTTACGAGCTTTTTCCGGTGCTGGTGGTCGCCGACAAAGGTATAGTACTGCTACTACTTAACACAGTTTTATGATAACCGCTGCAACGCAAGGACTTAATACTAGTATATATATATATATACACACACACACATAACAAATAAAGTTTTTACTCTCTCTCTCTCTACAAGATCTCCCTCTCTCTTCTACACCACAACCCACCACCTGCCACCGCCCGCCACCCACCACCCCGGCGCCACCAGCCGGCATCACCAGCCGGCATCACCACCACCATTCACCACCTCACCCGACATCACCACCACCATTCCCCCTAACCTCTATTGCTTTGATTTACAGTCTCTCTCTCCCTCTTTCTCACTTTCTCAATCTCTAAACTGAATACCCCACCTTCATTATCACCTAACACACCACCACCTTCATCACCATCATCAGCCACACCACCATCGACTCTCGCCACCGCTTTTCAGATTCATCACTATCACTGACCGCTGTTTAGATTCATCATCACGCTGAGCGCCACCACTGTTCGGATTCCACACTCCACTAAACCCGGATTTGTTTACCAGATTCGTTGAAGGAAGGCATAATTTAAACCCAAACCACTAGATGGTTTGAACCCTAGACTGAAGCCCTAACTGTGTCGTCTTCTATAACCCTAGATCGATGTCAAAATCAAAGCGCTACGGTGGTCTCTAGTGGTCAAGTGATGTTGACGATCGGGTGGGGTGTTGAGGTGGTTGCCGGCAGGTGACGGTGGGTTGCTCAGGTTGTTGTCGCCAGTAGGTGATGATGACAGTGGGCTGGTTAGTTTAGAGAGAGAGAGGGAATAGAGATGGTGGTGGTCGGCTAGGATGGAGATTGTGGTGGCTAGCTCCAATTTCAGGTGGCGACGGGTGGTGGCATTGTGGTGATGCCTTAAAGTGATGGCTGGTGGTGGTGGCTAGGGTTGGAAAGAGAGTGCGATCTATTATATATATATATATATAGAGAGAGAGAGAGAGAGAGAGAGAAAGTGTACTGTACAATATCCCTTAATGTACGCCACGTACGCGATGTGAAATCGCATGTTATAAAATAACATGGATGAAATCGCATGTGATAATTTTGATGAAATCGCATGTTGGTTTTTGTAACAATTTTGCATGTGATAATTTTGATGAAATCGCATGTTGGTTGTTTGTAACAATTTCGCATGTGATAATTTTGATGAAATCGCATGTTAAAAAACCAACACGCTACGTATACATGCGAAATTGTTTGTAACAAGATCTGACGGCTGAGATGAGCGCATACATATTGTACGATAAGGGATATTGTACGTTCACCTAACCCTATATATATATATATATTCAGAGTCTTAGGATCCTGTAAAAATGACATTTTTCGTGAGAAGTGTCAGAAGGCATAAAAATTCATATGTAGACATCATGTTTTGGACTTTGGCATAATGTTTTGGGTTGTTTTGGCAAGAAAAACACCAAACATAACAATTTAAGACAATATGCAGTAAATTCTAGAATTAAAACTTAAAACACCGTGCCCAGAACTTTGAGTAGTGTGTGTTTTAAATGTTAAGTAGAGTGTTTTAAATTTCACGCCACCATAAACCACTAACGCCTTCCTCGTTGGGGCTCTATAATACGTTGCTTTGTGTTTTAAATTGTTATGTTTGGTGGTTTTTTTTTTTTTGAGTAAACTACCACCACCGTCCACCACCACCACCACCGCCAGGTTATATTAGAAGTCCACATACGTTAAAAAACAAACAGTCTTCTTCTTGCAGACTGTAGAGGTTTGGTACACATCTTTTTCTACATATGTCTGCAAATATGGGCCGTAGACTGTAGATATTTTAACTCTTAAAAAACGAACAACACCTAAGTATTTTTTATTCTTTTAATTTTTACTCTTATTCTGTAATCAACACGTACTTTAACTTTCGTGGATTTACTTTAGTTGTCAAAACTAATCCTTGATTTGTTTTCAGGTATCGACTGTATTTCCTTTATATATGTTAAATTATTAGAATTTTATGTTTCCTTTAACCTATTCCATAACAAACTCCATTTTGTACAAATATGTTGTAGAGAATATAAGAGTGAGAATGATCTTTGATAGAATGTTATTATTATTTTGTTTATTCGTTTTCACTATAATACAAACAAACCTCAATTATTTGCAGTAAAACTCCAAAATTTTGAATTTTCAAATTTAATTGAAAGAGTTAATTGCCCGGATGGTCCCTGTGGTTTCACGTTTTTTCATGTTTAGTCCCCACATTTTGGAAATAGCATGTATGCTCCCTATGGTTTGTCATTTTGTTACTCGGATAGTCCCCTGACATTTACTCAGGGGACTATCCGAGTAACAAAATGCAAACCATAGGGAGCATACCTGCTATTTCCAAACTAACTGACATCTACTCAGAGGACTATCCGAGTAACACAATAACAAACCATAGGGAGCATACCTGCTATTTTCAAAAGGTGAGGACTAAACGTGAAAAAACGTGAAACCACAGGGACCATCCGGGCAATTAACTCTAATTGAAATATAGAATAGAAAAAGAGAATTGACGGGGACAACCTAAAATGTTTTGTCTAGGGGTGAGCAAAAGGAAAAAACCCGACCCGACACGACCATTACCCGACCCGACCCGAGAACCGATCAAACATAAAATACAGAACCGATTCACTACCCTAAATATAGGGTCGGTTCCGGTCCATAAGTCCAAGTCGGGTTTCACCATGAAAAGAACCGAGAACCGACCCGACCCTATTTTATAAGAAAAATTGGAACCGATCTAAGTACCTAGGTACTTGGGTTCGGGTCGGGTTGGGTATATTTTCGGTTCGGTTCTCGGTTATTTTCGGTCCGGACCTAAACTTGCTCACCCCTAGTTTCGTCATAACTTCATCTTAGACGTTATTATTTATTTTTTGAAACTAAAATTGTTTAATTATTGTGTACCAAATTTAACGTAACACACAAAAAAAAAAAAAAAAAAAAAAAGCAAAAGCAAAAAAAACAAACAAACAAAATTTTGGAGTTTGTACCACCTCACTTTGTAGATTGTTTAACTTTCATCATCGATCGATAGCACTTTTAACTTTTGTTTGTATCACATCACTTCTAACATTCAACTTATTGGCCAATTACATTCTCAAACTAACATAACACTAACCCAGTTTGCTGACATCAGCAGCCACATCACCAAACTATGGCTACTTCAGCTGCCACGTCATCAAAAAAGCCATGTCACCTGCCACGTCTTAAAAATTCTTGACCAAATGTCATGTCAACACACATATGCCACATCAGCATAAATTGACTGAGTTAGGGTTCAGTTAGTTTAGGAGTCCCATCGGCCAATAAGTTGAAAGTTGGTAGTGGTGGTACAAATGGAAAGTTGGGAGTGCTAACGACCAGTTGGTGAAAGTTTAGGTTATTTAAATCCAATATCGCATAAAAAAGTAAACTCATATTTTCAAAACAATAAACTTAATGGCTATTTTGCTAATTTTAGTAGTAAACTAAGGCTAATTTCGTGATTTTGCTTTACAATTTTATAAATTTAAAAGTAAAAGGATGGTGATATGTTCAAATCAGGCATGACTCACTCAATTAGACAGGAATTGGATTTTAATTTCCACAACGAAGATTAATTAAAAATATGATGTCATTTAAGCTACGAGAGACTTGGTTTGAGCCGGCGTTAAATAATATTTTTCGATAATTATCTGGCCTGGGCACATAACCATTGTTTAAGAAGATACTAGTGAGTAGAAAATTGCAAGCTAACATCAAATGGTTTGTACGATTTAATGCAAATTAAATAACGCAAGTCAATAATCAACCAATAATAGATAACTGGTGTAGTATTTTTTTTTTTTGAAAAGTGAACTTCATTAAAACCAACCAAAACCGACAACTATCACCAAGGCGGAGATAGAAGCCGAAAACCAAAACAATAGTTCAAATTACGTTACATCAAACAAACACCATCTACTCAAATCCACTACCCCCGCTTTAAATCTATGTTTATACCAAAGAAAACCCAATGACTTTATGTCTGCAACCAACTCCGTCACAATGGGCGCCTTACTATCGAAAACCTTGTCATTCCTAGCTCTCCACAATCTCCAACAAGCTATGATAATAATCCCCTGGAGGACCTTCTTCTTAATACCCGTCACCCCGCTATGCTCGTGAAGCTCCACCAAATCGTTGACATGAAAGACGAACGGTCTAGGAATATTACACCAACTAGCTAGAGAGATCCACACCCCCGAAGCAATGGCGCAACCTGTCAGAACATGTTCTATATTTTCTTCAGCATCCTCGCACCACACACACGAAAGATCATCAATATTAATATGTCTTCGGGTAAGAGCCGTCTTGGTCGGAAGACGATCCAAGAAAGCGCGCCACATGAAGATGTTGCATTTGTTAGGGACCCAAGAACTCCACTTGAAACCAAAGTCTGCGTTACTAGAAACCGGGCCACGTAGCCATTTTTTTACCGAAGCAATCAGAAAAACGCCGTCCGAACCATGTGACCAGATCCAAGTATCATCTCTATCCAACAAAGTGACCGAATGAAGCTGGTCTTCTACCCTCTGCTTGTCCGAGAGCTCCACTGTGGAAGAAAGAGCCTGAATCCAATCCCAAACCAACACACGAGAAGTACCAATACGCTTCAACCTGTCAGTGATCACCACCCCTTTGGATTTTTCGAGACTATAGAGCGAAGGGTACACGGCCTTTAATGGTTGATTACCCAACCACGTATCCAACCAAAACCTCAATTGACGCCCATTACCAAGACTACCACGTAAAACGCCGTTTAAACCGATCCCATCCACCTTGTTCTTGTTCCAAAACGAGACACAATTCTTCCACACACCCGTGATTGCACTATTGACGGGAGAAATACCCCAACACCTAGCCGACCCGTGAATGGACACCACAACCCTTCTCCACATCGAGTTAGGCTCATTCAAAAACCTCCAAAGCCACTTAATTAACAAGGCATTATTATTAGTTTCAAGAGACGCAATCCCCAACCCACCGTCTTTAATGCTTTTAGTAACAACCTCCCAAGAAACCCAACTCATCTTCCTCACTTCGTCCGAACCACCCCATAGAAACCTCCGCATCAAACCCTCTAGAACATCAACCACCTTTTTCGGGGCCTTGAATAAAGAGAAATAATACGTAGGCAAACTATCCAAGACCGATTTTATTAAGGTTAACCGACCGGCGATCGAAAGAGTATTGGCTTTCCATTTGGATAACCTCCGTTTAAACGTCGTCACCACCGGCTCCCAACTTGACACCCTGTTCATATTCGCCCCAACCTTGATACCCAAATACGTGAATGGTAAAATACCCGGCTTACACCCCATGGATTCGGCCAAACTCACTACCTCGTCGGCTTCCACACCCACTCCGTAAAGCACCGACTTGTATAAATTAATCTTTAGCCCGGAACATAGATAGAAAATACTTAAGATGCGTCTCATGTTAATAAAGTTATGTGAAGACCACTCCCCCATAAGCATGGCATCATCCGCGTAAAGCAAATGGGACAAAACCGGGCCATCATTAGGGAGCTTAACGCCATGAAACGCCCCTATATCACTGGCCTGATTCATCGTACCCGAGAAAGCCTCCATCAAACGGATAAACAGAAAAGGCGAAAGCGGGTCTCCCTGACGGATCCCTTTTTGGCACCCGAATTCGAAAGTAGGAGAACCATTCACTAGCACTAAAGCTCTAGAGGAAACCAAAATACCACGAATCCACTCACACCAAACCGGAGGAAAACCCATCTGAGACATGACCGACAACAAGAAGTCCCAGTAGACATTGTCGTAAGCCTTATCGAAATCTATCTTGAACAAGAATATTTTCCTGTTTCTCTTCTTAGCCCAAACAATCACCTCGTTGGTCATAAGAGGACCGTCAAGAATATACCTCCCTGATAAGAAAGCCGACTGAGTCTCTTGCACTATTCGACCCAATACCAACTTCAATCGATTCGCCAAAACCTTAGAAACAACTTTAATAATGCTCCCGATAAGACTAATCGGCCTAAAATCCCCCAGATTAGATGGATCACTCACCTTAGGAATCAACGTAATGAATGAAGACCCAACCCCGGGACTAAACCGACCGGACTGATGATAGTGGTCCAAAATATCCACAAAGTCCTTCTCGAATAAATGCCAGAAATGCCTAATGAATCTAAAATTAAATCCATCAGGACCCGGAGCTTTGTCAGCACCGCAATCAGAAACCGCATTCTTTAATTCCTTTAAACTGAAGACATCAACCAAGCCCTCGGCTTCCACCGTGGACAGTGAAGAAATGCCGTAACAACCAAGCCGAGGCCGTATACCCATATTCTCTCTAAATTTATCGCGAAAAAATCCCATAACTTCTCGTTTAATAATAACCGGATTCGTCTCCCACCTCCCACCAACCTCCAAGCCCGGGATATAATTCAAAGTCCTACGTTTATTAATTGTAACACCTAGAAAATTCACGTCCTATAATGTGTTGACACGTGTCATAATGTTTGAACGTATGAAAGAATGTTATAAAAGGACTAAAGTTGACAAACATGGAAAGTATGTGAATATACGAGTTCTGAATGTCAACAGTGAATAAACATACTTCATGATAACCCTACATGATGTTCATACCATCAAACGAATAAATCATGGATCATACGAAGCAAAAAGTGAGAGATTACAAACTACAGGGGTTAAATGTGTCAACATGTTTAAGTTATACCTCTGAGTGACCTTTTGACAAACCCGAAGCTTTGTAACTGATAATTATGCTCACTAGAATGCGCGATATAAATTTCATAAAGTTTCGATATCGTATGAGAAAGTTATGATCAAATTCGTGTGCGAGGGGTTAAAGCGTTAACGTTGAAAGTTATGACTTTTCGGGTTAACCGGAAGTGTCCAGGGACTTGGCAAAGTGGGTATAAGTCCTAAAGCCCTTGTAGGTAAATAAGAAGGGGTCAAATTGCAATATATAAGCTTAGTTGACCTTTCATGAAGCCAAGGGACAAGTTGCAAAAACAAGAAAATGGAAATTCTGATTTTAAGGCTCATGCGGGCCGCGTAAAGGATGCTTAACCTTTACGCGGGCCGCGTCCGACGCCCAGACACAGAATATGCAAACAGCAGCCTGTTTACGCGAAAACTCGACCCAAAACGGATGTTTTACCTCATGTGCGACCCCTAAGTGCCTCCTAAACATCTAGGGACATGTGTTGATCAGTTGTGGTCACTAGTAGAACCAAGTGTCAACAAATTGTGGTGATTAAATCACTATAAAAGGCCCTCATGTGCAACAACTTTGATCACACCTTCATCTGCAATTGTGGAGCATTTCTGGAGCTTAGGAGCAGATCCAAGACATCCCTACTCGTGCATAGGACCCTTGTAAGTACCCTTGACCTTCCTCGATTAAGTTTAGCTTAGTTATTTAGCTAAAAGTCAAACCGTCGTAATTACGGTTTGACTTCGAGATTAGTCAACAATGGCTCAGTCATATCTCGAATTAAAAGTAGTTATAAGTTGGTATTTATGTGGGTAACTGTGAAAGCACCGGATCGATGACGAACATCAAACATTGCACTTGATTCAAGACATGAAGAACAAGAACAGGGTAGATGAAGAAGAAGATGCAAGACAAACTCATTCATTTCAATACAATCATCACAGATTACATACCAAACGAGTATACATCATCTTCTACAAGCTGGTTTAGATCACAAAGATCTAAACCCTAGCTTTCTCTCACTAACACATAGTCTCTCTCTCTAGAATTCACACCAGGAGAATAAGTTGGGAGAGGAGCACAAAGCTTCAAGAGTTCTTTCTTGTTCGATCCTTCATCCATGGATGTTTTGCCCTAATCCTATACAACACATATATATAGACTAGGACTAAACTCGGACAAACAATCTACACCAAAACCCTGACTTTTGTCCTAAACATAAAACTCAGACAAAAGTTCTCCTAAAACTTGGACAAGTTGTCCCTAGGATAACTTGGGACTAATTTTCAAGACATGTACAATAAAGACCCTAACAATTGGAAGGCATGCACTTTTCACCCAAAGTGCATTAACAACTCCCCCTTGATCAATGCAGGTCTTCATGTGGTCTTGAATTCTTCGTTATGGTTGACTTTAACTTGGACTTCTGCTTTGTTTGACCAGAACTGATAAGCGACAGTTACCCGGCAGGAACTGCACTTACAGTCTCCCCCTTAACTGTTGCATCAGTTCTGTGTAACACTGATATCTTCAGTCACCGAATACTGCACTTACAGTCTCCCCCTTGACTGATGATATCATGGCTGCTATGCTGAGACTTGATCTTTCTGGTAGAGCACAGCGATCTTCAACCCTTCTAATTAAAGACTTGCTGACGATCACTTAAAGCTGCTTTGAGAAACCCAAAGAATCCAACATCAAACACTGTAGATCCTCCCCCTCAAACTACTCCCGAATCAAGTTAACGTGAACCGACCTACAACCACATGTAGGAATATCGCTCGATACATTAATCTTCAAACCTAACCGGTAGCAGAAAGAAATATTGGGTTTCCAATGCCCAGCCTTGAACACTTCGAATTTCGCAAAGACATGAAGCTCAGTTCGATAAGTTAATAACAAACTGAACTTTATAAAAGTACATCCACCATCTTAATCAGAAGTCTTCAACCCTTCATGTATGATCTCATCTCATCACGAATCTTCATGAATCAATCTCCTATCTTCACGAATCCCCTGAATCCCCGATGGCTTTCATCTCCGACCTTCCCCTCAAATCAAGAAGCCCCACATTATTTCGAGACCAGAACTAATCTTCTCTACTCTAAATAGCAACTTAATAAGGCTCAATCTTCAACTAGTCATCAACCGAGAATTCAGCTTCATCATGTCAACACTTGATTAATAACATGAACACACGTGACAAAAACTCCATCACACACGAGCTATTTCACGCACAAGCTTTATATTTACGAAGAAAATAGGAAATTTTTACTCCCCCTTTTTCTTTGTAAACTGCCAGCGTCCAAGCAAGCCCACTGTTGTTGCAGCCACTAACCAGCTAAGGTATGTAATGTAAGATTCAGTTTCCTGAGTACCAAACCCGGGTTGCAGAAGGTCCCCTTTCTACCATGGCCATGGCAACACATCCAATTAGCACTATGTCAGCAAGAGGAACAAGACATGAACACACCACAAAATTTCTTCCCATGTTTCTAGCAACATATACATCGAACCAGCCTGTTTCCCCAGACACAACAACCCCAATAAATGCAGGAGGATGCATATCTTGCATGATCATCCATCTAAGAACTGGACCAGAAACCAATCCTAAAGTTTCACAAAGAAACTCGGATGGTTTGAGCTCAAGGAAACTCGGATGATGAATCTCAAAGCTAAAACTCGGAACTGTGAAAGCTCAAAATAAACACGCAAAGTTCAAGACTGAACATTTGAGAGATTCAAGAATAACTCGGAACATCAAACTCAGACATAAACTTTTAACAAAGCCCGGAGCTGGAGAACTATTTGAACAAAACTCGGAGGTTTACCAAAACTCGGAATTGAAAATTCTTTGACAAAACTCGGACATATAAACTCGAGTTGAAATTTTGGAATGTGAAAGTTCTGTCTTAAAAACCTCGGAACTGAGGACACAAATTGAACTTTGAGGAGATAAAACTCGGACACTTTGAGACAGACCTTTTAAAATCATCAACAAAGTTTCAACAAATAAAACTCAGACTGTTGATGATGCTCAAAAACCTCGCTCAACTCGGAACAGGTTAAGAAAAAAAATACCAAAAGTCGGACTGTTGAGACCAAATACCAAAAGTCGGACTGTTGAGACTCAGAGCAGTTAACATAGGCTCGGACTGTTGAAAAACTAACAAAGCAAACCAAAATTCTCGGACTGTTGAAAAACTAACAAAGCAAAACAAAACGCTCGGACTAATAACACACAGTTGATTCAAGTTTCAATCGGAGACAAGTTTTTGACCTATTCAAAAACTCGGACTTGGAAACTCAGGATAAACCTCGGAAACAGAGATTCGCAAACATTGATAAACCTCGGAAACATCTTCACAACTCGGAAACATCAGACTTCAAAACTCGGAACTTGGAACCTATTCAAAACTCGGACGCACAGACTTGATCTGTTTAATAACTCGGAAAACCAGTTTTGAACTGATTAAAAAAATCGGAACAAATATCAAAACTCGGACTTCGATGAATGAGTGGTATCTAAAACTCTGACCTCTTAAAGAAACTCGGACACAAGTTCATTTTCATAAACTCGGACACATTGTCAGGTATCCAAAAATTTCCTCTTCAATAAACTCGGACACAACATATTGTCTGAGTTTATATCTCGGACTTCAAGAAACTCGGATGAAATGTATAAACTCAAAAGAAACTCTGACCAATTAAATAGAAACTAAAACTCGGACCAAATGGAAGTAAGGAAAGGAGACAAAAACTCGGACTTCAAGAAACTCTAGGTAAAACTCGGACTCAAATGGAAGTAAAAAACTCGGACCAAGTCTGAAACTGAAACCCGGAACAATTAACACAAATATCAAGAATTCGGAACAGTTGGATCGTTGAAAAAACTCAGAGTAGTTAACCACAAAGTCAAAACTCGGACCAGTGAAAAGGTTAAAACTTGGACAAGTGTAAAACTCGGACAAGCCTCCAGAAACTAGTCTCCGGACTTTCTCCCTAGTGTGACTTCACACTAGTTCACCAAAAACCCCGGAAACAACAAACACAGAGTTTTAAAACTCAGATAAACCTTTTTGGATCAAAACCCTAGATCTCCAAACCAACACAGCCGACGAACAGCTTCATTTTCTTCAAGTTTTCTCCAGAATCTTCAAGTCTTCAGGATGTTTGGCGGAAACAAACATCAAATCAAGAGCAATGGTGATTCGGAAGGCGGTTAGACCATTCCGAATCGGTAACCATGCTCTGATACCACTGTGAAAGCACCGGATCGATGACGAACATCAAACATTGCACTTGATTCAAGACATGAAGAACAAGAACAGGGTAGATGAAGAAGAAGATGCAAGACAAACTCATTCATTTCAATACAATCATCACAGATTACATACCAAACGAGTATACATCATCTTCTACAAGCTGGTTTAGATCACAAAGATCTAAACCCTAGCTTTCTCTCACTAACACATAGTCTCTCTCTCTCTAGAATTCACACCAGGAGAATAAGTTGGGAGAGGAGCACAAAGCTTCAAGAGTTCTTTCTTGTTCGATCCTTCATCCATGGATGTTTTGCCCTAATCCTATACAACACATATATATAGACTAGAACTAAACTCGGACAAACAATCTACACCAAAACCCTGACTTTTGTCCTAAACATAAAACTCAGACAAAAGTTCTCCTAAAACTTGGACAAGTTGTCCCTAGGATAAACTTGGGACTAATTTTCAAGACATGTACAATAAAGACCCTAACAATTAGAAGGCATGCACTTTTCACCCAAAGTGCATTAACAACTCCCCCTTGATCAATGCAGGTCTTCATGTGGTCTTGAATTCTTCGTTATGGTTGACTTTAACTTGGACTTCTGCTTTGTTTGACCAGAACTGATAAGCGACAGTTACCCGGCAGGAACTGCACTTACAGTAACAAACCCTCAAAAGGGTTCCCCCTGATTCCCACTCTAACTAGGTCAAATGTCGGGTCAAACTTGTTAAGAAAAAGTCAACAGGATCCTTAAATCCTAATTTATGCATAATTAGCAATGTAGAACATATACAACCTGTTTGATCATCAATATAACTTGGTAATAAGTGTAAGAACATGTCTAAACATGTTCAACCCGACAATTTCCAGTAAAGACCCGGTTCGGAACCGAAAGTCGCATAGTTTGACTTTCACTTTGACTTTCAGTTCTGACCCGTTATGATATGTTTTAGAGATACCTTAGAGCTTCATTTGGACCAGGTTATATGCTAGTATAACCCTCTGTGATTATACACCATGGTTCATTAGTTAACCAATTAATACGCATGATTCCGTTAATTGCTCATATGTTGACCATTATGCCCGTATTACCTTAAAACGTGATTTTTGGAAATATAAAAGAGTAGAAACTTTAATTACGGATATATAAACTTGTATGCAAAGTTTGACATCAGTTTGAAGTGTAGATTGAGAGTTATGCTCATTAGCGCAAATTGAAAACTTTATGTTAATAAAATGGCGTAATTAGCGTATAGCCTAGTTAAACCTACTTTTTGATATCAAAATCTTTACCCACTGATGTGATATATTATTTTGGGAATTTTAAAGATTTTTAATTAATTTTAGGCTGAGCATAACTCATAGTCGTAGGCTTAATCCGGTAAATGTCGGTTTTGCCCTTACGGGCCATAAAATGAGTTTTACATATCTAAACGACTCCAAACCTTTTGCTACTGATTAGTTATGATAAATAAATTATTTTAGACCTTCTGGAATAATAAAAATATCAGCTTTAGGTATTGAACCCGTAAACGGCTCCTAATCGCCTTATTTAGCGTTTTTAGCGCATAGTATGTACTAAGACTATTTTTAAACATACAAGGGTGATACCTACTGATGTTTTAGTTAAATTATAACATTTTAACAGTAAGCAAAAGTTGGCTATCTCAGACTTCAGTTTTGAGCTTTTCGGCTTATGTGAAATTACCAAAATACCCCTACGGGGCATAGTTTGGTTATAATTGATAAATTTCACATATCTAAAATACCTTACTGTTATAAATCAGTAAACTAAGTATTTTTGCTGATTATATCAGACCTGTAAATCAGTTAAACATTTAAACTCTTTTACAACCTTTTAAATGACCAAACTACCCCTACGGGGCCTAGTTTGTGTTTAAATACGTTTCGGGCATAATGAAAGACATCCTACTGATGTCACAACATATTTGAGACATAATTAACTTAGGAAACCTGGTTAGGACTCTTATAATTACCCGTTACGCCTCTTACGCGTACGGTTCGGCCTATGTAACTAGTTTACATAAATTAGCCGAAACGAGTCAAACCTTATCGGTTTTATCTCGAAATCCAGAATGTATTTGAGTTACCCATATTAAACAAGCATACAAGCTTGTTGGGTCAAAGCCACATTCTAAACCGGTCTTCGCTTAATCGTGCGTACGAACCGTATCTTCCTGTAAGACTAACCGGTCTAAGCTTAGGCTTAATTAAAGACCCGTTAGCATTCTAATAAGTTATTTATACAATCATTCCAGACTAGAGCCTTCCGGTAAATGGTACCTACGCTTACTTAAGTGAATACGGCTGAGTTATTAAATTCTTACTATTTAAGACAGGAGCTAGCTCAGGTAAATACTCTTAACTTATTTTCCCTATACGGGCTTGGGATACGGCACTATAAAAGTACCGCTTGGTCGGGTGTGTAGTTATTTAAATCGTATTGTGATTAATGTAATTACAACCCGTTTAATATGTATTATTTGGTGTATGGCCTTTGGGGGTTAATGACCATGTCCCGGATATCCTTGGCATCATTTTACGAAATGGCCACGACCTAAGCACGGGGTGTAGGCATACACCTGACAGCTGCATTATGTAAAAACTGGTAATCCACTCCGAGGTATCATCCTTGTGGGCATTATACCGGAACTGGTAATCCACTTAGAGGATGACAGCCTGTGGGCATTATACCTGTGGCGTGTCAGTTAATCTAGTCCGGCCCGACAAACCGGCCCTAACGGACGAAAAATGAGTAAAACTGTATACAAGATTATATACAAATAATTTTCCCAAGTTAAAAAGGTTAATTTTGCCTCTGTGCATTTTAATCAAATTATAAAAGATATTTTTGTGCCACGTGCATCCAAATCAATTTTAAATCATTTTTCGAAATGAGTCAGTTGAGTGTATTTACCAGTGAAAACTGACGTATTTTCCAAAAAGGTTAAGTGACAGGTACTGAACGAAATTGGCTGGAAGCTCAGGGCGCTAATAAGGAATCTTGCAAGTTCTAGGCGTCTAAAGTCTGTTGAACAAATGATATGTTTAAAGATCCGCATGTGGATCCTTTACTTTCCGTTGTAATACTGGATATTACTTTATATTCGGAATGTAATAATAATTATCTTTGGCTTCCGCTGTGCATTTATATAATTGTGTTGTTTGACTATTATGTTGCCAACCACGTCACGATACTCCCCACCAGGCCCACCGGTGACACGTGGATATCGGGGTGTGACATTAATAAAGCCATGAAAATACCTCGAGTTGTCGTCCCCGTGAGTATCCCAATTACAATGAGCTTTCTGTTTCAAATCGCGGTAAAGATAAACATCAAGTTCTCCAAGGCGTCTTTTTATCTCAGACAGCGTCCACTTCTCGTCCTCGGCCAAATCTCTACTCTCCATGGTTCTGTCTAACACACAAAGTTCACTTTCCAACAACCGTTTTTCTTCCAACTCTCTAGCTTTAAAATCAGCAACCCAATTAGAGATAGCACTGCGCAAAGCTTTAAACTTCAATAAAAGAATCGCATCAGGTGACCCCTCAAACGTCCCGTCATCGATCGCCTTTCTAACAACCGCCCCGAAATCCTCCCTTCCAAGCCAAGAGTTATAGAACTTGAAAGGTTTTGGACCAAAATTTCTCGAGCTCGTCTTCAATAGTAACGGACTATGAACAGATTTATTTCTCTCTAAGGCAATGTAATCCACACTAGTCCATTCCAAAAAGAATTCCCAATTAACGAAAATCCTGTCAATACGGCTCATCTTGTCACCTGCAACAAAAGTGAACCGTCTCCCTTTCAAGGAGTACTCATGTAAGTCCGAAGTATCAATAAAATCATTAAATTCATTAGCCTCAACCACGTTGAAAACGGAGTTACGACGGTCATCCACACCCCTCACTGCATTGAAATCCCCTGCCACTATCCATTTACCCTCCCCTTCGCCAAACAGACCATTGATCTCCGCCCACAACCTCCGCTTTGGAACAATATACTGAGGAGAATAAACATTAACATCATGAAAAGAGGAGCCGCTCCCCTTGACCACACCGGAAACCAACAGCCAATTTGCACTTTTAATCACCCTATCCATAGTAAATACTTAAGGATCCCACATGGATAATAACCCACCCGAATGACCCGTAGCAGGAACCCATTCAAAGGAAAAATCACCAATCCCCCAGTACCTACCCAAATTAATCGAATCCATAGAACTATGTTGCGTTTCCTGAAGCAAAATAAAACTGACCTCGTGCTTAGCTCGCATACTAAGGACCCAATCCGCTTTGCCCAGATTCCCCAACCCACGAATATTCAAAGAGATAAAATTCATTGACCACTAACTTGATAACCTTCATTCCTTAACACTTCTTTTACTTTCGGAACAAAATCGTCCAAGTTCTCCACCCCCAAGGCGCTACTTAGCTTCACAGTCTCCAAGGCTTCTACATCAATCGACTGTTGAATACCATCCACCTCAACGTTAGTGGCCTCACTAGCGAAACCCTCATCAAGGATCAACCCGGGAGAACCATTAGCCACTGCACCCGAAAGTCTTTCATTTAGATCCGGAGTAACGAAAACATCATCTCCAACACCTACGTTACTGTCATTCGAGTCATCGGTTCCTGAAAGAATGCCAATTAACTTATCCAACCCAAACATGTCGTTATTTTCCCTATGTCTCTTCTTCGGACGCTCTAGAGAATCACTACCCTCGTTCCTATTCTTAAAAAGAGACTTTCTGTGAAATTTCTTTCTGACGGTAGCCGTAACCGGCTGTACAACTGACGTATCAGCTACACCATGATCAATACCATCCTCGTGAGAACCGCAACTATTATTTCCATCCTCACCATTCACCTCATTCACCACAAACTCACCTTCCACACAAGTAGCGTCCATGTTCGTATCTTGTTGTATATTGTCCTCCAACTTGTCCTCCTCTTGGCACGTCGAAACATCATCCTCATCAAGCTCAGTAACCCCATCCGGGATCCACTCACCAACGTCTTCATCAACCCATACGTTGAACGTTAATTCTCTCCAAGCGATATCCACCCAATCGACAATCCGTTTACGAACCTTACTCATCACCCCAATAAGCGCATAGGAGAAATTATGATCATCGTTCGACAAGCAAGCCGATTTAATTACCTTCCGATATCTACATCCGATCAAATCAAACACCTGATCTAAAGCCAGCTGAGTCGGGACGCCATGCACTTTCAACCAAGCTATACGCACCTCCACCTTAACCACTTTACCATCCCACCTAACTAATGTCTCAAACCAAGCAGACCAACTCAAATCATCAGCACAGAACTTATCCGCCATACCGCTATCTTTGAAAACTAATGCCACAGTGAAACCTCCAAGGTACTTAAGATCCATAGAATAGCAACCAAGCTTATGAATTAGGACGTTCAAAGTACACAGAATATTGAAATGCACAACCCTCCCAACGAGTGCAATCCCCTTATAATGAGAAAAACGTTCTACGGCATCATCCACCCTAATGACATCCACTTTATTCCTGTTCAACACTGAATCCAAAAAAGAACGTCCATTACCTGTTGCCGAATCATGCAACCCCTTAACGCTCGAATTAACACCCCCTCCTTCATGATTCTCAACGTTAGAGTTTGCATGATCCTGGATATTCACCGCTTTCTCCTTACGAACATGATCAGTGGCGGCAGGCTGCTGTACCTTCATACCATCCACAAACCTAGCAACGGTTATGAACAACTTATAGGAGCCAATCCACACGTCCGACATCGCCTCTACCATTCTACCCGAATCGTTAACCTCCGCAAATGAGACAAAAGCAAACCGTTTACCCCACTTATCCAGTTTTCTAGCGATGTACGCTCCTTCATATCTACCAAAACCTCCCAAAACTACCTTAAGATCTTGTGACGAGCACTTCGGTGGAAGATTGGACACAAAGAATTTCGATATTACCTTATTATTACCTTCTCCTTGACGATCATTCTTTCTCCCTTTCCGTCGATGTACCTCTTCCCAATCTTCTAGATCTTGCCGCCGGGGATCGCCCGACATCTTCGGAGATATTAGGGTTTTAAACCTCTCTGTGCTTGTTTTTGTTTCCTACAGATAACTGGTGTAGTTGGTATTAGTTGTATGTTAACATCAAATGAATATTAAATTGTCATTTTATTCTCTGTAGTTTAATTAAAAAATATCACTTTAGTTCAAATTATTATTTTTTTTTTCAACCGTGTCTCTAATGTTTCATTTTTTAATAATATAAATCACTTCGTAAAGAAATATTAGTTAACTCAAGAGTATTTCTGTTACTTTATATTTATCTTTTGTTTTTGTCATTTTCATAAAAACTCTCTTTACATTTATTATTTTTTTCCTTTTAGTCATTTATATTATATATTTGTGAGGTTCTTTTCCTATTCAGAGTCCATTTATTTGATCGATAGAATATGTATCTGTCTGTTAATTTATATGATTTTTTTTCTTTTTTTGGAACGTTAAGGCAAGCTAGTGGAATGGTTAAGCAATTTTACTTGTTTATTCAAGTAATCAAGTGGTGTTGTTAATACTTAGGGTGGAGGGAGTGGTCAATCACTGGTGAGTGTTTAAGTTATTTTCTAGCCAATAATATCATGTCATGTCATGTCAAGTCCCCACTCCCCTTCCCATTTTGCACTCACTCATTGGCAATGGTCAAACACATGGAAAGTGGTAAAGAATTTTTTTTTAATGTGATTGGTTCAAAAGGGTTGGAGCCCACCATTCACCCTCTCTCTCTACTCTCTATCTTCTCTTCCCGCATCGGTGACTACTCACCGCCTACACCCCTCCCCGCTCACTGCTCCAACATCGGCACCACCTTCCCCGTGCTGCAACCCCACTCCCCGAGACCCCTCCCCGCTACCATACCGTCGCCCCTTAAATAAGCTATAAAAAATTTAAGCACAAAATATATATATATATATATATATATATATATATTGGGTAAGGATAGTGTAAAAAGGGCCTAAAGTGTGAGAAGTGTATTATAACACAATATATAATACTATATAACACCATATAAACACCGTATGACAATATGTAACACCATATAATTCCATATAACACTATGTAACACTATATATCATTATATAACAAATATAACACTATACATTTACCATAGACATGCTATCAGACAACCTATAGTGTTATATTTGTTATATAATGATATATAGTGTTACAAAGTGTTATATGCTATTATATGTTGTTACATATTGTTATACGGTGTTTATATGGTGTTATATAGTATTATATATAGTGTTATAATACACTTCTCACACTTTGAGCACTTTTTACAGGATCCTCTCTCTATATATATATATATATATATATAGGGTGGGGTTCATGCGAGAACCGCGAGAACCAATGTGAACGGATGGCAATTTTGTAAATAATAAAAAATAAATCTAAAAACCCGCTCCCCGCTCAAATGATACGGACCTCAACAATTGATTTAATTAGGATCAATAATACAATCTCACGTCCGACAACTATCACAACCAACACACAACTCTCCCAATCAATCAATTTTCCCCAAAAATCTCATACATATCAGTCCGATAATCACCGACGCTCACAATTTCAACCGTTCATCATCAATATTCACCCTATGATCATCATCAATATTAGTCGTCGGCTCGAAATTAGGGCAAAAACAGTCATACCGAATCGATTTTAGGGCAAAAAACGGTCATAATCGGCGAGGTTTATCGCACGAAGAGGGATATTACGAAGAACATAAGTCGTTGCATCGATTCACGAATTTGAAAGTTCATATAGCTGATGTAAGTTCATACTATGTAAGTTCATACAAAGTTCTTATGTGCTTGTTCATGAAGTTGTTCATGTATTTTACAGCCGATGTAGGTTAATACGATTATGTGTTTGAGTTTGATTTGGAATGCACATGTGCATAATATTGTTCATGTAGATTATAGCCGATGTAAGTAGCCGATGTAAATATATTACAGCCAGTAGATTACAGCGCCGGTGTAGGTTAATACAATTATGTGTTTGTGTTTGATTTGGAATGCACATGTGCATAATATAGGTTAATGCGATTATGTGTTTGTGTTTGATTTGGAATGCACATGTGCATAATTTTGTTCATGTAGATTACAGCCGATGTAAGTAGATGTAAGTAGATTACAGCCGATGTAAGTTCATACGATCATGTGTTTGTGTTTGATTTGGAAAGCACATGTACATAATGTGATAACTTATGATTTTGGTTCATATTTTTGTTTGATTGGTATGCATAATGTGCATAACATTATAAATTATGTTTATAATTTGTATCCGACTTTGTTTTTTTGGGTCACTTATGGGTATGCATATGTACATAATGTGATAACATATGTTTATGTTGATAAATTATTTCATAGTTGTTTGTATGCATATGTGCATAGTTGAAGTTGCATAGTTATAGTTATGCGCGCGTGTTGGTTCGTATATATTGCTGATAAGATATGTCATAGTTGTATGTATGCACATGTGCATATCTGAAGTTGCATGGTCATAGTTGTATAGATGCATATGCCCGATGTATAGCGGATTTTGGGAATGTATAATGGATTTTGTATATGTAGTTTAAACTAACATACTAACAAAGTAAAATAAATTAAAGTTTATATACATTCTCATTGAATACCGTAAATTGGAAAAAAAAACAAAGAAATTTACGTTTGTCGTAAAGCCGATAGATGAAGGGTTGAAAAGAATGTCAGATGCAACAGAAGACGATCATGCGACTGTTAAGCAAAAAGGTTAGTAAGTGTTGATAACTTATTGCTAATATTAGTATTGTTAATGATGCAATATGCGGTTATGCACATGTGCATTATCAGTTTTTTTTTTCAAATGTTATAACTCGCTCAAACGCATTTAATTTTATGAATTCAGTTAAACAATGGAAGATGATTATGCGACTTGCAATGGAAGATGATTACGCGACAGTTAAACAAATAGGTAAAAATCGAATAAAGTAACTTTTGTTTTGTCTATTATTTTTTATCGAAGCAAACCTGTTGATAAGCTCAGTCATGTTAATGCACATGCATAGTTATGCACAAATGCATATTTTGCCAGATTATTTCAATTAGGTCAGTCATATGGATGAAAATGTGCAGTTAGACACATGTGCATAATTTGCCAAATTATGTTAATAAGATCATTCATGTTGTTGTACATGTGCATAGTTATGCACATGTGCATAGTTTGCCAGAATATGTTAACAATGTAATTTATGTTGATGCACATGTGCATAGTGTATATAGTAATGATAATGTTAAAGTTAATGCACATATTCATTGAGATTGTATGTTTGTAAATCATATGTTTTTTGTTTTGTTTATTATCGTAGATCGATAACGGAAAAAAAATCAAAGAATGTAACTTTCGTTTTGAAATCAAGGGATGAAGAGTCAAAAAAATGCCGGATGCAATGGAAGATGATTACGCAACGGTTAAACAAAGAGGTAAAAAAGGTTGACTAGTATTCGATGATGTAGTTGGGAGTTTATGCACATGTGCATCCCTTTATTACTTTCATGTTAAATTATATCATTTATGTAAACACATTAAATATATCCCATGTAGGTGCACAAGAAGAAAAGAAGCATAAAGAGGAGGACAAGTGAGCGAAATCACTAAGAAAAAATTGAACAACTAAACAAAATCCCTTTATTACTTCACAGATTGCGGGTTGTTCGCTATGCGACATATTGAGATGTATAAAGGGAGTGGTGAGAAGTTTGATTGCATATTCAACAAAGATAAAGAAATTCAAGACTTGCAACTTAAGAACGTGAGAGTGAAGATAGCAACAAAAAACTGTCGTTATCAAAGGCGAATGATCATGTTCGTGAATATATGATGTATTATATTGTTTGATAGAGGGAATGTTGGTACTACACATGTGCATAGTTTGAAATAACATACATATTGGTATTGTATAATGTATTACAGATGGTTATTTGTGTTAATTTAGGATGTAATGTGTTGTTTGGTATAGTATATGTTGGTGGTGCATATGTGCAATAATGATTATTGAACGGATTATGTGATTCTTATGATGAGGGTGTTATATTTACTTGTTGTATTTGTGTTAATGTTGGTAATGCACATGTGCATTAATAAAAAACAATAAACATGTCGGTAATGCATGTGTATATTTTGAAATATTGTATTTTTGTTTATATCATATTACGTATGTGGTACCCTATTACGTATGGGGTATCACATTACATATGTTGATGTATATGTAAGGAAAACAGATTACATGTAATTAAAAAATATACATGTATGCACGTGTGCATTGTTCGAAACAATAACCGTGTGTAATGAAATGGTAAACATGTATGCACATGTGCATTGGTCAAAACAACAACGATGTGGAGTGAAACAGTAAACATGTATGCACATGTGCATTGTGCGAAACAGTAACCATGTCAATACAATGCAAACGATCATTATCATTGTATATATAACACGAGCATTATCATTTTATATATAACGACATTGTTTTTGAACAGAACAAGATGCCATATATTCAAACCAGAACTTTAGCCAGGAACTAGAGAATTATCTTACAATGAACATATAAACTCCTAATTTTCCATTACATTTACACCACTACTAGAGAATTACGCTTACAATAAACATATAAACTCCTAATTTTCTATTACATTTACACCACTGGTGTACCATTCTTCAGTCACTAAATTCTCCATTTTTGGCTCTAATTCTCCATTTTGGCTATGACTTTCATCCACAACAGAGTACACTCCTTGACTTGTTCCATTCTTTTAGCATTTGAAATCTGCACGACCTTGAATACCTTCTCATTTCTGCTCGACCATATGATCCATAATGTAGCCATCACTGTGCAGTTGACTACCTTTTTCTTCTTATAGAAATCTCCAGCTTACAGGAAAATCTTTTACTCCCAACCATGCTCCGACCATCCACCATAGCGTTTTCGACATCTAACACGTAATGAGAATGTGTTCAACAGTTTCTTGCTCGTATTTGCAAACCGGGCACAATGTGTTGTTGGTCTGAATTACCCTTTTTTTTCCAGCTCCGTCTTTGTCGGTAACCTGCCTTCTACACCTTTCCATGCTAACATATTGGCTTTAGGTGTAGCCCAGCCGTTCCAGGTCATTACAAAGCCACTCGACAGGTCCCTGCTTATGACACACAAATCCTCTCTAACGGTTTTAACATTAAAAGTCGACTTATTTTCATAGTGCCAACCCCACCCATTTTGACCCATCTTCATTCTGGTGTCTCTCAGCAGTGCCAAAAGTTGCATAAACTCCACCCATGCCTCCTCGGTTATCGGCTTGTTCTTCCATTGCCAATCCCACACAGTCACCTCCCCTATTCTTTTGTAGTTGTCCAGCACCCAAGACCATTTGTTTGATGCCATTCTGCACATAATTGGATAGTTCTCCATAAGGCACTTTTTCAGAATCCATAAATCAACGACATAGTCTAATTTTCAACATAATGCACATGTGCATATAATTTAATACAATATCATTTACAATCAACATAATGCACATGTGCATATAATTTAATACAGCATCATTTACAGTAAGTATAATGCACATGTGCATATCATTTAATGCAATATCATTTACAAAGTATATACATCATTTACAGTCAACATAATACCTTTAGTCACAAATCGAATGAATTGCAACTCTTGATGTTCTGTATTTGTAGGTGTATTGTGACAGTCAACTATATTTTCAGCAAATGGACCGACAATGTCAGCAACAATGTCCACATCAGATGTATGAGGAGGATTATCAGAGAATGAATGTATGAGGATGAACATCAGATGTAAATGGTGATGTAGAGGATGTCGTAAACAGAGGATTATCAGAGAATGTATGAGGAGGAACATCAGATGTAAATGGTGATGTAGAGGATACCGTAAACACTGTTTCCGGCTGCCGCCGCCGTGAAATCCGTCGTAAACATCGTGCCAACTGCAACCACTGTGAAATACATGAACACCGACTACCATATGCGATGAAGACCACCGTGCACGACTCTCGGCCATCGTGAAACCGCCGTGAATGCCTATCAGCCATGGAGACCATAAACTGGTGAAACTAATGAAACCCTAGAAAAGGAGACAACAGTGACATAAGGAAAAAGAAGGAACGCTGGAAAAAAAAGTAACGCGTGATTTTTTATATAAACATAATATAATTACAAAAATGTCATGTGTTCACATTGGTTCTCGCGGTTCTCGGAATAAGAGGTGGTTCTCGCATGATCTTCTCCCAATATATATATATATATATATATATAGGGTAGGGTTCATGCGAGAACCACCCTTATTGTGAGAACCACGAGAACCAACGTGAACAGGGGACAATTTTGTAAATACATAACAAAAATTAAATCAGCTATCACTTCCCCTCAACTGGACTTTAAACATCAATTAATTCCTCTTTTTTATTCGGTTCACGTCCGACACTCCAAATACTTACAAACTTCGTCATCCCAGTTCACATCCAACACACCAGAATCTCCAAAATTCGCCATCTCAATCTTACCATTCATCATGTAATCGAAACTAGGGCAATAAGAACATAATAATCGATCATATATTTGTCATCTACTCAAAATTAGGCCAATAAAAGCATAATCATCGAAGACTCTGTCACAATTAGGAAGAATCTGAAGAACAATAATCCAATTCACAGATTATTCAGCGTCGCTACACCGTTCCGTAAATTTGTAAGTTTATACTCTTTGTTTTGCAGTTTTATATGATATCATGACGCTTAATCGTCGATTCGGATTTTTATATGTTAATATGACGCTTAAATCATCGTTTCATATCTGCACTAGTGAAAATTGTGTGATATATATGATTGTTGAGGGATTAGGGGTGACTGTGCATAGTTATGCACATATGTATATTTTTCCAGAATAAGTTAATAAGGTCAATCATGTTGATGCAAATGTGTATAATTATGCATATGTGCATAATTTGTCAGGATAGGTTAATAAGGTCATTCATGTTAATGCACATGTGCATAGTTATGCCATGCACATGTGCATAGTTTGCGAGAATTTGTCAACTTGCACGTTTATATGTTGACATGACGCTTAATGGTCGATTCAGATCTTTTATATGTGAATATGAGGCTTAAATCTTAGTTTCATATATGCATTAGTGAAAATGGTGTGATGTATATAATTTTTGAGGGATTGGGGGCGACTGTTGTGATATCACGATCTGTAATGTGGTATTTATGTGTTTTTTGTATGTAGTTTTGTTACTGATTAATGTTAAATATGATTGGTGGTAATACGAAATTCAATTTGTTAAGGGTTAGGGTTTTTTTTTTATTGAAGCAAACCTGTATATAAGGTCAGTCATGTTAATGCACATGTGCATAGTTGTGCACATATGCATATTTTGCCATATTAGTTTAACAATGTCAGCCATATTGATGAAAATGCGTATAATTATGCACATGTGCATAATTTGATAAAATAGGTTAATAAGGTCAATTATGCACAAAACTCGTTTCCCAGATATATTTAGAATGGAACAAGATAAAGGATGCCTGGTGGCGGACCGGTACAATCAGGATAATAGAAACTTAATGGGGGTTTGGAATTGGTTGAGAAGCCCAAGCTCGGCCGAAGAATTACTGGAATGGCACGAGTTGATCGGGTTCCTCGATAATGTCACTTTGTCCGATGGCAAAGATGGTTGGGAATGGTTGGGAGGTAATGACTCTGATTTTTCGGTCAAGACTGTCAAGAACTTCCTGTATAGCGGCTCCTATTTCAGTAGCAGGCACGTTGTGAAATGGTCGAAATGGGTCCCAAAAAATGAAATATTTTTTGTTTGGAGGGCGGTTTTAGATCGTATTCCCACGCTGACTGCACTCTGGGATCGGAACTGTTGGGGCAGAGACGTGAAATGTTGTCTGTGTGAAGATGGCGATTATATAGCTGAACACCTTCTTTGTTCGTGCAGGGTAGCGTCGACTGTCTGTTATCACATCAGTCAGTGGTGCAAGGTGAGTCCTTGTATTATGTTTTCGGCTAAAGATATCGTAATTGCCTCTGAGTTTTGCAATCTGGATAGAGAAGTGAAAGAATAATTACATGGCATTATGTTCGTGACAAGTTGGTTTATATGGTTAGCCATGAACAATAAAAGGTTCTCGGAGACTCAAGTTAAACCCAGAGAGATTATCCGTAATATTAAGTCCGTCGGTTTTTTATGTTATAAGAATCGGTCCAAAAACAGGTCCGTGAGTTGGGAAAAATGGTGTAGTTTCGATATAAGGTAGCTGCTTGTTTTCGGTCTTTAGGTTCTTGTGTTGAGTTGTTGTTTTTCGTTTTGCTGTAATGGTTGGTTCGGCTGCCTCTGTTTTGGAGGTTGGCTTCTGTGAATAACATTTACATTAAAAAAAAACTTATGCACATGTGCATAGTTTGTCATAATAGTTTTGTTACTAATTAATGTTAAATATGATTGGTGGTATTACGAAATTTGATTTGGTAAGGGTTAAGTTTTTTTATTGAAACAAACCTGTTGATACGGTCAGTCATGTTAATGCACATGTGCATAGTTATGCACATATGCATATTTTGTCAGATTAAGTTAATATGAATGTATTACGGCATATGCACACGTGCATTATTACATTAAAACATAAACATTGTACATATTGTATGTAATATGTTTACTTCACATGTGCATACATGAAATAATTAATGTAATATATGTAATGTGTGTAGGAAAAAATTATTCGAAACTGCTCATGGATTGACAACAAGGACGTATTTCATTAATAGGTTGACGAATGAAAAATACCAGGGAAAATGATGGACGAAGAGGCGTTGAAACAGGAGGAGTGTTGGAAGATAGTTATGAAATGGAAAGAAGATCAGAAGGTGTGAAGTTATGAAATAATGCGAATGTTATGTAGGTAGTTTGTGGATATCCAGTTTATAAAGACAATTTCTTTTTTGTTTTCTTGATGTCTTTTGATTGTAATATGTGGGTAGTTTTTACGATAACGGTTGATATAAGAAGTTTGACGTATACGATGTTTTATATGGTGGTTGATGGGTTAAAACTCTATTTGATTATTTAGGTATATTGGTATGTTTGTTAATATTTGATGTATTATGTTGTTTGGTATAGAAAATGTTGGTATTGCACATGTGCAAAGTTTGATATAGCGTATCATATTACGTATGTGGTACCCTATTACGTATGGGACACCACATTGCATATGATGATGTATATGTAAAGGAAAACGGATTACATGTAGTTAAGATATTCATGTATGCACAATGTATGCACATGTGCATTGGTCGAAACAATAACAAAATGTAGTGAAACATTAAACATGTATGCACATGTGCATTGTTTGAAACAATTACCATGTGGGGTGAAACAATAAACATGTATACACATGTGCATTTTTCAAAACAGTAACCATGTTGGTAATATATGTTAGGTGGTCAATAATGAAATTACATAAGTAACTGATATCAAAGTATCATGATCACAATCATAAACTATGAATACGTATACAGACAGTGCAAAATGATTGTAAACAAAAAGAATAATGCTTAGAAACTGTTTGTCATTATATATATAGGATAATCAAGAATCATTAAATGTTTTATGACGTCTGGATGAATGTCTACACGCCTAGATGAATGTCTACGAGGTTGCTCAGATTCATATATATATATATAGGGGACCGCTAAAATGAGAACCACCTCCAGTTGTAAGAACCGTGAGAACTACACCGTACGGGGCGAGGTGGACCAAAATTTTTTTTCATAAACGTAGATGCATGTATTATAAACATATATGTAAAAAAATTCAAAAAAAATGTCGGGTGTGTAGTTTTGAGCACCCAAAGTTTAAATAAAATTTACGGGTCCCGTAAACACAAACTTGTAGTGTCCAAAACTACACACACGACATTTTTTTTTTGAATTTTTTTTACAGATGTGTTTATAATACAAGCATCTACGTTTATGAAAAAAATTTTGGTCCAACTCGCTCCGGACCAAAAAGTTCTCACGGTTCTTACAACTGGAGGTGGTTCTCATTTTAGCGGTCCCCTATATATATATATATGCAGTGTCTTTAGCATCATCATCAACATCTTCATCAGTATCATTGGAATCAACGTCCTCCTAACTCTTAATCGTACTATTTATAATAGGGATGTATTCAGCATCAACATCGGGTATCCAATATAGTGTGCCATTAGGTGTAGAAGTCGTAATTGTTCCTGTATAAATAAAAAGAAAAACATATAAGATTGTGATTAATATGGTATATGGTATATGGTGTGATTAATATGGTATATGGTATATGGTGTGTATAAGCATGATGTATAAATGTTTAACAATTTTTTTCGGTAATGAGTATGGGGTGTTGGTAATGTGATGCACATGTGCATAATTATGTACTGATGGTTAACAGTTTATTTGTGATGATTATGGATTGTTGGCACATGTGCATGTTCATGTTAATGATGGTTAACAGTTTACGGATGACGAGTATGGGTGTTATCAACATAATGCACATGTGCATGATCGTTATATTGATCAAGCAGATAAGCAAAAAATGAACAATTTATATAAACAATGATATTCACATAGAGTAATCAAGCAAATGTTAAATAAACATTGATATAATAACATAGAGTAGTAAAGCATGTAAAAACTAGAAAAACAAACAATGAACAATGATAAATAAACACTGATATAGGAACATAGAGTTATTAAGCATGTAAAAACTATTTCTATATGCTACCTTTAGTCTCCTATCGTATAAATTGTAATTGTTGGTATAAATTACAATTGTTGTTGGTCCAGATTTGTGGGTGATATAGCAGTCGATGTTGAATTATTGTCATCGGAAATTGAGTATTCAGCGGAAATTGAGTATTCAGCGGAAATTGAGTGTTCGGCTACAACGACATTTTCTAATGTAGACATAGATTCAATAGTATGGATATAAAAAAATAGGTCTTTTTATAAGCTGAAGTTGACCTAACTTTGTTAATGTCATTATCAGATTGACGAGGAGGGTATATATGTGATGAATCAGAGGATGCCATCTGTATTACAAATGGGTTACAAGTGAAATTATGTTTATTTGTATATGGATGACAAAAAAAATATAATCGGACATAAATATGATGTAATTTGTTGTGATTACCGGATAAATGATGTATTCAACTGAGTAATCGTATAAGTCAAACACGTAATGAGGATGTGTTCAACAGTTTCTTGCTCGTATCCGCAACCCGGGCACAATGTGTTGCTGATCTGAATTCCCTTTTTTTCCAGATCCGTCTTTGTCGGTAACCTGCCTTCGACGCCTTTCCATGCTAGCATATTGGCTTTAGGTGTAGCCCAGCCGTTCCAGGTCATTACAAAGCCACTCGACGGGTCCCTACTTGTGACACACAAATACTCTCTAACGGTTTTAACATTGAAAGTCGACTTATTTTTCCGAGTGCCAACCCCACCCATATTGACCCGCCTTCATTCTAGTGTCTCTCAGCAACGCCAAAAGCTACATAAACTCCATCAATGCCTCCCCGTTTGTCGGATAGTTCTTCCATTGCCAATCCCACACAGTCACCTACCCTATTTTTTTTAGTTGTCCGCCACACAAGCCCCTTTGTTTGCTGTCATCCTGTACATAATTGGATAGTCATCCATAAGGCACTTGTTCAGAATCCATACATCAACGACATAATCTAATTTTCAACATAATGCACATGTGCATATAATTTAATACAATATCATTTACAATCAACATAATGCACATATGCATATAATTTAATACAACATCATTTACAGTAAACATAATGTACATGTGCATATCATTTAATATAATATCATTTACAAAGTATATACATCATTTACAGTCAACATAATACCTTTGGTCACAAATCGAATGAACTGCAACTCTTGATGTTCTGTATTTGTAGATGTATTGTGACTGTCAACTGTATTATCAGCAGATGGACCAACAATGTCACCAACAATGTCAGCATCAGATGTATGAGGAGGATTATCAGAGAATGTATGAGAAGGAACACCAGATGTGTGAGAATCGACACTTGATGAATCAGAGGGTGCCATGTAGATATGAGGAGGATTATCAGAGAATGTATGAGGAGGAACATCAGATGTGTGAGAATCGACACTTGATGAATCAGGGGATGCCATGTAGAGGGTGTAAATGGTGGGTTGTCGTTGTGAATGCCGCTGGAAACACCGTAACTGGATGCCTCCGCCGTGAACTCCGTTGAGTTACTTGAACGCCAGCGGCCACCGTCTTCGATGTATACAATGTTCTGATCCGATGAATGAAACCCTAACTGTGGATCTGAACAGATGAATGAAACCCTAACTGTGGATCTGAGCAGAGTTGTGAAACAGAGGTGGGTGTGCGTGTTTTATAATAAATATCACATAATTACAATTTTGCCACGTGTTCACACTGGTTCTCGCGGTTCTCGCAATAAAGGGTGGTTCCTAACGGATTATTCTCCTATATATATATATATATATATATATATATATATATATATATATATAATATTCTCAAAAGTAGTTGACTAACCAGTAACCACCATGAACGTTAAATGTTGGAGAAATAAATAAATGGTAGAGAATGATTGAGGATTTTTCCTAGAAATTCAAAAGATCTTTAAAGTCAGACATATATGAAGAAAAGATGAACCACCCTATTACCACGTCTATCACGCCACTTTGACTTTCAAGCAGATTAGGAGTTATTTCTGAAAATTTTCGATTCTATATCAATATTTTTATCTATACAGTATAATAAAAGAAAACTTTTCACATTTTTACTACACAACTAGTGACAACTCAATCAAAACACGAACGACACAAACATTTTTACCATCTCAACTCCACTTTTTTTTTTCATTCACTATGTTCTCAGATAATAACATAAACACTTTTTATCCGAACCACCCGTGTTTTCCAAACCATCACCGGATTAACCAAGACGACTTGTGACATGTCAATCAAAACATGAACGACACATACTTAAAAATATAAATTAACATACTTATACTTTTAAGTACGTTATAATTTTAGAGTAAAGTTATTTTACAAAATATAACACAATTTCGAGTAAAATATAACATAATGTCGAGGAAAAAAAGACATAATGAGTCGCAAAAAATACACAATGACGTAAATATAAAAAATATAAAAAATATACAATGATCTAAACAAAAAAAATCTAAAATCTACAAGCTAAAAATTTAAAAGCGAAAGCCTAAAATCTCATATCGTAGAGTTCGTTGAGACAGTTCCAATGCTGTTAGAATGAGGTCAATCGGAGTCCGTTTGATAGCCTTCTTATTTTTAGGAGATTTTGCATTTGTTCTTAATCCTATATTTTTATGTGATTTTAGTTTAGTTATGTTTAACTTTTTATTAAAAACTTGGTTTGTATTTTTTTTAAATAATTTTAATTTAATGTTTTCTAGGATTTTTGTTGTTTTAAATAAAAAAAGGAAACAAATAATAAACGAAGGACTGGAAAATGATTTGTAGGCTTTAAACCACGCCATGGGTGTTAGACCATGCGTAGTGGTTATGGTGAATAATGCCTCATTCTTGGGCGTTGTCCGTCACTTGTCGTCCTAGTCAGCAAAGGGGCGTTTTTCTCAGTGGCGAAGCTTGAAAATTTCCACCGGGGGTCGGAAGTCACCGAACCCTAAAATTCTATATAAGTAAAAAAAAATTTATAAAACTGGGGGGTCGAAAACATATATACCTAAAAAATTCTACACGAAACGTATGTACATAAAACTACTGAGCGAAAAGTTCGGGGGGTCGGACGCCCCTCCCGGCCCCTTGAATGTTACACCCTTGGTTTTTCTAAAATGATTGTAGTGGGGATGTAGGCATTATGTTAAAAGGGGTGTAAAAAATTAAATAAATAAAAAAACCATGAAAAAAAATTGATTGGCCAAAGAAGAAGAGGGTTACATGTGATTGGGCCAACAACATCTTCAAAATGGGGCAAGAGCGTTGTTTTTAAAATGCCATTAAAAAAATCCAAGAAAAATGCCCCGGGGGCCGAGACTCGGGCGTTGTTTGGCGTTTTCGGGCAAAAAAAGGCCCCCTTTTGCTACGACTACGCTTGGTCTTAAGGGCGGGGCCACCTGCAAGGGCGTAGCTTTCAAGGGGCCGGGAGAGGCGCCCGATCCCCGAACTTTTCGCTCAGTACTGTTATGTATGTACGTTTCGTGTAAATTTTTTTAGGTATATACGTTTTTTACTCCACCGGTTAGATAAAAAAAATCATTTATATATAATTTTTATGTTCGGTGACTTCCGACCCCCCGGTAGAAATTTTCAAGCTTCACCACTGGCCACCTGACACTTATGTAAAGTAGATGTGAAGCCTTAAATATCATAGGGGCTTTATTCCACACATCCATCTAGGGTTCATTTTGAACCATGAGATTGCATGCTTGTTCACATAAATCAACGCAAAGCTTCCAACCTTTGAACAGTGTAAAACGTTTTTTGAACTTCTGTCGGTTCTCTTCCACCGAAAAGTAAAGGCCAATGCACGCCACAAAACCTCCAAGCATTAAACAAAAATACACACAATACTAAAACCTAGCTTGATTTTTTTAGGTGGTTTAGAGTTTTTAAAATGATTTCTATCCAATTTTTTGAAGCTTATTTGATTCTTAGGTAATATCTAACGGATCTCGTTACAAGGTGGCGGAGTACTTGTTCTAAAATATTATATTTTGTGTTTGATGCATTGATAATTCTAAAGCTTATACGATTTTCAAATATTAAAATGAAATGCAAACATTGATCAGACCACCATTTATGTAATCATCCGCTCAATACCACATAACTCACCACCTAGCATCCATCGTCTTAACTTCATATAAACATCAACAATATAATAATCTGTTTTTATCCATTAAAAAAAAGAAACAAAGGGACACCCATCCGAATTTACGTAAAACTAAACTTGAACACAAAACAAGACACAAGGGTCAACTACCAAAGGTCCAAAACCCCTTACCACCATCGTGCTCTATATTTTGCTTCATAACCATCGTCATAAGAGTATGTGTAGTGTGGGGTTATGTAGATGTGAGGTTATACGAACCCTTTGACAAAGAGATGGAAACTGATAATGTAGTTTAACTTTAGATTTCTCGTTCGGAGCTCATTTATATATTTGCTTCTCTTTTCATATAATATTTTATATCTTTTAAACATTGATTTATATATAGTACTCAAAGCTAAAATTATTTAAGAAAAAGAAGATAAAAAATTATGTATATTTATAATTTTAAAAATATTTTAAAGTTTTTATATTAGTAGTTACACCATTTTAATATCCTATTTTTAGGTCTGTTTCAATAGGAATAGTCTAATTATTAAAGGGGTGCTGTTAAACGTCTTCCCTCTCACATGAGTTACGTTTAACCACCCCTTTTAAACCAACCATATGATTTTTACGTTGTCCTTTTCAAATTATTCATTCATTGTCCTAGTTTGAAATGATTGCCATAAGTCAGGCCATAAATTTTGGTACGCGATTTTGACCATAAGTACCTTAAAAGTTGTAATAAACTTTAGGTACATAACTATTTTAAAGCAATATTTTAGTCGCAAATAAATATATTCTTTTAAGATAAAACGGTTCATCAATTAAAATGATATACAAAGTGCTGGGTTAAGTTATTCTAATATCACCACCCAAAACCTAAACACCCCCTCCCCAAAAACCTAAAAAAAAACTAACCCCCTTCCCCCCAAAATACTAAATAAAAAAAAATACAAAATGTGTTGATTGTCATATAGTATAGATGAGAAAGCGTAGCTTCCGTGTAGTTTACAAAAGCTGACCCCTTCAATTGATGTGAACTTGTTCAGGAAATTTCTCGAGGTTCATAAAAATACTTTATTATTAAAATTACAAAAATTGTTGTATGTCACTTATTGCAAACTGTGTCCTTTATCTTCAACAATTACAGAAAACGTACTCGATGTTTGCAAACCCTTGCAAGTTATGTCCTTTAGCCCTAACTCAGTTAATTTTTGTGGTTAAATCTGGCTAAATGGACCCCACATGAGGGTATCTTTATGGTTAAATCTGACCAAATGGATCCCACATGAGAGTGAAATGACCAAAATACCCTCATATAGGGTCCATTTGGTCAGATTTAACCACAAAATATTAACTAAGTTAGGGCTAAAGGACATAACTTGCAAGGATTTGTAAACATCGAGTACGTTTTCTGTAATTATTGAAGATAAAGGACAGAGTTTGCAGTAAGTGACATACATAAATGACGATTTTTGTAATTTTCTCTTAGCTTTACATAGAATCTATATATCTAATAAAGCAGCCACATCATCATACACTTGGCATAGAGGATTGAATCTGGCTTCTCACATACGAAATACAAAATAATTTATTATAGAAAGAATAAATAAGTCGGATATAGATTAAATAAAGGGAAAAGTAGGAGATGAGGTGAAGGTTTGTAGTGGTATGGTATCGGAGGAAAAATGAAAGTTTTTGGAAAATGGTTTGAAATCTTATGGGAAAAGTAGTGTTAACCTAAAATTTCATAGGATTCCAAGCAGGGGCGGACCTATGTCTTCTTTAGGGTGGGTGGGCGGCACCCCTTAAACAAAAAATAAAGTGTATTTTTAGATAAAAAAAACCCGATCACATCCTTTGAAAATATTGTTAAATCCATCATCTGTACCTCCAGCAAATAATTACTGGGTCCACCACTGATTCCAATTGATAAACCGGCCAACTAGTAATGTTTTACCATCTTAATTCCCAGAAAATAATTGTTTACTAGTGCATGGTAGGGACAATACAATGGCATGATATATTTATTTAGTACACACCACAATAGAAAAATGGTTGGCGTGGAATGTAGATAATGCTTGAATTATTATTCAAAGAAATCTTATCCGCCCAATTTTGAAATTTCATTCGGCTGGTATAGGGAATTCATCAGGTTCAGGATTTTGTGTACAAGGTTCTAATATATAACAAATATGCTAAGGGGAGTGATCTCTTTAGAACCTCCAAGACTTGATGTTTCGGGTGAGTCGAGATACTTGACCCGGCTTCGGGTTTTTGGAAACAAAGATGCCACAATCACTGGTATGTCTTTCTTGCTAGTTTCATTAATTCATTTATAGCCATATCAAGAATATCGTTGGAGAAAATACGTTCAAAGTTAGAACTGTCTTTTGACTTTTCCTTAGTTGGGATTAATCTTTGCCAACAGATGAAAGCCGAGATTATTAAAATCCAATAACCTTTTGAAAAGCGGTTTTGTTTTAACTATTGGTCAAGCTATTCCAGTGTTAAATTGTTTTTCTTGATTGTAAAACAAGTTACTTGAGTAAAGTTTTTCTTATTGATTCTTCTTCATGGTTATGAGATGTTGTTTAACTAAACTACAGATTTTGAGCTGGGAGCTGACAAAGTTGACCCAAATAATCAGAAAATACAGGAAAAGATAGAAGCTGCACTAAAGGCCGTAACGTTCCGGGAGCAACATGTTCTGGTTCAGTTTTGGTCACCTCAAGAGGCTGGGAACCACCAATTACTTACAACCATAAATCAACCATATGGTCTTGGAGTAATGGATGCAAAGCTTAGTTCGTATAGACGGGATTCTGATCACTACCCTTTGGTTGTAGATACGGATCGTGAAGAGGAAGACTCTAGTCCTGTAGCTCGGGTATTCAAACGAGGGTTGCCTGAGTGGGCTTCTGATTTGAATAACTACACCCGAAAACAATTTCCACAACAAGAGCGTGCGGCTCATTGCAATCTCCATGGATACTTGGCTTTGCCGGTTTTTGATTCGATGACAAGGTTATGCGTTGGTGTTCTTGAGCTCTTGATGTCTTCGAAGTATACAAGTTATGCTTATGAGGTTCAACAACTTCACAACGCACTAAAGGTTTCTTTCTTTCGTCCCGAATTTGATGATAAATACATCCCATTCTTTCATTACCCTTTTCTCATTTGTAAATTGTTGTTTTGCAGACAGTAGAGCTCAGAAGCCAGCAAGCATTTGATTATCTCACTCTAAATGTGAGTTGGGTCTTTGTAACAGATGGGGACAATCCATAAACTTTTGAATGATAAAGAATACTCTACGAGTTTGATACATCATTATTAACTCTTCTATGAAACAAATGCAACAGTTGTTTACAAAATCACCAATACGCAAATCTGACTTTACAAACATCAATATAGAAAAAAAAAAAAAAAAAACTAACCCCGATTGTTGTTGCAACGGATAAAACTAACGATAGCTACGATAACTAATAGGTTAACAAATAAGAAAGATGTTTCCTTGTAATTTTACAAAATTAGATATACCATTCAACACTTCAAGTTAAATATTTCTCTTATTTTCACATTATTAATGTGGTATATGGTTGTTTGAAAATATATAGTGTCACTTGAATTTTAAAGACATGTATAAACAAAAAAAATCTATTGTTGTTACTTGACATCGGTCTAGTTAAGACCAAACACGTCTATGATGACTAAAGTTTAATACTTTTTACAAAATTTTGTTGAATCACCGAATGCTTTGGAATGCTTATGTACAGGTTCCTAATGAACGCAAGCGAAAAGATTTCGATGAAATCTACGGTATTCTGAAAACGATGTGTGACATCCACAGTTTACCTCTTGCTCAGACATGGGCTGTGTCCCAACACACTAGTTTTGTTTCCCATGAAAAAGTTATACAAAAGAGCTGTAGTAGTTTTGACACTAGATGTGTCGGGAAAGTATGCATGTCAAGAGCCGCTCTACCTTTTCATGTTCAAGACCTGGGCACGTGGTCTTTCTTGAAAGCGTGTCGAGAACGACACCTGGACGTGTCCCGTGGCTTTGTCGGCAAGGCGTTGTTCTCCCGCGGTTCATGTTTTTGTGAAGATGTAACAAAACTCAGCGAAGAAGAGTACCCTTTGGTACACAACGCACGCATGAACGGGTTGACCACCTGCTTTGCAATCTTCTTGCATAGTGTTGAAGCCAAGGATGAGTATGTGTTGGAGTTCTTTCTACCGCCAGACATCAAAGATAGCGAACACGTATCGAACTTGGTGCAGACATTGAAGCAGAAGATTGAAATAGCTTCAGGATTTGAACTCGGTGACAGCTCATGTATACAAGAAGTTGGACCACCTACAGAAGTTGGTAAATCTTTAAGTATAGACCCTCATGCTATCCATATATCATCGATCACAACAACAAATAACAACAAACTTGAGACGGTCACATCAGATTCAGAGTCGGTCCTGGAGGATGATTTTGCACGACATGACTCTAATGCAGTTGGTGCAAGAAAAAACAATGAAATGATATCCTATCCCGGTGTGAGTATGCCGAAAACAAGCGATAACATTACTGAAGCAGGTGAAAAAAGCAACCGTTTGAAACAAGGAAGAAAGCGTAAAATAGACTCTCTTACAATGGAGGCAGTTAAGAAACATGTTGAAAAACCAATAGAACAAGCAGCCAAGAGTCTTGGTGGCAAGTTCTCTTACTTGTTCATGTTTTTTTTATATGTTATAATGATATTTGGCCCAATTTATTCTTTTTTTTTCAGTTAGCCGGTCTACATTGAAGCGTTTTTGTCGAGAGCATGATATGCCAAGTTGGCCGTTACCAAAGCATAGCAAAAAAACTGTTCATACTACCAACTTAAAGCCGTCACAAAAATCACGGCCAAAGCAAAACTTGCAACGGCCTTCAAATATACGGCTCGGTTTATTTTCTGTTGTGCTCCTGATGGTAAGGGTCAAGAGGTGGAGTTGTTCATCTAAACGTCATGGATTTTCCGGAAAATGGTGGAGTTGCGGCAGGCATACGTATCTTCCTTCGAAATCCGATTTTATATACCAAGCGGCACGCCTGTTCGTGCAGTTGAGACGGTGGAAAAATAAGAAATCAATGAGGAACTCATTGCGTAGTGGTGATCACAAATACGCAATAAACGTTATAAGCCCGTATTCGCGTGTTGTGGAATCTACTCTTGTTCATGCATCCCCGAAACAGACCATGACCAAAATCTCAAATATAAAGATGGTGACAGTGAAGGCGACTTTTAAAGACGATATGATAAAGTTCCAATTTCCTACTTCATCGGGCCTTTTGGAACTAGAACAGGAAGTGGCAAGAAGAATTAAGTTAAAAAGTAGAAGGCCTCGTTTAAAATACAGGGATGAAGACAACGACCTGATACTCCTTGCTTGTGATGCGGATTTACAACAGCTTTTAGTGTTTGCAGCTAATAACAGTGCTATCAGATTAATTATTGTGACCGATGATTAATTATAAAACTACGCTGCTTTTGCAGTGAGATGGATTACACAAAGTGTGATATTGATGCAGAGATATCTATGGATATTATTTTGTATTTATTTGAATTTAGTTTCCTAGTATTTTGTTATTTAGTTTCCTCATGAATTATAATTCCTATAATATAAATAGGATCTCTAGGGTTATTGTTTAGTTAGTTTTTGGTTGATTATTAATAAAAAGAACTGTGTTCTTTGAACCTTTGGTTCGTTTATCAGTCTTTGTTTAATCAATTGTTCTTGAGCCATTTGATTGCACGCGAAACTGCATCAGGTGGTATCAGAGCTTTGGTTTTCAAATGGCTCAACGTGAAGCGAACTACGTTTTTACTTGTCGAATCGCCGACCGAGGCAACGATAAAATCGTGTTCGATTCACAAGATCGTAGGATCCAGGAAACTGACTCAAATGATGTCATCTGGGATGAGATCGTTGGGAAAGTAGCATCCTGAAGACTGCGATGGTTACAACTTACAAGTTTCAGGAAACCGACTCAGAGGCTTTCATCCGGGATGAGAACTGTGGGAAGGAGGAGTATCCTGGATATTGTAGCGTTATCTATCCGTCACCTCCCGTGTATGATGTATACAGGGATGAGGAATGGTATTCCTGGGTTGCCGGTAGTGGGCAAAACTTACTGGGTGGAAAGCTTGTTGATGTCGGAGAAGACGCAGTGGATGATGATTTGAAGACTGCTATTAATTTTAATGAGTTTTTATCTGGTGAAAAGCTAGGGGATGCGGTGGTTATTGGTGGCGTTGGGCTGGCTATGGGTGATGTGATAGCTTCTGGCTCTGGTGGTTCTATGGTGGTGATAGGTCGTTCGATGGCCAGTGGTGGGTCTCAATCACAATTAAAGGTAAACACTTCTTTCGTGCCGGAAATAAAGGGTTTCCAAAAGGAAGGTAATTTGGTCAAATCTCTTGATTTAGCGGAAGTTCAAAAGGTAAGTGATATTCCGATTAAAAAGAAGATATTGATTTCAAAAGGTCAAATAAGGAGGTCCAATAAGAAAACTAGGAATATTATAATAATTTTGATGGTGGATATACCTAAAGACATGGATTACGTGGAATCCATGAATGGAATTCAAGATGATTTGGAGCCACAAAAATGTTTTCACTTTGGTTCGCAAATGGTCACCAGATTAACTGTGGTTAGTGGACCTCTTCTGGATCCATCTAATTTTTCTAACGTGGCGGTGAAAATAAGTTATCGATCACATGGGCCTTTATACAACACAAGAAAAATAATTTTGGACGTAGCTTATCGAATAATAAACTTGGATCTACAAATCCAATTTGGGTCTAGTCAAATGAACGTTCATGAACATGAAGTGCAAGTGAACATGAGATGGTCCAGTGCTCCATTCGACCCAGGTGGCACAATTATAGAGTCGGGCGAGATGATCTATGAAGTTGAATTGTTTAGGTGGGTCGTGATAATAAGGAATCGAGTTGATGTTCCTTTTGATCCGGGTGGCTTTGGTTCGAAGACAAAACTCGAGGACGAGTTTTCTTTGAAGACGGGGAAGTATGATGCAGAGATATCTAAGGATATTATTTTGTATTTATTTGAATTTAGTTTCCTAGTATTTTGTTATTTAGTTTCCTTTTGAATTATAATTCCTATCATATAAATAGGATCTCTAGGGTTATTGTTTAGTTAGTTTTTGGTTGATTATTAATAAAAAGAACTGTGTTCTTTGAACCTTTGGTTCGTTTATCAGTCTTTGTTTAATCAATTGTTCTTGAGCCATTTGATTGCACGCGAAACTGCATCAGATATGGATGTATCGTGTGCTGGCCGTTTGAACCAACAAAAGCTACACATGATCCAAGAATAATATCCATCAATTTATAGTATTCTTAAAGCTTGATTGTATAATACTTGAGGTTGATGCAACATCCCAATCCCAACTTTTTTAGTAGTAGTAGTAGTAGTTGTTGTTGTAGCATATCCGTTGTGTTTTTAAGTTGGATTTATGATTTATGTATGCACCAACAGATTTTTATTTGGTTATTTTGGCTGAACCTTTTTTACTTATGTTGTAGTCTTCAATGCAGTGCACCCAAAATTGTTGGTATAAAAATGAGAATTGAGTGTTTAAATGAGGAACCACACTGCAATGTTAGATTGTAATGAATATAACTATAGAAGGTTCGGATTACCATGTGTGTGTTTTAACCAAGATATTCATAAACATGTTTATTTGTCTAAGAAACTGTAGATATTTAAGAGAAGATGTTTATTGCTTGGTCCATAATCCCAGAACCAGTCAACCAACAAGCAGAAATAAGAGATTAAGAGTAAAATGCACGGATAGTCCCTGTGGTTTGATAAAATTTCACCTTTAGTCCCCAACTTTCTAAAATTACATGTATGTTCCCTATTGTTTGACAATTTGTTACTCGGATAGTCCCTAATGTGGATGGAGGTTAGTTAATCGAGTTAAGTTCATGTGAAATGACAAAACTACCTTGGTTTAAAAAAGCGCGAAGCGCTCCGAAGCGTTTTGGTTCCAAAAGCTTTAAGCGAAGCTTCAAGCGCGAAGCGAGAGCTTCACGTATACGAAGCGCTCCATATTATATATAATTATATATAATGTTAATTTTATATATATGTATAAAAAATAGCTACCCATATTATATATATGTATTTTATAATGTTAATTTTGTACTTTTATGCATAAATTAAAAAGTTTAAGGACCAAATGTAAACTATTGAAGATAGAGGGGGTTAAATGTTTAAATAGACAAACTATCTTTACACTTTTTAAGTAAAAAGTTAGAAGTTTCAGGGACTGAATGTAAACTAATGAAAGATAGAGGGGTTAAATGTTTAAAAACCTTAACTTATAAAAACCCTAAAAGCCTAAAAGACAGATACGCAGCCGCTCTCAGCGTCTCTCTTCTTCTTCCCCCTTCTTCCTGGTTTCCGGCTGAAAGCAACTCCGTCGCCGGATTTCACATAGGAAGTCGCTATATCGTCGATATAAGGTCGATATGTACCTTGTAAAGACTGTTGGGCTTAAAAAATGGCCCAAATGTGACCTGATTGGGCTGAAGCGTCGCTTCAAACCATCATCGCTTCGCGCTTAAAGCTCGCTTCACGTAATGTAACGCTTCAGACCCAAAAAAGCGTTTTTTCCAGCGCTTCAGCGCTTCACGCTCGCTTTAAGCGCGCTTTTTTAAACACAGAAAACTACCCTTACTATTAAAAAATAATAATAATTAATATTTAAGTGGGGCCCACCACCCACCCACTTCATCTTCTCCACTCTAAGCCACCCACCACCATCTCCACTAGAGGGGGCAATCCTGACCCATAAGCTTCAATACGGGTCATTCTAGGCTTTTTTAAAAACTAATATGGGTGGTTTTGGGTTAATTATTTAAGTCAAAGGGTTAGACTGGGTCAATAAGAAAATACAAAAACTTAACAGACGGGTCAATTTGGGTTTGCCAAGATTGAAGGAGCGGGTCATTAGGGTTGTCAAGATGAAATCATGAAACCACCACGGGTCATTCCGACGATCGGAACGTGGTAAGAACAAATCGATCGGAACTCACAAAACATCTTCGTTCAAACATCGAGAATCAAACCACAGGTCATTCTGATCAGCCGCCTCTTCATTCCGATAAGCTTCCTTCTTCGTTCTAATCAGCCATCATAAGTCATTCAGATTCGAGTGAGGAAGATGATGTCATACTGCTAATTCAGATTCATGAAGCTTCAGGCTTTGGTGCGTTGCTCCAACTCCTCTTTGGCTATCTTGTTTCAATTAGGGGTTTTCAAGCTGATTGATGAATTCCGGGTTGATCTCGTAAAGTAGAAATAGAATGCTATTATGCTGATAAAGCTTCTCAACATGTTTTTTTTTTGGAAAAGTATTGTTAATATATTGATATAAGTATAAATATGGTTGAAGAGTATTGTTGTTGCAATCTTTCTTCCTAAAAAAACAATTTTTAGACTGACCCAACCCGACCCGACTCGAAACCCGCTCTGACCCGAACCAAAACAACCTTTTTTTGGATCGACCCGTTTTGACCCGAAACCGTTTTAACCCGCGACCCAACCCGACCCGGCCCACCCGTTTTGCCAGGTCTAATCTCCACCTTTCAGATTCAGCAGCACCACCACCATCCATGATCCAACAACTCACCACCGCCTATGTTTACCACCAGCGCATTCATAAACACCCCGATAGCACCCATAAACAACAAGCACACGCTTCACCTTTCTCCACCCTTCATTCCCCTTCCCAATCAACAAACACTCCACCAGAATCAGCCTCCGATGCTCCGGCGTCCACAATCTGCTCACCAGCTCAATCGAGCTCAAGAAGAAATATTAAGCCCTACCAAAGCAACTGTTGTGCTGCTTCTGGCAACCTAAGGCAATTCGTATAGGTTGTGAAGAAGGATGTTGATTTTCTTAAGAAGAATATTAGTTCAGGTGTTAATAACCGAGCAAACCAGAGGGAACATGAATGTAATTTTTAAAAGTTGGGGACTAAAGGTGTTACATTGACAAACCATAGGGACTATCCGTGCATTTTCCTCCAGAAATAAAATGTAAGAAATTGATCCTCATCAGAGTTGTGAGCAACTTAAAGTCTTAAACTAAGCTGTGGGTTTGGATGAAATCTTACCTTGTGAGTTGTGACTTGAGTACAGAAGTGTATGAATGTTTTATGAAAGATGTGATGTACAGTTATGTAGCAAACTTCTATCTTTTGCATGTGAATATGGTTAGATGTTCACAGTGCTTTATCAATTAATGTGATTATGATAATTTGAATGTACCTGATATTTTATGAGGTGTTGTTCTAAATCAATTCATTTGGGTCTCAAATGCTTTTCAATAGGTTCATAGGAAATAAAAGTAGTTTCAATACATTAGATCTGCAAGTTTAAAGAAAATGACTGCTTTGATACAAGGAAGAGATTGTGAAAGCAGTTAACTAACCGTTTCAAATACTTTGTTTACAGAATACCTAAGTAGTTAATGCGGTAAAATATCAGATATCGGTCGAGGACCAATATTTGAGATATCGGTTATCGCGGTGGGATATCAGTGGGATATCGGTAATTTTAATATCATGCTAAATTTATATATATATATCGATTCAACAATAACAATTGTAACAAGTAAGAACTGACTAAGACTTAAAACACTAACATTTAACAGTAACAATTAACACTTAAAACACTAATAGCAGCAATAAGAAGAAAAATGAACGGTAGAAATAAGAAGAATGGTACTGATATCGGTAAAATCGATGATTTATCGATCAAATATCGGTCCTATATCAGTCAACTATCGGACAATATAGCTGATATTATCGGTACCGATATTATGACCAATATTTTGTACCGCTATCTCGGCAGGGGACCGATAACCGATATATCGGTTGATATATCGGGATATTAACTACATAGCAGAATACTCTTGCACTTGTCAACAAAAACTAAAACTGAAAGAGTTTACAGCTTCAGTTAACTAGTTAAGTTATTTCTTAAGACAATCCAGTTTTTAATTGTTTTAACATATTAATATTCTTTGAAAACCAAAAACAGATGATTTTATCATTAATCAGTTAAACCTATTTCTTTAGATCCTAAAGGTTGTGAAACAGGTCTTTAAAGCACGTCTTGACTTTTAAGATCTTACTATAAATTGTCAGAAAGTTGAGTAGAATTCTAAAAGTTACCTTCCTATCTGGAACTGTTTCTTATGTATGTTGCCCAATATGCCACTAAAGACTACAATGGGAGTAAAAATTCTTCAAAGATTTACATTTCCCCTCTTACTAATAGCAGCAGACAGTCGCTGAAATTCTCTATGTGGTGTAGCGGAACAGAAAGGTTAATAAGTTTTCCTGATGTGTGCCTCTACTAAATCTCCAACTTTCATTCTCTCTTGTGATTCCCCTGACCATTACTGAAAACAAATATCCCATTCCAGCTGAACCTAAAAGAAAAAAATTGCCATCTCTAAACGTGTATACGAATTCTCTATACGCACATACATGCACGATTTCGTAACTGTGTTTTGAATGTAGCTGTTGTTAACTATTTCATGGCTTGTGGCCACTATCCTCACTAAAACTCTTTCTACAAGGCAGGAGGCTTGTGAAAGATCCTAGCTTTTGTCTGTATTTCTTATAATTTTAACAATTCAAAAGCAGCAGAAAGATATATGAATTAAAAAGAAAAAAAAAACCTAAAATTAAATAAAAGCGAAACCTTATAGTTGTAAACTAAAGAGGCAAAATTTTCCATATGAGATAATAAGCAAATTGCATGAATAAATAAACAAATGATCGGAAGAAAAGAGACCTGAAAACAGCAAGGGCAACGAATTGTTATAAATAATAATACCTTTGACGCAGATCGGCAATCGTATTACACCGATCATCGGAGTAGATCCGAACTGACTTAAAACCTAAAATCAAATGAAAGCGAAACCTTATAGTATATGAGATAATAAGCAAATTGCATGAATAAACAAACAAATGATCGGAAGAAAAGAGACCTGGAAAACAGATCGGCAATCGTATTACACAGAGTAGATCCGAACTGACTTCAACGAGGAAAAGCACCCCGGTGGATTATAAACTGACAGAAACCCTAAGGGGATTTTGAATTTTTCAAACCATCTTCTTTGTTGAATTTCATGAATTCTGATTTTTCTCAATGAATGCTGCTGACTGTGTGTGTGTGTCGAAAACATCTTTGGGGTACCAATGGGCCTGGGAGTGGAAACGTGGCCCAAATTCTGATATGGAATGGGCCCAATCAATCGGATTACAATGGTCTCAGTCCATAACAGGGGCTCCGCTAAAAGTGAATTATTTTTCTTGGAGAGCGTCGCTAGGTACAGTTCCGGCAAAAATGGCACTTGTGAATCTGGGTATCATTTATGGACGATAAGCTATGTGAAGAAGAGTTTGTTGACCATTTGCTCGGATCCATTTGGTGGAGTGTTCTAGTGTGGTTGAAGCTTTTGGGGTCTGTTTGGTATGGGGTAATGGAATGGACGAAGGAATGGAATGGCGAGGTAATGGAATGGACGAGGGAATGCAATGGATCATTACCATTCCATGTCTTGTTTGGTTACCATCTGTGAATGGAATGAATTATTATTGTGTATTGTTCGGTAGGCAAGAAAAACGGAGTAATAAAATCAGCGGTGAGTGGTGGTCGGTGGTAGTGATTGTGGGTGGTTGTAGGTGGCGGTGGTGGGTATCAGCAGCAGTGATGGGTGGTGGTGGTGGAGGCGAGTGGTGGTGGCGTCGACGATGGTGGTGGGAGGCGGCGGCGAGTGGCGTTGGCGCGCGGCTAGGGCTGTAAACGAACCGAACGAACACGAACAAGGTCATGTTCGTGTTTGTTCATTAAGGAACAAGCTTGTTCATGAATTGTTCACGAACGCTTACCGAACGAAATTTCTTGTTCGTGTTCGTTCATTAAGGAAACGAACATGTTCGTGAACTGTTCACGAACACTTACCATATGCTAATGAACTCTAACAAATGTTCATGAACATAAATGAACACAAACGACGTTTATGAACACAATATTCATTTTAGAATAAAATCTGCATTTTCATCACAAACATGACGAAGAATCCACAAAAAATAAGTAAACACTTAACATAATTATCCGAACAGAGTTGGCGTGATTATCAAAAACATGATAAACACAAAATTAAGAGTTTGTTAAGCCTTAACACAAACTAAAATTGAAATAGTGAAATGACAGATGTTGTGAGAGGCATATAAGATAACTAGGGTTTCAAAATTTTAAAAACTAGAAATAATAAAACAAAATACAATATATAAAAACCTTTAACGAACTAACAAAAATAAATATTAGCAAGCAAACATAAATGAACTCATTACCGAACGCTCACGAACATAAACGAACACATTACCGAACGTTCACGAACATAAACGAACGAACATAACCTCTTTTCATGTTCGTTCGTTTAACTTAACGAACATAAAAAGACTTCCCGCCGAACGGTTCGCTGAACGTTCAGTTCGTTTACAGCCCTACGCGCGGCAGTGGGTGATAACGGTGGCGAGTGGGTGGCGGCGGTGGCTGTCGGGGTGAGGCGGTGGCGGCGATGGCGTCGGTGGTGGTGGTGGGTTGTGGCGAAGCTGGTGGGTTTTGGTGTTGATGAATGGTGTAAGAGGGGAAGGAATGGAAAAAAACATGGGGGGTGGAAGGAATGATTTTAAGGGAATGGAATGTCTTTTGGAATGGGTGATTCCATTCCGTTGACCAACCAAACACCCTTTTCTTCATTCCCTCGTAATCATCCATTCCATTCCACCTCTCATTCTTGCATACCAAGCACTACCTTGGTTCCGACGACTTTTGAAACATGTCATCAGATGTTGGGATGGATAAAAGACACAAAAGGGTCAAATGATTGGAAGAAAATGTTATGGATGATATTGCAAATGACATTGTGGCAGATTTGGAAATCGAGAAATGATAAAATGCTTAATGACTCGAACAAAGAAATGGAACAAATAGTTGAAGTAATCAAACTGATGCCATTTTTACGGCTAAAGAGCAGATCGAAATTCAAAAACTTGAACTAGGAGAGATGGTGTGAGTTCAATTTGAGAGATGTAGAATTGTAGACCTTTTGGTTGTGTTGTTTTTGTTCCTTGTTTTGTGTTGTATTTTTGGGTTTTTAAAGCTTGTCCGGCCGTTTTTTCTATACATCATGGAAGTTTCGTCATTCAAAAAGAAAACTTGATCTAGCTATCAGAGATATAACCCGAAGAATAAAGTTCGTCTAATTAATATTTTATAAAATCTACTTGGAAAAGAAATATTGGGGACACAATGCCGTCTCTAAGAATGCCTAAGAACGCGGGGGGTCTTCGGTGAGTAAAAAAATAGGTCCTAGATTATAAACACAATAACTCATATATATATATAAAAATCAATAATACAATGAAAAATAATGGTAACAATAAACAAAACAAGTATTGTTTAGGGCCAGTTCGTTAAATGACAATTAAGCTTATTTGTTTATATAGGTGGGGATCAAATAGAAACTACAGTTTGGGTAGGAACTAGAAAAGTAACCCGCCGCGATGCGGCGGGGGTTAGATTTATATTTCCATTAAGTTAGATACATGAGCTCCAACCAAGAGTTTATGCCTAGATTTGTATATGTATTATGGTCGCAAATTAGGTTGTTAACACCAAGAATGTTAGTTACATAAGTTGCGTAAAAGATATTTTCCTTGACGATGTGGTTTGCTGAATTACGGCCAACAGTTGCGGTCTTTTTCCTACTTGGCAATTGTACAAAAGGTGTTTGACGTCCCAATCAATATTCCCCCTTCTCTTCTTTGAAAGCAAAAGCATAAACTACAAGAACAAAAACATACACAAATATCCAAACACATAAACCTAAAAAGCACATACAACAACCATAGAGCTGAAATATAATTTAACAAAATATAAAAAAATACACACATGATTAGCAATAATTGTAGCAACCCGGAGATAAGAAGGCAACTACAAAAGAGTACACATGACAACATATTCATAACTAATCAAATATACCATCAATCGGTGCATTAGACACTCGTAAACACGGCATAAACATTAAAAACATATAAAAATACTCAGCCAAGAGGAATGACATTATGGGTAAGCAAAAAATCAAGATTAGTCGTTATCCATTTGTTGTGTACAATGCGAATGAGCAGCCCCTTTTCCAAATGTAAATCAACTCAGATTAGCACCGTCTTGAACAGGCCAAAAGCTATAGGATATGAACTTACAAATGTCATCTTATTCATATATTTTTACATTTAAACATCAAAACTGTATAAGATTCACCAATAAGATTCATTTAGAATCATTAGATGCTTACTTAAAGGATGTTGGCACATCCAAACTTTAGTAGCAGTTTGAGGTTTCAGTGTAACGGTTTACATAGCTAAGTCCCTTGTAAAGATAAGGAGTACTATCCAGCGTGTGAGAATATATGTTGTCAAAGGTGCGCACCTAGGCGTTGAAGTGAAAGACGCGGTTTCAGGCACTCAAGCGCAGGCTCAGAGCAATTTCTGGTTAACTTCCAACAAAAAAATATAACCCCCCCCCCCAAAAAAAAAAGGCCGTAATCACCCTAAAATATACCTAAAACTCTAAACCCCTTAAAATGGTATCATATACTATGCGCTAGCTTAAAAAAGCCCTCGAACAGACTGGAGTCCGGCTAGGCCTATATGCCTCGACAACACAGTAAATAAGTATGTGTCTGGTCATATCTCCAATATCAGTTTCATGTATTTTTATTGCCTATTTTGTTATTAGCCCTATTACAATATATTTAAACGCCACTTACTCTCTCACTCTCTATCTCTCTCTATATATATCTATACATAACTACCATAACACTCATACATGATAAAATAGTGGTACACTTCAACAAATGGATCTACATCATATTAATGTCAACAAAATATAACACACACACACATATATATAAGCTTCATTATACGTCAACAAAGCGCTTTTTGGTTCTTAGCTGCTAACAAAACAACCATAGATTGGCATTAATGATTCTTTCTCCATTATTTATATTTTGTTTTAGTATTCCAGCATCCAATAATGCTTATACATCCTATTATCCTTTGATATTTTCATATCAAAATATTAAGATCATGAATAAAAATGAGGGTAAATTACACTTTTCGTCCTTTATGTTTGTATCAGATTGCAACGGATACCCTTTAACTTCAATAATTACAGTCACAATCCTTTATTTGGAAACTCATTACACCTTTCGTCCTTTAACACTAACTAGGTTAAAAAGTTAAGTTAAGTTTATTCCTATGAGGCTAGTTTTGTAATTTTACCTATTTACTTAAAAAAAATATTTAAAAAAAAAAAGAAAAAACAAGAAAATAAATTTATATTTAGAAACCAAACAATCTGCACATTCACACTTTCAACTATCTCTGTTTCTCTCTCTAACCTAATCCCCTCACCACCACCATTCCTGCCGCCAAGTCATCACCACTCCTGTCGCTGGCCACCACCCCCAAACAACCGGAACACAGCCATCCTAACCGTTATTGTCGTCTGACCTAACCACCGTCATCGCCTAACCTAAACACCACCACCACTGCAATTCAGAAAACACTAGGGTTTGGGTTTCACGCTGGCGGCGAGAGGAAGCAGATCCGACAAAGTCTCTTATTGCAACCTCACCTGTCACTGCCATTTGAGTATCTCACTTATTAAGTTTAGAAACTTGGTGTTGCTAATGCTTGAAGCAGAATTAAAATTATAAATATGAGGCTAATTATTAAACAAAATGCTATCTCTGAGATGGAGGTTGCCATAGATACAGAAGAGCTTGTTTCTTTTAGTCAATTTTTGTGATTTCAGTCGGTTAAGTTGTGGGTGCAGTAGAAAGCATTTTACAACAAGGGCAATTTCGTAATTTTGTATATGACATTGTAGCCACTACGGTGATATTGAGTTGTGTTCTCTGATGATGGTTATTGCTTCGAAGTGGTGTTCAGTGATGTTCAAGGTTAAACAAGATGATGGTGTTTTTAAGTTAGGGAAGATGAAGTGAATGGTCCCACTTAGGTTTATTTGTTTACTTGGATCATCGGAGAACGAAACAGTGCAGGTAGATCTGAAACTCCGACGACAAATCAACGGCCACACAAAAACGCCCCAAAAGGTTGCGATGTGACGGATCTGGGTTTTATACTTGGGGTTTTAATGGTTAGGGTTATGTGAGAGAGAGAAGGATGTGACGGAACCGGTTGGGGTGGTGGTGGTGGCGGCAGCAGTTTGGCGACGCCGCATAACGGTGGTGGTGTGGTGGCAGATGGTGGTGGGTTTGGTTGGGGAAGAAAGGCTTGAGAAGGAGATCTGAGATGTGAGATGTGTTATATATATTTTAGTTTATTGTTTTTTTATTAAACTATTTTTAATTTAATTTAATTGGTTAAAAGTCTAAATTACCCTTATGTGATATAACTTAACTGAAAATTTTAACCTGGTTAGGGTCAAAGGACCTAAGGTGTAACATGTTTTGCAAATAAAGGACTATGGCTGTAATTATTAAAGGTAAAGGTCATCCATTGCAACTACCTACAAACATAAAGGACGAAAAGTGTAATTTATCCTAAAAATGATTTCCCTATCTAATGTAAATCTTGTTGACGATTTCATCTTTGCCTGGAATTTGTACATGCAAAAAAACTAAAGATTCATCAGCAAAAAAGAAGAGGTTAAATTGCAAAAGATAAAAAGTTTTGGGTTAAAAAGGTAAAAAATCATTTTTGTGAGATTAAAATTGCAAGAAACCGAAAGATAGAACATATAAAAAATAACAAAGTCGATCAATGACTCACGCGTTGCGACAAACCTATGAAATGAAAAACGATAGACGTAAAACCTTGAACTACACATGGACGTTGCGCCGTGTTAACTCGCAAAATTATGAACGAAACGTAAAAACGTTGAACCACACACACGTTGCTCCATGGTAACTCGCAAAATTTAGTACGAAACCTAAAACAAAAATTTGCAAAAAATGAAAAGTATAAGAGACCAAAGTTGAATGTAAAATGGTTTCGGGGTTTGGTTATAGAACTCTTAAAGCGGATGTTCGAAGATTGCAAGTTTAGTTTGATCAATCTTTTATCAAGCTTGCTCATCGGGTTGCACTCGTGTATTAATATATATGCAAGACCTTTTCTTTTCAAGATCAAGTGATGACGTATATACAAATAATAACTATAGTGCATCTAACATCATCATGATGTGTCTAAGACTCTAAGTTGTCAAGGAGCCTAGGCATAACGCATGAATAAACCATGTGTTTATTATTATGCGTCTAAACTATTAAAATGGTGCGTATAAAACAAAAAAAAAATACAATATAGTTCAAATACACAACTCTTCTAAAGCAAAGGAGCAAACCAATACTTACACAGAAGGATGACCAACATCCACTTTTGGTACTTTGGTTTTATCCATGGGCATTTGCTGTGCATTATGAAAACATTATCCTAATTCCTAACATCCAAATCTGAAATTGAAACTAAAACAAAATATACCCTTTAAAACATAACTCGCAGACACATTAGGGATGGTCAACGATATGAGTTCTACCTCAATACGATGGAGGATATGGTCAAACTGGTCGCATGGGTTTACAAGACTTTTTTGGATGCTCATTTATCTAAAAGTCCTTTAACTACATGTTATGAGTTTAGTTAGCACTTAGCTGGTCTAAAGATGGCAACTAAGCTTTAGGGGGGCGTATGGGATTTATAATTAAAACTCTGTCTGAATATTGCTAAAACTGTTTCTATAAGCAATCCCAAACACCCTTGAAACTATATATTATTGTATATCTGTATCAAAATGCAATAAGCTGATAAAACAACTTTCATAATCAATCCCACGTCCCAAACACACTTTTAGATTGACAAATAGGAGGTTGAGACGACTATGGGTTCAAGTCAGATACCGCATTCTTTCCTTCAGAAGCTTCTAATTCAAGTGGTAAACAATACTTCTTTTTCTACCCATCACTAATTATATAAATTATTTAACTTTATGGAGTTGTTGAATGCTAGCTCTCAGTCAGTTTAGTGATCACGAGACTTAGGTCTGATTTCTGCTTTAGGTAACCAACTTTCAGTCTTCCATAAAAAAACCTCAACTACCTACTACCACTTTGTAACAAAGAAGCTTTACCTGTGGTTTCTTGAGTTTGGATCACACTTGAAAATTTTCTAATGTCACATGGTTTATTGATTTGAACAGAGGTTCTGTTCATTCTTCCCCAAAACCCTAAAGTTCGAACATCACATACCAAGTAAATTCAAACAAAACCCAACAAAAAACAAATAATCTACGCCAGAAAGTATGAAAATTCAAAAATGGAAGAAACTTTACCTCTGGAATACGACTAACTCTTGGTTGGAGTTATCATCAGCGTTCAACATTAAGCCGGAAGCCTACCACAGTATGATTGATGTCAGAACACGCGGGAATCTGCGAGTAGAGAGGGAGTCCGAGAAACCATCGATCTACCTCCCGGTGGTTCCGACTCGGTAGTTGTCGTGGCTATGACGCTGATGGCAACGGTGGCGTGGTTGGGACGGTGAAGTGGTGGAGTTCACTCACGGATCTCTCTCTAAATTGTATATGCGTGTGGATGTAATTAAACCATGTGGGTAGGTTACAATATATCAAGCATGAGATACAAAATTACAACAACAAATAGTATAAAACACCAAATATGCACAATGTACAACAACCAAATGCCTAATGTTGTTGCAAATTAGACTATATATAAATATAAATGGTAGGATACAATAGGGTTATGACTTATGACATGTGAGAAAGTTGAAAAATAAAGAGAAAGAGTATTTTAGTCAGTCTTATCCAATCTTCTCCCATTTTCTTTCCATGTAACTTCAAAACTCACCATCTTCAACCATTTCTTTATTTTCTATCTCAATAATCACTACATCATAGTGCGATTTTCTTTATTAATCAATGATTCAAACACCCACCAACGTGTTCTTCAACTTTTTTTTTTTGAAGAAACTCAGTTTAATTTCATAAAATTTCTCATTTTTTCCCATTATTTTGAAGCAAATCACTCGATTTGTTTGATTCAATCGCTGATAAGTGTTTCTAACATTCAAATTTCGTCAAGCGTTAAAGAAATCGGCTTCGATCTGTGTAAGAAATTTTTGAATTGTGTTTTTACGATCTAGGTAATTGAGTCATTGCGTTTTACAAAGGAATGAAAAAACATTTTTTGTGTTTTCAGTCAATTGTGTTTTAGAAATAACATATTTATTTGTGTTTTTTGTTCATTGCGTTTTAAAAACAAGACATTTCTTTGTGTTTTTAGTCTACTGTTTTTTTGTCCACTGCGTTTTAGAAAAAAAAAAAAAAAACTTTTATTTTTATGTTTTGGACATTGTGTTTTAGAAAAAAAAAACATTTATGTGTGTTTTTAAACAATATATTTCTTTGCGTTTTTTAGAAACAAAATTTAGTCCATTGGGTTTTAGAAACAATATATTTCTTTGTTTTTAAACTAAATTTAGTCCATTGGGTTTTAGAAACAATATATTTCTTTGCGTTTTTTGTCAATTGCGTTTTAGAAAAAAAGTCATTTTTATGTTTTTTATCCATTGCGTTTTACGCATCTGAGTTTTTGATTTTTTTTTTCGAAAATATAGTAATAGTATACTCGTTTCAAAGATAAAAAAACGCTCGTTTTTGTGCAATTTTTATAAAAAAATAATGTCATATGAAAAAGTCATTAACGTTTAAAAACCGGGGGGGGGGGGTTGAAGAAGAGAGAAACTATTGTCTTGGATTGACTAAATTACCCATAAAAAAACCCACGCGTCTCCTTTTTTGTTCAATTTCACTCATTTAATCTTAGCTGTTGATTAATAAATAGATGATCAACATTACTTCCTAACCTTGTTTATAAATATGTGCCTAAACTAAATAGGATAGGTTAATGTGTGTTAAAACATATTGGGTTTTAACAGTTAAATTTATTTATATGTTTTTTTTAAAGAACATATATTTGTTTAACAATTTCATACGTAAACTAATTGTGATAGTTTTCATAAAGAATCTCTTAGACCATACAGTATGAAGGGGCTTGAAGATGGGGCATTATCTGACACGTGGATCATGCGTCAGAACGTGGATTGGTGCTAAAACGGACGATGTGGCCCGGGCGTGGAGACATGGCGTTTTTCGACACATGGCACACACCGTTTACATTTAAATAAAAACCAATTAGTAATAATTAAACAAATAACCTGACATAACTTAAAAATAAAAAAAACATTACATAACTTACAATAAAATATTAACCAAGAAAACGTATTATTTGCCATGCCACATAGTGTTTGAAGTCATCATCGTACCTGTTATGGTACTCGACGCAAGCGATTTGGATGATGTCGCCTTCGTTTAGCTCACCATCGTCGTTGTCCACACTGTTGACAGCCGTCTCAAATCTCACACTATCCATATGAATCATCCGAAAACGTGAACAAAGTTCAAATGGCCTCACCCCCCTACGTATACAAAATTCATGGTAAACTCGATCCCAAAATGGAAACGTGGGTAACGAAGCCTCGTGGTTGGTCACATCCACGGCCCACGATTCGCATAACGCAATGTCCTCTTCTACACTCCATGGAATAACCGGCATTTTCAAGTGTTTTTTGGTAGAGTGTTTTGACATGTAAAATGGAAGAAATGATATGTGGGTTGAGAAGTGGTGTATTATTTATAAGGGGAGTAATTTTTTTTAACTAGCGGCTTGGGGCAACGGCTACTTACCACATCCAATAAAAGCATGCCACGTTACACCCAATTGCCCTTCCACGCCGGTGAAATTCCTCCCGCCCACTACACAATGCCAGTAACAATGCCATGTGGGGTGTGGTGTGTGTGCGTGGAGTGGCCAAAATGCCATAAATCTACGCCCACACCTAATGGCCAATGAAACAAAATAAATAACGAGTCTATAAAGTCATATCTGATACTTTAAGATTATCATGTATTATATTTAGATAATACAAAGTAATAAGATAAATGAAATGATTGTGACATGTTGGTTCTCGCACACATGTGCGATTGTGGGTTCTCCATTGCTCAAACAAATATCTATTCTCAATTAAAAAAAAAACTACAATTGCTAAAACCGGTAGATTGTTGAGCTTGAACGCGGATTACACGTGTTTAAAGCAAGAAGCCTAAGACCAGTGGACGGAGGCCTTAGATCTTTGGTTAGAATATCTGGTGATGCAATTTTGACAGGTGCTACGCAACTGCTTTTCTTCACAATACTAGGAACCACACTCCTGAATGGGTAAGTGCTTCACAGTACCAGAAACAACACTCTTGAATGGATAAGTGTTGAACCAGTAAAAGGTCTAAACTATTAAGAGTTGGTATAATGCTTAACCGTTTAGAGGCAAATATATGTCCAATTCAGATGACTCAGTATAATACTTAACCATTCAGAGACAAATGTCTGAATCATTCAGACATCTGCTCGCGAAACAAACAGTCTGAACCATTAAATGTTGAACCAGTAAGATGTTTGAACCATTAAGAGCTAAACAAACAGCTTAATAGGCTTAACTGTTTACATCTTCAACATCTACTTCAAGACTCTTGAGATAGATAGCTAAATGTTTAGCTAGTTAACCCACTCAAGGAGGTAATGTGAACCAAAGGGTAATCATTATGCTTTTGCTCTCAAGGTCTCCTGTTTTGGGGAGTATTTCATCATGAACTGGTTTAAAAAGAGATGAACGCTGGTCCAAAACTAGCAGTTTTTTTTACCTGATGGACCAGGTCATATTTAAGTGATATTTTTTCTTTTATTAAGTTGACGTGTCATGGTGGGTGGCAATTAACTTATGGAATTTTTTAATGTTTACTTGTTTTAAATATCAATTTTAGATGGTAGGTGGCAACTAACTTATGGAATTTTTTAATGTTTACTTTTTTAAATATCAATTTTATATGTAAATGTTTTTTTTTAATTCAAAATAATGAAGATTCTGCTTTAAATAGAAAAACTAATTGCTATTATTATATGTTAATTATTTTGTTTATTTTAATGGCTATCAACTTGAAATCTTATATGACCGGTATGATGCGGCACAAAAGGATTTCAATTTGTTTTAAAGTTCATGTATTTTGTGTTAGATAAAAAACTTTATAAATCCAAAGGGCCCTTTGGTCTTACGGTATATCAAATTTTGTTAAATGGTGCTGCTTTTCAAGAGGTTGAGTATTCGAGTAATACGGTAGACAATTGGTATAGAATTAAAAGTACATTAGATTGTTGTTTGTTAGAATTTTTTTTTTTTTTGTGTTACCAACATAATATATATACTCGTCAACAGACATGGTTAGTGACATTGCTAGCGCTAGAGAATAGTGTCTGAATGTAGTCATAGAAGTGACACGAATTAATAATAATGCAAATAGCGACGTTATTAATTGTGACCGCCTCTCAAGTATGGCGACTAAAATTTTGATGCAAAATAGCGGCTTCATGGAATGAAAATAGCAATAAAGAACGAGTTATTTAGGTATTTTCTGAGACGTATTAGCATGCTTTGCTGGAGGCGTATTTTTATAAAAAAAAAACGTTTTAGGTGTCGCAAATTCTGTGATGGTGTATTCTGATGCATCCTTGTTGTTGTTGATAAAAGCGTCGCTGGCATGAAATCGTAACTATATGATACTTTTTGTAGTGTGCATACACAGGTATAAGCAACCAGAATCATAATCAGAAAACTTTATTATAAAGGACAAACCCAATTCCAACATGACAAAATACATAATAAAATAAAGAACATATGAAATTGATGATGGACCAAACTGACACCAATTTGACCCTTAAACTCTTAAAGACCTTTAACTGAATTACAGAAATAGAAATAAAGACAACACCTGAAGGTTTAGTATGAAATAACAATTCCAAAATGAGAATAAAACATGATGCTTATCATATTGCTCTTTCGATAATCATTTTGATTGACGTCATTCCATTTGAACTGGCATTGGCTATGCATTCCCAGAGGGCATCGTCGCTTAGAATATGAAAACTGTTACGATAGCCGTCTATATATTTGATTCGAAAAGCATTCTGATTCACTTGGTTAAATCTCCGAGTCACTTCAACCCATAAGTCTGTGATTCCTGACATCAATGGTAGTGAAAACTTTATGGTTTCATTCTTGTATTGAACTTTAATCACCTTCGCCATTGGTTTGGTTGCTAAGTTCTCAGCCTGCAAAGGGTTATAATTATATATTGATTATCTAGTATAAAATAGATCACAGAAAGTAAAAAAAACACACACACATGTAGGTTTTTATGATGTTGGGTTTAATCTTGATGGGTTCGGGTCGGATCTGAACTGGGTCGGATATAAATGGTTTGAAAGATTGTTGGAGATTTAGTCATGGATTGACCGAGTTTGATGCAAGTGAACGTTGGGTTGTTGTTTGAAAGCAGGAGATCATGGTTTTATTTTATGCGTGTGCTTGTTTTAATTATTATAAATGTAGGAGTATTTAGTATGTTTATTTGTACCCTCTTTGAAATAATAGTAGAAAATTTTCCTCCATTTTTATCTCCTGCATATTGAGAGTGTTGAGAGGGGACTGAACCAACATATGATTCAGTAATTGCCCCCAAAATAGGCAATTCCATATTTTGGAAGATGTGTAGATTCGATCATGCAAATTCTATCAATGAAAATGAGCTAGGTTGCAAGTGTAAGAAAGAAGTTTGGAATTTTATTTAACTAAAAACTAGGTACAGTTTAAGATAATATCCCTTATGTTACTGATTCTTTTGTAATAATCATCATATAAAAAAATAATTTTTAACATATTAAATTGAATTTTGTAATATATTTAAGATGTTAAATGCATTGTTTTCTGGTTCTCTACTTTTTTTAGTGTCCCTCATTGAACCCAACCCTATATATGTGTGTGTGTGCGCCCGCACACGTGTGTGTATGGAGCATCAAATTCAAAAACCAAATATTTTCGATAGTATTATCCATAAAATGATTAAAAGTTGAAATATGCATAACAATGAATATACTTTCTTTTTAATTTTCTTTTGAAAACAACAAAAAACAGTACCCTATGATTTGAAAATGATTGAATAAATAATAAAAAGAGTACGTACATATATGTTCTTGTAATTCTCTATTAAAAAATAGATTTTGTTTTAAGGGGGCTAAAAAATAGATTGTGTGACAGAATGTCAACAGGTATATGAAATATTAATGCAACAAATATATATAATATACTAACCTTCAATAAATTGTGAATCTGATTGAAATCTTTAGCATAACTTTTTTTGGGGGTAGTTGTGACAAACTCGATGACCCCGAGAATCTCGTTACCATCCCTATCAGAAAATACAGGCATGACTAACTGTCCCATAAACTGATCACGGGCTAGACTTGTCCTTTGATCTGAATTACGTGTTTGAGCTGCTAGGCCAGCAAACCATTCTTGGTCAACGGGTGTATCTCGTCCAATGAAAAAATCGTATTGGAGACACTTCATCCTGTAATTCTCAAGCGCTTCATTGTTTTTATTTGATCGAGATGGTTGACCTATCACTGTTAGAACCATCTCATTGTGAGATGATCCAAGTTCCCAAAACTGGAGACAGCCTCGGCGTCCTTCGAAATTGAATCTCTTGAATACATTGTTAATTTTGGACTGCATTTTTGAAAGTTAGAAAGAAATTCTGAACTGGAGAAGAAGATAACTTTGCTAGAGCATGTGGTGATCTGGGCCACATTTATAATGACAAAATAATCAAAAAGCCAACTTGGGGTCCAAATAACTAGTCATGTGAAGGGTTCAATAATACAATCAGGTCAAAGTTTAAGGGGATCAATTAACCAGGGGCATGCAAGATTTTGGTGTATTCTATGCAACTCTTTTTGACATACTTCTCACGGAATTAATAAATCTTTAACATATTTACCCTAAAACTAACACTAAAAATATTTTGCTTTTAACTTTATTCCAATTAGATTTTTTAAAGGTATTTTTTTATTATATGTACATTCTGTAATTATTATTTATGATTTATAATTTATTTTTCTGTTTCAGGAAATTAAAACATTAATTTAATATTTTAAATTACTTTTAATTGCCGATGGGAATCCATCGGTAAAACTCGGAAGAATATGTTGCTAATTCGTATAATTGGTATGTAGGTATCCTTCGCTATTTTATCCATTGGTAATCTGTTGGAAACAACCACATTCGACAACTTACAGAAGTTGTATGTGATCTGTGGGTAAAGTAGTCCGTTTGCGATCCAACGATAATGTGCTGTCACTAGTATGTTGAAAAAGAAAACTCAAAACATAAATTTGTGATATGCTCTAAAGAATGTCGACACTAGTTTTACATCAATCAAAAATCATAAAAACGAATATCAGTAACGATTCCAATAGTTCCGATATTGATACCAATGTTGTTCAGTCGAAATCGACTTTGTAATGATCTTGTCGGGATGGTATCAGTTTGGTTTGTCATGTTGTTGTTGCATACCAGCACTCGCTATATATATACTCTCCGAAGTTACATTGTGAAAAATAAGATAGCATTAAAATTATTGTTTATGCAATCTTAAATTGTATACAGAGAATATATGTTACATTGTGATAGATATCGTGGCATTAATCGAATCTTTAATGAATATGTTGTGGACAGAATTAATTGGCCAATTGGATGGTTGGGCCCGCATGTGCAGTACTAATTGAACCCCTTGTTTTGTTCACGGTTGGACCGGGTCAAATGAGCAATTGCAAAAGTATTAGAACCATACCATCGAAGCCAATAAAAATAGAAGTTGGTTTGTATGATTCGATCTGAACCTTTCATTTTGGTGATATTTTACACAAGCTTCTGTCATACCACATTTCTCATATTACTGATTTTGAAAATATTAATAAATTGCTTATGAAGATTTGAGTTTTTTAAATTGTTTTTGTAAACAAAAAATGTTCTAGTCTTCTAGATGTATTCTGAGTAAAAGAATTGTAAATATTACAGGTACTGAATTTGTGTATCCATCTAGAGTGTTATGTCAAATGATTACTTTCACAAGAAAAATTGAAATTTGCTTTCTATTACTTTTGTTATTTGAACCCCAAATAATCTATTTGGACCCTTAATATGAGAAATGTGGACCCTCAAATAATCTGTTGGTCCTTTTAATGTATTGTTTTAACTTACAAAAACTGTATATACGCAAACAATGAACAAACAGATTATATGTAACTAGTTAAATTTATCATATTAGTATATTACTGTTTACAGAAAAAATATTCACACGTAGATACAAGTATAACTATATAAAATTGTTGTTCAACTAATGTTAAGTTGGGATCTAGATGTATTCTCAGTAAAAGAATTGTAAATATTACAGTAACTGAATTTGTGTGTCCATCTAGAGTGTTATGTCAAATGATTACTTTCACAAGAAAAATTGAAATTTGCTTTCTATTACTTTTGTTATTTGAACCTCAAATAATCTATTTGGACCCTCAATAAGAGAATTGTGGACCATATCGCTGGTCTGGCCGGTTATAAAAGTGATTGAACCAGGCCATAGATTGAATAAACTGTCATAGTTGATCATCTCTGGAACTAGTTCAAAACTCAGTTCCTCAACTAGAAGATCAGATTGGTTAACAATGGCCTGTTTTAGTATGAACAGCAGCTGCACTGAGCAAACCACAGTTGTGGTTTCACCTGGTAAATCTTCTCCCTTCATTAATTGTGAGCTCAACTAACATAAATTCATGGTTCATTCACTCTTAGTTGTTTCTAGGAAACCAGCTTTTGTTTCTTGTTCTTTAGTATTTATTTCTTAATATGATTTCAATTTATATAACAGATACTCTTCTAGTCTTCTTGCATCTCTCTCTCTCTCTCTCTCTCTCTTGTTCTGTTGTTCAAAATGCGATATATACTCCCGAGACCTTCTCCGGCTTATCTCTCACTTTCAGATATGACGGTTGAGTACAGTACCTCCATCGTTTTCGACTATGTCTCAGATGCTACGAGCTACCTACTCCTGTTTAGTGGTCTTCAAAGAGAAGCCTTCGCCGTATTCTAGTTGTGTTAGATTGCAGTTATATTCTATGTAGACATACTTACTTCCTTTTATCTTTATCTGTTATATCATATTTGGTTTTGAGCTTGATTTGATGAAGAAAAAGGGGGTCTGATCTAGCTTCTGCTTCTTGACATACAAGATCTACTTTTATATTCATTATAAACTTCCCGGTTTATGGGATGAAATAGATCCGGTCTATGGATCTTGATTCCCTTGAGATTCTAGTACCTTTTAAGTGTTGAAACAACACTTGCATCAATAAAAGTTTGTAAAACTGCTGGATAGATCATACTTACCGACTTTGTTCTGTACCAACACTAGTAACTGTGTACCATGAATTTTTGAACATTTTTAGTAGTTACATGTTAGAACCTTTTCAAATTAATTACAAAATGTTTTCTATGTTAATTAATAGTTGGTCCACTCTAAGTCACTTTAGTATCTGCTGCTAAAAGCCCTCTTTCTTTCTCTTTTTTCTTCTTTTTGGGTTTAAATTATATGCAGTTCCGATCCTAGCTTCGTTGTTCTAATAATTCGAACCATACAGATATCCGTGCTCCCATTGATGGCGAGGTGCTGAAAAAGATCACTTCTATCCTTGAAATTTTTACAGTTAAAGACGGTGAATCTGTTCTTGTTCTGTTATGGGCGCCAAAGGAAATTGGAGACGCATGTGTGCTTACTACCGCAGCATGTATGCCTTTTTGTCTTTTTGGGAACAACAAAGAACTTCAGGAATACTATTTAGCCTGTTTAGACCACAAACTCTATGTGTTTAGAGATGCCAAGGAAGAAGCGGCATTCGGTCTTGCAGGCAAGGCTTACCTATACTGCACTCCTCAACAAACTCAAAACGTGCACGAATACCCCGAAGATCAGCGTCCTCCATGTGAAGATGCTATTTTTACTAAGAATTGGGGATCCTTTGCTGTGCCTGTGATTGACGCTAATACACGTGTTGGTGTGCTTGAGTTTGTCATGGATACACCGCGGGATTATAGCAATGATATTCTTGTAGTTCAAAGACTCCTTCAGGTTTGTCCTGCCCTTAATAATCCACATATTTTCGTAGATGTATATGGCTTTGTCATTCCACAATATCCAAATAAAGTAATGTACCAGTTATTTAAAAAAAAGTTCTTAAGTTATTTTAAACATTTAACCTTCCGTGTTAGTTACCTAATTACATACTAACATCTTACTATAACATTCAAGTCTAGTACGAAAATTGCAATCATTTTTATAGATTTCTTTGGGAGTCAAGATTTGATAAACTTTCACTTTGTATAACTTCAGTTCGAATTTTAGCAAAACACTAAACCGAAAATTGCAATCATTTTTATAGTTTTCTTTGGGTTTTATGAAAATTTGATAAACTTTCACTTTGTATAACTTTAGTTCTTATTTTAACAAAACACTAAACATTTTTATCATATTCATTTTGTAAATTTATACTGCCTGATTTCCTTTATGTGAAAAATGTAAATTTATTCATAGATGTTGTGTCATTGTCAGAAGTTGATTAAGTTCTCAATAAAAAAAAGTTCTACTTGAAATGTAGGGGAAAAGTACTAAAATAACGAAAGTTACAAATCGTATGCTTCACTTGCAGGATGCCGGTTTGCAAATTTCGATCCAAATGGATCACACAAAAAGACGTTACCTAAAACCCAAAAAGATGATCCGTAAATCAAAGTCATTTGACAAAACGAAGTATTGTCGTCTTGCTCCATTGTTTGGACTGAGTAGTGCCTATGCCGTAGAAATACTTGAACGTAAGCTTCGTTCACCTACATATATAATAAAGCTGCTAATAATTATATTTGTATTACGATTGATGATAGTTTTGTTCTCACTTACACATGTACTCCTTGTGTAGTTAAACCAGGTACCTTTACGAATGTTTGTAGGAGAGTAGGAATTCCGGAATGGCCGTGTATACGAAATACCAGAGCTTCTTCTATCCCGGAAACTAAAATCAATCAAATGATAGCCGAGATTAGCTCTTTTGTAACTCCGAATGCTGATTTGATATCCATCTCGTACGTTATTTTTAAACTTCCACATTCATTTAAATGCGTGACACTGGACTTGTTTACAATGTATCTTCTTCAATTCCTTTGTAGGGATAAAGGATTTCCTGAATGGCCACCAGAACAAACTATGACTAGTGATTTTGATGCTTGTGTATCAGAACTTGCTAGTCTTGATTTCATGGCAAACGTCGATGAAATGGGACATCTTGATTTCATGTATGATGAAGAAATGATCAATATTGATCATCTAAATGCTGATTTGAACTCTGTCGGGTAGGTTATTTTAAAACTCACACTCATTTGAACATGGGAGACAAGGGTTGTTCAAAAAGCTCGCGGCTCAAGCTCGCTCGAAAAGAGCTCAGAAAAAACTAGCTAAAAACACAATTTAATATGACCTGAGCCGAGCCAACTCATTCTGTAATCAAGCCAAGCTCGGCTCGTTTAACTTCAAACTCGAGCTCGAGCCGAGCCGTGTTGCCTCATTTAATTTCGAGCTCAAGCTCGAACCCACCCTAGCTCGACTCTTACAGTAGGACACGTTTACAATGTATCTTCTTCCTTTGTAGGGACAAAGGATTTCCTGAATCATCGCTGGAACAAACTATTACTATTGATTCTAATGCTTTGTTGCCCGAACGTGTTGATGCTGATTTCATGGCAGACCTTGGCGCAATGGAATTACATGCTAACTGTGCACCAAGCACTAAACATCTTGATTTCATGGATGATGAATTAGAAAGGATCAATATTGATAATCTGGATGCTTATTTGAACTCCATCTGGTAGGTCATTTCAAAACTTTCACATTCATTTGATTATGGGTCATTGGACTTGTTTACAATGTATCTTCTTTGTTTGTAGGGACGAAGGATCTCACGAGTCTTCTCTGGAACAAGCTACCACTATTGATTATGATGCTTTGTTGCCTGAACGTGTTGGTCCTGATTCCTCGGCAGACCTTGGAAAAATGGAACATCATGATAACTATATGCATCTAGCATGGAATAACTTGCATGATGATACATGGATCAATGATATGTTGGCAGCATAAAATTAAAGAAAGTGATGCAACAAGAGCTATAAGTTGAGTTTAATGTCAACTCGATAGGTTACGCGTATGCAAAAGCGGAAAGTGAGTGTTTGGATGTGTTCTACTGCTTGGCTTAGGTGTGGAACCATAATAAATGAGTAGTTTTGTTTAGAACATAACAAATATTCATGTGACCTTTCCGTTGTAAAGACATTATTGTTTGTATGCTATTTGCTTTTGTTGTCTAGAGGTGGGCGTTCAACAAAATTGAATACGAATTACCCCATTTTGTATAGCCATTGTGGCAGCAAATTGGTTCCCCAACAAATAACACATATCCTGAAATGACACATCAAAAACAGAGGATGTTAACCCTATGTAGGTAATACATATGCCTTAATTTAACTGATGTTAGCTAACATCGTTTGATTTATATGTTCAAATGAAATAAAATTACTATTACAGATTAAAAAGAGCTAAAATGCAATTTGAGATGTGATTCATAAGGATATCTAAATGTTTATTAAAAATTTTTAGACTAAGGGGTTGTTTGTTTACCTCTGAACGAGGCTCTTAACGATTCAGACCTCTTACTGGTTCAGCATTTAATGGTTCAGACTGTTTGTTTCACTAGCAGATGTCTGAATGGTTCTGACATTTGCCTCTGAATGGTTAAGATTTATACAGAGTCTGAATGGTTAAGACCTCCAATCTGAAAGCTCTTAATGATTCAGACCTCTTACTGGTTCAGCACTTAATTGTTCAGACCTCTTACTGGTTCAGCACTTAACCATTCAGATGTTGCCAAATAGCCCCTAAAGAACATTAACATGTTTATTATAATTGAGATGATTACAGACTAATGACAGGTAGACGAGCAACAAGTTGCGCCGCTACCCCCTTCTGAATAGCAAACCCTACCCTGCTAAACACAAAATTATGCCCCTTAACATGCGCGGTGTTACTGCTTACCACCTGCTGAACCCGCTTGAGGAACCGCACCGCGTTAGGGGAAAGAGCGCCAAAGGTATCGGAAGCGAACGGGACGAACACGTGCTGATTCTCGATGCAAGTTTTTTCGTGCTTAGCTACTTTGCCCGCCTCTGCCTTGATTATCGTCTGTCCCGCCACAAACCCGTGGTCCCTTAGCCCAACAAGGAGGGACACACCTGTCAAATCGACACACGCGTGTTTCCCTCTTTCCCATCCAAATTAGTCACAAAACGTTATGTTGAAAAAAAAAATCTATAGGGATGTGATTTGTATATCATAAAAATTACTTTCTACACATTGTTTATTTTGTGTTTTCGTACCAAATGGTATATTACTATGTGGTGGTGTGTAAAGTAATTTGATGATATATAAATCACACTATAAATTTGTAAGAGGTAGCAAAATGACCAATCGGGATACAAATGAAAAACTTAGTGTACGCTTTTGTTATAATATCAACAAAGCTTTCTATAATATTTGTATTCACGACATTCAAACCATTTTTTTTGTTATAATATCAACAAAGCTTTCTATAGTATTTGTATTCACGACATTCAAACCTTTTTTTTAACGGCAAACAATACTTTTATTCCACACCAAATTTTACATTAACAACATGCTCAAATGGTTAGTAAGAAACTAGCCAACCACCTTAAAAATCCTCACCAACGACATTCAAGCCTTTACTTGTTCGAATTCTATTTAGTATAAATAAGTAGTTATTTGTATTGAAACATTAATTAATAAAAATAAGAGAAAAATGTCCAGATAGTCCTAGTCCCTGTGGTTTGTTGTGTGTCACGATTCCATGCATCATTTAAATGCAACGTGTGATTACTAGTCTTTCATTTGCATAAACTAGTAGGGTGCCCGCGCGATGCGGCGGGGGTGACAATTTACATTAGTGTAGTTTCGTCTCCTCTAGACATCACGAAGCCCTACAATATCATCGCTTTTGAATTACGTTATCAATTTGTTTCGACCTTGTTTGTTTGTTAACCAGTTTTCGTTGACGATTCTTAGAATTCTTGGTTAGTTATTCATAATTTTTTAATCCTTTCACAAATTTTAATCAAAATTTGGTAACAAATTTATTCAACGTTTATCATCACTCGACAAGGCATTGCTTGTTTGAACATTATTAACCACTTTCCACACCTGATAACATTCAAAATCACAACCATTAGCACATAAGGTTTGGTCAAGTTCATAACCAAAAAGACCTTCAAAACAGAGTTAATGTACCCCACAGTCCAATTAGTAGACAAATTAATAGCAATGAATGTTATGATGATATAGGATCATCATAGAGGAATATTTGGAATGCCCAGTAAAATGTGACAGTGCATGAGTTATTTTATGATGTAACACACCTCAAAGAGTGGTTTATCTTTACATAAACGTATTTGTGCATTATACCCGGAAACACACATCTGTAATGAACAATCAATGTGAGAATGAATGATTGGTGAATGATTTAGGATGCCAAAAAAAAAAAATTATAAAAAGGTATATAATTTCACCTTGATCGTAACTGAATCTTGTTGCATTGGTTACAAAACCATCTACTTCCAAACAATATTACTTCCTTGCAAGATGTGCACATGTGCTGTCACCGGACAATCATATAGCTCCCCTTGTCAGTCAAAACTATTTCGCATAGCCATAACATCAATACCATATAGTTCTCCTTGTCATTTAGAACTATTTCGTCGAGCTATACCATCAATACAGAAATCGCAGGTTAACACAAAAGGAAATAAATAATTTTTAAATATAACAAAGAAATTAGAAAGTATATACCTTGAGTGGTTGGAGCCCAACGATATAAGGAGACAACTTCATTTGAGAAAATAGCACCAACAGGGCCTCGTATGAGAGAAAATGTCATCAATAACACCAGGTAGATGCAAACCAATAACGCTAATTCATTATCCAGTGGCTGCAAAAAGTAACAGAGGTATAGATTATTATATATAAATATTGTAAATTAGCCTTTTTTAGCATTCCGACAAAGATAAACATCGTAAGAAAAAATCTTTCAATGGGCGCCTATAATTTAAGTTATTAAGCCTATACATATGTGCTTACAGTCAAATGACTCAAATAAAGCAAGAACCAGTTGGTCTTTGATAATACTTTGTTGATCCAAAGCTGCAGGCACCTTAAAAGCCTTATAGTCTTTTAAATGTGGAACTGTATCTCAAATGTATTCTACCTTTTCTGGTGCAAACTTCAACTTGCTTTTAATCCATTCAGAGATTACCCTCCAAATCATCATTAGCCAATGGAGGCCGAGTAATCATGGATTTGATCGTTTCTAGTTTCGCTAGCACCTGCATCAGAAAGATGAGCACAAATTAATTAAATCATTGTTTCACATGTAAGTTTCTACCAAAATAATATCTTTAATATTATAAAATAAATCAAATAATCAATGTATATTAAAAAATAAAGTGACTATTGCCATGGCATACATCTTCATGTCCTTGATGTCTGCATTTCTTTTGCTTTATTAATTGTCTTTCTCTTTCATAAGGATTCAAAATCATTGACCATATATATGGTTCTCACCTCTGATCCATTTTTTTTCTTCAAAAACAACTTATTCACTTTGGGCTCGTCATCAGGGCTTTTGATCTTTTGATAAGAAAAAAAACAAAAAAAAAATAAAGTAGAAAACCATAAGTTTAAAAAATGCATATAAACTATTAATATCTACACGCACAAAAGGCAAGATCACGATTTGGGTAGCGGGTTAAAATAACTTGGGTTGATATAGGCTAGATTGGGTTATGTTGACCCACAAACACTTTTTGTCCATTTTTCAATACCATCTTGTGATAATCAACGCATTGATTATGATTACAAAACAACATTTTTGCAACAATAATCTAAAATCTTTGAATAAAACTATTTAGAAAATTTCAAGCGTTAAAAATAGAATATGAACACTTTCAAAATGTTTGACCATTCCCTTTTTAGTTACTTTCATTTCTTTCTTTGACCCACAAACACTTTAATTACTTTCATTTCTTTCTTTGACCCATAAAAAGGGTGTAATTATGAACCTTAAACTTTTATATACATATAACCAAATATTAGCACTATTTCTCAGCCAAATTTAGCAATTATAATCGTTAAACAAGTGAGTGGTCAACAAAACAATTTGACTAATATAATAAAAAAACTCAAATGGAAAAAAGGACCATCTCATCTCACTTACATGTTCATGTTTCTAGCAGTCTCTCAGCTTCTCTAACAAGATCAAGAACAGCCGACTTCTAGTTATCATCATGATAAGCTCCCTAACAATTCACAAACAAGCCAACATCTAAACTAACGTCAATTTAAAAAGATAAGAAAAAACCCTAGGGTTTTAACTTTTATCAGCAAAACAAAACCTCAAATCCTTCAATTAAAACAACAAATTCACACTTAAAAAGAGCCTGCGAGAAAAGCTTCGTACGCCAATAATAGGATCTTTGGGTGCAGGCTCCACATGTTTCCACCAAGATGATATGAATCGCGAGCCGTGTGAGATCCGGATTAGTCTGGTGATCGATGTATGGAGAGTAATAGTATTTTAAAGAGGAAGAAGAGAGTGGGTGACAACAACTGAAGACGTAAAAGCCGGTTAGGTTTTCAATTTGGTGAGAATTTTGGGGAATTCAAATTTCGAACAGGGGATTTGGGCGGTATATGTTTGAAGCTTTTGAGTTTTGACATTTAAGGGTTTCAGCTTCAGTATGTGGACCAAAGAACCTAGTATTTGTATTGCACTAATCAGTTGTACCTTAGCTATTATTACTTGTGCATTATAATCCACATATCGATATTGATTAAATCAAACATCGAAATGTTGACAAAAATTAGCAGGTTGTCATGGTACCTTCGGATTTTTTTAAAACATTACAGGTTGTAAGATATCGCAGGAATACGTTAAAGAATTAAAGAGGGGGGAAGTGTAACTAATTACCCATAATTATGTTAAATGTCAAGGATTTAAATGTAATATATTGAGGGACTAAAAAATAATTGTGGTTTAAAAGACCACTTTACCCTCATTTTATGGGTTTATTTATAAATAAAGGGGGAAGAAGTTCTTAACTTTTGGGAATCCTTCCCTCCTGTATTATAATATAGTATAGATAATTAAAGTTAGTTTCCTAATATTTAGCATAGTGGGTTAGTGTAGTTTAAACTTGTTTACGTCCTTTTGTTTTGTTTGGTATGCCTATAAAAGGGTAGTTACTTGCAATTGAAAGTTTATGAATGAAAAAACTAGAGATTATCTCAAAGTCTGCATCTTGCTATTTTCTTTGGAGTCTGACTCACTTAACGGGTTATTATCTATCAATTGTTGGTACATATCATGGTTTGTCCATTTTTCACCTTTAGTCCCTAACTTTTTAAAATTACAGCTATAGTCCCTAACTTTTACAATTTCGTTCCCGAATAGTCCCTGGTGCGGATGGACGTTAGTTTTTGATGTTAAGTGGATGTGAAATTACAAAATTATCCTTACTATTAAAATCACAATAAAATATTAAAAAAATCCAATTTATTATTTTAAAGAAAAGTGGGCGCCACCATTTTCAATTTATAGAAAAATCTAATTTATTATTTTAAAGAAAAGTGGCCCCAACTATATTATAAAAAAATTTAATTAAATTTCCTATAAACCCAACCCAACCCCCTCCCCTCTTCCCCCTTCTTCTCCGACCCCAGCGACCAATCTCCTCACCACACACACCTGCAACTTCTTCTCCGGGTTCAGTTTTCCGGTAAAAACTCAGGCGACCGGCCAATAAACTTCACCACAAACCCACTCCTTATTCACCGGAAAAACAAGATCCACCTGGATCCCATAATCGTTCACCACTCGCCACACCTTCACTCCCAATCTCCACTTCAACTAGTATCCACCATCTTCAACCACCTCGTCCCCACCAACCAAGCTTCGCTGCAACATTTATCAACCACATATACACCTGAAACATCACCAGCACACCGTCTTTAATCACCATCACACAACATCACCCAACAACCATAGTTGTTAAAAGCGCTCGCTTCTTGCGCGTAGGCGGATTTTCCAGGTGAGGCGCACCCAAAACGCCTTGTGTTGTCAAAGGCGCTCTTTTGGTGAGTTTCCGGCCAAAAAAAAGACTTCCCGACGACTTTTCCGACCAGATTCTGGCAAACTTACACAGTTTTAATGCTAAATTCAATTCTGGACAAGTTTGTTTGTGGTTGCGTCACAGGAGAAGAAGAAGAAAGAAAGGAGATGATAAAGATGAAAACCCGTAAAACAAAATGTTGAATTTGCAGACTTTTGTGTTGAACATGGTTTATAAAACTTATCTTTAACAGTGAAAAAGCTCTGCACACTGCTGTGCAGAATTAGCACTGTTTCAAAACAGTGACAATGAAAACACATAAAAAGGTCATTTTTCTTTCAAAATAATTTATATTATTATAGTTAGTACAAAACTATATAGGTTAGAATTTCTTTTACACTAAACATTTTGTTACTCAAGTTTTAGTATTATGTTTTTAGTACTAACTAGGTGTACACCCGTGTGAACACACGGGTTTGTTCTAATAACAATCGGAATCAAATACTAAAAAACATATTATAATATGTCTTATTTGTATATCAACCATGTTTTATAAACAACATATTAGTTCATGTTTTCATTTTAGACAACATATTACCAAGTACTTAGCTTATTTGTATATCAACCATGTACACTAACACATAATTTCATTAACATTGTTTTATAAGGATATGTAACTAAATGCAAAGAATTTAAATCATATATTATAATCTGTTTTTAGTATTATTGAATTATACAATAACAATAGACCTTTACTGAGTTTTACACTAACAATGTGTCAAAAAAATTAACATCATATATAAGAAGTTATTAGACAACCTAAAATTAGGTTATGCTTTCATTTTCGACAAAATATTATCAATTATTTACGTTATTAGATGATGTTAAAGTTTGTATAATAGTTTTTGTTTATTTTATTTGAAAATTAGTATTGTTTTTCTAATATATAATTTATTTTTAATATTTATTTATTGTGCGTTTTTTTTCCTCGTGCCCTCGTTTTTTTTTTTTGCGCTTTGCACCTAGGCCCCAGGCGAGGTCTATGCGCCTTAAGTTTGCCTAGTGCATTTGATAACTATGCAAGCAACCACCCTAACACCACCATAAAACCCTCCCTTAACAATTGTTAACCATCTCCTTCGCCTCCTTACGATTTTACTCCTCCGCCTCCGTGATTTGTTGTAGTTTGTTGTTGTACGTACATCGTAGAGAGAGAGAGAGAGTGTGAGACGAGATTTGCCTGCGTTTTAAAAGTGTGCCCGCCGGTCAAAATTGGGCGGTTAAGAGCCATTTTACTTTCGTCGGTGGATGAAGGTTGGGGAGGTAGGGTGGTCGAAGACAGGCAGGTGGTAGGGTGGCCTGCTTTTCTTTAAAATAATAAATTAGATTTTTCTTTCAACTGAAAAAGGTGGGGCCCACTTTTCTTTAAAATAATAAATTAGATTTTTTTAATATTTTATTGTGACTTTTAATAGTAAGGGTAATTTTGTAATTTCACATCCACTTAACATAAAAAAACTAACCTCCATCCGCACCAGGGACTATCCGGGAACGAAATTGCAAAAGTTGGGGACTATAGCTGTAATTTTAGAAAGTTAGGGACTAAAGGTGAAAACTAGAAAAACCATAGGGACTATCCGGGCGAGGGTCCAGGAGAGTGCCCCTGAGAGCAAGGTCCAAGGGGTAGAGCCCCTGGCTGGGTTCGATTATTTTTCTAAATGCCTTAGAAGATTATTTTTTCTAAAATTTCGTCAGTTTTTGAGATAAAAAATAAAGGCAGTTATGTAACGCTCTGTTTTTTCGTAACTTTCCTAATTTAGAAATCGTGTCTTGTAAATCTATTTTTGGAAGCTTGTCTCTTTCGTAATCGTACTTCGTCTTATCATCGAAAATCTAAGATTTAAATCATAGTGAAATCCATCGTTTTATCTCAAATTATATCCTACTATTTCATTCATACTTATACGGTTTTGATTTATCATACCTTGATTCATCATTCATGATTCTTGTAAACGTATAATAAACTTGCAAACACGGGACTTATATGTACAATTTATGCGAATTCGATACTTATACTCGCCATCCATACATATTTATACTCGTTTTATGTTAGTTTCATGATATACTTTCATTTTATAGATATATATTTAAAGCGAATAAACTTTAATATTGAATAAAATCAACTAAATTTGAGTTTTCAAAGGTGACTTCCCGAGGACATATTATTGTCTCCAAATATTTATTAGAAGAATTTTGGTTTACTTTTAAATGACGTTTCATGTGGTTTTCTTTTAAAAAATCTCAATTTAAATACCTAACTATACTTATCAAAGCAGATTGTGATTTCTCTCTGACTCGCCGGAATCTGGGATAGCTCGACGACGGGGAAGTGAGCGGATTAGCGATCGAGGTTTAATCGTCTTGCCTTTCGATGGCGGGCCTGGTCTAACCTCTCTCCCTAATCGGTTTCTGGCTCTTGTCCATTCGCGTCCTGGTTTCTTCGGTGGTCGTTTTGTTTTCTTCTCGTTCGTTTGGTCTTGGTGTCATGGCGTCGGGGATCGTTAAGTTCTACGTGGCGAATATCCCTGATGGGTGTAGGCCATGGGACTTGGCATCTTGCCTAAGTCCCTTTGGCGATATAGCAGGATCTTATATTGCAAGGAAGAGAAGTAAGGAAGGTCTTAAGTTTGGTTTTGTGTCGTTTAGAGGGGTCAGAGATTGGAAAGAATTGGAGAAGGGGCTGCAGGGAGTCAAAGTTGGGGGGTGTAAGTTGAAGATTAATCGGGCGAGGTTTGCGACGGAAAATGGTGAGACTCAGGATTCTAAGGTAGGTCCAAGTTGTGGTAAGTCGTCTAAGAGCAAAGAAGTGGAGGGTAAGGAGGTTCGAAAGGACGCGTTCTGGAGGAACGGATTTTCCTATAGTTCGGTCCTAACGAGGAATTTAGAAGTATCTAAAAAAAAATATCGAGGAATCTGAGGCGGTGGCTGAGAAAGAGGTGTTGGTTCACAGTGAAACAAGTGCCTTCTTTGATCTTCAAGGAAGAGCGGTAGTTGGCAGGGCGAAAGATGTCGGGTCGTTAATTAATCTGAAGAACAATTTAAAGGCGGGGGGAGTGAGGGGTTATAAGCTATATTACATGGGGGTTTGAATTTGATGATGGCATTTGAGGACGAGAGTGACGCATCGGATTTTCTACTGAACATTGCTTTATGGAAGGATTGGTTTGAGTCGGTTGACTTATGGTCCGGGCAGACACTGGCTTTTGAGAGGATTGCTTGGTTAAAATTTCATGGAGTTTCGGTGAATCTGGCGGAGAATAAGGTCTTTGACGATATTGCCTCGGTGTTTGGAAAGGTTGTTAAAGGTTCGCAGTTGTCGCCTGTTGATTGGGATCTTTCCACATCGTGTGTTGGAGTCCTTGTGGATGTCGGATCTAGAATTGCCGATTCTGTGACATTGAAGTGGAAGGGCAGAAAGTTTAGAGTTTGGGTGTTGGAGGAGCTTGATGACTGGGTGCCAGACTGCTTGTTCGATGAAGTCTGGCCGGAGGCGGTTTCCGGGGAAGATGAAGAGGTGGAGGGCCCGGGATCGTCGGAGGGGGAGTCTTTTGGATCAGAAGCCGATGAATCCGAGAAGTCCGAAGGTTTGCATGGGAACTCGGTTAACGAAGAAGTGGATATATCTAATGATGGTTTTTTTATGGGGAATTTAAGTGCACAAGAATCTAGGGGGAATGCTTGTGAAGGGGGGAATGCGGAAAAGGTGGAAAAGGTTTTTAATAATAAAATTAAAAAGAAGCCTTTTAACTTATTGAAGGATAGACATATTAAAAAACCTGTGTTAGGTAGCCCAGTTAGCGAGGCTAGGCCCAGGAAAAGGAGTAGATCTGATTTTGTGGATTTGGACTTTAATGTTTTTAAGTTAGGCCCAAATCCAGTTGGTGGGGGTTCTGGTGTTAACGTGGAGGCAATCCTTGGGTTTTCTAATAGGGACGAGAACAGTAATGTGGAGTTTGATTTGAACAATAGGGTTGTGGAGGAGGAGGTCGATGGGGGATCTAGTCTTCCTGCAGATTGTGTGCCGATTTCTAAAGTGGATTCTTTGCCATCGGACTCATCTAAGAGTAGGAATATGGGACTGGAGGAGATGGAGGCTACGATTAAAGTTGCAAATTTGGTGGGTGTGGAGCTGGGTAATAACAGTAAGCTGGTGGAACAGGTTTTCGGAATTAAAGGTAACAATGGTGTTTTCCCATGAATTTTTTGTCGATTAATCTGTGTGGTTTAGGGGGTTTGTCTAAAGAAGAATGGATTAGAGGGTTAAAGGTGAAGAACAAGATTGATTTCATTTTAATTCAGGAAACGAAACAAGAAGTTTTGTCGGATTTTCGTATAGCGAAGTTTTGGGGTAAAGGTGAGTTCGAGTCAGATTATGTTGGTTCGGTCGGTCTGTCGGGTGGTTTACTTTGCATTTGGGATTCCAGTTGTTTTGAAGCTATTAATACGGTCAAGAACAGGAATTATATTCTGATTCATGGCAGACTGAGAGGCAGTAATACGTTGATTAATGTCATAAACGTTTATGCCCCTCAGAGGGTGCAAGCTAAGCAGTTGTTGTGGTCTGAGTTGGTCAGTGTTATGGAAGGTGGTCCCGGTTTGTGGGTCGTAGGGGGAGATTTCAATGCCGTTAGATGCCAGAGTGAGAGAAAAAATTCTAGATTTAAAAATTCATGTGCGGCGAATTTCAATGCTTTCATTAACCAGGTCGGGTTGTTGGAATATGATATGAAGGGGAGAAAATTTACGTGTGTTCGAGAGAATGGGAAAAGGTTAAGCAAGATCGACCGTTTTTTGGTTTGTCCGGAGTTTTTTAATTCCTGGCCAGATGCTAGTTTAAGGACTATGCCGGTGGTCTATTCGGACCATAGCCCGTTGATTTTGCAGGTTAATGCTCGTAACTTCGGGGCGAAACCTTTTAGGGTTTTCAATTCTTGGATTGGGAAAGTTGGGTATTCGGAAGTGGTGGAAAATGCGGTCGCCCAGTTTTCTTTTGTTGGGCCTCCAGATTTGAGGTTGGTTAAAAAATTTAATGTTATCCGGGGATGTATTAAAGAATGGAGAGATCGGATGAGGGTGAAAGAAGGGGAGGATGTGGAGCGTGCGATGGGTGAGATAGAAGTTTTAGAAGGGTTGATGGAAAGCAGGAATCTTTCAGAGGACGAAGAGTGGTCTTTGGTGGAAAATAAAAAAAGGATTTTGGAGATTGAAAGAAATAAAAGTATTGACTTAAAACAAAGGTCGAGGACGAAATGGGCTATAGATGGGGATGAAAATTCGAAATTTTTTCATATGTATGTTAATTTTAGGAAGGCCAAGAATCAGCTTCAGGGGCTGTTGATTGATGGGAGGTGGGAGACGAAGCCGACTCTTATCAAAAAAGAAGTTTTTTCTTTTTTTCGGAAGCGGTTTACCGAAGAGTTTTATCAGAGGCCCTTGATGTCGGATGGCGGTTTTCGGCAGATTAGTGAGGTAGATAAAGTTTGTTTAGTTGATCCTTTCTCCCTCGCAGAGATTAAGGAAGCTTTAAACGAGTGTGGGGATGACAAGGCCCCCGGACCGGACGGTTTGAACTTTAAGTTTATAAAGTTTTTTTGGCATCTGTTTGATAAGGATTTTAAGGAAATTATGGATTATTTCTATGAATACGGGGTTATTAATGTGGGTTGTAGCTCTTCTTTTATCACTTTGATTCCAAAGACAAAGGATCCGATTGGGTTAAATAATTATAGGCTTATTAGTTTGATTGGAGTTATAAGTAAGTTGGTGTCGAAGGTCCTTGCTAATCGGCTGAAAAGAGTGATTGGGTCGGTGGTGTCCGAGTCGCAATCGGCTTTTTTGAAAGGTAATTTCATCTTGGATGGCCCGTTGATGGTTAACGAAATATTCAATTGGTGCAAAAAGAGGAAAAAGAAGGCTTTTTTCCTTAAAATAGATTTTGAAAAAGCCTATGATAATGTTAACTGGGATTTCTTAATTTTGATTTTGGGGCATATGGGTTTTCCGGAGAGGTGGGTATCTTGGATTAGAGGTGTTATAAGCTCGGCGAGATCGTCGGTGTTGGTGAACGGCTCGCCGACTTTCGAATTCCAGTTTTCGAAAGGTAGACAAGGTGACCCCATCTCCCCTTTGCTTTTTATCTTAGTTATGGAGGCTCTATCGGTGTTGATTGATAGAGCCTTATCTTCAGGGGTGATTTCGGGGATTAATTTACCTAGAGATGGTCCTAAGGTCTCTCATCTTTTCTATGCGGATGATGCTATTATTTTGGGGGAGTGGTCTAAAGAAAATGTTGAGAATGTGGTTCGGGTGTTACGTATTTTTCATTTGTGCTCGGGTCTTAAAATAAATTTTGAGAAATCTAGCTTATTTGGTATTGAAGTTGATAATGCGGAGTTGGTGGATATTGCTTATAGGATGGGGTGTCAAGTTGATAAGTTTCCTTTCAAGTATCTCGGTTTATGGGTTGGGTCGAATATGAATAAGGTAGTAAATTGGAAGCCGATTTATGATATATTTGATGCGAGATTGTCTAGATGGAACGCGAATATGTTGTTGATGGGTGGAAGAATCACTTTAATTAAATCGGTGTTGGAGAGTCTCCCGAATTACTATTTTTCCCTATACAAGGCACCGGTTCAAGTTATTAACGATCTTGAGGCTAAGATTAGAAAATTCCTTTGGGGTGGATTTGAAGGTAGAGGCAAGGTTCATTGGGTGGATTGGAGTCGGGTGGCGTGTGCTAAGGAGCGTGGAGGTTTGGGTTTAAGTAATCTAAAGAACATCAATGTGGCCCTTTTGTCCAAATGGGGATGGCGGTTCAAATCCGAAAAAAACAATTTGTGGGTTAAAGTAATTGAAGCCATTCATTGTTCGAGGTCGAATTGGAATATGTTTCCGGGTGTTAAATCGTTGGGTGGTTTATGGATTAGTATTACTAATGTTCTTGCGAAATCTAAGATTAATGATGTTCCTCTTAGGAATTTTTTTAGAGGAAAGGTTGGGAATGGAGTAGACATAGCTTTTTGGTTAGACCCATGGTGTGATAATGAGCCCCTTAATAAGAAGTTTCCTAATCTTTTTGGTTTGGAGGTAAAAAAGGACTGTAAAGTTGCTGAGAGGTTGGTGGTGGGAAGTGCTGGGCCGAGATACTCTTGGTGCTGGAGAAGAAATTTGTCTTTGGAAGTGGAAATAAATGAGCTAGTGGACTTGTGCAGTTTGCTTTATGGGTGTGAATTAAATAGTGTTAGAGATTCATGGGCTTGGATTGGGGCTGTGAATAAAGCTTATAGTGTGGGAGGGGTTAGAAGGCTGTTGGAGAATAGTGCTGCTTTTGTTTCGCCGTACGTTCCAGAATGGTGTAGGTGGATCCCTATTAAGTGCAATGTTTTTATTTGGAGGCTTGGGCTGAATAAACTGGCAACTTCGGACGAGTTATGTAAACGCAATATTCCGGTTAGCAATCCTAGATGTTCGTTGTGTGGCGAGTATGATGAATCGGCGGAACATATTTTTACGTCTTGTTTCGTTGCGGCGGTCTTGTGGCAGCAGGTTTGTTTATGGTGTTCGATCCCGTTTTTTTTGGCGTTCTCGGTTAAAGATCTTCTGGAAGTCCATGATTTTTGTGGCCTAAGTGGGGGAAAAAAGAGGTGGTTAAAGGCATAATTAGAATTTCGTGTTGGAGCCTTTGGAGAGCCAGGAATGAAGCGAGGTTTAATAATAAGCCGGTTAACATTGGAAGTATTCTTAGCGAGATAAAGTCTGTAGGTTTTTTATGGTTTAATAGTAGAGCGAAGTTGAGTAGGGTTTCTTGGGATGATTGGTGTAAGTTTGTAAATATGTAATTGTTGTGTGTGGTGCCGCCTCGGTTTGAGGTTTGACGTGTTGTTTTATGATAGTTACTTTTCAAAAAAAAAAATGTGGCTTTCTTTTAATTGAGTTGAATTCTTAATTAACTAATAATTCCTTTTATCAAAACCCTATTTTTTTTTAAACAAGACATCAGCCGCCCAAACTGATTATGTGTACAGTTATGTTTCCATCAATACAAGCTGATTTTTCGTGATTTAATTTATATTTTCGTGTTACTATTTAAAGCTCACGTATGAACTTAGACACATATTAAATATATTCAACCAATCATCAAACCAATTCCAAATTTACCAGACTTCGAAACTCTATATAGACGTCACCTACAACCCTTTTGACACAAGTCCCTCAACCATCTTCTTCATAAACCCGCGCCAAAGTCGGGATCTGATTTTGCCGCTCAAATGCAGCAAACTTGCTGCTGTCTTTCCATACCTGTTAATGCAAACTTCACTAAACCACAACCTCATTCTGAACCACCAACACCTTCGCCAGAGTCGGGAAAACTCGCCGGAAAAAAAACTCACGCCGGAACCTACGGACATCAGCGGGAGTCACCTCCCCCTTTTCGTTTCGCACTGATTCTCGTCGGAAGCCAACCGGAGATCGACGGACATCGCAACGGGGATCACTCTATCATGTTCGACCTCGAAGAGACACGGAAGTTTCGCCGGAAAACTCAAGCGAACACCGGAGTACGACGGAACTGTTTGGCTACGTATCGTTGTGGATCCGTTTTATCTCACTCTCTCGCTGACTCGATAGCGATATCACCTCGCAACGCACACCTTTCGGAGCTTGCTTACACCTTTTCCGAAGAAACCAAGCATGTCGCCGGAGTTCGAACTTGCACCGGAGGAGTCCGTAGCCGACGGGAAACCTCTCTCTCTCCCATCGTCGGTAACCCTCATGTTTATCTCTTCAACTTAAGGTTATGATGTTTTTTTTTGTATATTAGCACATCACTTCATGTGTTCTAGATAAAAAAAAATAAGAAAACATAAGCAATGGTTTTGTTCTGGAGTTCGATTTTGACAAAGAACAAGGAAAATGATGACAATCATTTAGTTAGATAACTAGTATTAATAGTAATATAATATTAGTATTAACAATCATTAAGTTACGTTTTACTGTTATTCAAATGATATTATCCCATTATAAAGAAGCAAGTTTTTCATGCATCACAAGTTGTACATTTCGCTTTGGGTGTTTTTCAAAAAAAATTGACTCAGCTACATAGACTACCCAAACAACGTCTCCTTCTTCCCCAAGACACATCATCTTTCTTCCTCCCAAAACCCATCTATTCTCTCTGTCAACGCAAAGAAGTTAGGCCGACAGGTAAGACAGAGAATCGTTGTGGTTCTGCGGCGGTGGTGCCACCACAGTGATGTTCGGGGCCAGCTTCAAACCCTAAGTCGAACCTAAACAGAACGGTTCAGACCATCGTCCTCTCCGGTTACATCGTTTTCTTCTCCGGCCAAACCATTATTATACCATATGACGACAGCGGTGGCTGGGGTTTCACCAGAAAACACCACGGGCCGCACAAGGCCGCCCATCACTAACCGCCACCGCGACATTTGTTTTCCCCTTTTGCCGAAAAACATTCATCATCTGGTAACGCACAAGGTGAACAAGTATGGTGGTGGGCCGATCCATTTGGGGCGCTAAATCGAAGGTCGCATTTGGTGCCCTAGCTTTGGGCGCCGGTGCTGGGGCGGCTACCATTGCTAAATCCAACGATCCTGCAACTGCTCTCAAGCTTTGCACCACTGTCCCCGTTCGTCTATTCCGTCATCGCTTCCACGATTGCATTCGGTAAGTTTCCTTTATGTAACTCCCTTTATTGACGGCAGTTTAGCGTCGTACATCTTGTAAGTATTAAATGTTTGTCCCTGTGGTCAACTATACGGAGCTTTGAAAGTTTGATTCCATTTTGAAACGGTGTTTGTTTCTTATTAGAGTGTTTGTGCCTTTAGTAGCTTAATTACTAACTTTTGGAAATTGGAAGTTATATTTTAGAACATGTATAAGACTTTATTTGATAACATTTGACTTCATAACAAGGCTTCCAAATTAGAAATTCTATGTGATCTGAAGTTTAATTTTGAATATTATGATCAAGCAACAGTAGGTTTGATGAAAAAAGAACAAAATTCAACTCCAGTTTTGTTTATATTCAAATTTCGTGGCTATTTATTACTTAAGATCAGGAGCCAGTATGGTATTTCATCACTGTTTATAATTCTAAACCTGTATACAAGTTTATTTAGGTGTTGTTTGTTTAACATCTAAAATCAGCAAAATACCCATAAATCGGCCATACATCCGGTAACATTACAAGTAGTCACATTTCCAAGTCGCGAGTGATGCAGGTCAGTGGTATCACTTTTGTTATCATGCTAAGATCTAGCGCGTTACGCGTGTAATATGCACATTGGTTAAGTCTTAGTCATATAAACAAGTTGTACCCGCCGCATTGCGGCGGGCACTAATTAACAACTTTGTGCATATGGTGATTGTATATGGCTTTGGGTGTTTTTCAAAAATTATTGGGGTGTTTCGGGTGGGTCTATAAAAAGACAAAAATTGGTTGATGTTGTTGACCGAATTGTAGACAAGTTTTCAAAAATAATTGGGGGTGTTTCGGGTGGTGGGTAGTGTTTCGGGTGGACAGGGGTGTTTAGGGTGGGTAGTGTTTCGGGTGGGTAGGGAATTCAACAATTTATGTTTGCTCTATTTCGGGTGTTTGAAATATAGTAGACTACTGACTTTTGACTTTGATGAATAGGGGTGTTTCGGGTGGAGGGATTTTTCGGGTGGGTTGTTATCATTATTCTTTTATAACTTTTCACATTAATATTTGCCTGTTCACTTTTATATATTTGTGATCTTATTAGTTAAATTAGTTAAAAACTTGAGATTTGAAAAAATAAAGACCTAAGATTGACTATATTGAGCAGACTTATGGGATTAACAAAATATGGACATCAAAACTTCCAATTTGTATAAAACTCTATATTTTTTTTGAAAGGTTTACTTCATTCACAAAACAACCAAGCCAAAGAGGCTAGGTTGCGGCACTAATAAAACTACGATATAAAGTCAAATTTACACCAAACTACTTTACAACTCACTTTTGGTGTCGTTTAGATCCGGCTTTTTTTCCGGTGCGATGAGATAACTACGAGTCGGAAGGTTGGAGAAGAAGACAAGGACGGATGCTCGCATCTAAGAACCCCGCCGCATTGCGGCAGGTACTAATTCCTAGTTAAAATAACATTGTAAAAACTATAATTTTTATTTGTTATGTAAAAGGTATAATAAAATAATGAAATTTCATAATTAACGGTTTTTATTCATGATACAACCTTTAAACCCAATGGTACTATATATAATTATTAGTTTTATCTATTTCATTTCCCTTTTGTAATTAAACTTTTTAAAATAATTAATAATTTACCATAATTCTTTTATATAGTACTAAAGTTTTGTTAAGAGATAAATTATACAAATAATTAGAATGTAAACCATAATTAGTAGGAATATTATTCAAAATATAAACAATAATTAGATCGTTTGTTGTGTTATTCCATCTCTAGGTTAATCGTTTCCCGTTCGTTATTTGGATTTCTCAATTCTTACTCGTGCGTTATTTCAAGAAATCTCCAAACGCAACCAATGTGAGTATACTCGAACTCATTTTAATTTTAAACACTTTGGGTGAAACATGTATTATATTTTAAACTCACGAAACTTTGAAACTATTTGAATCACTCTCTATCCATATTTGAACATGAAACTATATTGTCACGGCCCATGTTCCAGTTTCCCGGTTCGGATGCCGCAGGACAGAAAACCCGTTGTATTGGTGTTTAATTAGGCTGCGGAAATCTTAACAGGATCGTTTAACTGAAAACACCCCTTTATTTTTTTTAGAGTTAAATGTCATTTTAGTCCCTGTGGTTTGGGTCATTTTGCCAGTTTAGTCCAAAGGTTTCATTTTTAACCTGTGGGTTCAAAAAGGTTTCACAGTTGCCATTTTAATCCACTTGGTTAACTTCATCCATTTTTTCTGTTAACGAGAAGGCCAATTCGGTCATTTTTTATGTAATTCTGTTAACTAAAAGGGCAATTCAGCCATATAAAATGACCGAATTGGCCTTCTCGTTAACAAAAAAAATTGATGAAGTTAACCCAGTGGACTAAAAAGGCAACTGTGAAACATTTTTGGACCCACAGGTTAAAAATGAAACCTTTGGACTAAACTGGCAAAATGGCCCAAACCACAGGGACTAAAATGACATTTAACTCTTTTTTTTATTTTTTTTTTAAATTTTCGGGACAAACCCTGTTCTTTACAATAAAGGAATTTCACTGGAAAATTCCCCATTTACAGAAACATGTTTATTTATTTACTGAGCCACTTCATTCAAGCTGGTAGTGCTACGCGGCACTTTTCCTTGTTCACAGTAAATCATCTGAAACATGTTTAAAAAGATTTTATCAGTGGGTAAATACTGGCGAGTCATTCAATTTGCACAAAATGACACATTATTTATAATTTACAGCATTAAGAGTTTTCACATTTTCCCCTATCTTATAATTAGTTGGTTCAGTTGTCACTCGATCGGATCTATGACTGTGGACATATCACAAATTAGGCTCGCCCACCTAAGTGATAAATCATTAGTAGTAGTGTGCACAAAACCCCTACATACTGCCAGTAATTACAGATTAGCAAAGACTTAATCACTGCAAAGTATAACTAGAAAACATTTAGGGTTTTATAAAGCAGTTTGATAAAAAGAGAATGACTCACATTGCAAGTTTAGTTTGACAGAATATGACTACTGATTAAGCTTGGTAACCTAGTTAAATAATGCAAACGAAACTAAGTTAGTAACTTAATACAACATTTACGATAAGCTCACGAAATCAAAACCCTCACGACGAATGACAAAGTATAGCCCGGATTCGGGCAGCACTTAAACATCCATCGGATCAGTTTCAATCAATCGAACATTGTATCGTAGCAGTGATCGAGTTATTACCCTGTAATCGTAGCAGCGTTTCGACCCTTAAACACTCGATTTTTAGCAGACTGTTACGTTTTTTAAGGAAATTTTCGAACATACAGTGAAGGCCATGCAACGTCCTATTTATAGCAAAATTTGGGTCTCTTGCGGCCCGCGTAAGCCGAAGGAACATCCTTCGCGGCCCGCAAGGGCCACCCTAGCTACGGCTAGGGATGCCGTGTCAACCCCTAGACCTGCCACGTGTCTGACACGTGGCCCTAAAGCTTATCCGGAGAATTGCAAGGTTGTCACGCCCCGCGTAGACTTTCCTTAAGTCTTACGCGACCCATGACAGATAAACAATTTTGGATTTTCTTATTTTTCATGAAATTTAGGGTTTAGGGGTCCGGGTTTCTACTTACGGAGTGTTTTGGGACATTTTTGCGGGTCCTTACATCCTCCCCACCTTATTTAGAATCTCGTCCTCGAGATTTACTGAAATAGGTTAGGATATTTTCGCTTCATTTCCGATTCCAGTTCCCATGTGTACTCAGGTCCTATTTTCGAATCCCACTTTACTTTAACCAGTACTAATCTCTTATGCTTGAGGAATTTGACCTTTCTGTCTTTTATTTGAAGAGACTTTTTCACGAATTTCAACTTTTCATTTACCTCTATGTCTTGAAGGGGTACTACCATGGATTCATCAGATAAACATTTCTTGAGATTAGATACATCAAACACATCATGTACCCTGGCTAATTTTTCGGGTAATTGTAAGCGATAGGCAACTGGTCCTATTCGTTGGGTAATTATGAATGGTCCTATGTACCTTGGACTTAACTTTCCTTTCTTACCGAACCGAACTACTCATTCCCAAGGAGAAACTTTCAATAGTACCTTGTCTCCAATTTGAAATTCTAACGGCTTGCGTTGGTTGTCTGCATAGTTTTTCTGGCGATCTAGAGCCGTTTTCAGTCTTTCCTTGATTTGAATTATCTTATCGGTGGTTTCTTGCACAATTTTGGGACCGATGGAGAGTGGAACTCCATGTAAGGATACTACCTCATCTATGTATAACTTAGCCAATCTCTCCATGCTAAAGGTTTCCTTCATGGGTAGGAAATGAGTGGATTTGGTTAGTCGATCTACAATCACCCAGATTGCATCGTTACCTTTCCGGGTTTTGGGTAACTTAGTAACAAAGTCCATTGTTATTAGTTCCCATTTCCATACAGGAATTTCTAATTGTTGAAGCAATCCTGAGGGTTTCTGGTGTTCTGCCTTAACTTGCGAACAAGTTAGACACTTAGAAACGTATCTAGCTATGTCCTTTTTCATTCCTATCCACCAGAATTTATTTCTTAGATCTTGATACATCTTGTTATTACCAGGATGCATCGTATACCTAGATTTATGGGCTTCTTCTAATATTTTATCTCTTAAATTTCCTTGCCTAGGTACCCAAATTCTCTTTGTATGGAATCTCCAAATTCCATCAGTCCCTTGCTCTAATTCTTTAATCCTTTCATTCATTCCTTCAGCATCATCCTTGATTGTTGTTTCCTGAACGTTCTTCAGTTGTTCTATTAAATCAAATTGGAGATTTAATCTAAGAGCACGAACTCGCCTTTGTTTCCCATGATACTTACGACTTAGGGCATCTGCTACTACGTTTGCTTTTCCTTCGTGATATAAAATATCACAGTCGTAGTCACTTAGAATTTCCATCCATCTCCTTTGCCTCATTTTTAATTCTTTTTGCCTAAATATGTATCTTAAACTCTTATGATCTGTATAGACAGTAAACTTACTTCCGTACAGATAATGTCTCCAAATTTTAAGGGCAAAAATTATTGATCCTAACTCTAAGTCGTGAGTCGTATAATTTTCCTCGTGCTTCTTCAACTGCCTTGATGCATACGCAATTACCTTCTTGCGTTGCATTAGCACACATCCTAACCCTAGCTTAGAAGCGTCGCAGAAGACTTCAAAATCTTCCGTTCCGTCTGGTAAGGCAAGAATTGGGGCATTTGTTAACCTTTGTTTTAGAATCCTAAAGGCCTCTTCTTGCTTAGGTCCCAAGTCAAACTTAACTGTTTTACATGTTAGCTTAGTTAATGGAACATCTATCTTAGAAAAATCTTTATTGAAGCGCCTATAGTATCCGGCTAATCCTAGAAAACTTCTAACTTCGGTTGCTGATTGTGGGACCTTCCAATTTGTGATCGCTTCTATCTTAGAGGGATCCACGTGAATGCCTTCGTAATTTACCATGTGTCCTAAAAATTGCACTTCTTGTAGCCAAAATTCACACTTCGAAAATTTGGCGTAAAGCTTTACCTTTCTTAACAAAGTTAAAAGTGCATGCAGGTGCTCGCAATGCTCGTCCTGGCTTTTGTAATAAATAAGTATATCGTCAATGAAGACAATTACAAATATATCCAAATACGGCTTACAGATCCTATTCATCATGTCCATAAATGCTGCAGGGGTATTCGTTAGTCCAAATGACATGACTGTAAACTCGTATTGGCTATACCTAGTCCTGACAGCAGTTTTAGGTATGTCTTCTTCCTGAACCTTCAACTGATGATATCCGGAGCGCAAGTCTATCTTAGAAAAATATCTAGCTCCCTGAAGTTGATCAAAAAGATCATCAATCCTAGGTAATGGGTATCGATTCTTAATTGTAACCTTATTCAATTCCCTATAATCGATACACATCCGCATTGAACCATCCTTTTTTTCACGCACAACACTGGTGCTCCCCAAGGGGATGAACTAGGTTGTATGAATCATTTGCTTAATAATTCATCTAACTGCTTTTTCAGTTCTAACATTTCAGTGGGTGCTAATTAGTAGGGTGCCTTAGCTATGGGTCAGTTCCAGGAATTAGATGAATTCTAAATTCTACTTTTCTATCTGGTGGTAATCCAGGTAGCTCTTCTGGGAATACATCCGGGTATTCTGATACTACTGGAATTTCCTTAAGTTCCTTATTTTTAGTGTTAATGATTACTGAAATCATATACACTATTCATTGTTTTCGTTCATAACTAGCAACTTTCATTACTGAAATGAACTTCATTGGTTTACGTGGTTTATCTCTTGTAACCATAATTACTTCTCCTGCGGGTGTATGTATTTCTCTAGAGTTCTTATCACAGAGGATTCGAGCATGGTTGGCTACTTACCAATCCATTCCTAACACAACATCGAATCCAGCTAAATTCATAGGTAGCAGGTTTACGGAAAATTTATGGCCTGCGAGTTCTATTTTTCCTTCTTGCAAAACCTTATCTATTATGACAGAGTTACCGTCTGCCGTTTCCATCGTATAAATCTGCCTAAGTTTGGTTAAAGGTTGGTTAAGAGCCTGGCAGAATGAAGTATTTATAAAACTTTGGTTTGCACCAGAGTCAAATAATACTTTTGCATAAACGTCATGTACAAGAAACGTACCAGCTATCACATCAGGAATTAGATCTGCTTCTTGAGTTGTCACCTGAAAGGCTCTAGCGTTCTTCTTATTTGTTCCTTCGGCAGGTTTGGACTTGTTGTCAGCTGGCTTGACCAATTTTGGGCAATCGGTCTTGAAATGTCCCGTTTCGCCGCAGTTATAGCAGATTATGGATTTCTTCCTGCATTCCTCCTCTCGGTGGCCTGGTCTCTTGCAGAAATTGCAATTTTCCTTGCATTTTCCAAAATGTTTCTTTTTGCAATTCCCGCAAAATGGCGGTATGGAAAATTGCCCGGTTCCCTTTTTCTTGTAATTACTATTATTACCCACACGGAAGCCTTGGGTAATCTTTTGTGCCAATTCCTTTTTCCTGTTCTCTTCTCTTGTACGTACTAGTCCGTCGGTTAAGGTATTGGCCAATTCAACTGCATCATCAATGGTGCGGGGTCTCGCAGCCTTAACGATATCACGAATCTCACTAATGAGCCCCCAAATATAGCGAGAAATAAGTACCGGTTCTGGCGAGGCCAGAGTTGGTACAATTCTAGCATACTCGAAAAATTTCGAAGTATACCCTCGACAATCGACATCCACCATCCGGTGGTTCAGGAACTTATTCGTCATTTGTTCCTTTTCATAGTCGGGACAAAATTTTCTTTCCACCAATCCCTTAAATTCCTCCCAACTCATGGCATAAGCCACGTCGCTTCCCTTAGCCTGCAGCACCGTGTTCCACCATTCTAACGCATCTTCCTTGAAAAGGTGGGATGCATACATAACCTTGTCTTCCTTTGCGCATTTACTGATTTTAATTACTGCTTCGGTCTTTTCCAACCATCGCAGCGCGGCAGTTGCCCCTTCATTGCCTACAAATTCGACTGGCTACAGGCAAGAAATTTCTTGTAAGTGCAACCAGGTGTTGCCACTTTCATCTTTTTAAGTATTGGGGCTTGAATCACATTATTATCATTATTGCCGCCCCGGTTTACAATGTTACTGAAATTATCGTTGCGAGAGCGTTTGCTATGGTTGGCCTGTAAAGGTTCAATGGGGTTCTTAGGAGTGTGAACTCACCTTGGTTTGCTCGGTATGCTTAACTATGTGCTCACAAGTAATCAATCAAGTCCTATAGTATGCACGTATATCCAATCAGTTCAAGTTCGTAAAGTTTCACATGAAATCTATGTCTCAAAGTGTGCTTAAGCAATCATCATCAAGTAACACATAACAGTTATTTCATGTTCATACATTCATACATCATGCAACTGAGTTCTTAGTCAATTCTAACCTGGGTTATCAATTTAACTGGTTTAACATACTTGAGAGACTTAACGGAGTTAATAAACTCAACATCGTTTACAACTTAACAACAATAATAAACCAACAGAGTTAATTAACTAACAAAGTTAACAAACTAATAGAGTTACATACTTAACAGAGTTACATAATTTAACAGAGTTAATAACTTAACAGGTTTAATGTGTCAAATCATTCGACGAAATCATATATGTGGCGAAAACTCCTGGGACGAAAACACTAATGGCGAAATCCCCTTTTCTGGCGAAAACACTTGTGCCGAAAACCCTTCAAGCGAAATCCCTTTTTGTGTTTTCGTCGTGATGGTGTTTTCGCCTGGGTAGTGTTTTTCGTCGGTTACATCATCATCATCAACACCAGTGGGGTTTAATCATTAAAACATCATTTAAACATAACAGTCACACGCTCCACTAGTCTACGTGCAATCTGATCCAGCTAAGCCCATTAATCCTATGCGGCCCAACTAACATGGACATAACCTATTCCCATTTAGCTCATTAAAACGATCATGAATCAGATTATTATGTGGATATTCTAGATTTCATACTGTTCAATCACATGCCCGTAATTCTAAACCAAAAATCATACAATAATATCCCATATTACGTCAGATTATATTTCGGTTTGTGTGGAAACCCTAGTCATTGATTAACGAGAGCACCTAACATATTATATCCACTCTAAAGACACAAATAACAACCACATAATCACTGACAATCACATGCAAACATGAATACAATGGCCGACAAGCAGGAAGTGATCCTTATCCAATGACAACACATTCAAGATATCACACATGCAATGTTATAGGTTATTGGTCAACAAAAATAAAACAAGCAATGATAATACTGACCGAGTTCTTTGATGACAAGATGATATCTCACAAGGGGGGGGGGGGTTTCTGCTACGACCGCACGTATGGAATCTTGGGAGATATAGAGTTTGTTTAGGGTTTTTGCTAATAAGGATGTGATAATGATACGTATACATAAAGGATATTAGTTTGGGCGGTGGCTCATTTAGCCGATCATGGGCTCAAGCCCAATCGCATAAACAAGTTTTGTTATGTTATAATTTGTGAAGTATAAACAGGTTTTGTTATGTTATAATAAGTGGGCCGAAACATATTGGCTATCAGCCCATATTTAGTGATTAAAGGAGGGGGTGGGCTTCAGTTATTTGAGGCCTAGGGTAACAAGGGTACTTGTGGGTTTATTAGCTACAAGATCCTAATAACACATGCAGAGCCCAACACATGTTAGTTAACCGAGTTATCACAAACGTGTAAATTTAACGGAGTTGAGAATAACAATATAATACGTCACTAACCGTGAAAGTTCGGGTTGTCACATCATCCCCAACTTGGAAGAAATTTCGTCCCGAAATTTAGTATGTAGTTACTGAGGAAGCTAGTTGTGTTGTGTTGTTTCCTGGTTTTCCTGGGGTGTCACATCATTCCCCCGTTGGTTTGGAATTTCGTCCCGAAATTCCGTAGTAGCTTCAGTCTCAGTAGTGGTTGCACTGTTTCCGAACAACTGGGGATACTTGAGTTTCATTTGATCTTCTCGTTCCCAGGTAAACTCTGGACCACGACGGGAGTTCCAACGAACTCTAACAAGGGGTATTCTAGTTTGCTTGAGAATCTTAACATCTCGATCTGTAATCTCTACAAGTTCCTCGACAAATCGCAACTGATCGTCGATAGTGAGCTCCTTCAAATGAACTATAAGGGTCTCATCTGACAGGCACTTCTTCAGATTCGACACGTGAAAAACGTTGTGAACTGCACTGAGTTCTGCGGGTAGGTTTAGTTTGTAGGCCACTTTGCCTATTTTCTCTATGATTTCGAAAGGTCCAACGTATCGCGGGTTAAGTTTGCCTCGTTTGCCAAAACGGACTATACCTTTCCAATGTGAGACTTTGAGTAGCACTCGATCCCCAACCTGGAATTCGAGTGGTTTCCTGCGCTTATCAGCATAGCTTATCTGGCGGTCACGAGCTGCCGCCATTCGTTGTCGTATCTGAGCAATCCTTTCTGTAGTATCAACTACGAATTCTGGGCCAGTGATTTGGCTGTCGCCAACTTCTGCCCAGCAAAGAGGTGATCGGCACTTACGCCCGTACAGTGCCTCAAACGGAGTGGCTTGAATGCTAGTGTGGTAACTGTTATTATACGAAAACTCCACTAGAGGGAGATGTTTTTCCCAGCCGTTGCCAAAATCGATTACACATGCACGAAGCATGTCTTCAAGAGTTTGGATGGTGCGTTCAGACTGCCCATCTGTTTGCGGGTGATAAGCTGTGCTCATGTCTAATCGAGAGCCAAAAGATTTGTGCATCGCTTGCCACAGTTCTGAAGTAAAACATGCATCACGATCAGAGATAATAGAGGTCGGCACTCCGTGCCTCGAAACCACTTCCTTTAAGTAAACGTCTGCTAAAGTGAAGAACTTATCCATTTCCTTGATAGCCAAAAAGTGTGCAGACTTTGTGAGTCGATCCACGATCACCCAAATAGTATCATTTCCACGTTGAGATCTAGGTAGGCCAGTAATGAAATCCATGGAAATTTGCTCCCATTTCCATTGTGGTATTTCTGGTTGTTGGAGTAGGCCCGATGGTTTCTGATATTCAGTCTTGACTCTCGCACAAGTCAAACATTTGCTAACGTAAGTTGCTATGTGAGCTTTCATGCTAGGCCACCAATACGTAGTTCTGAGATCGTGGTACATCTTATCCGAACCAGGGTGTACCGAGTAACGAGACTTATGTGCTTCATCCATTACAAGTTCTCGTAGATTGCCATAGAGTGGAACCCAGATGCGTCCTGTTACGTAGTAGGCGTCGTCTTCCTTTTGTTCTAACCGTTACCTATAGCCGCGTAGGGCTTCAGCCCTGACATTTTCTGGTTTCAATGCTTCTGCCTGAGCATCTCGTATCTGGGAAGGAAGACTAGATTGGATGGTAAGTTGTAATGCTCGCACGCGCTTAGGCGTTGTATCTTTTCGACTGAGGGCATCGGCCACAACATTGGCTTTGCCCGGATGGTACTTGATCGCACATTCGTAATCATTCAACAGCTCGACCCATCGACGTTGTCGCATGTTCAACTCCTTTTGCTTGAAGATATGCTCGAGACTCCTGTGATCGGTGTAGATGGTGCACTTGGTACCGTACAGGTAATGTCTCCATATCTTGAGTGCGAAAACAACAGCTCCCAGCTCCAAATCATGTGTAGTGTAATTCCTTACGTGAATCTTAAGTTGGCGTGAGGCGTAAGCGATGACTTTATCCCGTTGCATCAAAACACAACCAAGACCCTGAATTGACGCGTCGCAATAAACCAAAAAATCGTCTGTGCCCTCTGGCAATGAAAGGATAGGTGCACTACAAAGTCTATCCTTTAAGTGCTGAAATGATGATTCCTGTGCATTACCCCAAGATAGATAACGCCTTTCTGAGTTAGTGAGGTGAGGGGTTGTGCAATCTTGGAGAAGTCTTTGATGAACCTTCTATAGTAGCCCGCCAAACCCAAGAATTGGCGGATTTCTGTTGGTGTACGGGGTGCAGGCCAGTTCTTGATCGAGTCTACCTTGGATGGATCAACGTGAATCCCATCCTTGTTTACCACATGGCCTAGGAAATGGACTTCACGAAGCCAAAAGTCGCATTTTGAAAACTTAGCGTACAACTGCTCTGCTCGAAGTAGTTCCAAAATAAGTCGTAAATGGTGCTCGTGTTCCTCCTGACTCTTCGAATATATCAGGATGTCGTTGATGAAAACAATAACGAACTTGTCCAGGTAAGGCTTGCACACTCTGTTCATAAGATCCATGAAGACTGCCGGTGCGTTCGTCAATCCGAAAGGCATGACCAGGAACTCGTAATGGCCGTAACGAGTTCTGAATGCTGTCTTAGAGATATCCTCATCTCGGACTCTCAGTTGATGGTAACCCGATCTCAGATCAATCTTGGAGTAGTAGCTCGACCCTTGCAGCTGGTCGAATAAGTCATCAATGCGCGGGAGAGGATAACGATTCTTTATGGTCACCTTGTTAAGTTCACGGTAATCTATGCACATCCTGAAGGTACCGTCCTTCTTCTTTACAAATAATACTAGTGCTCCCCAGGGCGAAGAGCTAGGATGTATGAAACCCTTGTCCAAGAGCTCTTGTAGTTGTGTAGATAGTTCTTCCAATTCTGATGGAGCTAAGAGGTACGGCACACGAGCTATTGGAGCTGCTCCAGGAGCTAACTCGATTTGGAATTCAACCTGGCGATGAGGCGGTAGCCCAGGTAAATCTTCAGGAAACACCTGAGGAAAGTCGCGTACAACTGGAATATCCTCGATTTTCTTCTCTTTCATTGATGCGTCAGTAACAAGTACTAAAATAGCAGTGTGGCCCTTTCGTAAACACTTCTGGGCCTTAAGAAAGGAGATGATGCCCACAACAGCACCATTCTTATCGCCTTGAATCACGAGAGGTTCTTTACCAGAACGGGGAATACGAACAATCTTCTCTTTGCAAAGGATCTCTGCTTGCTGTTGGGATAACCAATCCATCCCAATGACGATGTCGAAACTACCCAAAACTATAGGAATGAGATCGATAGAGAAAGTCTGACCAGCTAAGACGAGATTACAACCCTTAATTATGTGTGTGGCTTCTAGGCTTTTACCGTTTGCTAACTCTATGGCATGCTTGGTGTTCAAAAGTGTTGGTGTGCGTTTAAGCATTTGACTAACTTTTAGAGACACATAACTGGTATCGGCACCCGAATCAAATAAAACATTAACATAAAAGTCATCCAGTAGAAACTTACCCATCACGATGTTGGGATCATTCCTAGCATCACCCTGACCAATCACGAACACACGGCCCCAGGCGCCATTGTCTCCATTGTTTCCCCCGTTGTTACCCCCATTGTTGTTTCCGTTCCCTTGGTTATTGTTCTGATTCTGATTCTGATTTAACTGCGGGCAGTGTCTCTTGAAGTGACCTTCGGCGCCACACTGATAGCATCCCCTGTTACCCTGTTACTCTTGCTGATTCTGCGATGCTTGCTGTTGCTGCTGACGATTCTGATTTGCAGGCCGTGAGCTCCTGCAATCCTTGGCTTCATGACCCATCTTGAGACACCTCTGACAACGTCCCTTGTTGCACTAACCACTGTGGTGCCTGTTGCATTTGTTTCACTTTGGGTGGTTTTTTCGATATCCACCCTGCCCTTGACTACCAGAAGATTGCTGACCAGGACTCTGGTAGTCATCAATCTTTCGCTGCTGCGCCTGGGACTGAACTGTAGTCGAACCCTTGCTGGAGGCTCCATCCCATTTTCGTTTGTTGTCACTGGGAGTAGCAGAAGTGGTAATAGCAGTAGCACCTATACGCTTAGGCAGTTTGTTCTGTTCCACTGCCTGGTCTGTGAGACGATGAGCAAGACGAGTAACATCCTGGATGGTAGCAAGGTTAGTAGAAGTCACATGGCTATGAATCTCTGGTACTAAGCCTTTGAGGTACAGCTCGATGCGTTTGATGGGAGGATCCACCATAGCAGGACACAAAATTGCCAGCTCGTTTGATCTTTTTCTGTACGCTTCAATCTACGACCCTGTCATCTTCAAGTTAAAGAACTCCACTTCCAGCTTGTGGATGTCATCACGATTACAGTACTCTCGCTTGATCAGCTCCTTGAAGTCGTTCCATGGGGTGGCATTAGCAGCGGCCAGCCCTAATATTTGAACTTGCGCGTTCCACCAAGTCAACGCAACGCCTTCGAGAGTACCAGTGGCATACTTCACCCTTCGAGCCTCAGGGCATTCACACATTTCGAAGACCGATTCGAGCTTCTCGAACCAGTGGAGGAGTCCTACGGCTCCTTCAGTGCCACTGAAAGTATTAGGACGACAGTCCATAAAAGTCTTGAACGTGCATACAGGTGGCTGAGCGTTCTGACCTGTTGTGTATAAGAACAGGACAAGGTTAAACACAAGAGTTGGTTTATGAGGGTAGGATCTAAAGATCCTAGAGTGAGTTGCGACTGCAGGGTATACCTCCTGCTTGAGTGGCTGCAAGCGCTGCAGTAACTTGTTCAGTGATCAAAGCCGCCAACTGGGCTTGAGTTAGGTTAACGCGTCCACTCATGATCTTCATATCAAAGGAAACATGAGTGAGAAAGGTTCGCGAAAGTGCGATGACAGAAAAGAGTAAGCACACATGGGTTTTCAAACAATAGTTGTTACGTTCATCTAAGCATACCATAATCAAAGTTCTATGTAACTAGCAAGTAAGTAATATAAACACAAACCATATCACCTATAGTGTTGAGCCTTGCACGTGGAGCGAAGCGTCGTTGTGGATCGTTGAGCACTGTTCAGGTTATAGTCTGGTTTTACCAAAAAGTTTTTCCCCTTTTTAAAACCAAGTTCACTATAACCAATGGCTCTAATACCAATCTGTCACACCCCCAAAATCCACATGCGGAGTATCACCGCTTGGAGGTGTGACTGACCAGGATCAAGCCACCAATCATATTGAACAAGCATGTAAGTAGTTTATAAAGTTCAACACAATACAATTGGTGTCTAAACAAAACATAGTTTAAGTTGCAAGCTCCATAGATACCTAACAACCTGCAAGGCATGTAACAACGAGTCAACAACAAAGTTGAGCGAGTTCACAGTTGATTGTTCAGTTATTGACTTCGTTTCAGAAATCATAAGTTCGTTTCATAACCATGTATTACCCAGTATCCTTAATTTCCCCAAAACCTTTTCACGATATTTAGTGGGGGCTTCCCATGTTGTATGTTACTAGACTAGTCGTATCCATAAGTGTCCTTCCCAATCCGAGGACAGTGCTAGGTATGAGTGTACGTAGGTTTTACGTACGTGCCCTTCCCAATCCGAGGACAGTAGTAAGTATGAGTGTACGTAGGTTTTACGTACGTGCCCTTCTCAATCCGAGGACAGTAGTAAGTATTAGTGTACGTAGGTTTTACGTACGTGCCCTTCTCAATCCGAGGACAGTAGTAAGTATGAGTGTACGTAGGTTTTACGTACGTGCCCTTCCCAATCCGAGGACAGTAGTAGGTAGTCTAGTAGTGTTGATAATATAAATAGTTATTCAATCCCATTCCCAACCCACCGGGAATCCCATGCCTTAGGACTGTGAACTCACCTTGGTTTGCTCAGTATGCTTAACTATGTGCTCCCAAGTAATCAATCAAGTCCTATAGTATGCACGTATATCCAATCAGTTCAAGTTCGTAAAGTTTCACATGAAATCTATGTCTCAAAGTGTGCTTAAGCAATCATCATCAAGTAACACATAACAGTTATTTCATGTTCATACATTTATACATTATGCAACTGAGTTCTTAGTCAATTCTAACCTGGGTTATCAATTTTACTGGTTTAACATACTTGACAGACTTAACGGAGTTAATAAACTCAACATCGTTTACAACTTAACAACAATAATAAACCAACAGAGTTAATTAACCAACAGAGTTAATTAACTAACAGAGTTAACAAACTAATAGAGTTACATACTTAACAGAGTTACATAATTTAACAGAGTTAATAACTTAACAGGTTTAATGTGTCAAATCATTCGACGAAATCATAGATGTGGCGAAAACTCCTGGGACGAAAACACTAATGGCGAAATCCCCTTTTCTGGCGAAACACTTGTGACGAAAACCCTTCAGGCGAAATCCCTTTTTGTGTTTTCGTCGTGATGGTGTTTTCACCTGGGTAGTGTTTTTCGTCGGTTACATCATCATCATCAACACCAGTGGGGTTTAATCATTAAAACATCATTTAGACATAACAGTCACACGCTCCACTAGTCTACGTGCAATCTGATCTAGCTAAGCCCATTAATCCTATGCGGCCCAACTAACATGGACATAACCTATTCCCATTTAGCTCATTAAAACGATCATGAATCAGATTATTATGTGGATATTCTAGATTTCATACTGTTCAATCACATGCCCATAATTCTAAACCAAAAATCATACAATAATATCCCATGTTACGTCAGATTATATTTCGGTTTGTGTGGAAACCCTAGTCATTGATTAACGAGAGCACCTAACATATTATATCCACTCTAAAGACACAAATAGCAACCACATAATCACTGACAATCACATGCAAACATGAATACAATGGCCGACAAGCAGGAAGTGATCCTTATCCAATGACTACACATTCAAGATATCACACATGCAATGTTATAGGTTATTGGTCAACAAAAATAAAACAAGCAATGATAATACTGACCGAGTTCTTTGATGACAAGATGATATCTCACAAGGGGGGGGGGTTCTGCTACGGCCGCACGTATGGAATCTTGGGAGATATAGAGTTTGTTTAGGGTTTTATGCTAATAAGGATGTGATAATGATACGTATACATAAAGGATATTAGTTTGGGGCGGTGGCTCATTTAGCCGATCATGGGCTCAAGCCCAATCGCATAAACAAGTTTTGTTATGTTATAATTTGTGAAGTATAAACAGGTTTTGTTATGTTATAATAAGTGGGCCGAAACATATTGGCTATCAGCCCATATTTAGTGATTAAAGGAGGGGGTGGGCTTCAGTTATTTGAGGCCTAGGGTAACAAGGGTACTTGTGGGTTTATTAGCTACAAGATCCTAATAACACATGCAGAGCCCAACACATGTTAGTTAACCGAGTTATCACAAACGTGTAAATTTAACGGAGTTGAGAATAACAATATAATACGTCACTAACCGTGAAAGTTCGGGTTGTCACATCATCCCCAACTTGAAAGAAATTTTGTCCAGAAATTTAGTACGTAGTTACTGAGGAAGCTAGTTGTGTTGTGTTGTTTCCTGGTTTTCCTGGGGTGTCACAACACCCCTTTATTTTTTTTATTTTTTTTTATTTTCGGGACAAACCCCGTTCTTTACAATAAAGGAATTTCACTGGAAAATTCCCCATTTACAGAAACATGTTTATTTATTTACTGAGCCACTTCATTCAAGCTGGTAGTGCTACGCGTCACTTTTCCTTGTTCACAGTAAATCACCTTAAACATGTTTAAAATGATTTTATCAGCGGGTAAATACTGGCGAGTCATTCAATTTGCACAAAATGACACATTGTTTATAATTTACAGCATTAAGAGTTTTCACATTTGCCCCTATCTTATAATTAGCTGGTTCAGTTGTCACTCGACCGGATCTATGACTGTGGACATATCACAAATTAGGCTCGCCCACCTAAGTGATAAATCATTAGTAGTAGTGTGCACAAAACCCCCACATACTGCCAGTAATTACAGATTAGCAAAGACTTAATCACTACAAAGTATAACTGGAAAACATTTAGGGTTTTATAAAGCAGTTTGATAAAAAGAGAATGACTCACATTGCAAGTTTAGTTGGACAGAATATGCCTACTGATTAAGCCTGGTAACCTAGTTAAATAATGCAAACGAAACTAGGTTAGTAACTTAATACAACATTTACGATAAGCTCACGAAATAAAAACCCTCATGACAAATGACAAAGTATAGCCCGGATTCGGGCAACACTTAAACATCCATCGGATCGGTTTCAATCGATCGGACATTGTATCGTAGCAGTGATCGAGTTATTACCCTGTAATCGTAGCAGCGTTTCGACCCTTAAACACGCGATTTTTAGCAGACTGTTACGTTTTTGAAGGAAATTTTCGAACAGACAGTGAAGGCCATGAAACTTCCTATTTATAGCAAAATTTTGGGTCTCTTGCGGCCCACGTACGCCGAAGGAACATCCTTCGCGGCCCGCGAGGGCCACCCTAGCTACGGCTAGGGTTGTCGTGTCAACCCCTAGACCTGCCACGTGTCTGACACGTGGCCCTAAAGCTTATCCGGAGAATTGCAAGGTTGTCACGCCCCGCGTAGACTTTCCTTAAGTCTTACGCGGCCCGCGACAGATCAACAATTTTGGATTTTCTTATTTTTCATGAAATTTAGGGTTTTAGGGGTCCGGGTTTCTACTTACGGAGTGTTTTGGGACATTTTTGCAGGTCCTTACATATATGATGCTTGTTAATCTCGTATGTGATGTTAAACTTTTTGTGTCTATATGCTCATTAACTTCGTACAAGCCCGCCTTAACAATTATAACGCTATAGGAATAATGCACCGCCCATGAGTCTTGGGGTATTGTTAAGTTAAACATGTTACCTCCCGTTATTCTATTTGGGATAGGCTATTTTAACGCATTGGATTCTTGGGCTTGAACATATACTTGACACCGTTACGACATACTAGTAACTTGCATATTATGATTCATGTTGGATACGAGCCTTAGACTATTTTAAAACCATTTTTATGCTATGTATCAAAACTTGTATACTCGCCTTTGCTTTTGCATTGAACTCTATTTTAATGCATGTAGCAGGTTCGTTAGACAAGATGATGCTAAGTGAAGAAACAAGACTTAAGTGGACTTAGAAACACACTTAGATTAATCTATTTTGTGTTATATGTTTGAAACAATGTTGTTCGTATTTGATTCTTGTATGACATTTTTAGCAACTTTTATGAAATCAAATTTAAATTATATTGTCACATAGTGTTATGAAGTCTCTTGCAATCTATTTCGTCTCATCCCAATGTTTCCGCCATCGGTTGGGGTGTGACAAGTTAAGGCAATTCATTTAAAATTTGAATTAAAACTACCTAGGAGCAGTTATCTACAATCAATCCCTAAATTCCTAGATACAATTTTTGGTCTTCTTCCTGGTTCATTACTAATTTACCACAAACATACTGCTGTTCTAATTCTCGAAATCATAGTTGTATCCGATTGAATTATTCGGTACAATCACCGAAATAATTAACTTTTTTTGAACGGAAAATTTCTTTACTTCTATCGTTTATGGGACTTGAATCCAAGACCTCTTCCTCCAAAATGTTTAAAGGCATTGTCTTTGCCGATGGACCACCACCCCCCATTGGCACCCTCTTTAATTATTTAACTTATATCTGTAATGACTATTTTTGCTTTATCTGTTAGTAGTATAGGATATTAACATTAAAGATATTGTCACTTAATAGTTGTTATGGATTCTCTTGAACAATCTGTTTCGCTCAGTGCCATGCCCCGATGATACCGCCATCGGTTGGGGTGTGACACATCATTCACTGCAGCACCAGGTAAGTGAGAGAGAGAGAGCGGTTACGAAGTTTACGAGTTCTTAGATCTGGATCTGTAGATCGAATGAGTGTTCTATTTGAATTTTGATCGGTTTTGATGTTGAGTTTTTTAGTCCTCTAGATCTGGATCTCATATAATCAATGATACATTTTGTTTACTTTTGAAGTTGAAGATGATGAGTGTTCGATTTGAATTTTGATCGGTTTTGATGTTGTGTTTTGAGTCGGTTATTTTTTTTGTTACTTCAGATCTGAATTTCGTATAATCAATGATACATTTTGTTTACGTTTAATCGAACGTGATGTTGAAGATGATGAGTGTTTTATTTGATCGGTTTTGATTTTGAGATTTTGGCGACGGTTATTCGTTTTGTTACATAATCAATGACACATTTTGTTTACTTTTAATCGAACATGATGTTGAAGATGATGAGTGTATGATAGATAGAGAGAGAGACAGAGGGGTGGTTAGAGAGAGAGAGCAGAGTTTGAGATGGGAGCAAAAGAAAAATATATTATATAAATTCTCTATATAATGACCATTTTGACCCTGAGGAAAAGGACAAAATAGCAGGATTTTATAAAACAAATATGACATGATTTCACTTTTGGACCAAAATGCCAATAAAACTGAAACCACAGGGACCCAGATGCAAAAGGTTTGAGTTTTGAACTAAAGTGACAAAAGTGACCAAATCTCAGGGATCAAAATGGCAGTTACTCCTAAAGAAATTTATAATATGAAGTGTATTCAAGTTATTAATTTCATACAACCTAAAGTTAAAAGAGTTAGGCTACTCGATTTGGTGGGCATGTGAAAGAAGTGTTTTTCCTCAAAACCCCCCCAAAATCATAGAGGGGTGGGCAAGAACAAGAGAGTTTTTTGTTTATTATTTTCTTTATTGTAATTATTTTAAAAAAAACCAAAATAGTTAAATAAAAAGACATTTTTATTAATTAAACCAATAACATTACATACAATTAAAGAAATACCGAAAAAAAAAACACAACTAAAAAACATAATTTAAAGATTTTTAAAAACCATGTAGTCTAAGTAAGCTTATATTTTTTCATGATTTGTTAATTTTTTCATTTCCTTGTACATTTGTCTTTCGGGTCTGGCAAGTTGATCGACGTTTATAGCGAGGAATTTCAAACCATCTGGTTTTTCTTTCGCCAAATCTTTTTTCTTTTTTCAGATTCACATTTTCTTGAAAAAACGCACGAATACTTCTTCCCTCGAGCTTTTCTTGTTGAATATTATCGAACATACCAATACGATCATTTAGCTTGGCAAAATGTTCATTATAGTCCACACTGAAACTAGATGATTTTGATGACCTCTTTTTTTATTTATCTCTATCGGGTGGACGCGTTGCTTCAACTTCGACATTATCGTCGCTTTAAGTTTAGATCAATATCATTACGAGCATTAAAACGACATTGACGTCGCTTAAGTTTAGATCAATATCGTGATAAGCTCTAAACGCTCTCGCCAAGCAATCGGTTTCTGTTTCACCGCTTTTTGCGTTGTGGAAGCAACCATTAAAGGTCATGATCTTTGTATTCAATTAACACCACTTTAATGAGAGACCATCATTCTTCCGGTAGAACTCTTAGCTCAACCTTTCGTGATAAAGATCATTTATTCGTTCCCAAAATTTGTTTCGTTTTAATAGTACCTATTTAAAAATATGACATATTAGAAAAATATATATAACACAAAAACAATCAGGGTGGGGTTCGGCTACAAAGTCCGTTTTTCGTACAAAGTGTACAAAGTCATAAAACACCACACTTTTAGCCATAAAACACACTTAAAATACACAAATAATAGAGTGAAGATCACTAAAACACTATATTTAAACCTTAGCAGTCCATAAAAACTTCAAACACGACATCGTAGAACTATGAATATAAAACACAACATGATAATAAACATAAAACACAGTAATGCTAGTCATTCGATAATCAAAGCCTTATCATCCAAAACACAACACAAAACCCACAAATATGGCGTTTTAGTAGTCTATACTTTGTTGTTTGTGGGTTTTGAATGTGTTAATGGACTTTTTTACAGGATCCTCTACCTATATATATATATATATATATATATTAAAAATAAAATAAAAGTGCCGATCGCCGGGTCCTCCGATGTGTATCAAAGCGTTGGTTAAAACTACTTCTTCCTTGCTTGTCCGTTTTATCGCAAATCAGTCATAGCTTTGGATCTTCTCCGCCTCGGTTTTCTTCTTGTGTCTTCTCTTTTATACCTTTAGAGCCGACGATTCACCAACACCTTGCGGTTGGGTTTCCGGCACGAACTCGCGTGTAGGGTCCGTTGGGGATATAGGAACGAGTTGTTGGTGAGGGATGCTTGTAGTAGAATTGAGACGGAGAAATAGGAACAAGTTGTTGATGGACGTTATCAAAAGGAAATCTCGGTTAAAACATACCGGTTAATAAAGATGGGTACGCCGCTAGGTCGGATGAATGAACTGAAATTTGTATATTACGCTTTTCAGGCGGACTAGGATTCGGGGTTTTGGGTCGGCCATATGGGTTGTTTGGGGTCAAAAACGGCTGTGTAGATGTATTTTCTTTATAAAAGTTGAAATTTTATAAACTTTTGAGTGGGGTAAAAGAGATTTGTAAACGAGGGTTATCATATAAGGTAATTGAGTAAACTCTATTTTTTAAATTATAGCCGTTGTCAACGGCTCAACAAATCAACCAATTAACACATTCCACCGTGAAAGCCAAATCCCCTCACGCCCGTCGAAATCTCCAAACCCTTTCGGGTCCACGCCGTATACGGGATGACATAGGGTCGTGGAGGGGCTTGCCCCCTCTCTACACCATCACACCGAATAATCTTACACGAATGAATGTCTTTCAATTTTTATTTTTTTAATATGTTTTTCTAACTTGAAAAAAGAGGTTTAAAATCCTGTAAAATCACATAAATAGTCTTGAGTTGAATAAAGTGGTATTCTGACTAAAAGTTTATGCAAATAGCTGACTCCACGTTTTACATTTTTTTTTTTTTGGTTATTTTTCATTTGAGTAAACTGTTGAAATGGTTCATGAGGTTTAGTCATTTTTGCCACTTTAATTTAAAATTTATATCTTTTGAATCTGGGTTCCTGTGGTTTCAATTTTGTTGTCATTTTCATCTAAAAACAAAATCTAATCAGATATTTTAGTTAATATCCAATTTTTTTTTGTCTTTTTCCTCTCCTTTAAATGAAAGGCAAAATAGTCCTATTTTTTTAATTTGTTATAATAAAACGTTAAAAGAACATTTTGCCGTTCATTAAAAGAGAGGAAAATGACAAAATAACTAAATGCTAACTCAAAAATCTGACTACATTTTAATTTTGGATGAAAATGACAAAAAAATTGAAACTATAGGAACCCAAATTTAAAAAGTTCGAGTTTTAGAATAAAGTGACAAATATGACTAAAACTCAAAGACCATTTTCACAGTTTACACTTTTCATTTTTCAAGTTACGTTTATGAGTTTTTAGATTTACTTTTAACACTTAAAATGTATAGATATGCATTTTTCTTTTCAAGCTAACCACCGACAATTTATCAAGCCATGCGCGTCCAGACGCCACATAAAATCAAGCCATGATGTCGGTAACCAATTTTATATTAATTTTTATTATTTCCAATGGTTATTTAAAAAAACTAGTTTTTTACTATCGCCGCGTTGCGGCGAACGTCTTTTGTTGTTTAGTCTATGTTTATATGTGTTTTGAAATCACTACAAGCGCGTTGCGTACGGAAACCGCTGAATAAAAAGAAAATATAAAAAAACATTGAAAGATAACCAAAAGAAAATCAACCAAAAAAATTGTATGAGAATAATGTTGTTCGTATGAAACCTGTGGTCAGATATGAGCAAATGATATTGGGTACCGGTACCGAATTTCCCGAACCGAAAGATCTTAAGTACCAATTCGGTACGACTTTTGGTGTTCCCGGTTCCGGTTCGCTAGCGTTTTTTACCTTCATATACCGGTACCGTAACTGGTATTTTCGGTACAAGTACCGATTCGGTATTGGTTGGCACCGAGCTCATCCCTACCCCTGAAACTAAAAAAAGAAATCATTAAAAGTTGAAGAAAATCAACAAAAAAAGTTGCACGATACCGTTGTTGTTCGTACGACACCCGTGATCAGGGATGAGCAAATGGTACCGGGTAGTAGTACCGAATTTCTCGAACTAAAAGATTTTCAAAATCAATTCGATACCGACTTTTGGTATTTTCTGTACTAGGCTGGTGTCGGTTTTTACCTTCATGTACCGGTAACCGTACTGGTATTTTTGATACCAATACCGGTTGACAAAAACTTATCTAACTTAAAAAGTAAAGAAGATAATAAAAATTATTAAAAAAACTATATTCATTATTTTAACTTGAACACTGTTCAAAACATTAGTTTTTTAATGTATCGGAGAATATTCATTTAATTTCCATATTTGAAACATATATTCACTTTCATACTGAACTACATCAATCCATTTAACTTTTACTTTCAAATTCACCACTATCATTCAAATTTTACTCTCATCTCATCTCAAAGTATTTCACTCTCACCCAACCAACATCTAATAAAAATAGGTGGATGTTGTCCTTTTCCCGCTGAACCGTCGACGTCACGTCGTAGAAACCGTCGTGTTTCGTGCAACCGGCCACCCTACAAACCCTCCACGTCCCGTGCAAGTATTCCCCTTAGAGCATTCACATCCATTACCATATCTTCATTCCTATAATTACAATAAAGATCACTATATTTTCTCTTTCATTTTAATTGAATAATACTTTTTTCTACCTTTATTATTACATTTTTCTCTCTTTCACTCACAACAATTTAAAAAAAATACTAAAAAATTAATATGGGTGAACCATGTCCCCCTCCACTCACAACCACTTTTTATAATATGCAAAATCACTCACATAAAATACTATTTGTTGTATGTTTTTAGGTTTAGGTGTGTTTTTTTTTATTATTGTTGTAACTTCAATCTTTGGTATTATGTATTTTAAATTTGAATTTGTGTTATTTAAAGTACTTTTAAAATTATTTATCATCTAAATATATACGAAATACAAAATAATTTATTATAGAAAGAATAAATAAGTCAGATATAGATTAAATAAAGGGAAAAGTAGGAGATGAGGTGAAGGTTTGTATTACAAAATGAGTCAGATATAGATTAAGGGGCTGTTTGGTAGCATCTGAATGGTCATTAAGAGGCTACCTTTTAATGGAACTATTAAGAATTTTACCAATGAGAAGGTAGAAGAATGTGACATGTGATGATTTACCATTAAGAGATTTTAAACTATTAAGAGTTAACATCTGAATGGTCATTAAGAGGCTACCAAACAGCCCCTAAATAATGGTATGCTATTGGAGGAAAAATGAAAGTTTTTGGAAAATGGTTTGAAATCTTATGGGAAAAGTAGTGTTACCCTAAAATTTCATAGGATTCCAAGCAGGGGCGGACCTATGTCTTCTTTAGGGTGGGTGGGCGGCACCCCTTAAACAAAAAAAAAATAGTGTACTTTTAGATAATAAAAAAAAAACTCTACCACACCCCTTGAAAATATTATTAAATCCTTCATCCGCACCTTCAGCAAATAATTCAATGTTTTAAAAACCGGTTTTTAAATCAAACCGGATTAGACTAAAAAATGGTTCAACCGGTTGAACCAGGTTGTACCGAGCGGTTCAACCGAGCTGACTAGCTAACTCTATAATTTCATAAATTATAACATCAACTCAAAAGTTAATCCAAAAATACCTGATTACAGATTAAAAGATGACCCAAAAGTAAATCCATAATAAAAAATAATCCAAAAGATAATCGAAAACCATTCAATTTTCCAACAAACTATTTTAAATGAAAGTGTACGATATGTTTAAGTCATTTGAGTGTTGAATACATCAACTATTTTCATTTCATACAATATTAAATAAGAACTTTTAGTTACGAATAATCATAATATATATAAAAATTACATAAGATAAGTAACATATATAAAAAAAGGAACAACCCAAACTAAAATAACCATGAGCCGGTACCGGTATTACGTTTCAAACCGGTATACCGGATTTTACCGCCGGTACAAACCTTATGCTGTTTCACTTATTTACCGGTGTGTTTCGTACCGGATTTACATCTAAAAACGGTAATACCGATATAACCGGCCGGTATTTACCGGTTTTTAAAACATTGAAATAATTACTGGGTCCGCCACTGATTCCAATTCATAAACCGGCCAACTAGTAATGTATTACCATCATTATTCCCAGAAAATAATTGTTTACTAGTGCATGGTAGGGACAATACAACGGCATGATATATTTATTTAGTACACACCACAATAGAAAAATGGTTGGCGTGGAATGTAGATTATGCTTGAATTATTCAAAGAAATCTTATCTGCCCAATTTTGAAATTTCATTAGGCTGGTATAGGGAATTCATCAGGTTCAGGATTTTGTGTACAAGGTTCTAATATATAACAGATATGCTAAGGGGAGCGATCTCTTTAGAACCTCCAAGACTTGCGGTTTCGGGTGAGTCGATATACTTAAACCGGCTTCGGGTTTTTGGAAACAAAGATGCCACAATCACTGGTATGTCTTTCTTGCTAGTTTCATTAATTCATTTATAGCCATATCAAGAATATCGTTGGAGGAAAATACGTTCAAAGTTAGGACTGTCTTTTGACTTTTCCTTAGTTGGGATTAATCTTTGCCAACAGATGAAAGCCGAGATTATTAAAATCCAATAACCTTTTGAAAAGCGGTTTTGTTTTAACTATTGGTCAAGCTATTCCAGTGTTAAATTGTTTTTCTTGATTGTAAAACAAGTTACTTGAGTAAAGTTTTTCTTATTGATTCTTCTTCATGGTTATGAGATGTTGTTCAACTAAACTACAGATTTTGAGCTGGGAGCTGACAAAGTTGACCCAAATCATCAGAAAATACAGGAAAAGATAGAAGCTGCACTAAAGGCCGTAACGTTCCGGGAGCAACATGTTCTGGTTCAGTTTTGGTCACCTCAAGAGGCTGGGAACCACCAATTACTTACAACCATAAATCAACCATATGGTCTTGGAGTAATGGATGCAAAGCTTAGTTCGTATAGACGGGATTCGGATCACTACCCTTTGGTTGTATATACGGATCCTGAAGAGGAAGACTGTAGTCCTGTAGCTCGGGTATTCAAACGAGGGTTGCCTGAGTGGGCTTCTGATTTGAATAATTACACCCGAAAACAATTTCCACAACAAGAGCGTGCGACTCATTGCAATCTCCATGGATACTTGGCTTTGCCGGTTTTTGATTCGACGACAAGGTTATGCGTTGGTGTTCTTGAGCTCTTGATGTCTTCGAAGTATACAAGTTATGCTTATGAGGTTCAACAACTTCACAACGCACTAAAGGTTTCTTTCTTTCGTCCCGAATTTGATGATAAATATATCTCATTCTTTCATTACCCTTTTCTCATTTGTAAATTGTTGTTTTGCAGACAGTAGAGCTCAGAAGCCAGCAAGCATTTGATTATCCCACTCTAAATGTGAGTTGGGTCTTTGTAACAGATGGTGACAATCCATAAACTTTTTAATGATAAAGAATACTCTACGAGTTTGATACATCATTATTAACTCTTCTATGAAACAAATGCAACAGTTGTTTACAAAATCACCAATACAGTTGCGCAAATCTGACTTTACAAACATCAATATAGAAAAAAAAAAAACTAACCCCGATTGTTGTTGCAACGGATAAAACTAACGATAGCTACGATAACTAGGTTAACAAATAAGAAAGATGTTTCCTTGTAATTTTACAAAATTAGATATACCATTCAACACTTCAAGTTAAATATTTCCCTTATTTTCACATTATGAATGTGGTATATGGTTGTTTGAAAATATATAGTGTCACTCGAATTTTAAAGACATGTATAAACAAAAAAAAATCTATTGTTGTCACTTGACATCGGTCTAGTTAAGACCAAACACGTCTATGATGACTAAAGTTTAATACTTTTTACAAAATTTTGTTGAATCACCGAATGCTTTGGAATGCTTATGTACAGGTTCCTAATGAACGCAAGCGAAAAGATTTCGATGAAATCTACGATATTCTGAAAACGATGTGTGACATCCACAGTTTACCTCTTGCTCAGACATGGGCTGTGTCCCAACACACTAGTTTTGTTTCCCATGAAAAAGTTATACAAAAGAGCTGTAGTAGTTTTGACACTAGATGTGTAGGGAAAGTATGCATGTCAAGAGCCGCTCTACCTTTTCATGTTCAAGACCTGGGCACGTGGTCTTTCTTGAAAGCGTGTCGAGAACGACACCTGGACGTGTCCCGTGGCTATGTCGGCAAGGCGTTGTTCTCTTGCGGTTCATGTTTTTGTGAAGATGTAACAAAACTCAGCGAAGAAGAGTACCCTTTGGTACACAACGCACGCATGAACGGGTTGACCACCTGCTTTGCAATCTTCTTGCATAGTGTTGAAGCCAAGGATGAGTATGTGTTGGAGTTCTTTCTACCGCCAGACATCAAAGATAGCGAGCACGTATCGAACTTGGTGCAGACATTGAAGCAGAAGATTGAACTAGCTTCCGGATTTGAACTCGGTGACAGCTCATGTATACAAGAAGTTGGACCACCTACAGAAGTTGGTAAATCTTTTATAGACGCTCATGCTATCCAAATATCATCGATCACAACAACAAATAACAACAAACTTGAGACGGTCACATCAGATTCAGAGTCGGTCATGGTAGATATAGCTAATAAAACCGAGTCTTCTGCAAATGTATCGAACCAATGCCAGTCCAAACAAATTTACATGGACGATGATTTTGCACGACACGACTCTAATGCAGTTGGTGCAAGAAAAAACAATGAAATGATATCCTATCCCGATGTGAGTATGCAGAAAACGAGTGCTAACATTACTGATGCAGGTGAGAAAAACAACCGTTTGAAACAAGGAAGAAAGCGTAAAATAGACTCTCTTACAATGGAGGCAGTTAAGAAACATGTTGAAAAACCAATAGAACAAGCAGCCAAGAGTCTTGGTGGCAAGTTCTCTTACTTGTTCATGTTTTTTTTATATGTTATAATGATATTTGGCCCAATTTATTCTTTTTTTTTTTCAGTTAGCCGGTCTACATTGAAGCGTTTTTGTCGAGAGCATGATATGCCAAGTTGGCCGTTACCAAAGCATAGCAAAAAAACTGTTCATACTACCAACTTAAAGCCGTCACAGAAATCACGGCCAAAGCAAAACTTGCAACGGCCTTCAAATATACGGCTCGGTTTATTTTCTGTTGTGCTCCTGATGGTAAGGGTTAAGAGGTGGAGTTGTTCAACTAAACGTCATGGATTTTCCGGAAAATGGTGGAGTTGCGGCAGGCATACGTATCTTCCTTCGAAATCCGATTTTATATACCAAGCGGCACGCCTGTTCGTGCAGTTGAGACGGTGGAAAAATAAGAAATCAATGAGGAACTCATTGCGTAGTGGTGATCACAAATACGCAATAAACGTTATAAGCCCGTATTCGCGTGTTGTGGAATCTACTCTTGTTCATGCATCCCCGAAACAGACCATGACCAAAATCTCAAATATAAAGATGGTGACAGTGAAGGCGACTTTTAAAGACGATATGATAAAGTTCCAATTTCCTACTTCATCGGGCCTTTTGGAACTAGAACAGGAAGTGGCACAAAGAATTAAGTTAAAAAGTAGAAGGCCTCGTTTAAAATACAAGGATGAAGACAACGACCTGATACTCCTTGCTTGTGATGCGGATTTACAACAGCTTTTAGGGTTTGCAGCTAATAACAGTGCTATCAGATTAATTATTGGGACCGATGATTAATTATAAAACTACGCTGCTTTTGCGGTGAGATGGATTAGACAAAGTGTGATATTGATGCAGAGATATCTATGGATATTATTTTGTATTTATTTGAATTTAGTTTCCTAGTATTTTGTTATTTAGTTTCCTCATGAATTATAATTCCTATCATATAAATAGGATCTCTAGGGTTATTGTTTAGTTAGTTTTTGGTTGATTATTAATAAAAAAGAACTGTGTTCTTTGAACTTTTGGTTCGTTTATCAGTCTTTGTTTAATCAATTGTTCTTGAGCCATTTGATTGCACGCAAAACTGCATCAGGTGGTATCAGAGCTTTGGTTTTCAAATGGCTCAACGTGAAGCGAACTACGTTTTTACTTGTCGAATCGCCGACCGAGGCAACGATAAAATCGTGTTCGATTCACAAGATCGTAGGATCCATGAAACTGACTCAAATGATGTCATCTGGGATGAGATCGTTGGGAAAGAGGAGCATCCTGAAGACTGCGATGGTTACAAGTTTCAGGAAACCGACTCAGAGGCTTTCATCCGGGATGAGAACTGTGGGAAGGAGGAGTATCCTGGAAATTGTAGCGTTATCTATCCGTCACCTCCCGTGTATGATGTATACAGGGATGAGGAATGGTATTCCTGGGTTGCCGGTAGTGGGCAAAACTTACTAGGTGGAAAGCTTGTTGATGTCGGAGAAGACGCAGTGGATGATGATTTGAAGACTGCTATTAATTTTAATGAGTTTTTATCTGGTGAAAAGCTACGGGATGCGGTGGTTATTGGTGGCGTTGGGCTGGCTATGGGTGATGTGATAGCTTCTGGCTCTGGTGGTTTAATGGTGGTGATAGGTCGTTCGATGGCCAGTGGTGGGTCTCAATCACAATTAAAGGTAAACACTTCTTTCGTGCCGGAAATAAAGGGTTTCCAAAAGGAAGGTAATTTGGTCAAATCTCTTGATTTAGCGGAAGTTCAAAAGGTAAGCGATATTCCGATTAAAAAGAAAATATTGATTTCAAAAGGTCAAATAAGGAGGTCCAATAAGAAAACTAGGAATATTATAATAATTTTGATGGTGGATATACAAGACATGGATTACGTGGAATCCATGAATGGAATTCAAGATGATTTGGAGCCACAAAAATGTTCACTTTGGTTCGCAAATGGTCACCAGATTAACTGTGGTTAGTGGACCTCTTCTGGATCCATCTAATTTTTCTAACGTGGCGGTGAAAATAAGTTATCGATCACATGGGCCTTTATACAACACAAGAAAAATAATTTTGGACGTAGCTTATCGAATAATAAACTTGGATCTACAAATCCAATTTGGGTCTAGTCAAATGAATGTTCATGAACATGAAGTGCAAGTGAACATGAGATGGTCCAGTGCTCCATTCGACCCAGGTGGCACAATTATAGAGTCGGGCGAGATGATCTATGAAGTTGAATTGTTTAGGTGGGTCGTGATAATAAGGAATCGAGTTGATGTTCCTTTTGATCCGGGTGGCTTTGGTTCGAAGACAAGACGGGGAGTATGATGCAGAGATTTCTATGGATATTGTTTTGTATTTATTTGAATTTAGTTTCCTAGTATTTTGTTATTTAGTTTCCTTTTGAATTATAATTCCTATCATATAAATAGGATCTCTAGGGTTATTGTTTAGTTAGTTTTTGGTTGATTATTAATAAAAAGAACTGTGTTCTTTGAACCTTTGGTTCGTTTATCAGTCTTTGTTTAATCAATTGTTCTTGAGCCATTTTATTGCACGCGAAACTGCATCAGATATGGATGTATCGTGTGCTGGCCGTTTGAACCAACAAAAGCTACACATGATCCAAGAATAATACCCATCAATTTATAGTATTCTTAAAGCTTGATTGTATAATACTTGAGGTTGATGTAACATCCCAATCCCAACTTTTTTAGTAGTAGTAGTAGTAGTTGTTGTTGTAGCATATCAGTTGTGTATTTAAGTTGGATTTATGATTTATGTATGCACCAACAGATTTTTATTTGGTTATTTTGGCTGAACCTTTTTTACTTATGTTGTAGTCTTCAATGCAGTGCACCCAAAATTGTTGGTATAAAAATGAGAATTGAGTGTTTATATGAGGAACCACATTGCAATGTTAGATTCGAATGAATATAACTATAGAAGGTTCGGATTACCATGTGTGTGTTTTAAGCAAGATATTCATAAACATGTTTATTTGTCTAAGAAACTGTAGATATTTAAGAGAAGATGTTTATTGCTTGGTCCATAATCCCAGAACCAGTCAACCAACAACAAGTAGAAATAAGTGATTAAGAGTAAAATGCACGGATAGTCCCTGTGGTTTGATAAAATTTCACCTTTAGTCCCCAACTTTCTAAAATTACATGTATGTTCCCTATTGTTTGACAATTTGTTACTCGGATAGTCCCTAATGTGGATGAAGGTTAGTTAATCGAGTTAAGTTCATGTGAAATGACAAAACTACCCTTACTATTAAAAAATAATAATAATTAATATTTAAGTGGGGCCCACCACCCACCCACTTCATCTTCTCCACTCTAAGCCACCCACCACCATCTCCACTAGAGGGGGCAATCCTGGCCCATAAGCTTCAATACGTGTCATTCTAGGCTTTTTTAAAAACTAATATGGGTGGTTTTGGGTTAATTATTTAAGTCAAAGGGTTAGACTGGGTCAATAAGAAAATACAAAAACTTAACAGACGGGTCAATTTGGGTTTGCCAAGATTGAAGGAGCGGGTCATTAGGGTTGTCAAGATGAAATCATGAAACCACCATGGGTCATTCCGACGATCGGAACGTGGTAAGAACAAATCGGTCGGAACTCACAAAACATCTTCGTTCAAACATCGAGAATCAAACCACAGGTCATTCTGATCAGCCGCCTCTTCATTCCGATAAGCTTCCATCTTCGTTCTAATCAGCCATCATAAGTCATTCAGATTCGAGTGAGGAAGATGATGTCATACTGCTAATTCAGATTCATGAAGCTTCAGGCTTTGGTGCGTTGCTCCAACTCCTCTTTGGCTATCTTGTTTCAATTAGGGGTTTTCAAGCTGATTGATGAATTCCAGGTTGATCTCGTAAAGTAGAAATAGAATGCTATTATGCTGATAAAGCTTCTCAACATGTTTTTTTTGGAAAAGTATTGTTAATATATTGATATAAGCGTAAATATGGTTGAAGAGTATTGTTGTTGCAATCTTTCTTCCTAAAAAAACAATTTTTAGACCGACCCGACCCGACTCGAAACCCGCTCTGACCCGAACCCGTTCTGACCCGAACCAAAACAACCTTTTTTTTGGATCGACCCATTTTGACCCGAAACCGTTTTAACCCGCGACCCAACCCGACCCGGCCCACCCGTTTTGCCAGGTCTAATCTCCACCTTTCAGATTCAGCAGCACCACCACCATCCAACAACTCACCACCGCCTATGTTTACCACCAGCGCATTCATAAACACCCCGATAGCACCCATAAACAACAAGCACACGCTTCACCTTTCTCCACCCTTCATTCCCCTTCCCAATCAACAAACACTCCACCAGAATCAGCCTCCGATGCTCCGGCGTCCACAATCTGCTCACCAGCTCAATCGAGCTCAAGAAGAAATATTAAGCCCTACCGAAGCAACTGTTGTTGTGCTGCTTCTGGCAACCTAAGGCAATTCGTATAGGTTGTGAAGAAGGATGTTGATTTTCTTAAGAAGAATATCCGTTCAGGTGTTAATAACTGAGCAAACCACAGGGAACATGAATGTAATTTTTAAAAGTTGGGGACTAAAGGTGTTACATTGACAAACCACAGGGGCTATCCGTGCATTTTACTCCAGAAATAAAATGTAAGAAATTGATCCTCATCAGAGTTGTGAGCAACTTAAAGTCTTAAACTAAGCTTTGGGTTTGGATGAAATCTTACCTTGTGACTTAAGTACAGAAGTGTATGAATGTTTTATGAAAGATGTGATGTACAGTTATGTAGCAAACTTCTATCTTTTGCATGTGAATATGGTTAGATGTTCACAGTGTTTTATCAATTAATGTGATTATGATAATTTGAATGTACCTGATATTTTATGAGGTGTTGTTCTAAATCAATTCATCTGGGTCTCAAATGCTTTTCAATAGGTTCATAGGAAATAAAAGTAGTTTCAATACATTAGATCTGCAAGTTTAAAGAAAACGACTGCTTTGATACAAGGAAGAGATTATGAAAGCAGTTAACTAACCGTTTCAAATACTTTGTATACAGAATACTCTTGCACTTGTCAACAAAAACTAAAACTGAAAGAGTTTACAGCTTCAGTTAACTAGTTAAGTCTATAGCTCAAACTAGGACCCTTAGTTTGAGTCGATCTGATCAAGTTATTTTTTAAGACAATCCAGTTTTTAATTGTTTTAACATATTAATAATTTAATATTGTTTGAAAACCTAAAACAGATGATTTTATCATTAATCAGATAAACTGAATCCTGGATAAGAGTTTACCTATTTCTCTAGATCCTAAAGGTTGTGAAACAGGTCTTTAAAGCACGTCTTGACTTTTAAGATCTTACTATAAATTGTCCGAAAGTTGCGTACAATTCTAACAGTTACCTTCCTATCTGGAACTGTTTCTTATGTTGCCCAATATGCCACTAAAGACTACAATGGGAGTAAAAATTCTTCAAAGATTTACATTCCCCTCTTACTACAAATAGCAGCAGACACTGAAATTCTCTATGTGGTGTAGCGGAACAGAAAGGTTAATAAGTTTTCCTGATGTGTGCCTCTACTAAATCTCCAACTTTCATTCTACTGAAAAAAAATATCCCAGCTGAACCTAAAGGAAAATTTGCCATCTCTAAACGTGTATAAGAACTCTCTATAGTTACGCACATACATGCACGATTTCGTAAGCTTCGTAGACTCGACAAGTCGCTCCGCTTATAGAATAGAATGCAAGCAAGCTAGCGACTCTCCTAGTAGTGAAGGAAAGGGGCATTCGGGAAGCGACTAGTCGCTTCTGGCGAAGCTTCTAGAAGGCCGATCACTACATAGAGAGATCCATATACCAGTCATGAGCGAGAGCGAAGCCTAGAGAGGCGCAGGGCAGGATTCAAGAGCTTAGAAAGGGTCAGGAAAGGAGCAGAGAAGGAGTTGGATTTCACCTATGATCAGATCAGTGGGCAACCATAGTTTACTTTTTTCGTAGTGTTGTTAACGTTGTTGAAAGCTCATTACTTATTTGAATGTAGCTGTTGTTAACTACTTCATGGCTTGTGGCCACTATCCTCACAAAAACTCTTTCTACAAGGCAGGAGGCTTGTGAAAGATCCTAGCTTTTGTCTGTATTTCTTATAATTTTAACAATTCTAAGCAAACCTAAGGTGAAAAATCCTAATTTCTTATAATTTTAACAATTCAAAAGCAGCAGAGAGATATATGAATTAAAAAGGAAAAAAAAAACCTAAAATCAAATAAAAGCGAAAGCCTATAGTTGTAAACTAAAGAGGCAAAATTTTCCATATGAGATAATAAGCAAATTGCATGAATAAATAAACAAATGATCGGAAGAAAAGAGACCTGGAAAACAGATCGGCAATCGTATTACACAGAGTAGATCCGAACTGACTTCAACGAGGAAAAGCGCCCCGGTGGATGATAAACTGACAGAAACCCTAAGGGGATTTTGAATTTTCAAACCATCTTCTTTGTTGAATTTCATGAATTCTGTTTTTCTCAATGAGTGCTGACTGTGTGTGTGTGTGTGTCGAGAACATCTTTGGGGTACCAATGGGCCTGGGAGTGAAAACGTGGCCCAAATTCTGATATGGAATGGGCCCAATCAATCGGATTGCAATGGTCTCAGTCCATAATAAAGTGAATTATTTTTCCTGGAGAGCGAGCGTCGCTAGGTAAAGTTCCGGCAAAAATGGTACTTGTGAATCGGGGCATCATCATGCAGGATAAGCTATGGGTAAGATGTGGAGTAGAAGAAGAGTCTGTTGACCATTTGCTCGTAAAGTTACTAATATCTGGATCCATTTGGTGGAGTTTCTAGTGTGGTTGAAGCTTTAGGTTCCGACGACATTCGAAACATGTCATCAGATGTTGGGATGGGTAAAAGACACGAAAGGGTTGAATGATTGGAAGAAAATGATATGGGTGATATTGCAAATGACAATGTGGCGGATTTGGAAATCGAGAAATGATAAAATGTTTAACGACTCGAACAAAGAAATGGAACAAATAGTTTAAGAAATCAAAGTGATGCCATTTTTACGGCTAAAGAGTAGATCGAAATTCAAAAACTTGATTTAAGAGAGATGTTCTGAGTTCACTTTGAGAGATGTAGAATTGTAGACCTTTTGGTTGTGTTGTTTTTGTTCCTTGTTTTGAGTTGTATTTTTCGGCTTTTTACAGCTTGTCTGGCCCTTTGTTCTATACATCATGGAAGTTTCATCATTCAAAAAGAAAACTTGATCTACCTATCAGAGATATAACCAGAACAATAAATACTTTATAAAATCTACTTGGAAAAGAAATATTGGGGGACACGATGCCGTCTCTAAGAATGCCTAAGAACGCGGGGGTCTTCAGTGAGTAAAAAAATGGGCCCTAGATTTTAAACACAATAACTCATATATATAAAAAATCACTAATACAATGAAAAATTATGGTAACAATAAACAAAACAAGTATTGTTTGGGGCCAATTCGTTAAATGAGAATTAAGTTTATTTGTTTATATTGGAGAGGATCAAACAGGAAGTAGGGTAGAAAGGGTAGGAAGCAATACGGTTATGACATATGGTAAAATTGAAAAATAAAGGGGAAGAGTATTTTAGTCAATCTTATCTAATATTCTTCCCTTTTCTTTCCATGTAACTTCAAAACCCACCGTCTTCCACTAGTTCTTCATTTTCTATCTTAATAATCACTACATCCTAGTGCGATTTTCGTCATCAATCAATGATTCAAACACCCAATCAACGTGTTCTTCAACTTTTCTGAAGAAACACAGTTTAATTTCATACAACTTCTCACTTTTCCCCTTATTTTGAAGTGAATCACTCGATTTGTTCGATTCAATCGCTGATAAGTGTTTATAGCATTCAAATTTCGTTAAGCGTTAAATAAATCGGCTTCGATCTGTGTAAGAAAATTTTGAATTGCGTTTTTACGATCTGGGTTTTTGAATTGAGTCATTGTGTTTTAAAAAGGAATGAAAAAAACTTTTTTTTGTGTTTTCAGTCCATTGTGTTTTAGAAATAACATATTTCTTTGTGTTTTTTGTCCATTGTGTTTTAGAAAGAAGACATTTCTTTGTGTTTTCCGTCCAGTGCGTTTTAGGAAAAAGAATTTTCTTTGTGTTTTTAGTCAATTGCGTTTTATAAACAACACATTTCTTTGTGTTTTTTGTCCATTGTGTTTTAGAAACAACATATTTTTTGTGTTTTTAGTCAATTGCGTTTAATAAAAAAAACATCTCTTTGTGTTTTTAGTCCACTGTTTTTTGTCCATTGCGTTTTAGAAAAAAAAAAGACATTTCTTTGTGTTTTTTGGCAATTGTGTTTTAGAAAGAAAAAAAAACATTTATTTGTGTTTTTGTTCCATTGCGTTTTAGAAACTAGACATTTCTTAGCTTTTTTTTGTCAATTGCGTTTTAGAAAAAAATCATTTTTTATGTTTTTTGTTCATTGCGTTTTACGCATCTGGTGTTCGAATTTTTTTTCGAAAATATAGTAAAAGTATACTCATTTTAAAGATAAAAAACGTTCATTTTTTTATTGCAATTTTTATAAAAAAAATAATGTCATATGAAAAAGTCATTAACGTTTAAAAAACGGGGGGGGGGGGGGGGTTGAAGGAGAGAAAAACTACTACCTTTGATTGATTAGAATACCAATAAACAAACTCACACGCGTCTTTTTTTTACTCAATTTCACTTATTTAATCTTAGCTCTTGATTAACAAATAGATGATCAAGATTACTTCATAACCTTGTTTATATGTGCCTAAACTAAATAGGATAGGTTAATCTGTTTTAAAACATATTGGGTTTTACACAGTTAAATTTATTTTATGTTTTTTAAAGAACATGTATTTGTTTAACAATTTCATACATACGTAAACTAATTGTGATAGTTTTCATAAAGAACCTGTTAGACTACACGGTATGGATGGGTTTGAAGATGGGACATTATGCGACACGTGGACCACGTGTCAGAACGTGGTGTGGTGCTAAAACGGACGGTGTGGCCCGGGCGTGGAGACATGGCGTTTTTCGACACATGGCACACACCGTTTACATTTAAATAAAAACCAGTTAATAATAATTAAACAAATAACGTGACATAACTTAAATATAAAAAAAAAACATTACATAACTTACAATAAAACATTAAGCAAGAAAACGTATTATTTGTTACGCTGCGTAGTTTTTGAAGTCACCACCGTACCTGTTATGGTACTCGACGCAAGCGATTTGGATGATGTCCCCTTCATTTACGTCACACCCCGACCACGTAAAACAACAATCGTGGCGGAAACGTCGGGGAGTGTCGTACCAGAATCATTGTTTCACAACCATGGATTAAATAATTTCTTTTTATTTAATTATTGAACTCATTGTTTTATTACAAATCAGATAAATACAAATATTATCTTTCAAGTTTTAAAGTCGCTAAGGCACGAGTCCATCCTATGCATAGCATACATCATCAATCATCACATAACAGCACCTGAAACATGTGTAAAAATATGTACGTCAGCATAAAAATGCATGTGAGATACATAGGTTTTATTATAATAGAATTCATGACTTGTAGGTTTGGAGAAAAATGTTTAATCAAAATAGTCATGAACCTTAAAACATTTTCTTTTATAAATCATACAAAATTTGTAAGAAATCAGATGGTATAAATAAATAATTAAGTAAAATGAGTTTGTATAAAATATATTGTTTGTAAAACAATATTTTGATAAAAAGGTTTATAGCATGTATGTAAAAATATACTTTGGTTTTAAGAGAGTCGGATAAGTAATATATTAAAATATATTTCAGTTCCAAAATCGTTAAACAAATAGTATATTAAATATACTTTAGTCGTTAAATAAAAAATTTCAGCAGTATATCAAAAGTATACTTTGGTTTTATTAATAACATATTAAACTATGTTTTGGTTTTATAAACAACATATTAAACTATGTTTTGGTTTTATAACTAACATATCAAAATATGCTTTGGTTTTATGAATAACATATTAAACTATGTTTTGGTAATTAACAAAATATATGTTGGTTTTGTACAATATCACATATGAGAGTATATCAAACTATACCTTTGAGAGTATAACAAAATATACAAAAAAATGTGATTTAAGAATTCAACCAAACCTAGTGCATCAAAATACACCTTTGAGACTATAGAAATACCACAAAGGCAATCCCTATTTGGATAAAATATCGGTTTCTGACATTCCATGACAACAGGAATGGGGTGTCAAATCCTATAGCGCTATATCATACTACCAACCGGTCTGGTGAACATAAAATAAGTACTATCCAACAATTAATTTTATAATCTTTGAAAAATTAGAGTTTAAACCATAAATAATCATTAAGTTTGTAAAAAGATAAGTACTAATATGTATAATCAATTATACTTTTGAAAACAAGAACATAACAAATAGGTACACATGCTTCACCCCAAAACATTGAAAACAGAAAAAGAGGGGACTATGTACTCACTTGAGGATGCTTAGAAGTCTTGAATAACGACCAAGCAAAGCTAGAGGGATCACGGAATCAAACGGCACCTAATATAGGTAACTAAGTAAATAAATCGGACCTAAATCGGAAGATCGGATAGGATGAGGTCTCGTAAACCAAATGAGTATTGGAACTCATATGATATGGTTTACAAAGCCTACATACTAAAGCGAAACCTAACCTAAGTGCTTACGACCCATTTAGGTAGTTTATGCTACTTTAACGCGTCGTTCGCGTAAAACACGTTCGGACCGCCTAACTAGTCCTATGATATGTAAAATATGTCTTAACATGTCTAATAATGTTGCCAAATCAGTTTAGATATCAAAAGTTATGTTACATATGCTTAAAATGAATTTTGGCGTAAAAAGGGCATTTTGGTAATTTTCCTAAGGCACATATACTACCTATCATACAACTACTTAAACGAAGTGACCATAAGGTATAACCTCGGAAGGTTATTCCCTATACAACTATGGTCACCTAATGTGTTTGGTCGGGTTGGAAAGTCTAAGCGGTTGTTTAAACCGCTTACCTTATGATCCTATATAAGCACTAAACCTAAAGTGACGAGCTAAACATGTTAAAACATGTTTAACGAATTTAGAAAACAGGTTTGGTATCAAAACAAACGGGTTTGATACCTAAAAGTAGTTTGGTTACAAAATACGCAAGAATACGCATTTTGGCCGAAACTACGACTCGGCACTATGCCTAAATAACGTGGTAATCAGTAGGTATAGTCACAAGAGACTAAAACCATCGTGATTACGCTCACGTTATGAAGTTCAAACGAACTTCGTGTTGACCATAAACTGGTCAATGCAGAAAGTCAAACAAAGTTTGACTTTCACGCTAAAAACGCGTAAAAGAACGAAAGAGGACTTACAAAAGGTCCAAGAATGGAAGTTTGATCTGAATTTTCTCAGGTATGAAGTGTTTCCACTCCAACTTAGAGAAAAATCTGATCAAGGTGTGAGTTGCAACAAGGAATGGAAGGGGTATTTATAGTTTTTGCACAACCATTAAGATCGTTCATCGTAAAACGAGCTTCGATCTCATCCGTACGCATGTGCCCATGGTTTTGTGAAACCATGGGAGCCCCTAAAATGGCCCATAGTACTGAAAATACCATTTGCAAGGGTGCACAACAGCTGGAAACAGGCTTGAAAATCATTTTTGCAGATCTGGCATGTTTATACCGGCCGCGTAAGGTCCAAGGGGGGGCTTACGCTGGCCGCCTGAGATCCCAGTTCAGCAACAAGTTTGGTAAATTGCAGTTTTGGTCCCTGCATGCTTCTAAGGCCATTTTTTGTAGCGTTTAAGGCCCGTTAAGCCATTTTCAAGGCTCTACAATGATGTCTAAGTATAGGGGACATGAAACATGCTCAATAATATGTTGGATGTCGGTTCATTTGGTCGTACGATCACGTTATTCGGTTAATTACGACGAAACACGAACGGATGCGAAAAACGATCCAAATCACGCGACGAATGGAATTTTATCATGCCAATTACTAAAACATAGTATTTTAATGATTACATAAATTTTTGGATGTCCGGATGTATTCAGAACGTAAGATATGCTCGAAAATGCAAACTTATGCACTTTTTGACGCTTTTAGTCCCTATTGATCAAGAAAGTTTATTTTTTTGCTCACCAAACACCTCAAAGCCTATTTCTAAGCTATGTAAAGGATATTTAGGGCATATGTAACTTATGATAAAGTTCCGGAATGTTTGTTACAGTTGAATCGGCATACTTTCGCAGTTTGTCGAAATTAGTCCCCGTAAGCGAATAAACTTGATTTCGCTATACCAAACCTTCCAAAACTTATTTCTAAGTTATGTAAAGGTTATTTAAGGTATGTTAAGCCTATGTCACTGTTCCGGAGTGTTTGTTGCATTAAACTGGTTATATTTACGCATCAGTTCGCGTATAACCTTCCAGAAAGCGATTTAGAGCTCGAAATCGATCAAGAATTGATATGTGCAAATGATACACATATTTATACAAATCCCAAGTATGAAATACAATATTTCATTGGGTTGGTATTCGTATGATGGTTGAGGTGACACAGGTGTCACAGTTTAGCTCACCATCGTCGTTGTCCACACTGTTGACAATTGGTGTGTGTTAGGTGTGATATGTTTTTAAGTAAATTTTAAGCCCTTTTTTAACACTTTAGTCAAGTTTTAAATTTATAAAACACTATATTTTACTAACACTAAACACACATATGGGCAAGTGAACCCATCGTGAGCGTAGTATAGCGTTGGTAAGATACCGAGGTCGTTCAAGGACACAAGAACTTTTAGTATCGGTTTATCCTCAATGTCTAATCAAATCAAAAGTTTAGAAAAAGTTTTAAACATGAAAATAAAAACTAAAAATGCTGAAAGTAAAAATAAAATAAAAAAAAACAGATAGACAAGATGAATCACATGGATCCGATTCGCCTTTAGTGTAACCTTTGATGATTTCCACACTTTTGCACTTTTTAAGAGATTATCTTAGTTATAGTAGTAGGCCCCTCTTTTGAAGGTGACGTTACCCTCAACCCAGTAGTTTGAGTCAGCAAGGATACAATCCTAAAGGGTCGGAATATTGAAAGATAATTAATTAAGTTATTAATGCGTAATGTGGTAGGCCCCTCTTTTGAAGGTGACGTTACCCTCGGCTAAGTGGTTTGAGTCAGCAGGGATACAATCCCAAGTAGCCGTGTTAATGTATTAATAGTAGTTTACATATGAGGGGATCAAGCTATTCGCACCCCCGCTATCCAATACCAGTGGGTATTGAAAGAGGTCCTAGTAAGCTTGACCCAGGTCCTTGTAGGATCTATACATTGAACAAGGCAAGAACCTTACCAAACCATTCCCTTAACCCCCGACCAGGTAGCCAACATATCTCTATATAGACCGTAGAGACATGAATGGTGTAAATCTTTTATTTTATATAGACAGTAAAATAAAGCCAAAACACCACTGACAAATGATAAGGAAGTTTCACCTTCAACATAAGAAACTAGTTATTAAAGTTATTAATACAAAACCAAATAAAAAGTGCAAAAAGATTAAAAATCAAAAGTATTACACTAAATGCTTGTCTTCACCAAGTGATGTAAGAGACTTAGGGGTTGTTTGGTAGCCACTGAATGGTCATTAAGAGGCTACCTCTTAATGGAGCCATTAAGAATTTTATCAATGAGAAGGTAGAAGAATGTGACATGTGATGATTTACCATTCAGATGTTACCTCTTAACCATTCAGACTTGAGGTTACCTCTTATTCATTCAGATGTTTTAAACCATTAAGAGGTAGCATCTGAATGGTCATTAAGAGGCTACCAAACAGCCCCTTAGGCAAATATGGCCTTTGATTGTCAAGTACTCTTACTATCAATCTTGGATCCCGAGACTACTACACACACTCTATGATGGATTATGGATGATGGTGGTGGATGTGGGTGTTGTGATAGTGGTGGAGTGTAGGTGAAGTGGGAGAGAGGTGGTTTGCCAAGGGATGCCTTTGAAGTGAACCAAGCACCTCTATTTATAGCCTGCACAGAAGCCCGGACACGGCCCCGTGTCCATCCACTTTCTCTTTCTTCATTAATTGCAATTTGTCTGCATTAGCTCCACACGCCCCCGTGTCTGCTGGGCACGGCCCCGTTTGCAGAAGCGTATCTGTACTATCAAGATTTGCTTGGATTCTGTGAATCTTAGCGTTGACCACGGCCGTGTCGAGCTGGGCACGCCCCCGTGTCGGGAAATAGAAGCTTCTATAGCTTTGTCATTTCTGCAGACACCTGACCACGTCCCCGTGTCCGTTGGGCACTGGGCCGTGGTCAGCCTTCTGTTTTCTTGTTTTCGCTTAGGAAGATGTTGTCGAGGGGCCGGGCATGCCACGTTTGTTCCTTTTCTTGTAATTATGTTAGATTTTGCTGCATATTTACTTCTTTTGTTTATTTACGCTCATTTAATCCTGAAAATACAAAAGGAAGACAAAAGCACACTTTTTCCAACATTAATACTAAAAAGGGTTAGTTTTATGCCTCATTTGATGTAATTTTTATGTTGCATTTTACACACATCAACAATCGCCTCAAATCTCACATTATCCATATGAATCATTCGAAAACGTGAACAAAGTGTGAGCACTGTTCGGATGGCCTCACCCATACGTATACAAAATTCATGGAAAACTCGATCCCAAAACGGAGCCTCGTGGTTGGTCACCGCCACGACCCACGACCCACGATTCGCATAACGCAATGTCCTCTTCTATACTCCATGGAATAACCGGCATTTCCAATTTTTTTTTTTGTAGGATGTTTTGACATGTAAAATGGAAGAAGTGATATGTGGGTTGAGAAGTGGTGTATATATATAAGGGGAGTAAAAAAAATTTTAGCTAGCGGTTTGGGTAATGGGTACTTACTATATCCAATAAAAGCATGCCACGTTACACCCAATTGCCCTTCCACACCGGTGAAATTCCTTCCGCCCACTACACAATGCCATGTGGGGTGTGGTGTGTGCGGCGTGGAGTGGCCTAAACGCCACAAATCCACAACCACACCGTATGTTCTTGTAATGAACAGAATAAATAACAAATCTATAAAGTCATATCTGATACTTTAAGATTGTCATCATGTATTATAACTAGGTTTAAAGAAGTTCGCCGCGTTGCTGCGGCGAATTTCTTTTATTATTTAGTCTGTGTTTACATGTGTTTTGAAATCACTACGAGCGTGTTGCGAACGAAACTGCTTACAAGAATAAAAAGAAAATGTAGAAAAAAACACTAAAAGATAACCGGAAGAAAATCAACAAAAAAAGTTGTATGGTAACGATGTTGTTCGTATGAAACCCGTGGTCAGAGATAAGCAAATTGTTCTGGGTACCGGTACCAAATTTGCCGAACCGAAAGATCTTAAGTACAAATTCAGTAACGACTTTTGGCGTTCCTAGTACCGGTTGACTACCGTTTTTTACCTTCATATACCGGTACCCTAACCGGTATTTTCGGTACCAGTACCGATTCTGTATCGGTTGGCACCGAGCTCATCCCTACCCCTGAAACTAAAAAAAGAAAAAATTAAAAGTTGAAGAAAATCAACAAAAAAGTGGTACGATACCGTTGTTCGTACGGTAATCGTGATCAGGGATGAGTAAATGGTACCGGGTAGCAGCACTGAATTTCCCGAACCAAAAGATTTCCCATATCAATTCGGCACCAACTTTTGGCATTTTCTGTATTAGTGTCGGTTTTTACCTTCATGTACTGATACCGAACAGGACCGTCCCGGTATTTTCGATACCAGTACTGGTTCGATACCGGTTGACACCAAGCTTATCACAACCCCTGATATTAAAAAAATGATTAAAGTTAAAAAGTAAAGAAAATAACTATTATTATAATATTAAAAAATAAAAGTATTAAAAGAACTAAATATTATTATAATATTAAAATTACTATTCATTTCAATTCGTTTAGTAATATATATTAATAATATATAGTAATAGTAATAATAATATATAGTAATAATATATAGTAATAATTCGTTTATTAATATATAGTAATATATAGAAATAGTAATAATAGTAATATATAGTAATTAGATAATAAAAAGTAATAAGATAAATGAAATGATTGTGGCATGTTGGTTCTGGCACACATGTGCGATTGTGGGGTCTTCATTGCTCAAACAAATATCTATTCTCAATTAGAAAAAACTACAATCGCTAAAACCGGTAGATTGTTGAGCTTAAACGTGGATTACACAGACGCAGCGTTTCAAGCAAGAAGCCTAAGACCAGTGGACGGAGGCCTTAAATCTTTGGTTAGAATATCTAGTGAAGCAATTTTGACAGATGCTACGCAACTGCTTTTCTTCACAGTACTAGGAACAACACTCCTGAATGGGTAAGTGCTTCACAGTACCAGGAACAACACTCTTGAATGGGTAAGTGTTGAACCAGTAAGAGGTCTAAACCATTAAGAGTCAATATAATGCTTAACAGTTCAGAGGCACATGTCTGACCAATTCAGATAACTCAGTATAATGCTTAACCATTTAGAGACAAATGTCTGAATCATTTAGACATCTGCTCGCGAAACAAACAGTCTGAACAATTAAATGCTGAACTAGTAAGATGTCTGAACTATTAAGAGCTTTATTAAGAGCTAAACAAATAGCTTAGTAGGCTTAGCTGTTTACATCTTCAACATCTACTTCAAGACTCTTGAGATAGATAGCTAAACATTTAGCTAGTTAACCCACTCAAGGAGGTAATGTGAACCAAAGGGTAATCATTATGCTTTTGCTCTCAAGGTCTCCTGTTTTGGGGAGTATTTCATCATGAACTGGTTTAAATAGAGATGAACGCTGGTCCAAAACTAGCAGTTCTTTTACCTGATGGACCAGGTCATATTTAAGTGATATTTTTTCTTTTGTTCAGTTGACGTGTCATGGTAGGTGGCAATTAACTTATGGAATTTTTTAATGTTTACTTGTTTTAAATATCAATTTTATATGTAAATGTTTTTTTTTAATTCAGAATAATGAAGAGTCTACTTTAAATAAAAAAACTAGCTGCTATTATTATATGTTAATTATTTTGTTTGTTTTAAAGTTCATGTATTTTGTGTTAGATAAAAACTTTATAAATCCAAAGGGCCCTTTGGTACGGTATATCAAATTTTGTTAAATGGTGATGCTTTTCAAGAGGTTGAGTGTTCGAGTATGCGGTGGACGACAATTGGTATAGAATTAAAAGTATATTAGATTGTTGTTTGTTAGAAAAATAAAATTTTGTGTTGCCAACATAATATATATACGCGTCAACAGACATGGTTAGTGACATTGCTAGCGCTAGAGAATAGTGTCTAAATGTAGTCATAGAAGTGACACGAATTAATAATAATGCAAATAGCGACGTTATTAATTGTGACCGCCTCTCAAGTATGGCGACTAAAATTTTGATGCAAAATAGCGACTTCATGGAATGAAAATAGCAATAAAGAACGAGTTATTTAGGAATTTTCTGAGACGTATTAGCATGCTTTGCTGGAGGCGTATTTTTATAAAAAAAAAAACGTTTTAGGTGTCGCAAATTCTGTGATGGTGTATTCTGATGCATCCTTGTTGTTGTTGATAAAAGCGTCGCTGGCATGAAATCGTAACTATATGATACTTTTTGTAGTGTGCATACACAGGTATAAGCAACCAGAATCATAATCAGAAAACTTTATTATAAAGGACAAACCCAATTCCAACATGACAAAATACATAATAAAATAAAGAACATATGAAATTGATGATGGACCAAATTAACACCAATTTGACCCTTAAACTCTTAAAGACCTTTAACTGAATTACAGAAATAGAAATAAAGACAACACCTGAAGGTTTAGTATGAAATAACAACTCCGAAATGAGAATAAAACATTATGCTTATCATGTTGCTCTTTCGATAATCATTCTGATTGACGTCATTCCATTTGAACTGGCATTGGCTATGCATTCCCAGAGGTCATCGTCGCTTAGAATCTGAAAACTGTTACGATTGCAGTCTATATATTTGATTCGAAAAGCATTCTGATTCACTTGGTTAAATCTCCGAGTCACTTCAACCCATAAGTCTGTGATTCCTGACATCAATGGTAGTGAAAACTTTATGGTTTCATTCTTGTATTGAACTTTAATCACCTTCGCCATTGGTTTGGTTGCTAAGTTCTCAGCCTGCAAAGGGTTATAATTATATATTGATTATCTAGTATAAAATAGATCACAGAAAGTAAAAAAAAACACACACACACACACACACACATATAGGTTTTTATGATGTTGGGTTTAATCTTGATGGGTTCGGGTCGACGGGTACGGGTCGGATCTGAACTGGATCGGATATAAATGGTTTGAAAGATTGTTGGAGATTTAGTCATGGATTGACTGAGTTTGATGCAAGTGAACGTTGGGTTGTTGTTTGAAAGCAGGAGATCGCGGTTTTATTTTATGCATGTGCTTGTTTTAATTATTATAAATGTAGGAGTAGTCAGTAGGTTTATTTGTACCCTCTTTGAAATAATAGTAGAAAGTTTTCCTCCATTGTTATCTCCTGCACATTCACGTGAGTTTTGTGTGTATATTGAGAGTGTTGAGAGGGGCCTGAACCAACATATGATTCAGTAATTGCCCCCAAAATAGGTAATTCCATATTTTGGAAGATGTGTAGATTCGATCATGCAAATTCTATCAATGAAAATGAGCTAGGTTGCAAGTGTAAGAAAGAAGTTTAGAATTTTATTTAACTAAAAACTAGGTACAGTTTAAGATAATATCCCTTATGTTACTGATTCTTTTGTAATAATCATCATATATAAAAATAATTTTTAACATATTAAATTGAATTTTGTAATATATTTAAGATGTTAAATGCATTGTTTCCTGGTTCCCTACTTTTTTAGTGTTCCTCATTGAACCCAACCCTATATATGTGTGTGTGTGCGCGCGCACGCGTGTGTGTATGGAGCATCAAATTCAAAAACCAAATATTTTCGACAGTATTATCCATAAAATGATTAAAAGTTGAAATATGCATAACAATGAATATACGTTCTTTTATTAATGTTCTTTTGAAACCAACAAAAATCAACAGTACCCTATGATTTGAAAATGATTGAATAAATAATAAAAAGAGTAAGTACATGTGTTCTTGTAATTCTCTATTAAAAAATAGATTTTGTTTTAAAGGGGCTATATATACCAGTAAGTAAATATGCATAGTTTATAACTGTTTAACAATAGAAAAATGCAAATGTCAACAGGTATATGATCAAATATTAATTCAAAAAATATATATAATATACTAACCTTCAGTAAATTGTGAATCTGATTGAACTCTTTAGCATAACTTTTTTTGGGGATAGTTGTGACAAACTCAATGACCCCGAGAAAAATACCGTTACCATCCCTATCAGAAAATACAGGCATGACTAACTGTCCCATACACTGATCACGGGCTCGACTTGTCCTTTGATCTGAATTACCTGTTTGAGCTGCTAGGCCAGCAAACCATTCTTGATCAACGGGTGTATCTCGTCCAATGAAAAAATCGTATTCGAGACACTTGTTCCTATAATTCTCAAGCGCTGCATTGTTTTCATTTGATCGAGATGGTTGACCTATCACTGTTAGAACCATCTCATTGTGAACTGATGATCCAAGTTCCCAAAACTGGAGACAGCCTTGGCGTCCTTTGAAATTAAATTTCTTGAATACATTGTTAATTTTGGACTGCATTTTTGAAAGTTAGAAAGAAATTCTGAACTGGAGAAGAAGATAACTTTGCTAGAGCATGTGGTGATCTGGGCCACATTTATAATGACAAAATAATCAAAAAGCCAACTTGGGGTCCAAATAACTAGTCATGTGAAGGGTTCAATAATACAATCAGGTCAAAGTTTAAGGGGATCAATTAACCAGGGGCATGCAAGATTTTAGTGTATTCTATGCAACTCTTTTTGACATACTTCTCACGGAATTGATATATCTTTAACATATTTACCCTAAAACTAACACTAAAAATATTTTGCTTTTAACTTTATTCCAATTAGATTTTTTAAAGGTATTTTTTTATTATATGTACATTCTGTAATTATTTTTATGATTTATAATTTATTTTTCTGTTTCAGGAAATTAAAACATTAATTTAATATTTTAAATTACTTTTAATTGCCGATGGGAATCCATCGGTAAAACTCGGAAGAATATGTTGCTAATTCGTATAATTGGTATGTAGGTATCCTTCGCTATTTTATCCATTGGTAATCTGTTGGAAACAACCACATTCGACAACTTACAGAAGTTGTATGTGATCTGTGGGTAAAGTAGTCCGTTTGCGATCCAACGATAATGTGCTGTCACTAGTATGTTGAAAAAGAAAACTCAAAACATAAAGTTGTGATATGCTCTAAAGAATGTCGACACTTGTTTTACATCAATCAAAAATCATAAAAACGAATATCAGTAACGATTCCGATAGTTCCGATATTGATACCAATGTTGTTCAGTCGAAATCGACTTTGTAATGATCTTGTCGGGATGGTATCAGTTTGGTTTGTCATGTTGTTGTTGCATACCAGCACTCGCTATATATATACTCTCCGAAGTTACATTGTGAAAAATAAGATAGCATTAAAATTATTGTTTATGCAATCTTAAATTGTATACAGAGAATATATGTTACATTGTGATAGATATCGTAGGCATTAATCGAATCTTTAATGAATATGTTGTGGACAGAATTAATTGGCCAATTGGATGGTTGGGCCCGCATGTGCAGTACTAATTGAACCCCTTGTTTTGTTCACGGTTGGACCGGGTCAAATGAGCAATTGCAAAAGTATTAGAACCATACCATCGAAGCCAATAAAAATAGAAGTTGGTTTGTATGATTCGATCTGAACCTTTCATTTTGGTGATATTTTACACAAGCTTCTGTCATACCACATTTCTCATATTACTGATTTTGAAAATATTAATAAATTGCTTATGAAGATTTGAGTTTTTTAAATTGTTTTTGTAAACAAAAAATGTTCTAGTCTTCTAGATGTATACTGAGTAAAAGAATTGTAAATATTACAGGTACTGAATTTGTGTATCCATCTAGAGTGTTATGTCAAATGATTACTTTCACAAGAAAAATTGAAATTTGCTTTCTATTGCTTTTGTTATTTGAACCCCAAATAATCTATTTGGACCCTTAATATGAGAAATGTGGACCCTCAAATAATCTGTTGGTCCTTTTAATGTATTGTTTTAACTTACAAAAACTGTATATACGCAAACAATGAACAAACAGATTATATGTAACTAGTTAAATTTATCATATTAGTATATTACTGTTTACAGAAAAAATATTCACACGTAGATACAAGTATAACTATATAAAATTGTTGTTCAACTAATGTTAAGTTGGGATCTAGATGTATTCTCAGTAAAAGAATTGTAAATATTACAGTAACTGAATTTGTGTGTCCATCTAGAGTGTTATGTCAAATGATTACTTTCACAAGAAAATTGAAATTTGCTTTCTATTACTTTTGTTATTTGAACCTCAAATAATCTATTTGGACCCTCAATAAGAGAATTGTGGACCATATCGCTGGTCTGGCCGGTTATAAAAGTGATTGAACCAGGCCATAGATTGAATAAACTGTCATAGTTGATCATCTCTGGAACTAGTTCAAAACTCAGTTCCTCAACTAGAAGATCAGATTGGTTAACAATGGCCTGTTTTAGTATGAACAGCAGCTGCACTGAGCAAACCACAGTTGTGGTTTCACCTGGTAAATCTTCTCCCTTCATTAATTGTGAGCTCAACTAACATAAATTCATGGTTCATTCACTCTTAGTTGTTTCTAGGAAACCAGCTTTTGTTTCTTGTTCTTTAGTATTTATTTCTTAATATGATTTCAATTTATATAACAGATACTCTTCTAGTCTTCTTGCATCTCTCTCTCTCTCTCTCTCTCTCTCTTGTTCTGTTGTTCAAAATGCGATATATACTCCCGAGACCTTCTCCGGCTTATCTCTCACTTTCAGATATGACGGTTGAGTACAGTACCTCCATCGTTTTCGACTATGTCTCAGATGCTACGAGCTACCTACTCCTGTTTAGTGGTCTTCAAAGAGAAGCCTTCGCCGTATTCTAGTTGTGTTAGATTGCAGTTATATTCTATGTAGACATACTTACTTCCTTTTATCTTTATCTGTTATATCATATTTGGTTTTGAGCTTGATTTGATGAAGAAAAAGGGGGTCTGATCTAGCTTCTGCTTCTTGACATACAAGATCTACTTTTATATTCATTATAAACTTCCCGGTTTATGGGATGAAATAGATCCGGTCTATGGATCTTGATTCCCTTGAGATTCTAGTACCTTTTAAGTGTTGAAACAACACTTGCATCAATAAAAGTTTGTAAAACTGCTGGATAGATCATACTTACCGACTTTGTTCTGTACCAACACTAGTAACTGTGTACCATGAATTTTTGAACATTTTTAGTAGTTACATGTTAGAACCTTTTCAAATTAATTACAAAATGTTTTCTATGTTAATTAATAGTTGGTCCACTCTAAGTCACTTTAGTATCTGCTGCTAAAAGCCCTCTTTCTTTCTCTTTTTTCTTCTTTTTGGGTTTAAATTATATGCAGTTCCGATCCTAGCTTCGTTGTTCTAATAATTCGAACCATACAGATATCCGTGCTCCCATTGATGGCGAGGTGCTGAAAAAGATCACTTCTATCCTTGAAATTTTTACAGTTAAAGACGGTGAATCTGTTCTTGTTCTGTTATGGGCGCCAAAGGAAATTGGAGACGCATGTGTGCTTACTACCGCAGCATGTATGCCTTTTTGTCTTTTTGGGAACAACAAATAACTTCAGGAATACTATTTAGCCTGTTTAGACCACAAACTCTATGTGTTTAGAGATGCCAAGGAAGAAGCGGCATTCGGTCTTGCAGGCAAGGCTTACCTATACTGCACTCCTCAACAAACTCAAAACGTGCACGAATACCCCGAAGATCAGCGTCCTCCATGTGAAGATGCTATTTTTACTAAGAATTGGGGATCCTTTGCTGTGCCTGTGATTGACGCTAATACACGTGTTGGTGTGCTTGAGTTTGTCATGGATACACCGCGGGATTATAGCAATGATATTCTTGTAGTTCAAAGACTCCTTCAGGTTTGTCCTGCCCTTAATAATCCACATATTTTCGTAGATGTATATGGCTTTGTCATTCCACAATATCCAAATAAAGTAATGTACCAGTTATTTAAAAAAAAGTTCTTAAGTTATTTTAAACATTTAACCTTCCGTGTTAGTTACCTAATTACATACTAACATCTTACTATAACATTCAAGTCTAGTACGAAAATTGCAATCATTTTTATAGATTTCTTTGGGAGTCAAGATTTGATAAACTTTCACTTTGTATAACTTCAGTTCGAATTTTAGCAAAACACTAAACCGAAAATTGCAATCATTTTTATAGTTTTCTTTGGGTTTTATGAAAATTTGATAAACTTTCACTTTGTATAACTTTAGTTCTTATTTTAACAAAACACTAAACATTTTTATCATATTCATTTTGTAAATTTATACTGCCTGATTTCCTTTATGTGAAAAATGTAAATTTATTCATAGATGTTGTGTCATTGTCAGAAGTTGATTAAGTTCTCAATAAAAAAAAGTTCTACTTGAAATGTAGGGGAAAAGTACTAAAATAACGAAAGTTACAAATCGTATGCTTCACTTGCAGGATGCCGGTTTGCAAATTTCGATCCAAATGGATCACACAAAAAGACGTTACCTAAAACCCAAAAAGATGATCCGTAAATCAAAGTCATTTGACAAAACGAAGTATTGTCGTCTTGCTCCATTGTTTGGACTGAGTAGTGCCTATGCCGCAGAAATACTTGAACGTAAGCTTCGTTCACCTACATATATAATAAAGCTGCTAATAATTATATTTGTATTACGATTGATGATAGTTTTGTTCTCACTTACACATGTACTCCTTGTGTAGTTAAACCAGGTACCTTTACGAATGTTTGTAGGAGAGTAGGAATTCTGGAATGGCCATGTATACGAAATACCAGAGCTTCTTCTATCCCAGAAACTAAAATCAATCAAATGATAGCCGAGATTAGCTCTTTTGTAACTCCGAATGCTGATTTGATATCCATCTCGTACGTTATTTTTAAACTTCCACATTCATTTAAATGCGTGACACTGGACTTGTTTACAATGTATCTTCTTCAATTCCTTTGTAGGGATAAAGGATTTCCTGAATGGCCACCAGAACAAACTATGACTAGTGATTTTGATGCTTGTGTATCAGAACTTGCTAGTCTTGATTTCATGGCAAACGTCGATGAAATGGGACATCTTGATTTCATGTATGATGAAGAAATGATCAATATTGATCATCTAAATGCGGATTTGAACTCTATCGGGTAGGTTATTTAAAACTCACATTCATTTGAACATGGGAGACAAGGGTTGTTCAAAAAGCTCACGGCACGCTCGAAAAAAGCTCAGAAAAAACTAGCTAAAAACACAATTTGAAATGACCTGAGCCGAGCCAGCTCATTCTGTAATCAAGCCAAGCTCGGCTCATTTAACTTTAAACTCGAGCTCGAGCCGAGCCGTGTTGCCTCGTTTAATGTCGAGCTCAAGCTCAAGCACGAACCCGGCCACCTTAGCGCGACTCTTACTGTGGGACCTTAGACACGTTTACAATGTATCTTCTTCCTTTGTAGGGACAAAGGATTTCCTGAATCATCGCTGGAACAAACTATTACTATTGATTCGAATGCTTTGTTTCCCGAACGTGTTGATCCTGATTTCATGGCAGACCTTGGTGCAATGGAATTACATGCTAACTATGCACCAAGCACTAAACATCTTGATTTCATGGATGATGAATTAGAAAGGATGAATATTGATAATCTAGATGCTTATTTGAGCTCCATCTGGTAGGTCATTTCAAAACTTTCACATTCATTTGATTATGGGTCACTGGACTTGTTTACAATGTATCTTCTTCGTTTGTAGGGACGAAGGATCTCACGAGTCTTCGCTGGAACAAACTACCACTATTGATCATGATGTTTTGTTGCCCGAACGTGTTGGTCCTGATTCCTCGGCAGACCTTGGTGAAATGGAACATCATGATAACTATATGCACCTAGCATGGAATAACTTGCATGATGATACATGGATCAATGATATGTTGGCAGCATAAAATTAAATAAAGTGATGCAACAAGAGCTATAAGTTGAGTTTAGTGTCAACTCGATTGGTTACGCGTATGCAAAAGCGGAAAGTGAGTGTTTGGATGTGTTCTACTGCTTGGCTTTAGGTGTAGAACCATAATAAATAAGTAGTTTTGTTTCAAACATAACAAATATCCATGTGACCTTTCCGTTGTAAAGACATTATTGTTTGTATGTTATTTGCTTTTGTTGTCTAGAGGTGTGCGTTTAACAATGGCAAATTGGATTTAAATAATCCCAATTTTCTCAATTTGGCCGATAATAATCTCAACTCAGTTATTGGCTGATAATAATCCGAACTGGTCCACTTTTGGCCGATAATAGTCCGCCGTTAAAATAGCTTAACGGAGTTAAGTTTTTTTTTCCGAATTACAAACTGATTTTTATGGATTTTGATCAGAACGAGGATACGAGTCGATTTATGTAAAACTTACCTCGAAACGATGCTTCAAACGGCTTGATTTTTGTTAACTGGAAGTTTAAACACCCAAATTGAAACACCGTTTTCGTCGTTTGGGGCAGTATATCGAGGTAAATTTTACAACAATCAACTCGTATCCTCATTCTAATCAAAAGCCCTAAAACATCAGTTTGTATTCGGAAAAAAAGTTAACTCCGTTGAGCTATATTTAACGCAGACTATTATCGGTCAAAAGTGGACCAGTTCGAATTATTATCGGCCAATAACTGAGTTGTGATTATTATCGACCAAATTGAAAAAAAAATTGAGATTATTTAAATCCAATTTGCCTTCAACAAAATTGAATACGAATTACCCCATTTTGTGTAGCCATTGTGGCAGAAATTGGTTCCCCAACAAATAACACATATCCTGAAATGACACATCAAAAACAGAGGATATTATATGTATGTAATACATATGCCTTTATTTAACTGATGTTAGCTAACATCGTTTGATTTATATGTTCAAATGAAATAAAACTACTATTACAGATTAAAAAGAGCAAAAATGCATTTTGAGATGTGATTCATAAGGATATCTAAAGTAGTCAAAACGTTATGTTCAAAAAAAAAATCTATTGGGATGTGATTTGTATATCATAAAAATTACTTTCTACACATTGTTTATTGTGTGTTTTCGTACCAAATGGTATATTACTATGTGGTGGTGTGTAGAGTAATTTGATGATATATAAATCACACTATAAATTTTAAAGAGGTAGCAAAATGACCAATCGGGATACAAATGAAAAACTTAGTGTACGCTTTTTTTATAATATCAACAAAGCTTTCTATAATATTTGTATTCACAACATTCAAGCCTTTACTTGTTCGAATTCTATTTAGTATAAATAAGTAGTTATTTGTATTGAAACATTAATTAATAGAAATAAATATCATTCTCATATCACATGTTTTTTCCTTCAAGAACTAGGTTATACATGATTTCCTTTTAGAGGCTACCCTATTTGATATAACAAATGTCTTTTAGGCTATACAGTGTGGGAGGGGCATGAAACGTCACATGATGTTAGATATTTTAGTGTAATCGAGATTAATTTGGTGACCAAAGGGAATTATAATATATATCGAACAAGTTAGGAGGTGAGGGAGTGAACGCTTGTTCGAGTTGCTATAATTCCAAGTATTCGGGCAGAGCCCCGAATGGGGGTTCCAAGGGGGCAACGCCCCTTTGGCCGGGATCCGGGGCAGCGCCCTTGAGAACAGGGTCCACGGGGCGGCAGCCCCTGACAGGGGTCGATTATTTTTCTAAATGCCTTAGAAGTTTATTTTTTCTAAAATTTCGTCAGTTTTTGAAACAAAAAATAAAGGCAGTAAGGCAATTTATTTAAATTTTTTTTTCTAAAATTTCGTCATTACGAATTTACCACAAACTTACTGTTGTTCTAATTCTCGAAATTAGAGTTGTATCCGATTGAATTATTCGGTAGAACCACCAAATAATTTTTTTTTGAACGGCAAATTTCTTTACTCCTGTCGTCTGTGGGATTTGAACCCAAGACCTCTCCCTCCAAGATATTTAAAGACATTGTCTTTGCCAAATGCCAATGGACCACACCCCGTTGGCACCCTCTTTAATTATTTAACATATATTATCTTGTTCTCTTTTTATGAAGAAATATTTTTCAACAAAATACTCACTTTAAACACTCAAAAAAGAGTAAATTACAAAAATTGTCCTTTATATATGTCACTTATTGCAAAATGTGTCATTTGTCTTCAATAATTACAGAAAACGTACTCGATGTTTGCAGACCCTTGCAAGTTATGTCTTTTAGCCCTAACTCAGTTAATTTTTTGTGGTTAAATCTAATCAAATGAACCCTACATGAGGGTATTTTGGTCATTTTACTCTCATGTGAGTTCCATTTGTTCAGATTTAACCACAAAAATACCCTCATGTGATGTTCATTTGGTCAGATTTAACCACAAAAATTAACTGAGTTAGGGCTAAAGGATATAACTTGCAAGGGTTTGCAAACATCGAGTACGTTTTCTGTAATTATTAAAGACAAAAAACACAGTTTGCAATAAGTGACATACATATGAAGGACGATTTTTGTAATTTACTTGCAAAAAAAAAAACATAACTACTAAAATTACTATATTACCCATCCATGTGCCCTCAGCCCTATCTGAGAGTTTCAATTTCCAGCCCGCCGTCATTCAGCAGCCCTTTCTTTCTGCCTCCGCCGATTTGATCAATTCGCCGCTTCTACCAATTCTCCCAAGTAAGTAAATCTGAATTTTACAAACCAAATATCAATCATTTAATTTATGTGTGAATTATGTTTGTCACTGCGGCGGTTATTTATAATATTTTGGGATATCCGAAATAGGATTTGGTATTTGATTAAGGAACAAAAATTCTGCGTGTTAGTTGTATTATTAAGACTGTAAAAAATTGCAATAATATTGATGCAGTAGTTATATTTAGATACCAATTACCAAACATGTCTGATAGGAGTAAAAACCCCAAATTACTGGATCAAAACAAACGATATAAAAAAAGGATAGTTCTACCACTCATTTGGATTAGAGCCGTCCAAACCGCTAGTCGCTCGCTCGGAAATTGCTTGTTCGATTTGAGGCTTGGTTATAAACGAGCGCTCTGCCCGGTTCGGTTTGTAAACGAGCCAAGCATGAGCAAAGGTCCGCTTGGTTAGGGCGGACCTACCCTTTGGCCAGGGTGGGCGGCCGCACCCCTTGAAAAAAAAATTAGTGTATATTTTAGGGAAAAAAAAACCCGACCGCACCCCTTGAAAATATGGTTGAACACCTCATCCACACCCTCAGCAAATAATTTTTGGGTCCGCCAGTGCGCTTGGTTCGGCTCGAATTATTATTTTTAATTAGTATGTATATATATACATATACACAGGTAGAGGATCCTGTAAAAAGTGCTCAAAATGTGAGAAGTGTATTATAACACTATATATAATACTATATAACACCATATAAACACCGTATAACAATATGTAACACCATATAATACCATATAACACTATGTAACACTATATATCATTATATAACAAATATAACACTATAGGTTGTCTGATAGCATGTCTATGATAGATGTATAGTGTTATATTTGTTATATAATGATATATAGTGTTACATAGTGTTATATGGTATTATGTGGTGTTAAATATTGTTATACGGTGTTTAGATGGTGTTATATAGTATTATATATAGTGTTATAACACACTTCTCACACTTTAGGCCCTTTTTACACTATCCTTACCCCATATACACATACATATATAAATACGTATATACACAAATATAAATTATACATACATATCTACACGCACACCTATATATACATATATACATAAATATAAATTAAATTTATAGTTTTATTATATACCACTCTATTGGATTTTGGTCTACTATATACAAATTTACAACTATATTTATGCATGCTAGCCCAATCACGCCAATAAAAAAAATTAACACCAAATCTAAAAGTTAAACCCTAAACCGCTAAACGTCAGTCTGCTCATCGCCTCAATGTCTCATGTTGTTACCCTAAGTCGATCGTCTCCTACTCTCAGTGTCATTGTTTGTGCAATATGATCATCGCCTCATCGGCTACAACATTGTTATTCATAGGTAAAATATCATGACATGAAATGTGCCTGTTTTTAAAAACATAAAAACTTGAGACCCAACATTTTCTCTCTCTCTCCGCAAATTTAAATTGGGCGACACAGTTGTCAAAATCACTCGAAGTTCGCTCGATGCTCACTCGGAATGAGCCGCTCCGCTCGTGAACAGCCTTAATTTGGATACAGATTCAAATGACCTGGTGTATAAGATAGCAACTTTGACTTGTTGAACTGATGTATGACAAAAAAAATCGCAGCCCTACAATTTTGTTTGGTGGTGAATCTGTATCCAAATGAGTCGTAGAACTATCCTTTTTTATCGTTTGTGTTGATCCAGTGATTTGAGGTTTTTACTCCTATCAATGTCATTTTTTTAAAAAGTGAGAAGTAGATTATTGGATTAAAATTAATTTGTAACACTTACTAAGGAAGTTTTTATCATGTCATTAGGTTGCAATCAGTTTCAATGTCATTGGTTCAGTATTTGTCTTTATGTTGCTACTTTAAATGTTGAGATTCTCGTGGTCAGTTTGAAGTGTTTATGGTTCAATATTTGGCTTTCTGTTGCAGACTAACGAATTGTATGCCTTGAACACAGATTTCTTGTGTCTAGAGATGAAGATTCTGAAAGAAAATGCAGGTCCGCTTACGAATTTTGAAGTGCTTGATTTTTTACGATCTAGAGGGGCTGCAAAAGACCCCACACGGGTTCTTGCTTCGGTAGCACCTTCAGAATTCAAGGTTTACGACTACCTGGAGCGCACGGCAGCTTCTAGTCAAACAAAAGAGAGCATTACTGAGTTTGCGGCTAAATGTAAACCATACAAGCTTACAAAGTCTGAGATCATTAACATCGTCAACATTAGACCGTCTTCGTCTGTTGAAATTTACCCCTTGATTGAGAATCTTGAGGCGCGACTAGAAGAAAGTGTTGAAGAATTGGTTGAGTTGGTTTTGCAAGTGTTTCCCTCTTCTGAAGAACAAAGTAAATCTGATGAATGAATGAAAGCAGGCCTTATATGTATGCTACCATTGTTTGTTATCTGTCCTTGAAAATTTAATTAAAATCGACAGTCAAACACATCATTTCTCGTTGGGCTCCCAAAAAGTTTGAGCCGCCCTTGCTCAAGTAGACGACACTCGTTACTTGTAGAGGTGCGAGAGGGTCCCCTCCGTAAGTTATACTCGTCAACTAAAATAAATATCATTTATGAAACCAAAGATTTGTGTTTTAAGCATACTAATATCAAAAGGCCAAAATGATAATGATGCAAGATAATAGATACAAACAGTAATGATTTTTTATCACTCCTGTTTCATGGTTGACACAGTCATGTTGATCTGTGAATTGTTCTAAGGTTATTCGGTTTGTTTCGAGTTAATCTAAATGAAATGTTGAATATCATGAAGCTAATGTTCATACGTATTTGTTATTTCAACACTTACCAAGTGTTCATTTTCATTTATTGAAAGTATGAACCATATATTATCTATAACCAAATTCATCAGATCTATGATTGTAACAAATTATGTGTTTGGTATGAACCATTTCCCAGCATTAGGGAGGAGAGAATTAGGAGTTGAAACTATAATTGATTGGAACAAATTCGTGTGAGTCCTTAAAGAAAAAATATGATATGCAAGTTCTTGGGAGAATTCATTTTTAACAGTATCTGGTTGGGCTTAGAAACTGTTCAACTGGTTATATCATGTTGTACGGACGGTTCAACCAGGTTGACTAGTTAACCTTATAATTCCATCATCATCATCATACTCGGTAAATTCCACCAATAGCAAAACTAAGATAGGGTCTGAGGAGGGTAAGATGTAGACAACCTTACCTCTATCCCGTAGGAACAGAGAGAATGCTTTCAGTGAGACCCCCGGTTCCATAGTAGTTTTGCATCAAGCTTTGGACATAAGGCACAAACCACTCAGCAATTGGGAGAAAAGCCGATTAGTGTATGCACCCCCTTGTCTTTCGTCTATCAACACCACCACATGATGCATGATTAACCGTCCCTCGCTTTTTAACGTTATTTTAACGAAATTAGTAAAATAACGTTAAAATTTGTGCACTTTCACTTTTGCCCCCGAGGGCCCACACATATACATTATATGCGCATACCGCAAGCGGGACATTTAACCTTATAATTCCATAAAAAATACAATTTCAAGTCAAAAAAAATAATCAAAAACTACACTGTTCCATAATTAAAAAAAGGAAAAATTACAAGTTTTGTCCTTTGTCTTTATACCACTTTTCAGGCGGTGTCCTTTTTAACGAATGTTGACAGGCGGTGTCCTTTACTAGGTATTTTGTTGCAAGTTTAGTCCTTTACACCCAACCCAGTTAAAAAACCTTGTTAATTGTTGACAGGCGGTGTCCTTTACTAGGTATTTTGTTGCAAGTTTAGTCCTTTATCTAGGTATTTTGTTGCAAGTTTAGTCCTTTACACCCAACAATTAACAGGGTTTTTTAACTGGGTTGGGTATAAAGGACTAAACTTGCAACAAAATACCTAGTAAAGGACACCGTCTGTCAACATTCGTTAAAAAGGACACCGCCTGAAAAGTGGTATAAAGATAAAGGACAAAACTTGTAATTTTTCCTTAAAAAAATCAATTTTTCAACAACTTTTATTAAATAAAAGACTACAATAGGTTTATGGCATTAGAGTGTTGAATGCATTAAGTTCACCGTCGATTAACAAAATGAAATTCACTATCATCACTAATTTAAGCACAAAATTTTAACATGGGATTAAACCGGTACACCGGGATAAACCGGCATTACCGGATGAGTAAACTTCCGTTTTGCTCCCTGTGGTTTTGTCATTTTAATGGTTTTGCCCAATCATTTAAAAACGGACATTTTCCTCCCTCATGTTTCGGTTTTGTCGCCAATTTGCTATACGGCCTTAACTCCATACATATTGTATGTTAAATAAAAGGGTATTTGGTAATTTCAAGTATAAAATAAGGGCACTTTGGTAATTTATATTTAAATGTAAAGTATTAATATATACACACACACATAACAAATAAAGTTTTTACTCTCTCTCTACAAGATCTCCCTCTCTCTTCTACACCACAACCCACCACCTGACACCGCCTGCCACCCACCACCCCGGCGCCACCAGCCGACATCACCACCACCATTCACCACCTCACCCGACATCACCACCACCATTTCCCCTAACCTCTATTGCTTCGATTTACAGTCTCTCTCTCTCCCTCTTTCTCACTTTCTCAATCTCTAAACTGAATACCTCACCTTCATTATCACCTAACACACCACCACCTTCATCACCATCATCAGCCACACCACCATCGACTCTCGCCACCGCTTTTCAGATTCGTAACTATCACTGACCGCTGTTCAGATTCATCATCACACTGAGCGCCACCACTGTTTGGATTCCACACTCCACTAAACCCAGATTTGTTTACCAGATTCGTTGAAGGAAGGCATAATTTAAACCCAAACCACTAAATGGTTTGAACCCTAGATTGAAGCCCTAACCGTGTCGTCTTCTATAACCCTAGATCGACGTCAAAATCAAAGCACTACGGTGGTCTCTAGTGGTCAAGTGATGTTGACGATCGGGTGGGGTGTTGAGGTGGTTGCCGGCAGGTGACGGTGGGTTGCTCAGGTTGTTGTCGCCAGTAGGTGATGATGACAGTGGGCTGGTTAGTTTAGAGAGAGAGGGAATAGAGATGGTGGTGGTCTGCTAGGATGGAGATTGTGGTGGCTAGCTCCAATTTCAGGTGGCGGCGGGTGGTGGCATTGTGGTGATGCCTTAAAGTGATGGCTGGTGGTGGTGGCTAGGGTCGGAAAGAGAGTGTGATCTATTATATATATATATATATATATATATATATATATATATTCAGAGTCTTAGGATCCTGTAAAAATGATATTTTTCGTGAGAAGTGTGAGATGGTATAAAAATTCATATGTAGACATCATGTTTTGGATTTGGGCATAATGTTTTGGGTTGTTTTGGCAAGAAAAACACCAAACATAACAATTTAAGACACTATGCAGTAAATTCTAGACTTAAAACTTAAAACACCATGCTAAGAACTTTAAGTAGTGTGTTTTAAGTGTTAAGTAGTGTGTTTTAAATTTCACGCCCATAATACATTGCTTTGTGTTTTAAATTGTTATGTTTGTGTTTTATTTTTATTTTTTTTGCCACTAACAACCCAAAACATCTTGCCTAAGTTCAAAACATGATGCCTATATGTCAATTTCTATGCCTTCTCACACTTCTCATGAAAAATGTCCTTTTTACAGGAACCTCACCCTATATTCAGATATTATATTGTAAAAGACTTAAATGTCCTTACTTTTGTTAGTAAAATTACCAAAATACCCTTTTAGTTAACATACATATTGGATGGAGTTAAGGCCCGGGAGCAAACTAAAGTAAAAGTACCAACATCAGGGAGGAAAATGTATGTTTTTAAATGATTTGAGCAAAATCGTTAAAACAACCAAACCACATGGAGCAAAACAGAAGTTAACTTTTACTGGATATACTGGCGGTTCGAAGACTATACCAAAACCCTATTTAGGCCCATACAGGATTAATAAATGGTAGCCGATTCAACCGGTATTTAAAACATTGGTTAAACTCATTCAAACAAGTGATCAAGAACACGGTTTATGAACAAAATAAAATTGATCAACTCTTTATTAAATCGTAAAATAAGAAAATATAATTCTGAAACTTCAAATAGAAAAGTACGACTTTCTTATTTACTGAAACTCAATGAGAACATTACAAGAAATATAAACAAGCTATTTATACTACTACAACTTAAAGCCCAAGCAACCTATTTTAACAAAACTAGTAAATGGAAAATGGAAAATACAAATTAATAAATCTACCATCCTTAAGCTCAGGTTGTAAAACTAGCTTAGGCGCTTCCTAATCGGTCAATCGGGGAGTTAAGAGTACTTAGCCTAGGCGGAGAGTACTCGGACATGTTAAATTATAAAGAAATAAATTTTTGAAATTTAATATATGTCAAATAACATAATCTATAACAAAATACATGAAAATGATATTCATTCTTAGATATAATAGACATATAAATTATGTTTTATTTTTTTTTAAGTCAAACTCGGCCCGAGTTGACCTACGAGATCTGATTTTGGCCGAGGTTGACTGCGTTTGACCGATTCCGAGTAACTAGGCAAAGTTGAAGAAAGTTGCATCAGCACCCTACTTTGAAGCGATTACTCGAGGAGTACGTATCGACAGCCTACTTTAAAGCGATTACTCAGAAGCAATTACTCGAGGATTACCTTGTTTTACACCATGCTTAAACTAAAACTTATCAATTTAAATGTTGACTTTAAATTCCCCCTACCATAAGTTCTTATCCAATAATTTTTTTTGAACAGTAACTTTCATACTTATCCAATAATTCGTAATTCATACCAGTAAATAAACTAGGTTATATAATAATAATAATAATAATAATAATAATAATAATAATAATAATAATAATAATAATAATAATATTATTATTATTATTATTATTATTGACTGGGTGCGGGTCGAAACGGGTTAGGGTTGACGGGGTGCGGGTAAAAACGAGTCCGGGTTGACCGGGTGCGGGTCAAAACGGGTCCGGGTTGATTGGGTGCGGGTCAAAACGGATTAGGGTTGACGAGGTGCGGGTCAAAACGGGTTAGGGTTGACGGGTGGGGTTCAAAACAGGTTCAGATTAATTTGGCTGCCTTTAATTCAATCTGTTCCGGTTATAACACGTGTTTATCATTATATAGACCGTTACATGTAATGTAATTTATTTTAGAGTAAACTGTCATTTTGGTCCCTGTGGTTTGGCCAGTTTTGTCACTTTAGTCCAAATCTCAAACTTATTACATCTGGGTCCATGTGGTTTGCATTTTGTTGCCATTTTAGTCCAAAATCCAAAAAACTCCTTTTTTGACTGTTGAAAGCTGTCTATTTTGTCCTTAGTGCAAGGGCATTTTGGTCCTTTTGCTTTTCATTTAACATTTTTTTAATTCAAAAATTAATATATATATATATATATATATATATATATTAATATATACACAAAGCAGCTCATCTTCATCATCATAATTTTAACAACACAATCTCTCTCTTTCTCTCTCCAAGCAACACCATCACCGCCACTGTGAAAGCCGCCGTCGTCCAACACCACCACCATCATCATATACACAAAGCAACTCCGATTCAGGTGCAGAAAGATGATGCCACCACACAAAGCAGCTCCGATTCAGGTGCAGAAAGATGATTTTTCTGTTTCTTGGTTTAGGGTTTTTCAGATTGTTTTGAGATGGATTTGTTGTTGATTTTAGGCGATGGAAAGAGAGTGAGGAGAGAAGAAGCTCGTCGATTAGGTCACAATTTTGTTGGCACTGAGCAGATATTATTAGGGCATATTGGTGAGTGATGAGGGTGGGGGTGGGTAGTTGGGCGGTGGTTGCAGGGGGTGCGAGAGGGTGGTGGCAGGTGGTGGTGCTTGGCGGTGGTCAGGTACGAGGAGAGAGAGACAAATAGCGTGAGAGATGAGAGAGAGAAATCAAAGACACGGCGGCGAATCCGCCGTCAGCGGCAGCGGCGGCGACGACACTTGATTACGAACGGCGTAGTTCCGACGATTTAGAGCTGGTTCGAGTCTCCATTCGGGTTAGTTTTGAGACCAGGTTTGTTTTGATTTTGCTCGATTCAAGTTATGGTTAGTTTTGTTTTGGTTTTGGCTTGCGTCTATTTCTGGTTTGATTCAAATCCGACTTTTGTTTCAGATTTTCGTTCGATTCCGGTCACCGACGAAGGCCGGAGCCGCATCATCGGGAATTGGTGTCGACGGTGGTGTCGGTTCAGTACTGATTCTCGTTTACTTTGGTTTGTAATTTGGATACGGTTATTGGGTTTTGAACAGGTTGAAGATGATGATGATATTGGGGTTTTTATATTTTGGGGTTTTTTATTAAATGAATTGCTTTAAATAAAACATAAATGACCAATATACCCCTGCACTAAAGGACAAAATAGACAGCTTTCAACAGTCAAAAAAGGGGTTTTTTGGATTTTGGACTAAAATGGCAACAAAATGCAAACCACAGGGACCCAGATGTAATAAGTTTGAGATTTGGACTAAAGTGGCAAAACTGGCCAAACCACATGGACCAAAATGGCAGTTTACTCTTTATTTTATATCATATTCATTCATCCGTTAGAGTTTTCAATCATTATTTCAGTGAAAAATACACAAATATTCATAATATGTTTTATATATAACAGAAGACATGGTAATTGAACAAATTGAAGTCTTCATATCGTTTACATGGTTTTATGTTTTAGTTTCTATATTATGTTTTGTTAATTTATATATACATATATATATATATATATAGATGACGGGTATAATATCCCTAACAAAGATAGTTTGTTAAACCTTATACAAAATAAAAAAATATTTTCAAAATTTGATTTAAAATCAAGATATAACCAGTTAAAGTTAGAAGAAAGCTTTAAACCATGGACAACTTTTACATGTTCTGAAGGGCAATATGAATGGAATGTCCTTAGTTTTGGACTAAAAAATGCACCTTCAATTTTTCAAAGATTTATGGACAGTATATTTTTAAAATTTGATTTTTGTTTAGTATACATTGATGACATTTTAGTAGCAAGTAATACAGTGCAGGAACATGAGAAACATTTACAACAGATGTTTGAAGAAATAAAGAAACATGGTATAGTTGTTTCAAAAAGAAAAATAGAACTTTTTAAAAGAAAATTTTATTTTTTGGGATTAGAAATTAGAAATGGAAAAATAAAATTACAACCACGTATTTCTACAAAAATTCTAAATTTTCCAGAAAAAATTGAAAATTTAAAACAGATACAAGCCTTTTTGGGCCTAGTAAATTATGCTAGAAAATTCATTCCAAACTTATCAAAACTGGTTGGACCTTTGTATGGTAAAACTACTAAAAATGGTCAAATGTATTTTAATCAAGAAGACATTAAACTAGTTAAAGAAATTAAAAAAAGCAGTTAAAAACATTAAACCATTAGAATTACCATTAGTTACAGATTATATAATTATTGAAACAGATGGATGCAAAGAAGGATGGGGAGCAGTCCTTCTATGTAAACCAAACAAATACAGTCTCAAGGAAGAAGAGAAAATTTGCGCTTATGCAAGCGGTAATTTTCAAAACAAAACAAACTAGACTACAATTGATTTTGAAATACAGGCATTAATTTATGCATTAGAAAAATTTAAAATTTTTCTTAATAAAGAATTTACAGTAAGAACTGACTGTGAAGCAATAGTTAAGTTTGTAAAAAATGACCAAAGTAAAAAAGTAAATAGAACTAGATGGGTTAATCTACAAAACATTATACAAGGGAATGTATATTTTATAAATTTTGAACACATTAAAGGAAAAAATAATGGGATAGCTGATATGTTGTCTCGAAATATAAACAAATGGTTTGTTTTAGATGGACAGGAAAAAAGATAAGGAGAAATTAAAGCTTATACATCCAAAGCAAAAGCATGAGAATTCTTCCTCAGATGAAGAAAAAATTCAACAGTCATATTTACAGTCAACAGAAAGGATATACAGTTCTCCTCACACCTCATTACCACAGATAATGATGGGACAGTTTTATACACAACAGCAATCAAAGGCAGCTGGCAAGCGACCTTTGTACACAAATTTTTCACCCAAGCCGGTGATTGAATTTGGAACATATGCTTTACAAATATGCAATGATGTTGATAAAAAGTTTCGTCCTCTTATGGGAATGAAACTCACAGATAAACAACAATGTTTATTAGACAACTTATGGCATATTCAAACCATGCCACAAGCTTCATCATTCAAAGTACAGGTTCTAAATGCTTTAAGCATTTATTTTCAGGAACAAAGTTCAAAAACACCTGAAAGACAGTTTAAACAAAAACCAAATTACACACATTATGTCATATTCAGGGGTACAAAGATTGGGATTTTTAACAAATGGGAAACAGTTGTACAACACATAACTTGTGTAGGAGTGTCATTTTGGAAAGGTTATACAAGTTTTGCTGAAGCCCTTAAAGCAGCAAGAGATAATTTTGGTGTAAAAAGTTTTTATATAGAACCTGAAGAGGTTAAAAGTTTTTCTGACATGGCGAAAACAAATCCTGAGCATTACATAAAAGCTCAACAAGAAATTATTTCTATACTAAAAACACAGCTTGAAGAAAAAACAAGAAATGTACAAGATATACAGTTAAAAATTGAAAACAGCCTGTTAAAACAAAAAATGAGTTTGCTCGAATAAAAAAATGCACAGTGATTACAAAAGCTTGAGAAAAAAGAAAACAAAGATAGAACAGACATACACAGGACTTTTGAGTGTTTCAGGACAAGGATTCTTGATACACCTTGGCAGCAATGCTTAAGGCCAGTTACAGAAAGATTCCCAGAATTTGCGAATCTTGTTTCACAGAAAGTTTGTGCAGAGTTTCCTCTAATTCTGTACAATTTGCAACAACAGATGGTAGACTTGGCATTCAGATTTGACAGTGAACAACAAGGATACAAAGTGGTGGAAAGAACAAATGAAACAGGGGACGGAATTGGTCTTCTATTGCTTCAAGTACACCATCCTACAAAATTAACAGATGAACAAATAATTCAATTTTATCATCATGGTATGATTGATTATTTGGAAATCAAGTTAGACAAAAAAACAGAAGATCTCCTCAACCAGCTTGGAGAAAAAATGATTCTAGCAGCAGGAAATATTGCAATAAGGTCGACAACCTCGATCATTGGTTGTAAAATAATTTCCTCATTTCCTTATACAGATTCATATACATACAGACCAGCCAGGAAAAGAATTTTCATTGAACACAAAAACGCATGTTATCATATACAAACATCAATGACAAAAGCTAATATAGAGTTTGCAACTCTACCTTGGTTAAGTCATTCAAATGAAAAGATTCCCGACAGTTTTACACAGTTTATTAAGAAACATCAGGAAACTCCAGAACTTCCTGATTATTTTCAATGGAGAAACTACCAATTGGTAGGTGAAGGACACTACACACAAGTTTACACAAAAACAAATTGGAGAATGCTTCTACCCTTTGCAGAGGAAGGAGACACTTTACAGCTACAGCACATCATAAACCTAGAAGACGAAGATTGTGAACACGAAGACTGTTCGAGTCCACAGTCAATAGACAGCACACATAGAGATTTCTAGAAGATGACGCATGAGATGACGCTAGAAGACACAAGACAAAACACATGACGAAAGCCATGACGTTTCATGGTTCAATTATTCACAGAAAGTTGTTGAAAGATGGCAAAAATTTCAAAGTTAACTTTTGAAATTTATCGTTTATTTTCTTTACTTTAGACTTTATTGAAAATTTTGTCGCCTATTTTCTTTATTTTCTAGACTAGGTAGATAGGCTTTAAGACTTTGATGTATTATCTTTGCCTATATATATGACATTTGTAAATCGTTTGAGATACGAACAACCATTACTAGCAATAATATTATTACTTCAATGGCACACTAAACTCTCTCCACATCTCTTTAGCTCAATTCCCTTAACATCCCAAATTTTCTCCAGTTCTTCATATTATATTCCAACACACACATAAAAAAAAAAAAAAAAAACATTTTCTTCCGCAACCTCTACTTCGCTGTGCATACTCTCATTCATCATTATCCGCTGTGCATATTATTATCCTCTGTAAGTTATGAATTTCCTTTTATTTTAGTTTTATTTTTAGTAACACCACCACCCTCTTTGATATATTTTTTTTTGCATAACAATTTTCGCCACTTTTTATATATAAAAAAATTTCAAAAAAAAAAATTTGTACTGCACATGTGTATGTGTACTACACATCTGTACTACAAAAAAAAAATTTCGAAAATTTTTTTATATAAAAAAACCTGCAATTTTTATAAAAAAAATTGAAAAAAAAATTGGTGTGTTTTTTAGGCTTTTTTTAGTTAGTTTTCGAGTTTTCTCAATAAAAGTGGTTTTTATTTGAACCATCCCCTATATATATATATATAGGGATAGGATCATGAGAAAACTAGAAAACTAACTAAAAAAAGCAAAAAAAACATACCACTTTTTTTTTACAATTTTTTATATATAAAAAAATTTTCAAAAAAAAAAAAATTTTTGTACTGCACATGTGCATTATATGTGTACTACACATGTGCACTATAGTGGAATACAACAAAAGAAGAATTTTTATTTTTTTTATGAAATTTTTTTTCCATGCATAAAAACTAGCGATTTTTTTATAAAAAATTGTAAAAAAAATTGGTATGTTTTTTAGGCTTTTCTAGTTAGTTTTTTAGTTTTCTCATTTAAACTAGTTTTCTCATGATATATATATATATATATGTATATATATAGGGAAAGGTTAATATACAAAAAGGCTTATCATACATCACGTAGGAGACAATGGTAACCGTTGGATCAGGGGTATAATTACGCATGGGACCACATAATCACGCATGGGACCACATGGGACCACATAATCACGCATGGGACTATAATCACGCACGTTCTATGATAATAACGCACGTTATATTTTTTGTCATGTATGTTAATGTAGGTTAAGCCTTGAAGTACATTATACTTTCTCTCTCTCTCTCTCTCTCTCTATATATATATATATATATAGGGTTAGGTTCATGAGTGAACAACATTCTTGTTTGTGAACTGTGTGAACTAATCTTGACCCTTGATTTTGTTTAAGATGATAAGGGGTAGGATTGTCATTAAACATATAAAGTTAATTTTATTTCTTAAATTATATATCAATTTTTATAGAGATTTATCACAATCAACAATCAGTTACCAAACATTACCTTTATCCTTTACCCTTTTTCCACAGATCGCCACCTCTCTTCTGCCGCCGCCGCCGACCACAACCTTATCTACTGTGAATCCATCGATAACATTAAACCCTTCTACTCCCTCCGCTCTCCAGCCATCTGATCAATCAACATTCAGTTACCATCCCTTACCCTTTTTTCACCGATCGCCACATCTCTTCCGCCGCTGACGCCAACCGCAGCCTCATCTACTGTGAATCCACCGATAACATTAAACCCTTCTACTCCCTTCGCTCTCTGGCATCTGATGGTAAAATCAAATACTAATGAATCCCTTAATCCAATATCCTAGACGCAAAATCTGCTCTCGCCAAAGAACAAAAATTGACCCTCCTTTGTTGCTCTCTTAAGTAATCAAGGTACACAATAATGCACGTAATGGTTTCATCTTGCTCTGATTTGTGTCCGATTGTGTTTAGGTTTCTTGGTTTATCCCCTTTTTTTATTCAAGTTGAATCTAGGGTTTGAAGTTTATATTTTGGTACAAAAAAGCTTGAATTGTTGATTTTTTTGTGTTTTAGTTGCTGGTTATAAGTTAATCATGTCTTTTTTGTGTAGATTGTTTTTCCGATTTAGTCTATTTACAGTTAGTTGTACATATATGTATACTCTGTTTTTTGGGTTCATTCGATTATACACATATGTATACTCTTTTTTTTTGGGTTGATAAAAATTTTTCCTTTATGTTATACGCTTGTGTGTTTTGGAGTTATTTTGATGACTTTTTATGCACGTACATGTATGTAACACCTCGAAAATTCACGTCCTATAATGTGTTGACACGTGTCATAAAGTTTAAACGTGTGAAAGAAATATTATGGAAGGACTAAAGTTGACAAACATGGAAAGTATGTGAATATACGTATTCTAAGTGTCAACTGTGAATAAATATAATGTACAATAACCATACACGATGCTCATACCTTCAAACGAATAAATCATGGATCATACGAAGCAAAAAGTGAGTGATTTCAAACTACAGGGACCAAATGTGTCAACATGTTTAATTTATACCTCTGAGTGACCTTTTGACAAACCCGAAGCTTTGTAAATATTAATTATGCTCACGAGAATGCACCATAAAAATTTCATAAAGTTTCGTTAACGTATGAGAAAGTTATGATCAAATTCGTGTGCGAAGCGTTAAAGCGTAAACGTCGAAAATTAGGACTTTTCGGGTGATAATAAAATTACCCGGGGACTTGGCAAAGTGGGTATATGTTTTAAGGCCTTAATAGATCAATTGTGAAGGTTTACCATGCAAGAAATCAGTACCTATTCGAGTTTTGAAGAGCCAAGGACTGAATTGCAAAATAAACAACAAGTTACTGGTCTGCATGTGGCTCGCGCCACGCGAGGGGACCCTCGCGCTACGCGAGGGGTGCCCAGCTCCGCAAAATGTTGCTGTTTGTCTGCCATGGCTGATATGCGCGACCTTTACCCGTTTTTCCACTTCTCCTGGCCCCTAAAACACCCCCTAAGCCTCTAGGACACCTGTTGATCGATTGTGGGCACTAATAGACTTGGTTGTCAATCAAATGTGGTGTGTGGAACCACTATATAAAGCCCTTCAAGTTCACAACTTTTCCTCACACTTTCTCCTGCATTTGTGGATCATTTCTAGAGCTATCAAGCAGCCTCAAGTGATCAATCTCGTGCATAGGACTCTTGTAAGTCTGCTAGTTCTTGTTTAGTTGAGTTTAGCTTGTTTAATTAGCTAAAAGTCAAACCGTCGTAATTACGGTTTGACTTCGAGATTAGTCAATAATGGCTCAGTCATATCTCGAATTAAAAGTAGTTATGAGTTGGTATTTAAGTGGGTAATAAAACCTCAAAAGGGTTTCCCCTGATCACCACTCTAACCAGGTCTAATGTCGGGTCAAACTTTTAATTAAAAAGTCAACATAATGCTTAAAATGTCATTTATGCATAATTAGCTATCTAGAACATGTATAACCTGTTTGATCATTGTTATAACTTAGTAATTAGTGTAAGAACATGTCCAAACATGTTCAACCCGACTATTTCCTGTTTAGACCCGGTTCGGAACCGAAAGTCGCATAGTTTGACTTTCACTTTGACTTTCAGTTCTGACCCGTTTAGGCATATTTTAGAAATGCCTCAGAGCTTTAATTGGACTAGGTTACATGTTAGAACAACCCTCTGTGATTATACACCTCAGTTCATTAGTTATCCAATTAATATGCATGTTTCCGTTAATTGCTCATATGTTGACCGTTATGCCCTTATTACCTTAAAACGTGAATTATGAAAATGTAAAAGTGTAAAAACCTTTGTTACTGATATATAGACTTGCATGCAAAGTTTGACATCAGTTTGACTTGTAGATTAAGAGTTATGCTCGTTATCGCAAAATTAATGCTTTATGTTAATAAAATGGCGTAATTAGCGTATAGCCTAGTTAAACATACTTTTTGGTATCAAATCTTTTACCCACTGATGTAATATATTATTTTGGGATTTTTAAATATTTTTAATTAATTTTAGGCTGAGCATAACTCATAGTCGTAGGCTTAATTCGGTAATTGTCGGTTTTGCCCTTACGGGCCATAAAATGAGTTTTACACATCTAAAAGACTCCAAACCTTTTGCTACTGATTAGTTATGATAAATAAATTATTTTAAGCCTTCTGGAAATATAAAAATATCAGATTTAAGTATCGAACCCGGTAATGGCCTTTAATCGCCTTAATTAGCGTTTTTAGCGCGTAGTATGTTTTAAAATCATATTGGACATACCCGGGTTGATACCTACTGATATAAGAGGCAAATTATAATATTTTAACAGTAAGCAAAGGTTGATAAACTCAGACTTCAGTTTTGAGCTTTTCGGCTTATGTGTAATTACCAAAATACCCCTACGGGGCCTAGTTTGGTTAAAAATGATAAGTTTCACATACATGCTTTAACCTACTGATGTAACTTAGCAAATTGAGTATATTTGCTGATTACATCAGACCTGTAACTCAGATTGTCACTTAAACCCTTTTATAAACTTTTAAATGACCAAACTACCCCTACGGGGCCTAGTTTGGGTTTAAACACATTTCGGGCATAATGAAAGACACCTTACTGATGTCACAACATATTTGAGACATAATTAACTTAGGAAACCTGTATATAGCTCTCATGACTACCCGTCACGCTTATTACGCGTACGGTTCGGTTTATGTAACAAGTTTACATAAATTAGCCGAAACGGGTCAAACCTTAACGGTTTTATCTCAAAATCCAGAATGTGAACAATAAACCCATATTAAACAAGTCTTCAAACTTGTCGGGTCTGAATCACATTCTATCCGGTCTTCGCTTAATCGTGCGTACGAACCGTATCTTGGAACTAGCCGGTCTAAGCTTAAGCTTAATAAAAGACCCGTTAGAATTCTAATAGGTTATATTAAACCTTCGTTCCAGATTAGGAGAAACAGTAAAAGCTACGTGCATTCTGCTTATTGTGATTTATACTTGCATCAGGTAAATACTTTTAACTTATTTTCCCTATACGGGCTTGGGTTACGGTACATTGCGTACCGCTTGATCGAGCATCAAATCTCCACGCTTAGTGGGTAGTTGAATAATTTGATCGGCTCGTTTAAACAGTCTTGTTTACTTTACAGCCTTTGGGGGGTTAATGACCATGTCCCGGATATCCTTGGCATCATCTTACGAGATGGCCGCGACCTGAGCACGGGGTGTAGGCGTACACCGTCCGTGTATAACTCAATGATGTGGTGTGTCTATTGATCTTTAACCCGGACTAGATCCGGGCTACTGAACGCATAAGCAACATGTAATTCGTTCACAAGATTATAATATTAAATAATTCTCCCAAGTTATAAAAATGTTTATGCCATGTGCATCCAAACCAATTTTCAATCATTTTCCAAAATGAGTCAGTTGAATGTATTTACCAGTGTAAACTGACGTATTTTCCCAAAAAGACTGAATGCAGGTACTAAGCGAAATTGGCTGGATTATCTCCTAAGCATCATTAAAAAGCCTCGCAAGCTTAGGATGCCAGAAGTCTGTTGAACCATTAAATGTTATTTTGTTTCGATCCTACTGTGGATAAACACCGGATATTGTGACTTTGATTACAATAAATAAATTCGGTTGTATCTTATTTTAAATTGCTTCCGCTGTGCATTATTATATTGTGTTGTTTGACTATTACGTTGCCAACCACGTCACGATACTCCCCCACCGGGCCCACCGGTGACACGTGGAAATCGGGGTGTGACAGGTTGGTATCAGAGCCAACTGTGAGTGAATTAAACACTAGCCTTTTGTGTTTAATCTCAGTACACAATTGCATATATCTAAACCTTCGAGTCTAGACTTATAACATAGGACAAATTCCACCTTATTCGGTTTTTGTTTTGTCCTTTAAATTTTATATTTTTGTTATTGTTATCTTATGCTTTATTGACAGGACAAAAATGCCTCCAAGATTTTTACGGACACGAGGACGAGGAAAGGGGCCAGTTACAGCCCCCAACGACCACGAAGCTGGACCTTCGCGACGGCGAGCTCCATCCAACACCGAGAGTGACGACCCTCGGGAAAACCGGAGAAACCTGTTCGAGCCGGCCAGACGGTCGGTTTCGCATACTTCAACACCTCCTGCTCTTAATCCGTATGAACCCAATAACCCTCAACCGTCCTACGTACCACTCCAGCGATCCCTATCTCATCATTCATATGGTGACCCCACACCTGTTTTTCGGGGACAGTTTAACCCGGTAGGATTCATACCAGAACCCGTGGGTTTCAACCCACTAGGGCCAGAGGATCACTTCTCTGGCGATCACGATGACAACATGGACGAGGATACGGACCCCGTCATGCCAGCAAGTGGTACTCCGAACCACCCGATAGAGATCTCGGACGGATCTTCGTTTCACGGATCACCCTATGGTGGTCCAGACAGTTTCCAAGCCTTGTTTAATCAGCACGAGTGGTACTATACACCTTCTCACCACTCGTCGTCTCATGGGCAGCAACAGCCGCAGCAGTCACAGCAGCCGCAGCCGCATCATCAAGATTCATCCGAGGATCACCGGTTTGTGGCAGTTACGCCACCACCTCCACCGCCACCAGTTCAACCGCCACCTCCTCAACCGCCAAGGCGTAGGAGAACCGGTGCCCGCATGTCGGTGCGACCAGGGGACTTTCATTTCAGCTCCCCACGTCAGTCGAGTGCTAGTCACTACCCGCCACACCAGGAGGACCCGCAAATGGGTGGACCCTCCAACCCTGCTGTACTACAACCACCGCCGATGGGATTTGATAACCCAATCCCGGCGTATACGAGTGGCATGGGATACAACCCGTTTGAACCCCCAACGCATCACAACTATGGTTACGGGGAGGCTGATCCGTACATGGTAGCAGCGAACTATAACACCCAAGGACCCTATGGGGATCCATGGGAGGTGAGTTACCCGACTCAGGGATACCCTATACCTCCTAGACCCATTATCAGGACGCATTCGCAGCCACCACGGTTTTCTCCCCCAGAAAGGGAGGAAATTCTGCATAGGTTGGAGCAAGTTGAACGGGAAGCTCACGAGGAACGTAGGGAAAGACAAACGTTCTTCCAAGGGTTGGTTAGTTTGATCAAGGGAAAGAACAAGAAGGATCGTTGAATCCTTCCACAGTTATTTTCTCCTGTATTTACTGTTGAGCCCCTGCGTGGGTGTGTTTGTTATGTTGCTTTGAGCCCCTGCGTGGGCATGCTTGTTTATTTGAACCCCTACGTGGGTGTATTGTTAGTGTGAGTCCCTGCGTGGACATGTGTGATATTTAGCCCCTGCGTGGGCATGTGTGTTATTTAACCCCTGTGTGGGTAAGTTTGTAATTTGAAAGACCCGTTTAGGGCAAGTGTGTAATGCTTTGAATAAATAAATGGAATGTTTGTTTTTATAAATTTCATGATTGCCATTTGTGCATATATACTTTATAAATGAAATAAATAAATTAAAATCATTCCTTTTAAATTAATCTGCCTATGTAATTATTTAATTAAGGATCTTAAAGTGTGAAACCTAGCCTCGTGTCAAATATAAGACCGGGCCAAAATGGTAAGACCTGTTTAAAAGATTCAAATCCCTGTTAACATCTTAAAACATGTTAACATTCCTGGCAGAAGTGATTCGTTAAAATCACATGTCATTTATATGTATAAGGATTCTTTAGAAGATTCCAAACCCAATTATATGATCTCTGAATCATGGGTTAAGATCATCAATTAAGATGATCATAATTTACCATACCTGGTAATACGATGCCTACGGGCCCAGCTCACTTCCATATGAGCCAAAAGACAGTGGTAGCTATGACTCCCTGTCTGATAAAGGTAATAAACTAGGTTCAAACCTTAAAAGTCTTGATTCTCTGAAATCATAACTTAAAATTTAAATTGTCCATGTGACTAAGCCTTATGTGCTAATATATATTGTTATTGTTTATGTTTAGGATAAATTTTAATTGAAATCCTAAATTAATACGATTAATAAGTTAACCAAATATGGTCTCTGTTTACCATGGTTAACGAGTTACTCTAAGGGGTAATTCCATAATAAACTCCCAAATAAAATATTGACCTTGTTTTCTGCAACAGTTCAATTCAAATGGCTGAATCAGATGAAATCAATAGCCATCCAGTGGAGCCAAATGAGAACGCCCAGATTACGTTAACGGGTGCTGAATTAAAAGCAATCATAGACGGCGCTGTTACACAGGCTTTGGATAGGCAGTATGAGGAATACAGTGGTACTCGAAGTAGGACCCACTCTGCATCACATTCAAAGCCCAGGACACATTCTGAGGCTCATAGCAAGCCTCCTCCCAAAAAGAATGGACACAAGAAAGATGGTGATGACCGTCAGTCCACCAACCATCAAAGTATCCCATCTCAGCATATAGTACTGCATCAAGAGCCCAGTAACAAGGGTTGCTCCTATAAGTACTTCGTGTCTTGTAAGCCCAGGGATTTTACTGGGGAAAAAGGAGCCGTCGATTGTATGACTTGGCTGGACGAGATGGACACGGTGGTAGATATCAGCGGGTGCGCTGAAAGGGATATAGTTAAGTTTGTGTCACAGTCCTTCAAAGGTGAAGCGTTGGCATGGTGGAGATCTCTGATGGAGGCCTCCGGAAAGATCCCATTGTATAGTATGTCGTGGGATCAATTCATTGCCCTGATCAAGGATAACTTCTGCCCTCAACATGAGGTGGAGAAGATAGAATCTGACTTTCTATCATTGGTGATGAAGAACCTCGACTGTCAAGCTTACCTGACAAGCTTCAATACGCTGTCCCGGTTGGTTCCCTACCTGGTAACCCCGGAACCAAAAAGAATCACTCGCTTTATTGGTGGTTTAGAACCCGAGATCAAGGCCAGTGTAAAAGCTTCTCGGCCAGTTACCTTCAGGTCTGTAACTGACCTTTCCTTATCCCTCACTCTGGATGCGGTCCGACAGAGATCGCTGAGGAATAAGGAGGCCGAGAAGAGGAAGCGTGAAGATGATGGTTCGCGAAGGTCGAATAAGAAACACCATGGGAACGGTGATAACAAGAAGGGATCTGAGTCGAGGAAGGATGGGCATAAGTCTGATGAGAAGCCCAAGTGTAAAATTTGCAAGAAGCAGCACTATGGAAAGTGCAGACTAGAGTCGAGCTCTCAGACTCAGTCAAAATCCTTTGCTTGTGGAATTTGCAAGTCCACGGATCATAAAACCCTGGATTGCAAAAAGATAAAAGACGCAACGTGTTACCGTTGCAATGAGAAGGGGCACATCAAAACCAACTGCCCGAAATACAACAAGAAGCCTGAGGAGGCTAAGAAGACTAATGCCAGAGTCTTCAGAATGGACGCGAAAGAAGCTGTGCAGGACGATAATGTCATAACAGGTACCTTCCTTGTAAATGATGTCTTTGCAAGAGTACTTTTTGATTCAGGCGCAGATAAGTCTTTCGTAGATCATAAGTTTTGCAAATTGTTGAATTTACCTGTCAAAACCCTAAGCGTAAACTATGAGGTAGAGTTAGCAGATGGTACCATAGAAACCGTCTCTACTGTGTTAGATGGATGTGTTATATCCATTAAGAACCATTCTTTCCCTCTGTCTCTACTTCCGTTTAAATTGGCTGGTTTTGACATAGTTCTGGGTATGGACTGGTTATCTCATAACCAGGCCCAAATTGTCTGCAACCAGAAACAAGTGGTAATAAAGACTCCGTCTGGTGAATCACTTACCATTCGGGGAGATACCCAGTATGGGCTGCCTGAGCAGGTGACTATGCTCAAGGCTTCCAAGTGTTTGAAGAAGGGGTGTGTCATTTACATGGCGCAAGTGATTATTGAAGAACCTAAACTGAAGTTAGAAGACATCCCTGTCATTTCTGAATACCCAGAAGTGTTTCCTGAAGATCTACCTGGTTTACCACCAGATAGACAAGTGGAGTTCAGGATCGATATCATCCCCGGAGCAGCACCTGTTGCAAGAGCACCATACAGATTGGCACCCACAGAAATGAAGGAGTTGCGGACGCAGCTAGATGAATTGCTGGCTAAAGGTTTCATTAGACCTAGTTCATCTCCTTGGGGAGCGCCAATCTTGTTTGTCAAGAAGAAGGATGGGTCGATGCGCCTGTGCATCGACTATCGTGAGCTTAATAAAGTCACGATCAAGAATAGGTATCCGTTGCCAAGAATCGACGATTTGTTCGATCAGCTTCAAGGGGCAAGTTACTTCTCGAAGATTGATTTGAGGTCAGGCTACCATCAATTGAAGGTCAAAGATGAAGACGTGCACAAGACTGCATTTAGGACTCGTTACAATCACTACGAGTTCCTAGTGATGCCTTTTGGGCTCACTAATGCACCAGCCGCGTTCATGGATCTCATGAATCGTGTCTGCAAGCCTTACTTAGATAAATTTGTTATCGTCTTCATCGATGACATCCTCATTTATTCTAAGAATCAAGCTGACCATAAGAAACACCTTCGTTGTATTCTCAAACTCCTGCATCAGGAGAAGCTCTATGCCAAATTCTCCAAGTGCGAATTTTGGCTTCGAGAGGTCCAATTTCTTGGACATGTGGTCAGTGAGCGTGGTATCCAGGTGGATCCCGCTAAAGTTGAAGCCGTAATGAACTGGCAAGAGCCAAAAACGCCTACTGAAATTCGTAGCTTCCTGGGATTGGCAGGATATTACAGGCGTTTCATTGAAATTTTTTCAAGGATTGCTGCACCCCTAACCTCCTTAACTAAGAAGAAGGTTAAGTTTGTTTGGGGCCCTAAGCAGCAAGAATCCTTTGATATTCTGAAGCAAAAGTTGAGCAACGCCCCAGTACTAACACTGCCAGATGGAATAGAAGAATTTGTGGTTTATTGTGATGCTTCGCACACTGGCATGGGGTGTGTGCTTATGCAGAAAGGCAAGGTGATTGCCTATGCATCAAGACAACTGAAAGTGCATGAAAAGAATTACACCACCCATGACTTGGAGTTGGGTGCCGTTGTATTCGCACTGAAGCTTTGGAGGCACTATCTTTATGGTGTCAAATGTGTGATTTATTCTGATCACAAGAGCCTCCAACATCTGTTTAATCAGAAAGAATTAAACATGAGGCAACGCCGTTGGATGGAGACCTTGAATGACTATGATTGTGAAATCAAGTACCATCCCGGCAAGGCGAATGTAGTCGCCGATGCCTTGAGTCGGAAGGAAAGGATTAAGCCCATTCGAATTAATGCCAAACGCATGGAGATAAAGAATAATTTGATGGAAAGGTTGTTACTTGCACAGAAGGAAGCTGTGTTAGAAGCTAACTATCCTGGTGAAAAGTTAGGAGTGACTTAGGAGCAGTTAACTCTTAGCAAGGACGAAATTTTACGATTAAACGGACGAATATGGGTTCCAATTTATGGAGGACTTCGAGATGTCATCCTCCAGGAAGCCCATAGTTCCAAATACTCCGTTCATCCTGGAGCTGATAAGATGTACCAGGATTTGAAGGCAAATTATTGGTGGATAGGCTTGAAAAAGTCTGTAGCCGCCCATGTAGCAAAATGCTTGACATGTGCGCAAGTCAAAGCTGAGCATCAGAAACCGTCAGGTTTGCTACAACAGCCTGAACTTCCTACGTGGAAGTGGGAAATGGTAACTATGGATTTTAGTACCAAGTTACCCAAGACAAGGAAAGGCAATGATACAATATGGGTTATAGTTGACAGACTGACTAAGTCAGCTCATTTTCTACCCATCAAGGAGACTTATAGCTCCGATATGTTAGCCCAGTTATATGTTGATAAGATTGTAGCCTTACATGGCATACCTGTAGCTATTATCTCTGATAGAGATACTAGGTACACGTCACACTTTTGGAAGAGCTTCCAGCAATCTTTGGGCACACGTTTGAACTTTAGTACGGCTTACCATCCTCAGACTGACGGTCAGAGTGAGCGTACTATTCAAACGTTGGAAGACATGCTACGTGCATGTGCGATCGATTTGGGAGGTAGCTGGGATAAGAACCTACCATTGATCGAATTCTCCTACAACAATAGCTACCATACCAGCATTAAGGCTGCGCCTTTTGAGGCATTATACGGTAGAAAGTGTAGATCGCCACTTTGTTGGGCGGAAGTTGGAGAAGTCCAGTTATCAGGACCAGAGATAGTGTTCGAAACGACGGACAAGATTGTCCAGATTCGTGAAAATCTCAAAGCTGCCCGGGATAGGCAGAAGAGTTACGCCGATCCAAGTCGTAAGGATTTTCATTTTGAAGTAGGTGACAAAGTCCTACTTAAAGTGTCACCATGGAAAGGGGTGATGCGGTTTGGTAAGAAAGGCAAACTAAGCCCGAGATACATAGGACCTTTCGAGGTTATCGAACGTGTCGGGTCAGTTGCCTACAAGTTGAACTTACCAGAAGAGCTTAGTGGAATTCACAATGTGTTCCACATCTGCAATCTGAAGAAGTGTTTCGTTGACGAATCACTGGTTATACCACATACAGATGTGCATATAGACGCGAGCATAAAATTTGTTGAAAAACCTTTGTCGATTGAAGATCGACAAGTAAGAAAGCTTCAAAGGAAGCATATACCTTTTGTAAAGGTCAAATGGGATGCCCGTAGAGGTCCCGAATACACGTGGGAGGTTGAATCCACGATGAAAGAAAAGTACCCTTACTTATTTCAGTAAATCTCGGGTCGAGATTTATTTTAAGGGGGTGAGGATGTAACACCTCAAAAATTCACGTCCTATAATGTGTTGACACGTGTCATAAAGTTTAAACGTGTGAAAGAAATATTATGGAAGGACTAAAGTTGACAAACATGGAAAGTATGTGAATATACGTATTCTAAGTGTCAACTGTGAATAAATATAATGTACAATAACCATACACGATGCTCATACCTTCAAACGAATAAATCATGGATCATACGAAGCTAAAAGTGAGTGATTTCAAACTACAGGGACCAAATGTGTCAACATGTTTAATTTATACCTCTGAGTGACCTTTTGACAAACCCGAAGCTTTGTAAATATTAATTATGCTCACGAGAATGCACCATAAAAATTTCATAAAGTTTCGTTAACGTATGAGAAAGTTATGATCAAATTCGTGTGCGAAGCGTTAAAGCGTAAACGTCGAAAATTAGGACTTTTCGGGTGATAATAAAATTACCCGGGGACTTGGCAAAGTGGGTATATGTTTTAAGGCCTTAATAGATCAATTGTGAAGGTTTACCATGCAAGAAATCAGTACCTATTCGAGTTTTGAAGAGCCAAGGACTGAATTGCAAAATAAACAACAAGTTGCTGGTCTGCATGTGGCTCGCGCCACGCGAGGGGACCCTCGCGCTACGCGAGGGGTGCCCAGCTCCGCAAAATGTTGCTGTTTGTCTGCCATGGCTGATATGCGCGACCTTTACCCGTTTTTCCACTTCTCCTGGCCCCTAAAACACCCCCTAAGCCTCTAGGACACCTGTTGATCGATTGTGGGCACTAATAGACTTGGTTGTCAATCAAATGTGGTGTGTGGAACCACTATATAAAGCCCTTCAAGTTCACAACTTTTCCTCACACTTTCTCCTGCATTTGTGGATCATTTCTGGAGCTATCAAGCAGCCTCAAGTGATCAATCTCGTGCATAGGACTCTTGTAAGTCTGCTAGTTCTTGTTTAGTTGAGTTTAGCTTGTTTAATTAGCTAAAAGTCAAACCGTCGTAATTACGGTTTGACTTCGAGATTAGTCAATAATGGCTCAGTCATATCTCGAATTAAAAGTAGTTATGAGTTGGTATTTAAGTGGGTAATAAAACCTCAAAAGGGTTTCCCCTGATCACCACTCTAACCAGGTCTAATGTCGGGTCAAACTTTTAATTAAAAAGTCAACATAATGCTTAAAATGTCATTTATGCATAATTAGCTATCTAGAACATGTATAACCTGTTTGATCATTGTTATAACTTAGTAATTAGTGTAAGAACATGTCCAAACATGTTCAACCCGACTATTTCCTGTTTAGACCCGGTTCGGAACCGAAAGTCGCATAGTTTGACTTTCACTTTGACTTTCAGTTCTGACCCGTTTAGGCATATTTTAGAAATGCCTCAGAGCTTTAATTGGACTAGGTTACATGTTAGAACAACCCTCTGTGATTATACACCTCAGTTCATTAGTTATCCAATTAATATGCATGTTTCCGTTAATTGCTCATATGTTGACCGTTATGCCCTTATTACCTTAAAACGTGAATTATGAAAATGTAAAAGTGTAAAAACCTTTGTTACTGATATATAGACTTGCATGCAAAGTTTGACATCAGTTTGACTTGTAGATTAAGAGTTATGCTCGTTATCGCAAAATTAATGCTTTATGTTAATAAAATGGCGTAATTAGCGTATAGCCTAGTTAAACATACTTTTTGGTATCAAATCTTTTACCCACTGATGTAATATATTATTTTGGGATTTTTAAATATTTTTAATTAATTTTAGGCTGAGCATAACTCATAGTCGTAGGCTTAATTCGGTAATTGTCGGTTTTGCCCTTACGGGCCATAAAATGAGTTTTACACATCTAAAAGACTCCAAACCTTTTGCTACTGATTAGTTATGATAAATAAATTATTTTAAGCCTTCTGGAAATATAAAAATATCAGATTTAAGTATCGAACCCGGTAATGGCCTTTAATCGCCTTAATTAGCGTTTTTAGCGCGTAGTATGTTTTAAAATCATATTGGACATACCCGGGTTGATACCTACTGATATAAGAGGCAAATTATAATATTTTAACAGTAAGCAAAGGTTGATAAACTCAGACTTCAGTTTTGAGCTTTTCGGCTTATGTGTAATTACCAAAATACCCCTACGGGGCCTAGTTTGGTTAAAAATGATAAGTTTCACATACATGCTTTAACCTACTGATGTAACTTAGCAAATTGAGTATATTTGCTGATTACATCAGACCTGTAACTCAGATTGTCACTTAAACCCTTTTATAAACTTTTAAATGACCAAACTACCCCTACGGGGCCTAGTTTGGGTTTAAACACATTTCGGGCATAATGAAAGACACCTTACTGATGTCACAACATATTTGAGACATAATTAACTTAGGAAACCTGTATATAGCTCTCATGACTACCCGTCACGCTTATTACGCGTACGGTTCGGTTTATGTAACAAGTTTACATAAATTAGCCGAAACGGGTCAAACCTTAACAATTTTATCTCAAAATCCAGAATGTGAACAATAAACCCATATTAAACAAGTCTTCAAACTTGTCGGGTCTGAATCACATTCTATCCGGTCTTCGCTTAATCGTGCGTACGAACCGTATCTTGGAACTAGCCGGTCTAAGCTTAAGCTTAATAAAAGACCCGTTAGAATTCTAATAGGTTATATTAAACCTTCGTTCCAGATTAGGAGAAACAGTAAAAGCTACGTGCATTCTGCTTATTGTGATTTATACTTGCATCAGGTAAATACTTTTAACTTATTTTCCCTATACGGGCTTGGGTTACGATACATAGCGTACCGCTTGATCGAGCATCAAATCTCCACGCTTAGTGGGTAGTTGAATAATTTGATCGGCTCGTTTAAACAGTCTTGTTTACTTTACAGCCTTTGGGGGGTTAATGACCATGTCCCGGATATCCTTGGCATCATCTTACGAGATGGCCGCGACCTGAGCACGGGGTGTAGGCGTACACCGTCCGTGTATAACTCAATGATGTGGTGTGTCTATTGATCTTTAACCCGGACTAGATCCGGGCTACTGAACGCATAAGTAACATGTAATTCGTTCACAAGATTATAATATTAAATAATTCTCCCAAGTTATAAAAATGTTTATGCCATGTGCATCCAAACCAATTTTCAATCATTTTCCAAAATGAGTCAGTTGAATGTATTTACCAGTGTAAACTGACGTATTTTCCCAAAAAGACTGAATGCAGGTACTAAGCGAAATTGGCTGGATTATCTCCTAAGCATCATTAAAAAGCCTCGCAAGCTTAGGATGCCAGAAGTCTGTTGAACCATTAAATGTTATTTTGTTTCGATCCTACTGTGGATAAACACCGGATATTGTGACTTTGATTACAATAAATAAATTCGGTTGTATCTTATTTTAAATTGCTTCCGCTGTGCATTATTATATTGTGTTGTTTGACTATTACGTTGCCAACCACGTCACGATACTCCCCCACCGGGCCCACCGGTGACACGTGGAAATCGGGGTGTGACAATGTATTTAAGAAATACGAAAGATTAAAAAAATGAACGATTTAGGTTTGTTCGTTTTGTTCTTGCAATAATTTAGTGTTATGATATAGGTTTGTTTTTATGTATCTTTGTTTGTGAGAATCTAGATATACTGATTAGTATAGCATTGTAGTTTCATTCAATAAGATGGGAAAAGATCAAATAGGAAGTTTATTTTGGCTAGGAAGGATAGGAAGCAATAGGATTATGACATGTGGCAAATTTTAAAATAAAGAGAAAGGGTATTTTAGTCAATCACATCCTTTCTTCTTCCTTCTTCTCCCCAGTTACTTCAAAACCCACCATTTTCAAAAGCCACCATCTCCAACATTTTCTTCACTTACTATCTCAATAATCACTACATTAAAGTGCGATTTTCGTCATCAATCAATGATTCAAACACCCGATCAACGTGTTCTTCAGCTTTTTTTTTTTTTTTTGAAGAAAACCCAGTTTAATTTCATTGAAAATCTCGTTTTTTCCCATGATTTTGAAGATAATCACTCGATCCGTTCGATTCAATCGCTGATAAGTGTTTCTATCATTCAAATTTCGTCAATCGATGAAGAAATCGGTTTCGATCCATGTAAGAAATTCTTTAATTTCATTTTCAAGATCTGGGTTTTTGATTTAGTCATTGCGTTTTACGATATTGGCGGGGGTCCGGGGGAGGCAGCCCCTGGCAGGGTCCAAGGGGCAGAGCCCCTGGCTCTGGAAATTGCCTCTGGAAAACTGCATTCGTAGACAGTTTTATGCCATTGCGTTTTAGAACTGCATTCCTGGTTCAGAGAATTCACAGACAAAACTGTTGTCCTGGTTCAATGCGTTTTAGAGAGAACACTTTCTTTGGTGTTTTTAGGCCATCGCGTTTTAGAACTAAGACATTTTTATGTGTTTTCTGGCCATTGCGTTTTAGAAAAAACACATTTTGAAGTGTTTTTAGTCATTGCATTTTAGGTAAAACACATTTTTAGGTGTTTTCAGTCCATTGCGTTTTAGAGAGAACACTTTCTTTTGTTTTTTTAGGCCATTGCGTTTTAGAAATGAGACATTTTTAAGTGTTTTCTGGCCATTGCGTTTTATAAATAAGACATTTCTTTGTGTTTTTTGTGCATTGCGTTTTAGGTAAAACACATTTTTATGTGTTTTCAGTCCATTGCGTTTTAGAAAACAGACATTTTAAGTGTTTTCTGGCCATTGCGTTTTAGAAATAAGACATGTGTTTGTGTTTTTGGTGCATTGCGTTTTAGGTAAAACACATTTTTATGTGTTTTCAGTCCATTGCGTTTTAGAAAAATGACATTTTTTAGGTTTTTTTTTTCATTGCGTTTTACGCAACTGGGTTTTCAAAAAAAATTCGAAAATATAGCAATAGTATACTCGTTTTAAAGATAAAAAAGCGTTTTTTTTGGTGCAATTTTTATAAAAAAAATAATGTCGTATGAAAGAGTTATTAACGTTTAAAAAATGGGGGGGAATTGGAGGAGAGAGAAACTATTGCCTTGGATTGACTAGAATGCCCCTAAACAAACTCACGCGCCTCTTTTCTTCTGTTCAATTTCCATCATTTAATCTTAGCCCTTCATTAGCTAAATTGTCACACCCCGAGTTTCCACGTGTCACCGGTGGGCCCGGTGGGGATTATCGTGACGTAGTTGATAACATCATAGTCAAACAACACAATATATAAATGCACAGCGGAAGCAAAAGATAATAATATTACAATCCGAATGTAACGTAATATCCAGGTATTACAACGGAAAGTAAAGGATCCACAGGCGGATCTTAAAATACAAATATTGTTCAACAGACTTTAGACGCCTAGAACTTGCAAGATTCCTTATTAACGTCCTGAGCAGCTTCCAGCCTATTACGTACTTGTACCTGTCACTTAGACTTTGGAAAATACGTCAGTTTTCACTGGTAAATACACTCAACTGACTCATTTGAAAAGAGTTTAAGAAAATTGGTTTGAATGCACTACGGCACAAAATATGTTGACACTTTGATTAAGATGCACAAGGCAAAATTAATCTTTTATACTTGGGACAAACTATATCTCATGTTATCAGTTTTACATAACTTGCTCTACATACGGGGCCCGGTTCTATGCCGGTTCAAGATTAACCGACACACCACTATTCCCTTATTGGGAATCCCTTATTGGGTATAATCAATTAATAAGCATATAGCATCTGTCAGTTGTATGCCTACACCCCGTGCTTAGGTCGTGGCCATTGCATTTAATGAGTCAAGGATATCCAGGACACGGTCGCATTAACCCCCAATGTTTCAGTCAAGCAATACGAATTAAAAACAGGTTATTTGGATTTCCCGACTCATTGGTCTTCGAATCCCATACCTGACCATGCGGTATTTATATTACCGTATCCCAAGCCCGTAATAGGGAAAATAAGTTAAGAGTATTTACCTGAGCTAGCTCCTGTCTTAAATAGCAAGAATTATAATAACTCAGCCGTATTCACTTAAGTAAGCGTAGGTACAATTTACCAGAAGGCTCTAGTCTGGAATGATGGTATAAATAACCAATTAGAATACTAACGGGTCTTTAATTAAGCCTAAACTTAGACCGGTTAGTTTTAAGGAAATATACGGTTCAAACGCATGATTAAGCGAAGACCGGAATAGAATGTGTTTTAGATCCAACAAGTATGAAGACTTGTATAAAATGGGTAACCTAAATACATTCTGGAGTTTGAAATGAAAATGATAAGGTTTGACCCGTTTCGGCTAATTTATGCAAACTAGTTACATAAACCGAACCGAACGCGAAAAGGGCGTTACGGGTAACCATAAGAGTCACATGCAAGTTCCCTGATTTAATATGCCTTAATTATGTTATAATATCAGTAAGATATTTTCTATTATGCCCAAATCGGATATAAACTCACATTATGCCTCGTAAGGGCATTTTGGTCATTTAAAAGATTATTAAAAGAGTTTATTTGTAAATCTGAGTCACGGGTCTGATTTATACAGTAGGTATACTAATTTTAACATATTATAACAGTAGGGTATGACCCATATGTGAAACTTATCATTTAAAACCAAACTATGCACCTTAGGGGTATTTTGGTAATTTCACAAGGGCTTAAAAGGTCAAAACTGGAAACCTGAGTTCAAAAACTTTTACTTACTGTTATTATCTCAAAATATACTAAAAACATCAGTAGGTATTAACCTTATATGTTTAATATGGTTATAGTACATACTAAGCGTTAAAAACGCTTAAAAAGGCGATTTAGAGCCGTTTCCGGGTTTTTAATAGAAAGCTGATATTTTTATATTTCCAGAATGCTCAAAATATTTTATTTATCAAATAAAATCAGTAGAAAAAGGTTTGGGATCAAAAGGATTTATAAAACTCATTTTATGGCTTAAAAGGGCAAAATCGGTATTTACCGAATTAAACTTAGAGACCTATGATATGATCAGCCAAAAATTAAATAAAAATCTTTAAAAATCCCAAAATATTATATAATATCATTGGGTAAAAAGTTTGATATCAAAAAGTGGGTTTAAATAGGTTATATGCTAATTACGCCGTTTAAGTAACATAAAGCTTTCAAATTACGATATTGAGCATAACTCTTAATCTAGACCTCAAACTGATATCAAATTTTAGGTGCAAGTTTATAAATCAGCAAAAAATGTTTCTACTCTTTCACTTTTTCAAAAATCACATTTTATAGTCAAAAGGGCATAATAGTCGACATTTAAGCATAAATCGGAAACATGCATATGAATCGGTTAAGTATTGAACCAAGTTGTAAAATCTCAGAGAGTTATACTTATATGAAACCTGGTCCAAAATGAGCTCTAAGGCAGATCTTAAACAAGGTTAATCAGGTCATATTTGAGAGTCAAAGCATTAGTCAAACTGTTAGACTTTTGATTCAAAACAAGCAATTACACCAAAGTGATCAGTTTGACATGTTCTTGTAACATTTACCAAATTATTTAAGTGACAAAACATGATCCATAACCTCTATATTAGCAGTTTTGATTAATTTAAGAATCTGCCCAGTTTGACTTTTAGATTACTAACTTTGACTTATCAAATAGACTAGAATTCGCGGAAATCAGAAAGCATGATCCTAATGGATTATAACCAACTTGATTACCATCATAAAACAAGATTCAATTGGACTTTTTGCTGATCAATTCATGATCAAATCAGAAAGTCAAACAGAAGTCAAAATATAGTGTTCTTGGCTAGATTAAACCATGAACAAGAATCAAAACATGATTGGAATACTTACAATCACTGAATGAAAGATCAAGAACACCAGAAAGATCCAAGATGGTTGTGCAAATCGGATTGGAACATGTTTGAGTGTTTGAAGGTTGCAAAAATTTATAAAAATGAAGGATATGTGGTGTTCTATAGGATTCTTGGAACGAATCGAATCACAACAGGTTTCGGGTGGTTTAAACATACTATGGGCAGCCTCTAGTATCGATCTTGTGGTATTAGAAACCAGTTTGGTCATGAAAACAGCAACGAACAGGATGTTAATAGCTGTTTTCCACTTCTGATGAACTCATGCGGCCTGCCTGAGAATACCCAGGCCTGTACGCGGGCCGCCTGCAGGTTTATAACAGCAAGCACAGTTCCAGAATTGGCAGAAATGGTCCCTGTGATCTTTAAGGTCATTTAAGGCACGTTTAAGGCCCGTTAACCTCAATTTAAGGCTCCATCATGAAGTTTAAACATATGGGACATGAAACATGTTCAAAAACATGTCGGATGTCGGTTCGTTTGGCCGTACGGTCACGTTGTTTGTCTATTTACGACGAAACACGAACGGACGCTAAAAACGAACCAAACGACGCGACGAAAGGAATTTTATCAAGGCGATCACTAAAATAAAATATTTTAGTGCTTACATAAATTTTTGGGTGTCCGGGGATATTCAGATTGTGAGATATGCGCGAAAATGCAAACTTGTGCACTTTTTGACACTTTTAGTCCCTGGTGGACTTGAAAGTTTATTTTTGCGCACCAAACACCTCTAAGCCTATATCTAAACTATAGAAATGATAATTAGGGCATGTTTAACTTATGGAAAATTTCCGGAAGGTCCGTTACCGTACGAATCGACATACTTTTGCAGTTTGACGCAAATAGTCCTTAAATTGCGCAAAGTAGCGCGAATTGCCGATTAATGTTATACAAGCCTTCCATGGCCCATATTTATCCTTCCCAAGCATATAATTAAATATTAATATGCTCTCGTTCGCTTAGATGGTCACCGAAAGGCATAGATTCAAAAGTTGACGCTTTAGGTCCCTCTATTGCGCAAACTTGCGCATTTCATCATTTAATAGTATTGAAGCCTCATCTAATCCATATTAGACATTCTTGAAAGTATTATTAAATATCACGATGCTTCGGATTCGCTAAAAGGTCATTCAGAGGTATTAATTAAACATATTGACACTTTTAGCCCCTCTAACTTGCAAAGTTGCGCGTAACTTTACTTATAGGCATAAAAACCTTAGATGGCCATTATTTGGCATTCCCGAGAGTATAATTAAATATTATTAAGCTCCCGGTTTGTTAGAAGGTCACTCAGAGGTAAGAATTAACATGTTGACGCTTTTAACCCTTTATTGCGCAAACTTTCAATTAATTTTGCAAACGGCTACACTTAATCTTCAAGTGGCACATTTGTGAATATAAACATCGTAAGAAACTTATTTTAGGCATGTTAACACTTCCAGTCCTTTCATAATCAAAGTTTTCGATTTTTCGAAAAATTAGTCCCTCAAATTTACTATTTGACTTCATTAGGGTTTATTACACGTGTCAATACATCATTGGACGTGATTTTACGAGGTGTTACATAAATGGATGGTCAATATCACTTCCTAGCCAAATAAACTTCCTATTGTATCTCCACCCTAGATATGTAATATAAAGTTAAGTGGTTGATAATATTATCTTGTGGACACAGGTGAGAATTCTTATGAAGGAGTCATACTGGGTCAAAGGAGCGGGATCAGTTGTGATTGTTGACCAGGTAAAATTTATAACATATATGTGTCATGTGCGTGATTAATGTGTTAACTTAGTGTCTATTTTGATGCTTATGTGGATATCAAATTCTATGATGTGCAGGACCCAAAAACTCGGTACCACATTGTTGTGAGGTTTAACAAAGTGAACTATGCAAACGTCTTAACCAACAACTATGCATTGGATGAGATCCAAGAAGTTTAGAATGAGTTTCTTGATCATGTTGTGATTGTAGAATGCCTCACATTTTAATCTTTTGTGACATATTTATCAATGAATTTGTATTATATTCTATGTGTGTTTCTTAGGCTCCTATATAAATGGTTTTACTGAGTCAAACCCAAGTGAGATTCAGTCCCATAAACAATTTTAACCGTAATTGTAACTGAAAAGCAAAAAGAGAATCAACAAAATGACACATGTCGCCACTAAAGGATGGTCGTTGATGGTCAAAAAAGTGCCGCTAATGCTGCAAGTCGCCACAAACTCAATATACAAAATCCCAGTCGAGATATCTTTTAACGATTAAACATCATACATAGGCCATCAAAACGTCCAAAACACCAAAAAAAAAAAAAAACACAATGCAGCAAATAAAAACTCGAATTGTGCATCACAAACATAGTTTCACCAATAAAAACCGTCTACCGACTTCTAAACAAAGTATCTAGCAACGTTTTATAAACTAGCCTCACAATTGTTATTGTCTACCATGAAAATATAAGCATCAAAAGTCTTTGTTCATGTTGTGATATGCATCCACTTCTGCCAATATTCTTTCACGACGCTTATTTTCATATGAACATACTATTTTAGCAACATATTTTTTCCGTAACCGTGTCAAACATGCCTTCTAAATCCTTCTGAACTTTTCCACACGCTCAGCATCGTCATATCCAGCTCTATTCCACCTTTGGTTTGAAACACCATTTGCCTGCACATGCTCCATAAAATTAAACCTTGTAATGTCACAATAATACTTATGGATAATACAGTTTATACTCTGGTGTACACTGATATGTTCACCTGTGTACAAAAGTATGTACACATGTGCACAACAGTTCATTACATAAGTGTACACTATCTTTAAACCTTATGTACAGTATGTACATAAGTCCTTAATAATCCAATTAGTTAATATATTAGCATCCCCATTACCTAAACCCCAAAATATTTAAAAAAGTAATAGATAATCCAAAATTGGTATAAGTTTGTGATTATAACATCAAATTTTCCATTTGCTAAAACTTCCTCAGCAAAATGAGCATTTTTCTCTTTTCCTTTTGGCCCAACGCCTTGTTGATTTAGTAAAACTATAATATAAAATAGCACTGTCACACCCCAACCGATGGCGGAATCATCGGGGCGCGGCACTAGGCGAATCAGGTTGCTCAGGAGAATCCATAACAACTATTTTGCGACAATAATTAAAGCGTTCATTATCCCATACTAATAAACAATTACAATCACATAAGTCGTCACATATTACATGTTCTCTCGAACAATACAAATCCGACAACCTAGATTTTAGTTGAGTTTCTAGACTTCCTAGCTTGATTTGATGTAGACTGCGGCTAAACCTGCAACATACGTTAAAAATAAGTCAATACAAAAGTATTGGCGAGTATACAGGTTTGATATGTAATAGCGTAGTAGATTAAAAGTGCTGCGAATTTCTACACACATAAACAGGATACACGACATATATACTCAAAAAACCGATACTACCAGCTAAGTCCTCGAGTTGCGATTGCGATTGCTAACTAGACCCCGTCGGGTGCAATAGTACTATACTAGTCATGGTAGGACGTCGCGAGTATAAGTCCTAGAACATATGTAACTAGCATCTCGTATAGCTATGCATGTCAGTCATTCGCATGTGATAAATAGTTTTAGCATTTGATGTGATTCGATTTGATAGAAACGTATGTTACACCCAAAAGTGCATAAGCAAAAAGGGTTCAAGTATACTCAAAGTGCGTGTCCAACAAATAAACACGATCTGATTGAATGGTTGAAAGTGTCGGATCAGCATGTGTACGGGAACAGATGCATAAGTATTGCTCAGGGCTGCAAGGTCAGAATCAGCGTGCCGAATAGGGTAAAAGTGGGTTAAGTGTTGTGGCAGTGCATCCTGTCGGATGGTCATCCTGTCGGAGCGCCATCCTGTCGGAGCGCCGTCCTGTCGGAACGCCATCCTATCGGATGAGTTAGTTTCCCAACTTTCTATTCGTTTGATGCATTTTGTTGCGTTAGTTGTTGTAAGTACATTAAGCATTTCAGCGAGATAAATAGTATCGTGTTACGTTGTGTTTCGGTGCGATAGTCGAATTGCGCGTGCTCGCGAGTGCGTGTTTCAACAAGTTTTAAATACCCATATGTTTTAATATAATGTACTTTAATAGGTCATAGCATAAGTAACTGCGTTTTGAGTTCACGTTGCATTGCGTTGAGCTATAGCGAATAGTGCAATAGTGTACGCATTAGCATTATAAACGTATGCATTGTGATATAGTGTGTGTGAAAATATGCGAAATAGCGTTGTAAGCATTATAGTTTACATTATGATTTGAATCTCTGGTGCTAGGCGTAACGAGTGTAACGAGTAATAAAAACGCACGAACGTGCGGGTTGTTACAGTCTCCCCTGCTTTAGGAAATTTCATCCCGAAATTAATCAACAAGGAGGGTCGCGAGTATTGATGCAAGTGAGGAAGCGATAAGGAGCGATGAGATAGAGAGCGATCGATTGAGAGTTGACGAGCGAGAGCATTACGAAGACGATACGAAAGTGGCGAGTACAGGGATTCGCATAACACAGGATGATGATACACACAAAAGGCAATCCGAAACGTTTTGAATTTCGAAAAGGCTTGATCAATTTTGGCGTGGGGGTTTTAAAATTCTCTCACAGTGCGGCATTGAACTGTATCGATGTCCACACCAGCGCTGTAAGAGTAGTTTGTAAGGAAATAAAAGATAAAATCGTTTTACAAAATTTCCTCGCCACGCGGCGTTGACTTGACTCGATTGTCACATCTCGTTTACAAGAAAATATTGTTTTGCTTAAAGGTTTTGATCAAAATTTTAAGGGAAAAAATTATTTTCATAAAAAGTTTTATTAATATCAAAGTTTTAAATTTTAAAATCGGCCCCACATGGCACCTTTTCACGAAAGTTCGACAATATGGCTAAAACACTTATATATAGGAAGTACCAGCGGCGTATCCACCATGTTTTACCCTTATGGCTTTTGTCTCGTGAAGCGGTGTCATGTGTGTCGATATAGTACTGATAGATTTTCGATACCTCGATCCAAGCGAAAAATGGTTGGACCAAGTTTAGGAGAGGATTCGGGAAAACTGAGTGATGAAGTCGTTTACGAACTCAGTTCAGCGGTGTAAGCGAGAGGGATAGCGGTGAGCGATAAGCGATAACACAACACAAAGATAAACATAACACAACAAACGATGACGATGGCGATACGCGAAAAGCGATAAGCGATGAGTGATAGCGACAAACGTCAAGCGATAAGCGACGATTGTTGCGTTGCAAGCGATGGAGATATGTGTGATTAATGTGATTCGATTGGATTGACCAACACCACAAAATTGAACTAACATTAGTGTAACAACTCTCATTAAAAGTACTAATTCTTAACTTATTTTGTCCAATAGGAAACCCTAAATGAGACCCCTAAGTAATTCTGCATAATCCCTGAAATTTTCAAAATAATCGGAATCAGGATCAGGACCCCTAAAACTCAGGGGGGTAAACCCTAGTTGGTATTATCTAAACAGTTTTACGTGTATAATGAAATTTGACGAACGACCAACTCAGCAAGGCTACTTAGACACGGGGCTACCCTATGGTAGGGTAGTACCCCTCGCGCCACGCGAGGGGTCGGTTTTTCAGCTATAAGTAGTAGACTTTGGAACTTGCAATTTCGCGTTGGTTTGACGTAGAAATTCAATTCGTACACTAAGATATCGTAGAAACAGTCCTAAAACACACACAATCACGAAACGCTGCCGCTATAAAAGGGTAATAACTCGATCGCTACTACGATTCAATGTCCGATCGATTGAAACTATCCAATGGATGTTTAAGTGCTGCCCGCATTAGGGTTATGCTTTGTCATTCGTCGTGAATTCGATGGATGTTTAAGTATCGCACTTTGTCATTCGTTGTGAGGGTTTAATCTCGTGAATTATCGTAAATGCTGTATTAGTTACTGACCTAGTTCGTGTGCATATTGTTTAAATTAGGTTACAAGGCTAAATCCGTAGGCTAAAACTCTGCCCGTATAAATCTGCAATGTGAGTCATTCTCTTTTTATCAAAAGTATTTTACATTACTCCATTTTCAAATTGTTATAATTACAGGGAGTAAGTTGTGGTTATCTTAATCACTGGCTAGTGGGGTATTGTGCACATTACTAATTTTCTCACGGGTTAGGCTAATAAATCCTAACAGTGATAATCATCACTACTTAGGTGACAGGACCCAATAGTGGTATGACCATCGTCACCAGGAGGTGACATGGTGCCAGATAAAAATAAGATAGAAGCCATTTTAATCGCTCTTATGCTGTAATTTATAACTATGTGTCATTTTATCAAATTAGAGTGACTCGACAGCATTTCCCCGCTGATAAAATATTTTTAAAACATGTTTCAGGCGACCTGCTGTAAATCAAGGAAACGTGCTACGGAGCACTAACAAGCTTGAAGAGGTGGCTCAGTTAAAAATGAATAAACATGTTTTAATAAATCAGTGGATTTCCTAATTAAATTTCCTCTATTGTAAATTACGGGGTTTATCCCGAATTATGGGAATAAAATAATTGGGCATTTTCGAGTTTTAAAAGATCCTGTTAAAAATCTTCCGCTGTTGCATCATAGATACCACGGGTTCCTGTCCCGCGGCTCCTGACCGGGTCAAACCGGGGCTGGGGCCGTGACAGGAAAAGGTGGTATCAGAGCTACTGAACGAGCCACAGATTTAAGCCTATTAAGTATTTTAAAATACTTAATTTTCCTGAATACCATTCTGTGATTATGTGATTCTATCTTGACTATCCGTTATTTTCCAGTATGGGTAAACAAAGACTTTCGGACATCTATCATAAATTAGATAGTTCACCGAAAGATAAGGGGACTTCATCCCAAGCAAATTCCTCAAGATACTCAGCAGATACTGAGGAGGGAATATTTGTTCGTAAGGCACATTATGAGGAACCAGTTACCCCTGATACAAGAAGCTGGATTCTTAGAAAAAGTCAAGAGAAAATAAAGAAGTCACAACCAAAACTGATGAGTAGTGAGAAAACCCAAGAAATAAGCAGTAACCCACCTTGGGAAGATAAATTAGATGAAAAATGGGCGAATCTCTACATGTTAGCTACTGTAGTAGTAAATGCTAACTTATAAGTTAAATCACAAAACCAGTCTCAGCACCTACAACACTTACAAGCTAGAAACTTTAAAATAAACCGCTAGTATAATTCGAAAGTTCAGTTGTAATAAATATCTAGCGATAGTTCGTTTTAAATAAATTTTAAGTTTTCTAAATTGCCATTCTGTGATTTTGTGATTTACAAAATTTTAACTTAAAATTTTGTGTGTTTCTTCATAAATGCTAAAAAGCATGAATGAATTATCTGAAGCCCTAGAGAATCTCAATCTCTACCCTGTGAAAATAGAAGTTTCCAGAGATTTTACTGGTTACTTGGCTGATGTGGAAAAACCTATGGAATTTCAAGCTCCACCTCTGGAGAAATCAAAACCGAAGAAAAGAAGAAGATTTGTGGGCTGGAGGCGTGTACGCAGAAGGAAACTCGCAACTAGGAGAATTCCCAAGATAGAGAATTCCCAAGATAGAGAATCCCATGGATAAAGGAAAAGGGGTTGAGATTGAGGAAGATTCGAGGCAAGTAGGGATGGAAATTGGGGAAAGTTCTAGGTAAGTTGAGGAATTACCATTCCAGGAGGAACTGGATCACATACTGGCAAGCTGTGATATCCTTAGGCCTATCAATACAAACCTCTACCCTTATCCTGCTGAAACCCAACTTCCAATAAACATGGAACCAGCCATCCCAGAACCTTTAATTCACACCCAACCTCAAGGAGAAATGGACGAATGGTGGACCAACGATTGGGAGTTCCAAAACCTCCTAAATAATCCTTATACCTTTTTCCCTCAGTTCGACCCAGAACCTGCACCAAATCCACCAATGAGTAATGAAAACTTAGCTGAACTCCGCCATTTTGGCGAGGAGTTGATGGATGCAGGGAATAGGATCCGGGAGATTGGAGAACAAATCTCCTGGAAATACGATGAGAGGGAACATCGCTTTTAATATGCTAGCTGACGAGGGAAAAATGGGGTTGTGAAACTGTGTTTGTATAATAATAAATAAAAATCAGTATGTGTAATAATCTAAAAATAAAACGGTTGTAAGATAACAGTGTGTACGGATGCATAATATAATATATAAAATGGAAGTCGAGAAATCGATAACTTTTGGCTATACGTGTTAATGTGATTATGTGCAAAGTGTTTTGTTATGTTTAATTATTAATTTTTTATGCTAATTACTTATATAAATTAATTACCAGATGGCAAACGCTGGTAATGAACCAGTTAACGAAGTTAATCAATCTAAGCAAAATCAGGAAGAGCAATTGCTAAATAGGCAAGATATCGAGGATATCGTTGCTCAAGGGATAGCCAATGCTATTCCAGCAATACTTGCTGCTGCTCGAATTCCAGTTGAACCTCAAATTATTCCTAGCAAACGTACTCATGAGGACAACTTCAGCAATAGTGTAAACGGAGGCGGCAACAACCACAATAACAATAACAATAATGTTCTGCAAGCCCCGATTCTCAAGAAAATAAAAGCTGCAACGCTTGGTTGCACTTACAAAGAATTTCTTTCCTGTAAACCAGCTGAGTTTGCCGGTAATGAGGGGCGACTGCAGCACTGGGTTGGTTAGAGAAAACCGAGGCAGTGATTTCCATAAGTAAATGTGCTGAAGAAGACCAGGTCATGTATGCGTCGCATCTTTTTAAAGAAGGGGCGTTAGAATGGTGGAATACAGTTCTACAAGCTAAAGGAAGAACTGTGGCGTATGCTATGAACTGGGAAGAATTTAAAAATCTCGTAGAAAGAAAATTATGTCCCGAGTATGAAAAGGAACAAATGACAAATAAGTTCCTGACCCACCGGATGGTGGATGTAGACTGTCGAGGGTATACTTCGACATTCTTCGAGTATGCGAGAGTAGTACCAACCCTGGCTTCGCCAGAACCAGTACGTATTTCCCGCTATATTTGGGGATTGATTGGCGAAATTCGTAATATCGTCAAGGCTGCGAAACCCCGCACGATTGATGATGCGGTGGATTTAGCCAATACTCTGACTGACGAACTGGTAAGGACGCGAGAAGAAAATAGAAAGAAGGAAGTGGCCCAAAAGATTACCCAGGGATTCCGTATGGGTAACCGTAACAATTTCAAACGAAGGGGAATCGGGCAATCTTCCACTGGTCCATTTTGCAATTCTTGCAAAAGGAAGCATTTTGGAAGATGCAAAGTATATTGCAATTTTTTCAAAATTCCGGGGCATCAAGAGGAAGATTGCAGAAAGAAGAGATCCACAGTCTGCTACAACTGTGGAGAAGCTGGACATATTAGGCCAGACTGCCCTAAATTGGTTAAACCAGCTGACAACAAAGCTAAACCTGCAGAAGGAACTAACAAGAAGAACGTAAGAGCCTTCCAACTGACTACTCAGGAAGCAGAGCTAATACCGGATGTGATAGCTGGTACGTTCCTAGTTCACAACGTTTATGCAAAAGTATTATTTAACTCTGGTGCAAACCAAAGTTTTATAAATACTTCATTCTGCCAAGCACTTAATTTACCCTTAACCCAATTTAGGCAGATTTTTACAGTCGAAACAGCAGACGGAAATTCTGTTAACATTGATAAGGTTTTGCAAGAATGAAAGATAGAACTCTTAGGACATAATTTTTCTGCAAACCTGTTACCTATGAAATTAGCTGGATTCGATGTTGTGTTAGGAATGGATTGGTTAGTAGCCAACCATGCTCGAATTCTTTGTGATAAGAATTCCATAGAAATTCATACACCCACAGGTGAATTAGTGATGATTACAGGAAATAAGCCACGAAAGCCACTGAAATTCATTTCAGTAATGAAATTGGCCAGTTATTCCAGAAAACAAGAAATGGTGTATATGATTTCAGTAATCATTAACACGAAAAGTAAAGAACTTAAGGACATTCCAGTAGTATCAGAATACTCAGATGTATTCCCAAAAGAACTACCTGGATTACCACCTGATAGAGAAGTTGAATTTAGAATTCATCTAATTCCTGGAACTACACCGATAGCTAAAGCACCTTATCGGTTAGCACCCACCGAAATGCTAGAATTGAAAAAGCAGTTAGATGAATTACTAAGCAAAGGATTCATACAACCTAGTTCATCCCCTTGGGGAGCGCCAGTGTTGTTTGTAAAGAAGAAGGATGGTTCGATGCGAATGTGTATCGATTATAGGGAATTGAATAAGGTTACAATTAAGAATCGATACCCATTACCTAGAATTGATGATCTTTTTGATCAACTTCGGGGAGCTAGATATTTCTCTAAGATCGATTTACGCTCCGGATATCATCAATTGAAGGTACAGGAAGAAGACATACCTAAGACTGCTTTCAAAAGAACTAGGTATGGTCACTACGAGTTTACAGTCATGCCCTTTGGGTTAACAAATGCTCCTGCAGCATTTATGGACATGATGAATAGAATCTGTAAACCATACTTGGATAAATTTGTAATTTTCTTCATCGACGATATACTTATTTATTCCAAAAGTAAGGAGGAACATTGTGAGCACTTGCATGTACTCTTAACTTTGTTAAGAAAGAAGAAGCTTTACGCCAAATTATCGAAGTGCGAATTTTGGCTACAAGAAGTGCAATTCTTAGGACACATGGTGAATCACGAAGGCATTCATGTAGATCCTGCTAAAATAGAAGCGATCACCAAATGGAAGGTTCCGCAATCAGCGATGGAAATTAGAAGTTTTATAGGATTAGCCGGATATTATAGACGGTTTATTAAGGATTTTTCCAAGATAGCTGTACCATTAACTAAGTTAACCTGTAAATCGGTTAAGTTTGAGTGGGGACCCAAACAAAATGGGGCTTTTAAGGTTTTAAAACAGAAATTAACCAATGCTCCAATTCTAGCCTTACCAGAAGGAACAGAAGATTTTGAAGTATATTGTGATGCTTCAAAGCTAGGATTAGGATGTGTGCTTATGCAACACAAGAAGGTAATTGCATATGCATCAAGGCAATTGAAAAGGCATGACCCATGATTTAGAATTAGGCGCCATAATTTTTGCCCTTAAGATTTGGAGACATTATCTGTACGGAAGTAAGTTTACTGTCTATACAGATCATAAAAGTTTAAGATATATATTTGGGCAAAAAGAATTAAACATGAGGCAAAGGAGATGGATGGAAATTCTAAGTGATTACGATTGTGATATTCAATATCACGAAGGAAAAGCAAACGTAGTTGCAGATGCCTTAAGTCGTAAATATCATGAGAAGCAAAAGCGAGTTCGTGCTCTTAGATTAAGTTTACAATTAGACTTAATGAACCAACTGAAAAGCATTCAAGAAACAACAATCAAGGATGATGCTGAAGGAATGAAAGGGCGAATTAAGGACTTAGAACAAGGAAGTGGGAGATTCCATAAGAAACGAATTTGGGTACCCAAGCAAGGAGAATTAAGAAATAAGATTTTAGAAGAAGCCCATAAATCCAGATATACCATGCATCCTGGTAACAATAAGATGTACCAAGATTTAAGGAATAATTTCTGGTGGATAGGAATGAAAAAGGACATAGCTAGATATGTTTCCAAGTATCTTACTTGTTCACAAGTTAAGGCAGAACACCAAAAACCTTCAGGTCTACTACAACAACTAGAAATGCCTGTATGGAAATGGGAACTCATAACAATGGACTTTGTTACTAAATTTCCCAAAACCAGAAAAGGTAATGACGCGATTTGGGTAATTGTGGATCGATTAACCAAATCAGCTCATTTTCAACCAATGAAAGAAACCTTTAGTATGGAAAGGTTGGCAAAGTTGTATGTAGATGAAGTAGTATCCTTACATGGAGTCCCACTCTCCATTGTATCGGATAGGGATAGTCGTTTCACTTCCCATTTCTGGACAAGTTTCCAGGAAGCAATGGGAACCCGATTAAATTTGAGTACTGCATACCATCCTCAAACAGATGGACAAAGTGAAGGGACGATCCAAACCCTGGAGGACATGCTCAGGGCATGTGTGATAGATTTTGGCGGGAACTGGGACAACCATTTATCTTTAATTGAATTCTCCTATAACAATAGTTATCATTCAAGCATTGAAGTTGCCCCGTTCGAAGCACTGTATGGACGAAAGTGCAGAACTCCAGTTTGTTGGGCAGAAATAGGAGAAAGTCAATTATCAGGTCCGGAGATTGTGCAAGAAACTACCGACAAGATCACTCAAGTCAAGGAAAGACTAAAGATGGCTCGAGATCCCCAGAAGAGTTATGCAGATAATCGACGCAAGCCACTTGAGTTTCAAGTTGGAGACAAAGTACTTTTGAAAGTTTCTCCTTGGAAAGAAGTAGTTCGATTTGGTAAGAAAGGAAAACTGAGTCCCAGATACGTAGGACCATTTCCAGTAATCCAACGTATAGGACCAGTCGCTTATCGTTTACAACTACCAGAGGAGCTGGTAGGAGTACATGATGTATTCCATGTATCCAACCTCAAGAAATGTCTATCAAACGAATCTTTGGTAGTACCTCTTCAGGATATAGAGGTAAACGAAAAGTTAAAATTTGTTGAGAAACCTCTTCAGATAGAAGACAGAAAGGTTAAATTTCTCAAACGCAAACGGTTAGTACTTGTCAAGGTCAGGTGGGATTCAAAAAGAGGACCCGAATACACTTGGGAGCTGGAATCAGAGATGAAGAGAAAGTATCCTCACTTATTCCAATGAATCTCGAGGACGAGATTTTAAATAAGGTGGGGAGGATGTAACAACTCTCATTAAAAGTACTAATTCTTAACTTATTTTGTCCAATAATAAAACCCTAAATGAGACCCCTAAGTAATTCTGCATAATCCCTGAAATTTTCAGAATAATCGGAATCAGGATCAGGACCCCTAAAACTCAGGGGGGTAAACCCTAGTTGGTATTATCTAAACAGTTTTACGTGTGTAACGAAATTTGACGAACGACCAACTCAGCAAGGCTACTTAGACACGGGGCTACCCTATGGTAGGGTAGTACCCCTCTCGCCACGCGACGACCCCTCGCGCCACGCGAGGGGGTCGATTTTTCAGCTATAAGTAGTAGACTTTGGCACTTGCAATTTCGCGTTGGTTCGACGTAGAAATTCAATTCGTACACTGAGATATCGTAGAAACAGTCCTAAAACACACACAATCATGAAACGCTGCTGCTATAACAGGGTAATAACTCAATCGCTACTACGATTCAATGTCCGATCGATTGAAACTATCCAATGGATGTTTAAGTGCTGCCCGCATTAGGGTTATGCTTTGTCATTCGTCGTGAATTCGATGGATGTTTAAGTATCGCACTTTGTCATTCGTTGTGAGGGTTTAATCTCGTGAGTTATCGTAAATGTTGTATTAGTTACTGACCTAGTTCGTGTGCATATTGTTTAAATTAGGTTACAAGGCTAAATCCGTAGGCTAAAACTCTGCCCGTATAAATCTGCAATGTGAGTCATTCTCTTTTTATCAAAAGTATTTTACAATACTCCATTTTCAAATTGTTATAATTACAGGGAGTAAGTCGTGGTTAGCTTAATCACTGGCTAGTGGGGTATTGTGCACATTACTAATTTTCTCACGGGTTAGGCTAATAAATCCTAACAGTGATAATCATCACTACTTGGGTGACAGGACCCAATAGTGGTATGACCATCGTCACCAGGAGGTGACACGGCGCCAGATAAAAATAAGATAGAAGCCATTGTAATCGCTCTTATGCTGTAATTTATAACTATGTGTCATTTTATCAAATTAGAGTGACTCGCCAGCATTTCCCCGTTGATAAAATATTTTTAAAACATGTTTCAGGCGACCTGCTGTAAATCAAGGAAACGTGCTACGGAGCACTAACAAGCTTGAAGAGGTGGCTCAGTTAAAAATGAATAAACATGTTTTAATAAATCAGGGGATTTCCTAATTAAATTTCCTCTATTGTAAATTACGGGGTTTATCCCGAATTATGGGAATAAAATAATTGGGCATTTTTGAGTTTTAAAAGATCCTGTTAAAAATCTTCCGCTGTCGCATCAGAGATACCACGGGTTCCTGTCCCGCGGCTCCTGACCGGGTCAAACCGGGGCCGGGGCCGTGACAATCAGACCCCACATGGCCTTCTTCCACGAAAGTCTGCTGATACGGCTAAAACACTTATATATAGGAAGTACCAGCGGCGTATCCACCATGCTTTAACCATATGAGTTTCGTCTCAAGAAGCGAGGTCGTTTGTGCTAACTTAACACAGATAACACAGATCGCGATAAGTATCGGGCGATGAGCGATAAGCGGTAAGGGTACGCGACAAGCGATTCGATTAATCTCCATAGTTTCACAAATTTAACCAACATTAAGCCCCACATGGCATCTTTCCACAAAAGTTTGCTAACATGGCTAAAACACTTATATATATGAAGTACCAGCGGCGTATCTACCATGTTTTGACCATACTAGGTCCGTTTCGTGAATCAACGTCATGTGTGCCAACATAACACAGGTAGCGATAAGCGTTAGAAGTGATAGGCGATGCGAGTATTGAAGCGATGCGATTACTGGATGCGTTAAGCGTTAAAGCGTTGCGAGAGCGATGTGCGTTAGATTTCAGCGAAATTGAGATTTAGATGCGATATAGACTTACGACCACTCTTGCGTCGATGCAATTGCCCTGCGAGGGTAGACTCTCCAGAGTCCATCGATGAGGCGATTGCATTGCGTTTGCAGACTTACGACAAGTCTTGCGATGATGCGATTTAATTGTTACGCCTTGCGAATGAGTGTAGTGTGTCGAAAATATCCACCATAGTATAGGTCTAAATAACGTTCAACTCTACATGGCACTTTCTTCACGGAATTTCGGTAGTATGGCAAAGCACACCTTGCTCGACCCCTACTACTTATCTCCCGTGAATAGATGTCACCCTTTGTCGACATGGTCAAGACGCTTATATATAGGAAGTACCAGCCGCGTATCCATCACGCTCGACCATGCTTTTAACGTTATGGCACCATTAGAATTCACTACGATCTCCGTGCACTGACCAAAGTAATCCCGTGTGCACCCGTGATTAGTCGTTCCTTGCACGTTTATCGTACCTTATTCCAAGAGTGTAGTGAGGGTAAAACACATTATATCGTGATATAGTATATAGCATGTGTGTGAATCTAGACTCAGTGCGAAAGCGAGAGAGAACGAGAGCGAGGATCAACGTTGCACACAGGGGCAACATCGAATACTGGATTAAGCTTAACATACGAAAATTAATGTCGAGGATTGTATTATTACAACATTATTCTACGCCTGCTTGGTTTTGAAGACTGTTGCTGGAACTGCGGTTGTTGTACTCAAGTTCGTGGTTCTGCGCGACAGTTGCAGGTGAAGTGACCGTAGCGCAGTTGTTGCAATAGTGACAGTCTGCCCCCTCCGGGTGGTGATAGGTACACGTGTAACATTGGTGGTGAACTCCAGTGTAGGCACGTTTCGGGCAAACAGGAACTGCTTGGAGAGGTGACGTGATTGTCGTGGGTCATGCAAATTTAATCCCAAAAACAACTATAGATAGCGGTAATAGGGTATCGAACTCAGGGAGTATGTGGAAAGTGTGTTGATTTTCTAGCTTTGCAATTAACTACAATTAACCTAATTTGCAGAAAATAAATATCAATGAATTGGATTGTTGTTTTAGAAAACTAAATTAATTAACTAATTGCAAATCAAAATTGGTTGTTTAACAGATTAGGAGAAAACAATGACCATCTTAGGTTTCAGTTTCTTTAAACAATTGTGTGTAATTCCAACTAGAAAGAGTTACATAGACATAACTCATGTATAGATAATTGAAGTGATAAAAGGGAACAAAGTACTCGGATTATATAAACGCGAGGTTGTTTCCCGATGACCAATTAATCAATAACCAACCCTAACCCTTCCCGTAATATCTCGATTGCCAACGGCACCAAGAACGTACGATTAAGACTAGAAATTGCAATATCGATTAACAAGTTACAAGCAATTAAACATACACCATGATATTCAAGCAACGCAAGTTATCATTCTAGAAATTCAGAAATAAACACACAAAAGTTCAAGAGAAACCTTCACCTAAGATGATCACCGAAAAGTTTAGCCGGACATAGTTTGGTGAATCATCATCACAATCAAACCTTTGTTTATTGGAATCAAAAACAAAGTATCCCTGTTTTGACCACTCAAGAACACAAGATAAGAGCCAAAAATCGCCCCTCCACCCTTCCAAAACCGTCCAATCATCAGATACTTCAAAAGACACAAATAAAAATCACTTTAATGAGGCAGTTACGTTTCAGATGCAGCTTCCACCGTAAATTACGGTATCACCGTAATTTACGGTGATGTTCAATATGTTACGGCACAAGTCTTCTGGTTTACGGCAGCCTCCAGGTCAATCATCGGTCCATGTTGATGTGTGCCTCTTGTCTGCGTCCACTAATGATCGGCCCAATGAAAACAAAAGCCCAGCCACCACTTCTCAATGTATGCGTATGATGTTAAAAATAGATGTTGACTTTGATCACCTTGTCTGCGTGTAATATGATGATGATATTGAGATTCTTTTTTTTTTTAATTAACCCTCATGTGCACCCCTTCTTGACTGCCGTGATGATGATGATGTCTAGCAAGTCCACGTGACTATGTGGCATATTTTATCTCTCAAAATTCAATGTTCATGTACTCTTTATGATGATGTGATGCTAGATGTGCCGCCAATTTGATGATGATCTTCTTTAATGTTGTTGACTTTGTTTCTAATCTTTTCAAAGCTCAAAACCTTCTCTCCTAAGCCTTCACGTGTGCCGCCCATGTCCATATGCAGCCCACTAATCAAAACCCACAAGAGCCCATGTGCATCAAGATGGTTGTTGACTCTTGTGTCTTCTCACCTGCTGTCCAATGATGATGATGATGATTTCTTTTAAACCACCCCAAAGCCACGTGATGTTATTAAATTGTGTTGACTTAATGTCCCAAGTTCACATGATATTGATATTTGATTCTTCTTGAATATGGCGCTGGCATGTGATGATAATGAGAATATGTTGACTAGATGTCCGCTGCCAAAAAAAACAATCCTTAAAGTTCGGCCCAATCCAAAGTCTAACAGTCCCCTCTTTCGGCTGAATATGGCGGCCCAACATGAGAAGTCCAAGGTGTCAATTAACTGATGATGTTTTGTTGAGGAACCCTCCAAGTCACGTCCAACTTGACTTTCTCGGTTGTCATCCGCTTCATCACCAAACGTTGTAACTTAACCGAATTAAGCGATTTACCTGCAAAACATACGAACACTCGTAGTTATCACATTCACGATACATTACCGTGTAAAATATGGGATATGCACGTATTTAGCTCATTTAAGGGTTGTCCTACGGACCACCCGTCACATCCCCACACTTACCCGTTGCTTGTCCCAAGCAACCCATTCAAAAACTATTTCAAGACCAAAGCGATCAAACATGCAAACCAAGCTAAATGCGCCGTCCTTTTACTAACTTTCAATCATACCACAAGACACACCCCTCACACAAAATCTCTCGGTGACAAGAAATATTAGCACATAATGCTAAACCACTCAATGCGTGTGTGTGTGTTTGTGCGACAATAAGCTTGTATAAAAATCAAGTCTCCTCCTATTGAGTATTTAGCATGCTTATGAATCAAAAGGACTTACGGGTTGTAACGGGGCTAGGTGCAAAGGTAGGAAATTGGTGGAATATATATGCGAGAGCTAATTGATTTGACCCGGTTTTTATTTCTACCACTAAACAAAGCAACCCTCAAATATATACACAACTTCTTCAACATTCTCAACTACTATTGCAACTAAATACTTTTTTTTTCATATTTTTCTCTTTCTCTTTTTTTTTTTCTTTTTTTTTCTTTTTCATCATTTTTTTTTCATTTTTTTTTTACAAAACACATCAAACTCAACAATATATACAAGAACATCAATACTACATACTAAATCTCCTAAACCGGGTCATCTCAATAGGTAAAATTTTGTAAGAAGTGGGCTCGGGTCACAATCGAATGGTCTAAGGCTCAACATGGCTTTCTAAGGACCATACCCCCACCCCTCACAATACCAAGCTCATATATGTAACGTATGAGGTCCAACCCCCAATTCCCACACTCTTACACGTCTAGACGAGGCTTCCTAAAAGTCCCCTATCATTTTCAAAAGCATGCTAATTCTAGGATTTAACAAGTATTCACACACAAGTTCTATTAACACAATACACACACCGCCACTCAAACAACGAAATATCAATAACAATCATGTGTGGCTCAAATCCTCACCAAGATGGCGGCCCAATCCAAAGTCTAACAGTCCCCTCTTTCGGCTGAATATGGCGGCCCAACATGAGAAGTCCAAGGTGTCAATTAACTGATGATGTTTTGTTGAGGAACCCTCCAAGTCACGTCCAACTTGACTTTCTCGGTTGTCATCCGCTTCATCACCAAACGTTGTAACTTAACCGAATTAAGCGATTTACCTGCAAAACATACGAACACTCGTAGTTATCACATTCATGATACATTACCGTGTAAAATATGGGATATGCACGTATTTAGCTCATTTAAGGGTTGTCCTACGGACCACCCGTCAAGAGGTTCTGGTTGAGGCAATTCCGTTGTGGAAGAGTTCGAGCTTGAAATCCTTCGTTTGCTGCTCAGTTTGTCGGTATCTTGCGATGATGTGTCGTCGTCGTTAGATGCGTCGGTGGTGTCGTTGGTTGAATCGGTGTCCTCCTCAGACGACTCAGTATCATCAGATGACACGGCGATAGCTTGATTAACCCTCTTGGTAGGATTCTTGGAGAAAAATCCTTCCAAGATTCGTTTTTCATTGACTTCAGCAGCTAAACGGTAGGCTTCTTCAATGGTAGCAGGTCCCGCAGCTTCGACAAAATCGCCTACACACTCAGGCAAGCCACGAATGTACTTCTGGATAACCTTCACTGAGGTGTCAACTTGACTTGGGCAAATAATGCTAAGCTGTTTGAACCTTGCTGTGTAGCCAGCATTGTCTCCTTCGTTTTGTTTGATTTCCCAAAATTCGTCTTCTAGCTTCTGGACTTCATAGGGAGGGCAGTACTCTTCCTTCATAAGCTCCTTCAGCTCATTCCAGGAGAGAGCATAAGCTGCGTGGATCCCACGTTTGTTACGTTCGGCTGTCCACCAGTCGAGTGCTCGCGATTGAAATACTCCGGTAGCACAAGTAGTACGAAAATGCTCAGGGCACCCACTCTGACGAAGGGTGACCTCGACAGAATCAAACCCCTGAAGTAGCTGAGAAACACCTCCTTCACCTGTGAAGACCATCGGGTCACAGGCTTTGAAGTGTTTGTAGAGGAAAGTTGGTTGTGGCGCTTCTGTCTTAACGTCTTCTGAAGTTCGAGAGTTGCTAAGAGAGTGCACTTGAGTGACAATCTGAGGAATGACTTTGGCCACTTCCCTGGCCACAAGTGAAGCAATCCTCTTTTCGTCCCTTCGTTTGGCTCGCCTCTTGGCTTACATTCTCGAAGCAGAATTGTTGGAAGGCATCTAGACAGAGAGAGACTTGGAGTGAGATTCGATCATAATGATTTTGAGTTTGGCGATGCGATTCGAGCGCGTTCAAAACTTGTTGCAGGTAGTATAGTAATACGTATTCACATAGGAGCCACATAGGAAACACAAAATTTCTAAGTTCTCACATATGAAACATAAGCGATTTCGTTTGCATATAGATATATAGTTGTGACATTTACTCAGATGTTTGCATAGGTAGTGCGAGGACGCGATGAAAAGAGATGGCGAATTGTTAGACTTTAGTTTTGTTGCGAGCATTCGGGTTGCGTTTTAGATTGCGATGGTTGTGCGAGTTGTGCATTCGTAAAGCGGGGAGCGAAAAATTGATAAATCGAGAAATCGTTAAAGCGTAAAATTTAAACCGTAAACACGTAGGCGTAAATAAGTTTAACAAGCGTAAAACCGGCGAATCGTCAGATAGAAAAATCAGGTAGAATGCCCTGGGTGTTTAGGCGTCGACTACCCAAGTACTTCAGCAATATTAAGCGAGTTTGTGCACGCGCGTAGACCTAGTAGACTATGCTTCCACTGGGATGCAGCTCATGGCATTCATCCTCCTATTCCTCACGCGGCTCGAGTCCTTGATATAGCTGAGTCCTTGGTGAGAGCTTTTCGAAACCATTTAAGGAGTGGAACGGTTCATTAAGGTATGAGTTTAACCCCTGACTTAACAACTTCGTTCCTAGCTGTGGTTGCGCTCACCGAGTAAATCCGGGAGTTCCACTGGATAGAAATGGAGAATTCTGTCGAGATGTGGATGTCACTCCTAACTCAACAGAAAGTTCTTGTGCTTAGAATAATGCGCTGAATGAGCGACCCATCGAGAGTTCCTGGTTTTCACACCTCATCTCGACACGATCACTCGTTGATATTATGCGAGTATCGTAAATCGTGAGTATCGTGTCAGCCTTAGGAAAGGCTATGTAGTATTACAGCCTTAGGAAAGGCTACTTCGTGCGAAACTGTAGTACGCGATGTTCAGAAAAAGTTGTAGTTTTTAAAGCAGATTCGATCGAGAGTATCAATAGTAGACTTTGTACTAACCCCTACTGGGCTTCGCACGAAGTCTGGTCTGTTGGTACTTAGACTATAGACTAGGTCAACCTGACTCGTATCCCGGACTAGGTCGAGTCATAAGATTTTACCTAATTCCCTACAGTTATGGCTCTGATACCAATCTGTCACACCCCAACCGATGGCGGAATCATCGGGGCGCGGCACTAGGTGAATCAGATTGCTCAGGAGAATCCATAACAACTATTTTGCGACAATAATTAATGCGTTCATTATCCTATACTAATAAACAATTACAATCACATAAGTCGTCACAGATTACATGTTCTCTCGAACAATACAAATCCGACAACCTAGATTGTAGTTGAGTTTCTAGACTTCCTAGCTTGATTTGATGTAGACTGCGGCTAAACCTGCAACATACGTTAAAAATAACGTCAATACAAAAGTATTGGCGAGTATACAGGTTTGATATGTAATAGCATAGTAGATTAAAAGTGCTGCGAATTTCTACACACATAAACAGGATACACGACATATATACTCACAAAACCGATACTACCAGCTAAGTCCTCGAGTTGCGATTGCTAACTAGACCCCGTCGGATGCAATAGTACTATACTAGTCATGGTGGGACGTCGCAAGTATAAGTCCTAGCATATATGTAACTAGCATCTCGTATAGCTATGCATGTCAGTCATTCGCATGTGATAAATAGTTTTAGCATTTGATGTGATTCGATTTGATAGAAACATATGTTACACCCAAAAGTGCATAAGCAAAAAGGGTTCAAGTATACTCACAGTGCGTGTCCAACAAATAAACACGATCTGATTGAATGGTTGAAAGCGTCGGATCAGCCTGTGTACGGGAACAGATGCATAAGTATTGCTCAGGGCTGCACGGTCGGAATCAGCGTGCCGAATAGGGTAAAAGTGGGTTAAGTGTTGTGGCAGTGCATCCTGTCGGATGGTTATCCTGACGGATGGTCATCCTGGCGGATGGCCATTCGATCAGATGGCTATTCGAGTGAGTTGCAGACTGTAGTTTGAAGTTTTTGTTTTCCATGTAAACATTTTCGATTTAACGGAGATGGCGTGATGACGTGTCAGACAACGAAAAGTCCACACCGAGTCTAGCCCAGTCGATCACCTCTCCGGTGGAAATCCGTTTTCGAGCCGGCCCTAGACTATAGAGTGAGTCTTAGGCCAGGTTGAGTCCAGATTCCATCGGTTTTGAGTAGAAGAGTATAAAAGAGTTGAAAGAAAGTTTGAATCAGTTGAAATGTTGAAGTTTTGTTTAAGATTCTTGTTAAAATGTGTAGAAATCCTTTAGATCTGAGCTAAACTTGATGAGATGACGTCACCAAGTGAACACCATCTTCAAGCAACTCAAATCAGGTGATTTCGTGATGAAAATCAGTGTTTTGATGGAGAAGATGATGGAGATGTGTGTAGTCAAGATGGAAGTACAAGATTTAAGGAGAATTACTTACGAAATAGCCTTGAATTGAGTGAAATAGTGCTTGAGAACGAGCTGGGAATGAGTTGGTCGGATATGGCTGTCACATCAGTGATCAGTGACATGTGGGAGGTATTTATAGTGTGAGAGAGAAGTAAGGCGGTGCTGGTGAGGTGTCAGATGGCCATCCTGTCAGAGCGCAATCCTGTCGGAGCGCCATCCTGTCGGAGCGCAATCCTGTCGGAGCGCCATCCTGTCGGAGCTCCATCCTGTCGGAGAGCCATCCTGTCGGATGAGTTAGTTTCCCAACTTTCTATTCGTTTGATGTGTTATGTTGCGTTAGTTGTTGTAAGTACATTAAGCGTTTCAGCGAGATAAATAGTATCGTGTTTTGTTGCGTTAGTTGTTGTTGTAAGTACATTAAGCGTTTGATGTGTTTTGTTGCGTTAGTTGTTGTAAGTACATTCGGTGGTATCGCGTGTATATTCAATATTGGCAGCGGAATTTTTCATCAGGACCGTAGTTAGGAAATATTTGATCAGAGTAAAATACCACATTTTCATAGTATTAAACAAATGGGTTAAAATCCAAGTTTATAGTACACACGTTTTTATAGGAATAAATCCTATTTATTTAATAAAAACATCTATTTTATTTTAGGTAACTTTTATTGCCACTTTTCCAAGCCTTCAGTGCTGTCCAGCTGGCTTCTATTTGGCTTTCACATTTTGTTACCTGAAACGCATTTTAAAAACATTTGTCAGTGGAAAATACTGGTGAGTGAATCCCAGTTTAATAAAACTTATTTCACAGTGAACAGTATTGAGGGCGATCCCGCAATTATATTTGTTTCCAAGACATAACAATTAACATCCATGGTACTGTCGAACCCGACTTGTGGAAATGTTACTCCTTGACCAGGTGGTAACAAATTTTGTATACAAAACCCCAACATACTCATCATAATTGTATTCTTACAAATACTCAATAACTGTTATTCGCATGGAAAAGTATTTAAGGTTTTGTAAAAACAGTTAACAAAAAGTTTACAAAAAGTGGATCAACTCACATTGTTGTCTTAGAATTTCCGTAAGGGTTTCCTGAGAATTATCTATAATTTACACAAAAGCACACGCGTTAGTATAATAACCCATTTTAACATTAGTAATACCCTCCCCGAGACGGCATTCCAACGACTACGTCGGGCAGAACCACGACAGCCGTTACAGAACCCTAGATCAATCGGGCAGCGTATCTAATACGTATCCAGGGGTTATAATACTTACAACGGAGCAGAACCTCGCTAATTAGGGATATAATACCCGCGTATTATAACCCTACTACAGAATTTTGAGATTGAGAAAGATTTTGAACGAGTTTCGACTGAGACCCGAGGCCATCTATTTATAGTTTCTGATTCTAGGTTTGTCGTGGCCCGCGTAACATACGGGCAGGGCTTACGCGGCCCGCGTTGACTCCAGGTCAACGTATAGCTTGTCCCGGTCACTGTGTAGCCCCGCCACGATGATGACACGTGTCATGCTGCGCCACCATTTAGGACACTCGCGACCCGCGTGAACTAATGGGGGGTCTCACGCAGCCCGCCTCAACTTATATTTCAGATTTTAAATTATTTTTAATACTATATACTATATTTGTGGCCCGTTTTCACGTATATAGGGTGTATTTAGGGAAATTTTGGGATATTTAAAATATATTAGGGTGTCGGAACAATACTCAAGGGTGTCGGTTTATTGAGGATCGTTACATCCTCCCCACCTTGTTTTAGAGCTCGTCCTCGAGATCTACTGGAACAAGTGTGGATATTTTCTTTGCATTTCTGATTTGAGCTCCCATGTATACTCAGGTCCTCTTTTGAAGTCCCACTTCACTTTGACCAGAACTAGTCTCTTATGCTTGAGGTTCTTGACTTTCCTGTCTTCAATCTGTAGAGGCCTTTCTACAAACTTGAGTTGTTCATTTACCTCTATATCCTTAAGAGGCACTATCAGTGATTCATCAGCTAAACACTTCTTGAGATTAGATACATGAAATACATCATGTATTCCTGCCATTTCCTCTGGCAGTTGTAGCTGATAGGCTACAGGTCCTATCCTTCTAATAATATTAAATGGTCCAACATACCTGGGACTTAGCTTTCCTCTTTTGATGAATCTTACCACTCCTTTCCAAGGAGAGACTTTCAACAATACTTTATCTCCTATTTGAAATTCCAATGGTTTTAGCCTGTTATCAGCATAACTTTTTTTGTCGATCACGTGCTGCTTTTAGTCGTTCCTTGACTTGAATAATCTTGTCGGTTGTTTCCTGCACTATTTCAGGTCCAGACTGGGGTTCGGCACTTTCGTCCATAAAGTGCTTCGAATGGTGCAGCATTGATACTTGTATGATAACTATTATTATAAGAAAATTCTATTAAAGGTAAGTGATCCTCCCAATTACCTCCGAAATCAATTACGCAAGCTCTAAGCATGTCCTCCATCGTCTGAATTGTTCTTTCGCTTTGTCCGTCCGTTTGAGGATAATAAGCTGTACTTAGATTTAACTTAGTTCCCATTGCCTTTTGGAAACTTGACAAAAAATGAGAGGTAAATCGGCTATCCCTATCAGAAATAATCGATAAAGGTATTCCATGTAAAGAAACAATTTCATTTACATATAATCTAGCTAACTGTTCCATACTGAAGGTTTCTTTCATTGGTAGGAAATGAGCTGACTTGGTTAGTCTATCTACAATCACCCAGATTGTATCATTGCCTTTTCTTGTTTTGGGTAATTTAGTAACAAAATCCATTGTTATCAATTCCCATTTCCACACTGGCATTTCTAATTGTTGTAACAATCCTGAGGGTTTCTGATGTTCAGCTTTAACTTGTGAACAAGTTAAACATTTAGAAACATAGGCTGCTATGTCCCTTTTCATTCCTATCCACCATAAATTTTTCTTTAAATCCTGGTACATTTTATCACTTTCTAGATGCATTGTATACTTAGACTTATGGGCTTCTTCTAATATACGAGGACGTAGGTTTCCTAATTTAGGTATCCACATTCTTTTTTCATGAAATCTCCAAATTCCATCTGTTCCTTGTTCTAATTCTTTTAGCATACCTTTTAATTTTTTAGTATCTTCCTTGATTACTGATTCTTGTGCTTTTCTAATTTGATCATTTAAATCTACTTGCAGATTTAATTTAAGAGAACGTACCATTTTTGGCTTTTCATGATACTTTCGGCTTAAAGCATCTGCCACTACATTTGCCTTTCCTTCATGATACTGGATATCACAATCATAATCACTAAGTAATTCCATCCAACGTCTTTGTCTCATATTCAATTCCTTTTGCCCGAAAACATAGCTTAAACTCTTATGATCTGTAAATATGGTAAACTTACTACCATAAAGATAATGTCTCCAAATTTTCAAAGCAAAAATTATTGCTCCTAATTCTAGATCATGGGTTGAATAATTCTCTTCATGATTCTTAAGTTGTCCAGATGCGTAAGCTATAACATTTTGGCGTTGCATCAACACACATCCATAACCTAATTTAGAAGCGTCACAAAAGATTATTAAATCTTCAGTTCCTTCTGGTAATGCTAATATGGGTGCATGGGTTAATCTATGCTTAAGAATTCTAAATGCTTCTTCTTGCTTTGATCCCCATTCAAACTTAATAGATTTACAGGTTAACTTAGTTAAAAGGATGGCTATTCTAGAGAAATCTCGAATAAATCTTCTATAATAACCGGCCAATCCTAAGAAACTTCTAACCTCAGTTGGTGACTCAGGGGTTTTCCATTTAGTTATCGCCTCGATTTTTGTGGGATCCACATGAATTCCTTCATGGTTCACTAAGTGTCCGAGAAATTGTACATGTTCTAACCAAAATTTGCACTTTGAAAAATTAGCATAAAGTTTTTCCTTTTGTAAGAGACTTAAAAATGCTTGCAAATGCTTTGCATGATCCTCTTTATTCTTAGAATAAATTAGAATATCATCTATGAAAACAATTATGAATTTATCCAAATATGTCTTACATATTCGGTTCATCATGTCCATAAATGCGGCTGGGGCATTGGTTAAACCAAATGGCATGACAGTAAATTCAAAATGACCATACCTCGTTCTGAATGCGGTCTTAGGAATATCCTCTTCCTGTACCTTTAATTGATGATATCCTGACCTTAAATCGATTTTAGAGAAAAATCGAGCTCCTTGCAGTTGATCGAACAGATCATCGATTCTCGGTAATGGATACCGGTTCTTAATCGTGACCTTGTTCAATTCACGGTAGTCAATGCACATACGCATTGATCCGTCCTTCTTTTTAACGAACAGTATCGGCGCTCCCCATGGCGACGAACTTGGCTGTATAAATCCCTTTTCTAATAATTCGTCTAACTGTTTCTTCAGTTCCTGCATTTCGGCGGGTGCTAAACGGTAAGGTGCTTTGGCAATCGGTGTCGTTCCTGGTAATAGGTGAATTCTGAATTCAACTTCTCTGTTCGGCGGTAGTCCTGGTAATTCTTCTGTGAATACATCTGCAAACTGAGACGCTACTGGAATGTCTTTTAATTCCTTTCCTTTAGTGTTAGTGATTATGGAAATCAAATACACTATAGATCCTTTTCTTATATAACTTGCAGTTTTCATCACAGAAATGAATTTAGTGGACCTAAAGGGTTTATCTCCTTTAATTGTGATCTTTTCACCTTTTGGTGAATTTACTTGAATTGACTTTTGATCACATAAAATACTGGCTTTATTGGCTATTAACCAATCCATTCCTAAAACAACATCAAATCCTGCCAGATTCATTGGATAAAGGTTTGCCATAAACTTTTGATTTAAAATTTCTATTCTTGCTCCCTGCAAGATTTCAGAAATTCTAACAGTTTCTCCATTTGTTGTCTCTACTAGACATTCTTGTGGTAGTTTAGTTAATGACTGATTTTGAAGTTTGCAAAACGATGTATTATAAAACTTTGGTTTGCACCAGAGTCAAATAATACTTTAGCAAAAACATCATTAACTAAAAACGTACTAGCTATAACGTCTGGAATCATCTTGGCTTCATCTGCAGTTAGAACAAATGCTCTAGCATTTTTAGTGTTCCTGTTGTTCCCAGCTGGAGCTAATTTTGGACAATGCGGCTTAATATGGCCCTTTTCTCCTGCAATCTTCTTCCTTGTGTCCTGACATTTTACAGAAATTGCAAAGAATAGAACATTTTCCCGAATGCTTTTTCCTGCAAACCTTGCAGAATGGTGCAGAGGTAGAACCTATATTCCTACGGTTGTAATTTCCAGAACGGAATTCCTGGGTAAGCCTTTGGGTTAGGTTTCTCCTCTAGTCTTCTTCTCTAGTTCGGATTAATTCATCTGTCAAGGTATTTGCTAGTTCTACAACTTCTTCTATAGTTTGAGGTCTAGCTGCCTTGACTACATGCCTAATCTCTCCAATTAATCCTCATATGTAACGGGAGATTAATATTGGTTCTGGTGATGCAAGGGTAGGTACTATTCTAGCATATTCAAAGAATAACTTTGTGTACCCCTTACTATCCACTCCATTCATCCTCAGATTTAGGAATTTGTTTGCTATTTGTTCTTTTTCATTTGGAGGGCAGAATTTCCTGTTGGTGCACACATCTGTCGTCTTCGTCTTACATCGAGTCTTCGGTTCGTTGCGGTTTGGAACAAGAATGATGTCATCATTCTTGATGATGACATCATCCAAGTGACATAATGATTACATCATTTCTACAACATCAGCACATGAATCCGAAATGAATTGTTCACTAGAAGACAAAGTAGAACACGTTTGATATAGAATTGTATATTTTAGGCTGATTTCGCTTATATGTACCATAGTGGTTTCGCTTATATGTCAAATGGAGGTTTCGCTCATGTGTCAATGTCTCTTGGAGCGAAACCTCATGATCTATATATAGTGCACTCATGAGCGAAATCATTAGATTAGTCCCTTGTATTCCATACCGAAGTGCTGCCGGTGTGAAGATCGATTGTACACAACGTTTATTCAATACAATCAGTGTTTTCAGGTGAAGATAAAGCTGTTTCTACCTTTGTTTCTTAGTTTCCGCCTCTGAAACGAAGTTAAACTCCTCTGAACGAATCGTTCGGGTCAATACACGATCCTACAAGTGGTATCAGAGCTCAGGAGGAGGAGTTCTACAGATTACGGCTGAATTTCATTGTTTTTTCTATATTCTACACCTTCTTTCATCAGTTCAACGAGATTTAACGGTCAAAACTGTTTCAAATTTTTACAGACTGTGTAAAATTGTACATTAACAAATCCTCGAAAGTTTCACAGCTTAAATCGACTTAAAAATGGACCAAATTACCTTCGGACTAGATTTCGCTTTTACGGACACTTAGGTTTCGCTCTTGTGACAACTAATGGTTTTGCTTTTGAGGACACTTAGGTTTCGCTCTTGTGACAACTAATGGTTTCGCTTTTGAGAACACTTAGGTTTCGCTCTTGTGACAACCAGTGGTTTCGCTTTTGTGAACACTTAGGTTTCGCACTTGTGACAATTCAAGGTTTCGCTCATATGATCATCTGATTCCGCTCACATGAATCATTATTGCGTATGTCAGTTCACGTGATCAGTTGTTGTCGGCAAATTTAAAAAAATATATCACTTTGCATGAGAATAGATAAGGTGTTGGAAATTGAAAAATTTGCATGTGATGTCGATCATGTTACAAGTATTGAGAAGTCCAAGAAAGTTATGTTGGTAAAGTGTTTGTCTGCCACGTGATCTGAATTAAATAGTGAAGCCCATGTGTTTACATATGTGATCGGTCCAATCAAAGTTTTCGGTTCATATAAATCAGGTGTGAAAGTCAAAGTTGACTGCCATCAACTTATAAAGTGCATGTGCATGTAAAGAATGTTATTGAATGTTGACTAGTGTCTAGAAAGTAACAATTCAAGTGACAATTATCAGTACATGTGTTGAACATTTACGGCCCAAGTTTCATCATATCATTTGGCCCAATCTCAGTTTTTATATCATAATCATCATCGGCTCATTAAGGAATACATGTGTTAGCCCAAGATACAAACAATTTGGTCAATACAAGTCTCGGCCCATTGAAGTTGGTCAAAACAGTTTGGAAGTAATTCAGATTGTGTTGTGAGTTTTGGGTCAGTTTGCACCAAATTCAAGTCACATTAGTTTCATTCGCACAAGGTCGCTTGAATTTAATTCAGTTCATTTGAGAAATTACTCAGTCATTTGAATTCAAACTCGGTCAAGATTGTGTGGTTTAGCTAGATCATTGGAAAAGGTCATTTGTTTTTGATCCGGGTCATAGCAGTTCGCACGGTTTGACATCAAATTCAGTTCACACAAATTCCGTTCGCACAAAATATTCACCAGTCCGAGTATCAGTTTTGTTTCAGTTGTTTAATAGCGTTTAAACTGATAAGTGTTTGTTTGTTTGTTTTAAGGTGATAAAGGTGTATTACGAGGAGAACCAGTTTGTTTGAAAGCTTGTTTGAGAAATTTTTTGATTCCGAATCATGGATAACGATTTCTACAACGCCTTTGCGACTCCGACTACTCCGGCTTCCATTGCTCAGAACATGAATTTGGAAAACGAGACGGGAACCACCCAAAAGCCCCCGAAATTGATGAGTATCGAAGAATATTACGGATGGAAAGTTAGATTCGAGAACTGGGTTCAGGCTAACCATCTGAGATCATAGGAGTGTATTTTGAAGAAATATGTTTTGCCACAGACTGATTTGAAAGTTGACAAGAAAATATCTGAATTTAGTGATCAAGAACGTGATATGTATAGAGCTGAAAAGATGATGATCAGTCTACTTCAGCAAGCTATCAAAGAAGACATTTTCATACTGCTACAACATGACAAAACTGCAAAGTCAATCTGGGATGCACTTAAAGTCAAATTTGAGGGTAGCGAGAATATGATTAAAAGCAAGAAGGCACTGTTAAAGAAAGAGTTTGATCTATTCAGCAGTCTACCGGGTGAAGACACAAAGAAGCTGATTGAAAGATACTGTCACCTTGTGCGATCTATGTCAATGCTTAGTATAAAAAAGGAGTCTGAATAGTGGGTAGACAAATTAGCTGATGCGTTACCGCAAAAAGAGTGGGGAACTTATTTGATGATCCTGAAAATCACAGGGGTTTATGATGGGTTAACAATTGGTCAGTTTATCGAAAAGATTGAGGGTCAAGATTTGGAACAACAGAAGATCGCGAGGATGAACAGTCCAAGTGGTCAACAGGATGTAAAAATGTATTACAAAGGTAGTGTTCCAGTTCCAGAAGCTGAGAGAAGTCCGAAAATTCAAACTGCTTTTAGTGCTGGAGATTCGTCGAAAAAAGCTGATCAAAGTTCAAACAAAAGCAGCAATGGTTTATCATTATATCCGAGTGTCAATCCACAGAGTTCATCAGAAAGTTTTCAGCATCAAAGCTCAAAAATGGGAAATGGTTGTGTGATACAATGCAATATTGCCTTGAATCTTCCAGAAGGACAAAGTTTTTCAGAAGACACTGCTAAAGACCACATGGCTCTACTTGGTTCTGTGTTGTTATCATATGAAGGTCTAGTTGCAGGTCGGATCGGAAATCCTATGCTCACCAAAGAGGATTACGATCAAATAGACGCCGAAGAGATGGAACTGATGGATATCAAATGGTGTCTAGCGAGTGTTCTTAGACGTGCTGAAAATTTCAAGACAATTACTGGGAGAAATGACTTTCTTGATGCTCACGTATCTACTTTAGGTTTTGATAAATCTAAAGTTACTTGTTTTCGTTGCAGGGAGAAAGGCCATTTCAAGCGGGAGTGCAAGAACAGGGAAGCTAGTGGCGCTCAGAATCCGTTCGGAAAAGACGACTACTACCGGAAAGCCATTTACCAGCAAGTTGGTCAATCACAAGACTCACAGACGGCTCATGGTAGAAAGATTGAGGATTCCAAGAGAGGATGTTTGGTAGATTTCAACTGGAGTAACTACATATCTCCTGATAGCAAAGCATGTTTAGTTGATCAAGATGATGAAAAACTACCTGAAGGTTTCAGCTGGAATATGTTTGTTGATGAAAAGGGTGATTTCAAAGCTTTCATCGCTAAGATTGTCAGAGAACCAGACATGTTTGCCACGTGGATGAAATCTATTGGTGAGACAGTGAAAAGTGTGAAGGAACAGTCTGTTACATCTGAAGAAAGCTCAGAAAGTGCTGATGAAGATTCACTAAGTTCAGATGAGAGTGTTCAAAATGTTGTTACTTCAGAAAAAGAAGTTGTATTTGATCAAACATCGTCTGATTCTGGTGTATCAGATGCTGATTCTGAAAAATCTGTAGAGTTTGATCAAACACCAGTTGATAGTAGCAGTGATGATGAGGAAGAGAAACATATTAATGTTGCTAAAACTCATCTTTCTCCTGAAAGTTTTCATTTCTATTTTGCAGATCGCATGGAGAAACTGAAGGAGAAACAAGCTGCTAAAGAACAACAACTAAAGAAATCTGAAGATGGTGTTCTGAATGAGAATGTTGAAAGTGTTGCTGAGAAGAATGTTGAAACTGAGCGAGTGAAGGAAGAAGAGAAGGTGATTAAAGAAAAAGTGATTGAAGTGATAAAGACAATCGAGATTGAGAAGATTGTTGAAGTTGTAAATCCTTGCATAAAATGTTTGGAAGCTTGCAAGGAATGTGCTGCAAAAGACGACATCATTGCTGAATATGAGAAGAAGAAAGAACAGTTACTTTTCAACCTCAACTATGTGAAAGAATCTTATGATGTCTTAAACAAAACAGTAACTGGTCTCCAAAAGACAAATTCAGAAAGAGAACAAGCACTAACGATGATGAATGCTGTAATGATGACAAAGCAGAAAGCCATCAACTTTTACATCGAAGAGAGTGCTAAATGGAAGCAAGAGTTGGAAACAGAAAAGATCGAGAATGAGAGAATCAGACGTTTATTACAAAGTTATTCTAGTTCTGATTATCTCATTGATCGTATTTACCCAACTGTTGCAGGTATGGAAGCTTTTCAAGACGAGAAGCCGAAGAAAAAGAAAGATAGTGGTAAGAAACCGACTGTTAGATATAACAAGTGTCCACCTCCAATTTGGGAAGGGTATTCTCCTAGAAAACCAAACGAGGAGCAACTTGAAAAAGCAGTCAATATAAAGCTAAAAACCGACACAACTGACGTTTTACCAGATAACATTGATGTCACGTTTACCTCGTCCGATACTGATCATGAGTCTGAGTTAATCAAAAAGGTGGTCGATCAGGTGTTGGATACTGAGGAGGAATCCGAGTCAAAGTCTGAGTCTGGAGGGTCAAATTCGTCAGTCAACAGTCCAAAGTCGTCGGTCAAACGGTCTTATAGTAAAGAATTTTTGTTATCAAAAGCAAATTTGGATGATGAAACATTTGAAGTTGCATACACTTTAAATGATTCGGACAAATTGTACTCTGACAAAGAGTTTCCAATAAGAAGTGTTCGTTTTGACATGATCAAAAAGGTTTTCAAAATGACAGAAATTAATATTTCTGAAATAAAAGATTTAAATCTTACTGAAAAACCTAAAAAGTACACTTCAAGAGTTCAACAACGGTTAAACAAGAAAAAGGGTTACAATTCTGGTTCTGGTTTTCAAAAGAAATCAAACCAAAATCGTAGCTACAAAAAGAAAGGTCTTGGATTTATTCCACCTGAAAACTATAAAAATGAAAAATATGTTCGAGATTTTAAATCAAAAATGACATATGTTGCAAGAACTAGCCATGAAGAAGAAGCTAAGAAACCATTCTGGAGACAGTCAAATCAGGAGTTTCTTGCTGAAAGAAAAAGAATGGAACTGAAATGTCTCATTCAAAGGAAACTCGAACCTGTTACAAGTGCAATGAAGCTGGTCACATTGCATGGAACTGCCAGAAAAATGTCAAAACAAAACAGGGAGTTTCTAAGAAATTGAAAGAAAAGGTTGTTGATGTTGAACCACCAATTGAAAATTTTAAAATTTTTGAAAATTCAACTTATGAGGTTGGTGAGTGTTCTAAAAAGAATTTTTATAAAAAGAATGAGAATGACAGCCAAGTGTGGGTTGTTAAGAAAATTGATGTGAATGTCGGCGATGAATCTGGTTCCACAAAGCCAGAAGAGCCACAGGTTGAAATGAAAATTTCAGTGAATGATGATGAGTTTCCATCACTGAAATTTGAAGAAGTTAAACAGAAAGTTGGTAAGGTTGATATCTCGAATCAGTTTTACAAAGATAATACTAAGTTTGATGTCGAGTAAACATTCAATGGGAGTGTTAAGAAATTTTTTGGGAAAATGTTGAATGGGAAAGTTAAGGGGGTTAAAGATTTTTATGCAACTAAAAAGGCAACATACAACCCTACTGAGCAAGAATTGAAAGCCATCAAGTCTGAGAAGACTTGGATGGAAGTCTGTTTCCCTTGAAGTCTTAGGACTATGCCGGAGATCCCAAGTTTATATCGTGGATCAGGAATCGGCATCTTTCTTAGTAATTGATTGTGTCATTGAATCTTATAAAAGTTAAATTTTACAGGATAAGTGTGAATTGCCGGAGCTTCCAGGTTGGTAAGTGAGAAGCAGGAATCGGCATCTTGATTGGTAACATGTATTTGTGTAGATGTTTATTCCTACATGTGGTTATATGTTTTGAATATTCTTACAAGTGGTAAGAGGTTGATTCTGACAAAGTGATTACTCAAGGTCATTAGTTTGAACTTGATGTAATCCTGATACAAGAGATTGAATGGACAAAATGATGAATCATACCCCTAATCTACAAGTGGTAAACTTAACAAAACTTATTTTCCGGAAAAATCATTTTGGTTAAAACAAACTTAAGTGTTTTGAAATCATAATGAGAAAAGAGTTTTGTGAAAGGGGGAGTTCTGAATATTTATGCCAAGTGGATGGCGATTTGAAGTGATTCGATATCGGTTGTCAAGTTTTTGTACAGTTCATTTTATGTTTCAAGTGGGTCAAGAGTCTAGTTTGTTTTCAAAATTTCTTTTGTAATGTGTTTGCATTTTAGGGGGAGTAGAAAATTTCTGAAAATCCAAAAACATTAGAAAATTTGAAAAAGACAAAAACATGATAAAATCAAAAATGAGTTTTTGTGTCAAAGAAGAGGAAATGATAGTACATCAGTAGACAGTTACAGTATGCTAAAGAATTGTATTGTTTAAATAGTGTTAAACAGTCTCACTGATGATATGCCGATAGGTTTTTACACATTTAGTAAGCTTTTTCGGGATATAAACTTAAATTCAAACTTGCTTATTTCGTGGGGAACACTACTTGGATATATAGGTAACCCCTGAAATCTCGTTTGAAAGGTCCCTCTTTCTGAGATACTAGATCTTTATGCTCAGTGATATCTGAGGTATTATCCCGGGACTTCTACTGAATGGAAGTTCTGACCTAGTCCCCGGATAACTTTCTACAAATGCTTGAAACATAGCATCGCCCTCAGCAAGCTGATGAAACAATAAAATTGATAGTCGCTGCTGTTGTAATGCAAAAGATCCTCTAAAGGGGACACACTCAAAAGTCGAGTCATGATCTCTCTGCTGAACGGTAGTTCTGACCTGAGCTCTCATGATTCTTCATAATTTATTAACCCCTTACAGATATCATCTGTGGTATACTCACCTGTAAGACTGAATATTGGGATCTGGATACGGGAGTATATTCAAGAGGTGGGACACATGAATGAGTTTAAGTTCTTAAAACACCTAACTCATATCCTGAATCAGTTGAAATTTGTGTGAAAATTTAAGTGGATCGGTATATTGGCAATCTAAGTGAATTGTTTAATTCTTAATGTGTAACTAAGCTCAACGGTACTTGTGACTTGTCAAAATATGATATGATCCTCTTACACAAAACTCACAAAAATATTTTCGGTGTGTTTTAGCATAAATTTTGTAAAACTCAAAAAGATTTTCGATAACTGATGTTAGAGAGCTGATTGTCAAAATTCCAAGTGCTAGACATGATGAACAAATGGTTTGGGAAAATGTGTTTTGAAAAGAAAAATGATCAAATTTTAAAATGATTCATCAAGTTTATTGAGTTATTTTTGAAAGAGAGTCAGTGTTAGTGCATACATTGAATTGTTAAATGCGTAAAATTTACTTTTAGGTAGAGTGAGTTTGTGCAGGTTTAAGTATGAGCTGGATTGATGATCCTGAGTTGGATGAGAGCCAGGTTACGATCTTGGAACAACCTCAGAAAGAACCAGCCAGATTATGATCCTGAAGCAGATGATGCTGAAGAACTAACGGAATGCCAGCACATTGCAAGGGGGAGTCTGTTAATTTTGAGAGAAAGAATGAAGCTCAAAGACTGATTAAGACTGAAGATGCAAAGACTCGACATGTGAGACTCGTCAACATCTGAGGGGGAGTCTGTTGGTGCACACATCTGTCGTCTTCGTCTTACATCGAGTCTTCGGTTCGTTGCGGTTTGGAACAAGAATGATGTCATCATTCTTGATGATGACATCATCCAAGTGACATAATGATTACATCATTTCTACAACATCAGCACATGAATCCGAAATGAATTGTTCACTAGAAGACAAAGTAGAACACGTTTGATATAGAATTGTATATTTTAGGCTGATTTCGCTTATATGTACCATAGTGGTTTCGCTTATATGTCAAATGGAGGTTTCGCTCATGTGTCAATGTCTCTTGGAGCGAAACCTCATGATCTATATATAGTGCACTCATGAGCGAAATCATTAGATTAGTCCCTTGTATTCCATACCGAAGTGCTGCCGGTGTGAAGATCGATTGTACACAACGTTTATTCAATACAATCAGTGTTTTAAGGTGAAGATAAAGCTGCTTCTACCTTTGTTTCTTAGTTTCCGCCTCTGAAACGAAGTTAAACTCCTCTGAACGACTCGTTCGGGTCAATACACGATCCTACATTTCCTTTCTACCATGTTTCTAAATTCTTTCCACTCCATATTGTATACCCTATCACTTCCTCTAGATTGGAGGATAGTGTTCCACCACTCTAAGGCTGAATTCTTAAATAGATTGGAAGCAAACATTATCTTATCTTCTTCCGCACATTTGCTTATTTTCAGAACAGCCTCAGTCTTTTCTATCCAGCGTAGAGCTGCAATGGGTTCTTCATTGCCTGAGAATTCTATTGGTTTACAGGACCAGAATTCTTTGTAAGAACAACCATAAGGCATGGTTCTTCTTCTTTTGGTAATGGGTACTTGAAGTACGGGTCCATTGTTCGCGCTGTTTTCTGGTTCAGTTGGTCGCTTACTGCTATGTTTACTTTTATTATCAGCATCCTTAACAGTTTGAAGTATAAATGGCATAGCATCTATAATTCCCTGTGCCACTATGTGTTGGATAGCACTATTATCCACTTGGTTTCCATTGTTATTGATGTTCGGATTCTCATTATTCAGATTATCATCATTCTGAATATTATCATTCTGATTTTCCGGGTTATTATCCAGATTTACTTGATTTCCTTGGTCGGCCATCTGAATTTTAAACATTTACCCCGTATTAATATCACAAAATAATATCTAATATAGTAATTCACATGATACGCAATTTAGCCAAAAGTGTCGATCATTGCAACTATACTCTATTTTCATATAGTAGGCATCTATTACACACCAGTACCAAAATGAAAATTACAATACCGACTGAAATAAAATCACACTAATAATAGTAGGCATCCGTACTCACATATTTTATTTTATTTTATTATATTACTATTATTACTATTACCGTTTCCACTAACACATTCACGGATATGGATTCATCCAAAAATCCATATTGCGCTCATCGTATTTCCATACGAGACGCTCTCCCACCTGTCTCATTCTCTCACTGCTCTCTAAAATTTCTTCACCAAATGTCCTAAGTTCTTGGGCGTTTTCTGCACTCATTGGGGGGTGCAGGTTCTAGGACTGGGTTCGGAATCTGGGGTGCGGGTTCCTGATATGGAGGTATAGGTGCCTGAAATTGGTAAGGATCTTCTAAGATTTCCCTAATATATGCATCGTTATCGTAATAGGGATCGAGAGGGTCCAAACCTGGGTAGGCTCCTAAATTCGGCATAGGCACGTTTTCATGTATCGGGTAACGTTGCACATAATCCCTAACGTCGTCCCACCAAGGGTCGTAATTTGGGTCTAGGGGGTTTGGTGCTGGTACCCTAGGGATTTCCTCCGGATTGAAATCATGCATCTCTACTTGATTTTCAGGGTTTTCTATTTCCATCGGTTGGTTAGGAAATGGTAGTTGTGGTTGGGTGCTATTATCTGTTCCAGATTAGGGTCAGCTGCAGTGGTTGCTAAAATGTGAATATTGGCTATTCCCCTATTGATCATATCCTGGGCATAGGCATCTGTCTCTCTCTTGGCTGCTGCTAGGGCTCTTTGGTCTTGTAACGTTTTCATACGTTTTCTACGCTCGTGTGCCCCTCTACTGAACCATCCCCTTTTTTTCTGAGGAAATGGCTCTTCTGACTGAGCCTTAAACACATAGATTCCTTCTTCCGTATCAGCAGAATACCCCGAGAGGGCAGGCTGAGAAGAGGAGGTGCCTTCGCTTCTAGGCGAACCAGACAATTGACGATACGCGTCAGATGGTCCTTGGTCACTCATACTGTAAACTAACAAATAGTCAAGTAACACATAACAATAAATACAGTTATGCGCGTATTTCTACAATTTATTTCCTAACAGATTAAATTTTGATGTCAGCATAACACTTCTGTGGCTGAATCAGTGGCATAGCACTGATACCACCTTCTGTCGCAACCCCCGATCCCCTATCCCCGGGAACAGGCGGTCGCGAGCCAGTTTCGGTGGTATCGCGTGTATATTCAATATTGGCAGCGGAATTTTTCATCAGGACCGTAGTTAGGAAATATTTGATCAGAGTAAAATACCACATTTTCATAGTATTAAACAAATGGGTTAAAATCCAAGTTCATAGTACACACGTTTTTATAGGAATAAATCATATTTATTTAATAAAAACATCTATTTTATTTTAGGTAACTTTTATTGCCACTTTTCCAAGCTTTCAGTGTTGTCCAGCTGACTTCTATTTGGCTTTCACATTTTGTTACCTGAAACGCGTTTTAAAAACATTTGTCAGTGGGAAATACTGGTGAGTGAATCCCAGTTTAATCAAGTTTAATAAAACTTATTTCACAATGAACAGTATTGAGGGCGATCCCGCAATTATATTTGTTTCCAAGACATAACAATTAACATCCAAGGTACTGTCGAACCCGACTTGTGGAAATGTTACTCCTTGACCAGGTGGTAACAAATTTTGTATACAAAACCCCAACATACTCATCATAATTGTATTCTTACAAATACTCAATAACTGTTATTCGCATGGAAAAGTATTTAAGGTTTTGTAAAAACAGTTAACAAAAAGTTTACAAAAAGTGGATCAACTCACATTGCTGTCTTAGAATTTCCGTAAGGGTTTCCTGAGAATTATCTATAATTTACACAAAAGCACACGCGTTAGTATAATAACCCATTTTAACATTAGTAATACCCTCCCCGAGACAGCATTCCAACGACTACGTCAGGCAGAACCACGACAGTCGTTACGGAACCCTAGATCAATCGGGCAGCGTATCTAATACGTATACAGGGGTTATGATACTTACAACGGAGCAGAACCTCGCTAATTAGGGGTATAATACCCGCGTATTATAACGCTACTACAGAATTTTGAGATTGAGAAAGATTTTGAACTAGTTTCGACTGAGACCCGAGGCCATCTATTTATAGTTTCTGATTCTGGGTTTGTCGCGGCCCGCGTAACATACGGGCAGGGCTTACGCGGCCCGCGTTGACTCCAGGTCAACGTATAGCTTGTCCCAATCACTGTGTAGCCCCGCCACGATGATGACACGTGTCATCATCGGGCTGCGCCACCATTTAGGACACTCGCGGCCCGCGTGAACTAATGGGGGGTCTCACGCGGCCCGCCTCAACTTATATTTCAGATTTTAAATTATTTTTAATACTATATACTATATTTGATGCCCGTTTTCACGTATATAGGGTGTATTTAGGGACATTTTGGGATATTTAAAATATATTAGGGTGTCGGAACAATACTCAAGGGTGTCGGTTTATTGAGGATCGTTACATACTTTAATAGGTCATAGCATAAGTAACTGCGTTTTGAGTTCGTGTTGCGTTGCGTTGAGCTATAGTGAATAGTGCAATAGTGTACGCGTTAGCGTTATAAACGTATGCGTTGTGATATAGCATGTGTGAAAATATGCGAAATAGCGTTGTAAGCGTTATAGTTTACATTATGATTCGAATCTCTGGTGCTAGGCGTAACGAGTGTAACGAGTAGTAACAACGCACGAACGTGCGGGTTGTTACAAGCACCATGGTTAATACGTAATAACAAAATATTTAATGTAAAGAAAATTCATATCCACCTAGAGGTGATAGGGTGGGTGGTTCTGTGGAAGGGTGAGCGGTTCTGGCACGTTAGGTAACGGGTCAAAACGGGTTTTTATAAAAATCGACCGGTTTTAATATGGGTCGAATTGGTCTCACCCGCAAAAACTATTTGATCAATATTTTGTATTCAATTCTAATATGTTTATATGGAGAACTAAAAGAAATGCAATCCAGGTTCAAAACAGACCTTATGTGTGCAAGGGCACTTTTGTCATTTATTGTATTTTTGTTGTTAGAAGTTTGTAGTGTTATTATATGTATAAATTTGTTTCTATTATATTTCTTAGAAAAAATTCTTGGAGTATGCAAATACATAACAACAAATAATTATCCATATAGCTCCTAACAGCAAACATAATAAATAACCAAATTGCCCCTTCACACATAAGGTCCAAACTACCCCTACACAAACATATATAAACCAGAAATTGGGGAATAGATAGCATATCGTGTTCTGTCCAAGAGGGCATGCAAAGCAGGCTGGTCAAATGTCAAACAGTCTCCACCAACCTTATCAGTACGGGCTCGTTTGGTCTCAGTAAACATAAAGGCAGTAACTTATATACATAGTGTACAACCTAGGTACAAATAAACAACCTTTTGCACACATGTGTCTTGACTTCTTATACACATTCGTACATAGTGTACAACCCAGGTTGCAGACTAATTAAAAAAAATCATGTACATATGCGTACAACCAAGTTTATTAATAAACCTTAATAAAAATATAACCCCAAAAATAGAGTAAATCGGAAAAAACAGAGTATACATATGTGTACAACCCACTGTACACTTTGTTCATAAAATTTTTACCCCTAATTCAATATCAATCAGTATAATACACAAGTGTATATTAACGCCTTTACATAATCAATACACAAAACCTTATGAGATATCACAAAACCAGCTATAATACATATGTGTACAGCCAACGAACAGAGCAACCTCTCATAAAACAGGGCAAAATCCACTAATTTGTTAAATCAACACTATAATTCAAAAAAAAATAAAGATGTATTGATGAAATCAGAACTATCTTGCTCAAAACCCACAAATGGAACACTATCTTATAAAGAATCGGCTAAGAAGGTATACACTAATGACACGTACCTTTAGTGCGATTCCGGTGAATGAAAACGCCGATATATTGCACATTTTATCAATCGACATTGGAAGCAATTAATTGCCGATGAGATTAAAAGGGATAGCGAAGAATCGACGGTGGTGGCTATTAATCGCCGGTGGGATTAAAAAGGAGAGAGAAGAATTGACGGTGGAAGCTATTAATCACCGGTTACAGAGATGATGAACTTGCAAATCGCCGATCGATTTTGATGAAGAACCCTAATTCGCCATTTGGTTACAGAGATGATGAAACTGAAATTCTGGTATTTTTATGAGAGAGATTGTGATATTTACAAAATTAGATTTAGTATACATTTACATTAATGCCCCTATCCACCTTATTTACTGGTTATATTTTATAAAATATTTACCAAATTGCCATTACCATTAAATCTCATCATCTAAGAAAATGAAGGGTCAAGATCTGTTCTCTTTGTTCACAACTTAACCATTGTTCACTCTAGAACTCTACCATATATATATATATATTCTATCCGAATTCTTATATTATGTATATATGCCACTAAGAAAACATGGTTCTGAATATTTTGTTGCGTCTCGAGGATATGCCACTAACATAAAATGGTTCAGATTTATTCAAAGGCAATGTATACAATACAATATTAACGGTCTACTCATTTTTGTGTTTGTAGGAGGAGGGCTTCAGATCTTCGATCAACTATGACAGGGGAGAGAATGCATTCCCAACAGAGGGCAATACAAAGCATGGAAGGATTTGCCGAAATGATGTTATGAGGGTTTTAGGGCAGACTAAGGAAGCTGCCACAAAAGCATGTGGATACTGTAAGTTGATATGGTACATTTCGAACGAATAATCAATAATCTTTCTAACATCTAACATTTCCTTTTTTTTGCAGCGAAGGATGCCTCCTTCTCAAAGGCTCCTCAAAAGTTTGGCATCGTTAGGTGGCCCTATGTCAATCCATGCAGCAAGATAGCCAAATCTGTAGCTTACAAATCCCTAACTGGACATGCTCTGAGAGGACCGCATACTTTTTTCTGAAGAAGCTCAGCATGTAATAAAGATAATGCAAGTCTCTGAAACTGACGATGGTAAAGAAGAAGTTGCAGCTGAAGATGGTGAAGAAGAAGTTGCAAGTGAAGATGGTAATCAACAAGCTGCACCTGATGAGAGCGCATGTACGATTGTGCTAGAACTTTACATACAAGCATGATGTCTCCTTGATAAAAAAAAAAACGAAAGTCATTTTGGTGGTGGCAACTACATAGAGTCATTAATTTAGGGGTATCCCGAATTTTTTTTTTACCGTGCAATCATACAATAATAAAAAAACGATAATATATAAAGTAAAACAAATATCTAATAGATTTTTCCTCTTCTTTTTTCATAACTTGAAATCGTTCCATCACATCGTCGTTTTTTACTTTATCAAAAGTTTCTTTTTCGACCGCACAATAATAAAGGAATTCGAGTAATCAGCCTTCAACTTCAAAGAATTCAAGTACCTAGTTTAACAATAACAAAGAAAACTAGAAACTATAACTTTTTTGTAAAATTTAAGTTATCTAAACATAAAACATTAATGATTTATAGGCTTATTTTATCGTTCGAGCTTAATTATTCTACAAGTTTTCGGGTTGTAAAAAATGTTCGGGCTTATAAAAATGGGATTTTAGTAATATCAAGTATCATATTTTTATGTTAAGGGTATCCTCATATTTTTTAGGGGTATCATTTGTATAAAACCGGAAAAAAAACTACGAATACGGGGTTGAGCCGTAGCCCGTGCTATGGCTCCTATAACTATAGTTCCGCCCATGATTGAGTTGCTTCCTCGACACAAAGGAAATGGAGAACTTGGTTCTTAAAAGAGAGAAGAGGTGAGATGGCTTGAGTAATTCTCATATAAATGGAGTGGATTGTAATGAAAGGGTGAGCCCTCTATTTATAATAGAGGTTAAGTTTTCAAACCCTAGTGGGCTTGCTTGACGTGGGTTGTATTGGTCCATCAAGCCAGTAGTATTTTCTTGATTTAGCTTTAATACTTTGACCCAATATACCACACACCTTATCAAACACCTTTCGACTAAAAAAACACTTTAACATTATGTGTTTACACCCTTTTTAACTAACTTTTAAATTAGCTCACTACAAAAGAATGTTCTTGGCCATTTGTTGTGTTTTATTCTTAACTTATAAATCAGTCTAGAAGAAAATATAATAAGCATCAAACTTAAAATAAGATAATATAATAAACATCAAACTTTAAATGAAAAAAAAAACAATCAGAGCATAAAATTAATCATACTACTAAAGTAAGAAAAATGTTCAACAAAAGCAAAACTATTACAAAACAAAAAAACAAAATATGAGAAAAAGAGTAAATTGTTCTATACAATAAATTATTAGATTTTCAATTATTCACCTCACTACAACAATTCAAGTATACCTAGATTTAGACATGGTTACCATAATTGTATAACCGCCATTATCCAAGTAACCGAAACTAAAATACAAGTCCCACCTAAATTACAAGTCGCTACACCGAGTTTCTAGAACTCTTCTCTTTTGGCTATTCAAGACGCGTTAGGGGCAATGTTTTAAAAACCGGTAAATATCGGCTGGTATCACCGGTCTCGGATGTAAATCTGATACGAAACACCCCGGTAAATTAGTGAAACGACATAAGAGTTGTACCGGCGGTAAAACCCGGTATACCGGTTTGAACCGTAATACCGGTACCGGCCCAAGGTAATTTTTTGGGTTTGAAACTTTGGTTATTTACGCTTTTTAATGGCACATCCCCAACTTTAAGAGTGTACCTATCCACACTCTTCTCACTATCTACACACTTAAAAAGGTGATTTTTGTCTTTACATGCACACCCTGCAGTGTCGAACTGTGGCCAAAACGAGGCGTTTTGGTCCGATTAACCAGACAAAGACTGACGGGTGTCTGACGGGTCTGTTGACCGGACCAAAACGCTGAGCTTTGGCCGCGATTTGGTCCTGTCAACCAGACAAAAGACTGATACCCGGTCTGGTTGACAGGACCAAAACGGGGCCAAAGCTCGGCGTTTTGGTCCGGACAACAGACCCGTCAGACACCCGTCAGTCTTTGTCTGGTTAATCGGACCAAAACGCCCCGTTTTGGCCACAGTTCGACACTGCAGGGTGTGCATGTAAAGACAAAAATCACCTTTTAGGTGTGTAGATAGGCAAAAGTGGTGTGTGGATAGTTTGGCCCAACTTTAACCGTAAATCGTTTTGGCTTCCCTCACAGACGTAAAAACGATCAAAATCCTAAAGCATCATTCACAACATTCTATCCATCTTCAACGGTTCATCTTCATCATGCTTCCGGTTTCATTTTCATCGGTATTTTTTCTTATCTTTTTCTTTGAATTGTTGCTACTTGTTAAGTAAGAGATGGTACTGAATTGTTATTACTGGGTCGGAAGAGAACTAGAGATGATGGGGTGTTGGTGGCTTAATCTTAGTGGCCGATGAAAGTGCATTTGTTGTGGATCCACGTTCGAAACTGAAACAACCATTCTGCCCATTCCTTTTTAGTATATAAAACCGTTGAATTATTAGGTTGATGATGTTTTTTTATACCCGTACTTAATGTACACATTACTTAATGTACAAAATATATAGTTAACTAGGCAACCCGGTTGAACCACCCGGTTTAACCGGTTGAACCATTTTTTAGCTCAATCCGGCATGAGTTAAAAACCGGTTTTTAAAACATTGGTTAGGGGCTGTTGGAAAGCTCTGGTCCATTAAACCAACTTGCAAGGGTGCGGAAGACTCTAGAATAGGCTAGAAATTTTGGTCTAAATGCTCCAGCAAAGAAGACTCTAGAACAACCTTGAAACATCATGAAAAGACCAACATATTTTGCATGAAATAACCTTGACAAATCACCAAAAGGGCCGGTCAAAAGAAGGATCTGGATTAGCAAATAATCAACAAAAATGCTAGATTTTTTTATGTAATTCTCTAGAATCCACATGGTAGATTTTTGTATAGATTGTACTAGGCCAAGAACTATTTAGATGTCCACTACCTTACACATGGTCATGCTAAAATGAAAGTACTCATCAAGAGTCAAAGACTGGGGTTTCTTAATCACCTTCCGACGCTCAATATTAGTGATTTATCTGATACGAGTATGTATGTAAGTAAATGGAGATTAGATATATAGATGTATGAGAAGTAGAGAGTATATAGGGCGCTATTTATGGGGACCGGCGGCCTAGCTACAAGCATGTTGCTTCCTTAGCAGGTGATTACCTCCAGAAATCGAAGGTTGCTTCCTCGGCATGAAGGAGGAGAACTTGGTTCTCAAGAAGGAGAAGAGGTGAGATGCCTTGAGTAATTCCCAAGTAAATGTTATAATTCAAGAGAGTAATCAAATTATATAATATAAGATTATTATTTACTCCAAAGTACATTAGAAACCTTGGGTCATACACAATACATGGAAACCTTTTGACTCATGTATACCATCCAACTTATATTAACATGTATCTTCTATTGTATAGTTATAACGACTTATATATTTATACTAAGAGTTATTGGATTTTAATAATCTTGAGTTTCACTTGTTGGCCGACAATAATCCCAACTTAAAAAATTCCCTCCAACAATTTCAACTTGTAAAAATTTGACCCTCATCGATCCTTTTCTAACTGGGATCTAACCCAGTTAGTTTTTGCTGATGTGAACGATGATGTGCACTCTGACGTGGATATACGATGACGTGGATGATGATGTGGATACATGTCTCTCTCACCCTTTTCTCCCTCTACCTCCACCACCTCCAACCACCACCATATATCTTAACATATATTTTTTTATAGTGTAGTTAAAACAGGAGTGCGTTGACTTTTTATTGTCCTACGTAGGGACGAGCAAATCCCGATCCCGAAAATCCCGATCCCAAATTTCGCCAAAACTGGGTACCGATACTGATACCGAAATGTGTCAGTACAGTACGGTACGGTATCGGTATATCAAGGTAAAATTCGGTATTTTACCGGTACCGTCCCGATCCCGAAAATACTGATACCGAAAATGCCAAAAAGTGGATACCGTTTCCGGTAACGAAAAAATTCGGTACGGTATTTTCAGGATCCGTACGGGACGGGATCGGTATTTGATACCAAATACTCATCCTTAGTCCTACGGCCCACTAACAAATTTTGGCCAGCTCATGCATCCTTGGAGCGACCTCTCAAGCACATGAAGCGTCTATATACAGACCTCTCAAGCACCCAATAAAAAATTGACATGTGACGTTTCAAATGTTGTAGGTGGGCCCAGACGCTTCTCATGCACTTCCTGACGCATCCATGCCCTTCCAGACGCATAAATGAATGGATTTCCAAAGACGCATCCCGTGCATGATGTGTCGCTCCAAGGACGCATGAGCTGGCCAAATCTGAAAGTGGTTTTGATCAATGGCCATTTTTGTAATTTTCCCATTTTTGAAGTGCTTGATTTTTAATGATCTTGAGGGGCTGCAAAAGACCCCACACGGGTTGTTGCTCCAGTACAGTGCTGCTTGTGCTCAAAACAATTCCGAGTTTGTGTCTAAATGTAAAGCATAGAATTTATTTGATTTCTTTTTATGTGGTTTAGTTTTTTCACTGATTTAAAGGGCCACAGTGATTTTATATAATATCAACTTATACTTTCAAAAAGGGCATACAAAAATAAACTAAAACATTTAAGAAGACTAGATAATTATATAAAATACTATGAAGTAAAACAGACAATTGCAATAGTGATGAGTTTAATCAAAATAATCCAAAGATTACAATAAAAACATATGCTTTTTGGTCAAAAATTTGCAGTTAATCTTCATTGTCAGAGTCGAATGTAATCTTGGTGGCCTTAGGTGCATCTGCAGAAATTTCTTTGAAATGGGCTCCGTAGAGCTTCGACTCCTGAACAATAAAGAAAAAAACATATTGATTTTCATTCTTATAAATAAATAATTTTAAGTTCGGAAATTATGTTCGTTGACCAAAAAGTCAAACCAAGATTCAAAAAGAACTAAGCGCGAACCTTTTTCTTAACATGAGTTCCGAAATTCAAAAGGTTTGTCGGTACATTCTGTCCTGCTTCTCTAAGAACATTTATCAGCTCACCAGAAAGTGCCTTATTCTCCTTCATGAAGAAAGTGTGTGCAACGCCCTTTTTACCAGCACGACCCGTTCTTCCAATTCTGTGGACATAATCCTCTGTGGTCAACGGGAAGCTGTAGTTAATTACAACTTCAACATCTGGAATATCCAGCCCCCTAGCAGCTACATCTGTAGCGATCTGCACCAACACCAAAAAAATATAAATAATTTTCGGAGTAAATACTACAAAATCATGTCTGAAAATATTGAAGTACCAATCTTCACGGTATAATTATAGGGCTGCAAACGAAATGAACCGAACATGAACAAGACCTTATTCGTGTTCGTTTGTTAAGGAAATATATGTGTTCAAGAACACAAACGAACACAAACAAATGTCCATAAACAAATGATATAATACATTGATACTTAATAAATATTTTATTTGTCGGAATTTTGAAGTATTTAAAAATATATAAAAATTAAAAAACTATCGAACACAAACAAACAAACATCAACGAACACATTACCGAACGTCCACAAACATAAATGAACAAACGAGATCTCTGTTCATGTTGGATCATTTAACTAAACGAACGGAATTTCTTGTTAGTGATCGTCCGTTTATTTAACGAACCAACACAAACGAACTTCCCGCCGAACAGTTCACAAGCAGTTCGCTGAATGTTCAGTTCGTTTGCAGCCCTAGGTATAAATGATCTTCAAGGTTTCACTTACCAATAGAGGAGAAGTACCATCCTTGAATAATTGAAGTGCCTCGGTACGCGCCTTTTGTTGTTTGTCACCGCTAATGGAAACAACCTTCCAACCCCTGTAAAACCGACAAAAATTAAATAATATTAGTATTAACTAATAATAAGGTCAGCAGGAAGGGATAAAGCTGTAAAGCAACTCACCTTCTTTGTAACATATTCTCAACCCGAGATGCTTCCTTCTTGTATAATACAAAGACCAGAACTCTGTTCCTGAAAGATTTACGGCCCAGAATTAGTAACTTACAGAAAATATCAGAAAAAGAAATTATCGGAACGGGTTCAATGTTCTCATGTGAATACATTATGGAAAAAAAAACATAAATAGAGGGGGTAGAAAGAAAAAAAAAGAACCTTCTTGACTTGTGGTATTTCTCTAGCAATGTAACTAAACGTTCATCACGTGCTCGATCCTCCAACACCTACATTTAAATGCAAGAAGTCTTATTTTTTATTAGACTCAAAACACCTATCTGACTAAGGTCCAGCATCCAGGTGAGCTTATATAAAAATAGGGGTGCAAACGAGCCGAGCGGCTTGAGATCGGCTCAAGAAAAAGCTCGAAACGAGCCGAGCCTTATCGAGCCCGAGCCGAGCTTGAGCCTAAAATAAAGCTTGTTTATTTATCGAGCCTGAGCTCGAGCCTGGCATGTGAAGTTTGTCAGGCTCATCACGCCTTATCGAGCCTTAGCGTAATATTAGTCTTTATTACTATTTAATAACATTTACCCCTTATTTAAAGTTGTCTAGTAAAAGAGCCGACCCGAGCTTATTTAAACTTGTTTATAAGCCGAGTTCGAACCTGATAATTTGTTTGTTTAGTAAACAAGCCTGAACCCGAGCTTCACTTATCGAGCTCGTGAGCCTAAAAGAGTCTATTAATCATATTATTTTATTTAATATATTAATTAATAGATAAAAAAAAGCCGAGTCCGAGCAGAGCTCGAGCTTGAGAAACTGCCAACGAGCCGAGCTCGAGCTTTGAAAACAAAGCTCGAACCAAGCTCAATCTCTGGCTCGGCTCGGCTCGTTTGCACCCCTATATAAAAATGAAATTGTAAGAAATAGCAGATCACGGATATTTACAGTACCTCGACTATCTGCATGACATCATGGTTGGCAGCCAAATCCTCTGATCCTACAACAACCTGACAAGAAAAGCCATGTTATAAAAAACAAGAATTGCAGCCTATACAAGTACAATTTTTTACAACTTCATTTTTACTGTCAGAACACAAGTAAACAGGGAAGCTAATAATGATCACCTTAACGGGATTTGGATCCATAAATTCCTGAGAGAGTTGATTCACGGCTAAGGGCCAAGTTGCACTAAACATTACAACTTGACGAACTGCATATTACAGAAAAAAATGCATGAAAATAGATACAACAAAAAACTATAGTTTTGACTTTTTAGGTCAAACCAATTAAAAGTAAAATTGATCATATACCAGAACTTGTTTTGCTAAGAATGGAACGGACTTCTGGTTCAAATCCCATATCAAGCATCCGATCGGCTTCATCAAGCACCTGCAAAATAAAGTAAAATTCAATGATTGTATTTACATATGGAATATATACCGTTGTCATAGATTAGTAAATTACACATGCATCTTAGAAATTGCATTTGCTTACCACATAAGAGACCTCCTGTAGCTGGCACACTCCCATTTCTATTAAATCCTTCAATCGTCCAGGGGTTCCAATAACGATATCCTAAGACAGAGAAAAGATAAAACGAGAGATATGTGAAATAGCGGCAAGAAAATACATATGTATGTGTGTATACTGTATAATAACTGTTTCAATTCAAATTAACAAATAGATGAGTACAATAGCCAACCATAGATCAGTACACCAAAAGCTAAATTTTGAATTTACTCGAATGATCTTTTTTATATGAACGCGCAACGGATAGGTGATCTTACCACTCCGGATTTTAGAGCAGAAATTTGGGGTCCTTTTGAAGTTCCTCCGTAAACACAAACTGATCGAACACCACTAGGTTTCCCAGCATCAGATAGAACATCATAAATCTGACAAATCGAACCCAAATTAGTAAAACCATACATGATTTAAAATCCTATCATCCAATGAAAAAAAAAAACAGAACTAAACAAGATTATCTTTCTTTGCAACCTCAAAGTTAATACAACCATTTCCTTTCACTTATTAAATCATATATATGATGTAGTGCCTATACCAAAGTTGATCTACAATGGTTAAGTGCTGAACCAGTAAGAGGTCTGAATCATTGAGTGTTGAACAAGTAAGAGGTCTGAACCATTAAGAGCCTGTATAATACTTAATCGTTCAGAGGCAAATGTCTGACCAATTCAGATTAGAGGTCTTAACCATTCAGACTCTGTATAATTGCTTAACCATTCAGAGACAAATGTCTGAACCATTCAGATATCTGCTCATGAAACAAACGGTCTGAACCATTAAGTGTTGAACCAGTAAGAGGTCTAAACCATTAAGAGCCTCATTAAGAGGTAAACAAACAGCCCCTGAGTTTTGTTCATGCATATAACATAATCTACAGATTCAACCATTCTATAACCTATGTATAATTGAAATCAAATACAAACCTGCTGAGCAAGTTCTCTTGTTGGTGAAAGCACAAGGCAAAGTGGAGTCACTTTCTTGTTACTTTTATTCTTCCTCTTATTCAAAATATGATTCATAGCAGGTATCCCAAATGCCAAAGTTTTCCCTAATCAACCCACAATCAAAGATCAAAACCCCAAATCACAAACCAAATAAAAATCTCAACTTTACAATCCAAACCCATAAAAATCACAACTTTCAAAACAAAAACACCAAATTTACCTGACCCAGTTTTAGCAATCCCAATAAAATCACGCCCATGTAATAAAAACGGCCAAGAATTCGACTGAATCGGTGAAGGTTTACTAAAATTCTTACAACACTCCAACAGTTCATCAGAAAGATTAGATTCTGCAAAAGTATTCAAAGCTTTGTACTTTGAATCACTAATATCTTTCCCAGAAACCACAACATTATCCTCACTTTCTCTAACCTCGTCCACACCACCATTAACTTTCTTAGCTTCTTCTTCTTTTTCTTCTTTCTTTTGCTTCTTTTTCTTCTTTTTTTCACTCAACTCTTCTGACCCATTTGAGGTTTCGTTTCCATTTACAGTTTCTTGTTCAAGCTTTTCTTTTTTCTTCTTTTTCTTGTCTTTTTTGGGTGCTTCTACTTGTTCTTGTTCAGGTTGTTGTTCTTGATCTTGAAGCTTTCTTTTGTGGTCTTTGTTCTTGATCTTCTTGTCGGATTTGGTGGTACTGTCGGTGATAGTCGGCATGTTGAAGGAGGAAGAGGAAAGACAGTTTCTTGGTGGGCGTAAGAAGTTTTTGTGCCCACAAGAAACTGAGAGGCTGGAGATGTTGGAGGTTGAGTTTTTAGGGTTTTAGAGGTTGTTGATTTTGGGGTGTTTCAGTTTTTCCCCTTTGTAATTAAGAAATTGGCAAAATTGCATCAAATTTCATATGTGATGGAAATAAAAATAAGGAGTTAATTGCCCGGATGGTCCCTGTGGTTTCACGTTTTTCACATTTAGTCCTCATCTTTTGAAAATAGCAAGTATGCTCCATATGGTTTGTTATTTTGTTACTCGGATAATCTCCTGAGTAGATGTCAGTTAGTTTGTAAATAGCAGATATGCTCCATATGGTTTGTCATTTTGTTACTCGGATAGTCCCCTGAGTAAATGTCAGGGGGCTATCCGAGTAACAAAATGATAAACCATAAGGGAGCATACCTTCTATTTCCAAAAGATGGGTACTAAACGTGAAAAAATGTGAAACCACAAGGACCATCCGGGCAATTAACTCTAAAAAAGGGGTATTAAATTTTTAGAGTAAATTACGAGTCCATGTGTTTTAATGGTTTTAACCATTTGAGTTCAAAATCAAAAAAAGTTTAACGCTCTGGGTCACTAACCACTCATTTTATAACATTTTGAGTCCAACTTTTTAATACTTGTACTTTTGATTTTGGTCTCAAGTGTTTAAAACTACTAAAATACAAGGACTCAAAACATTATAAAATGAACGGTTAGGAACTTGGGACGTTAAACCTTTTGTTTTGGACTCAAGTAATTAAAACCACTAAAACACAAGAACTCAAAAAGTAATTTACTTAAATTTTTAAATTGATGTTTAATATTTTTGTTATGGGTGTGTGATGTTACAGGTACGCCACCGTCACAATCTAATACTATGTGTTGTATTGGTTCATACGCGCCTCATTGAGGGGCAAAAAAGTGATATGGGCCGAATTGGTCATGTCATTGTCATGTTACTGTCAAATTAGTCGTTTCTTTTGTCGGGGTGAAAAAAGTTATACGGGTTGTATTGGTTGATGAAAAAAGTGATATGGGGTGTGTTTATGAGGTAAAAATGTGACCGGGGTCGTATTACTCTAATAAGCCTTGCTATATGGGTTGTATAGCAGCTAGGATACCGATATCATGTCATTGGTGTATCAATATTAGTCGTCTGCTACATTTTAAGATATAAGAAGAGTCTCTCTGCGTCTTTTCGTTTTCCGATCGCCGGAGGGCTCGACGGAGTTGAGAATCTCGGCTTAGTGTGCGAGGTCGCTGGTTCATCGGCTTGACCTCTCTCCCTAATCCGATTTCGACCCTCCCATTCGCCGTTCGGGATTCGGTTTCCTTTTCTTTTTTCTCTTCTCTTCTTGTGGTTCCTCTAACGCCGGCGGCTCGACGAAAGGAAGGACTGTGGCATAGCAAGTGGGGACGAACTGACTGTCACTTCGGTTGAAGGTTCTTCAGTCCCTCCTCGCTATTCTGTTAGTCTGGAAATTCCATTCGCTGTTCGGGTTCTTGGATCCGGTCAGGCTCCGTTGTGTCATGGAGGCAGAAGATACTTCATGGGAGGTGCAAAACAAAAGCCGCAGAGGTAACGGGTCGGGAGGCGGCTCTAAACCGGAGGTCACTAAACTTTTTGTGACCAATATCCCGCAAGGATGCCGCCCCTGGGACTTGGCAGATGCGTTCAGAAGTTACGGGGAGGTTGTAGGAGCTTTCATTGCTAAGAAGAAAGATAAGGAGGGTAGAACCTTTGGCTTCGTGAGTTTCAGAGGTGTGAAGGATTTGAAAGAACTTATGTTGAACTTGTCCAGAGTTAAACTGGGAGGCAACAAACTTCTGATCAATGTCGCTTTGTTTGCGAAAGAAAATGGGAATCTTAAAACATCGAATGCGTTCAGGGGGAGAGTAAAGGGATCGGGTGAGGGTCAACTTTTTCATCCGGGGGTTCATCCGAAGGTCTCTGGTCCTAATCTGGTCAAGAAGGGGACCTCATTCTTAGATATCCTCACCAATAAAACGTATGCAGATCGTGACGAGGATGTGGTGGTTCTTGACCCATCAATCTCTTCTTTATCCAACCTATTCGGGAAAGCAGTGATTGGTAGGGCGCTGGGGTTCAATGAATTAAGGCTTCTAAAATCGTCTTTGACATCTGCCGGGTTTGAAGGAGTCTCAATTCAATATTTAGGCGGTATTATTGTGCTTATCTCATTTGACAAGGATGAGGATACCAGAAGACTGTTAGAAAGGAAGGATCTTTGGAATAGATGGTTTTCATCTCTGTCGCCCTGGAAGGGCCAATCGGTGCCTTTCGAGCGTTTGGCTTGGGTTAATATAATTGGAGTTCCTCCTCATCTGGTTTCCAGGCAGGTTTTCGATGAGATAGGTGGTAGATACGGCAAGGTCATCCAACCGTCTCTGTTTCTTGAGACTGACGGTGATTTAACGGTTGATCGTCTGGGAATTTTGATTGATTCCGGCAATAGAATTAACGGAAATCTCTCCTTGAGCTGGCAGGATAAAAAGTTTAAAGTTTGGGTGGTCGAAGACTCAGATCATTGGATCCCGGATTTTCTCGATGAGGATGACGAATCGACTGCCGTTTCGTCGGAGCTAGGGGGTGACGTTGGCATTCAGGTGGATTCCGGGTCGGGGTACGGCGGGTCGGATGTGTTTGTATCTGATAAGCCGGTCGTTACTCCAGCTTTGGGAGATGAAAAGTCGAAGGATACCCCTGCTTTTTCGGAGGATGTGCATGCAGCCATGCAGAGGGAGAAAAATAACGGCGGACAAGTTCCCAATGCTCAGGAAAATCTAAGTAATAAGTACGTGGGCCAGGCTACTCCTCTAGTCTCTTTTTTCGGCTCCAAACATAACCCGGTGGGGGAACTGGGCCCTGGTGGTACATTGGGCTTTAATATAGGGAAATCTAATAATTTTAAATCCAAAAAGGCTAGATCGGTACCCGTTAAAGGTATTAGGACTGAAATCGCCACTGCTGGATCTGAGCCCATTGCTGAGGATTTAAGACCTAAAAAAAGAACCAGATCTTTTATGGAGAACAGGGGAAGTGATAATATGATTACAGAGGGCAATAGAGGTAATAAGACTTCGACAGGCTTTGAACAGTTTACCTTCGATTTAAATCACGTATCTCCGGCCGAGGCTCAGGATTTCCGTCAGTCGGTGGATACCCAAGTGGAGGATACCCAGAAGGATGGCGGGGACGAAGGTGACAACGACAAAAGTAATGGAGTTTCGCCTTCAACAGATATCGAGAAGGAAGTCGACAAAACTATCGATATTGGAACGAAGATCGGAATTGAAGGAAACTGTCTTCCGGAACTGGTTAGGAACTCGATCATTTCAGGTATTAATGGAGTTAAGAAATGAATTTGTTGTCTTTAAACATTAGAGGTATTGGGGGTTCTAATAAGTCTAACTGGATTAGAAATTTGATATCTGAGCACGGTATTTCGTTCCTTTCTTTTCAAGAGTCGAAGTCGTCCAGTGTGTCTCGGTCTGAGATCGCTAAGTTCTGGGGTAACAATGATTTCGGGTTGGATTTTGTGGAGTCTGTCGGGCTATCGGGAGGTTTGATATGTGTTTGGGATGTCAAATTATTTCGCCAGACAGGTAGTTCGAGGAACAGGAATTATCTTCATATCAGAGGCTCGTTGGCGGGTTGCCCATCCACCGTCAACGTCCTTAATGTTTACGCCCCACAAGGTATCGCGGCCAAAAAGATTTTATGGGAAGAATTAAAGCAGGTCATCGAGTCTTTTGATGGTTTTTGGGTTATTTCGGGCGATTTTAACGCAGTTCGATATCGAGAGGAGAAAAGAAATTGTTCCTTCAAACAGAATTGTGCCAATAACTTTAATGATTTTATTTTCGAATCGGGCTTGATCGAGTATAATATGAGAGGTCGGGTGTTCACTTTCTGCTCGGACAATGGTAATAAGCTTAGTAAGCTTGACCGTTTCCTAGCCAACTCAGAGTTTTTCAATGCTTGGCCGACGGCAAGTTGCCGTGTTCTTCCTAGATTATGGTCGGATCACAACCCCATTATTTTGGTTTGTCAAAGCAAGAACTTTGGACCCCGTCCGTTTAGAAATTTTAACTCATGGTTTGGAAAAGAAGGGTTCGAGGAGGTTGTGGCGAAGGCGGTGAGCGAATTTAATTCGGTTGAGATCAGTCCTGACTTGTCCTTTATTAAAAAGCTGAGTTTCATTAGGGACCGATTGAAAGAATGGAAAAAAGTTATGAGCAAAAAAGAAGGAGAGGAGGTGGAGACTGCGAAAAAAGATAACGAAAAATTAGAAGAAATTCTTGAGTATAGAGATTTTTCGGAGGAGGAGGAGTGGATTTTTGATGAAAATAAAAAGATAATAAGCGAGGTGGAAGAAGCCATAAATATGGATTTGAGGCAGAAATCTCGCATCAGATGGGCGAAGGACGGAGACGAAAACTCCAAATTTTTTCACGCTATGATTAACTGCAGGAAAGCGAGTAATTCTATTCATGGCCTCGAGGTGAATGGGGTTTGGATCTCCAAACCGTCTCTTGTGAAAAAGGAGGTTTTCCAATTTTTCAGAGGCAAATTTGTGGAGGATTGTGATACTCGGCCTCGTTTGATATGCCACCAGTTGAGTCAGGTTCCGTCGGATATGGCCTCCGGGATTGAGTCCCGTTTTTCGAAGGAGGAGATTAAAATGGCGGTCTTCGAATGTGGTAAAGATCGGGCTCCTGGTCCCGACGGTTTCAATTTCCGGTTTTTTACACACTTCTGGAATCTTTTTGAGAATGATTTTTTCTCTATTTTGGACGCGTTTTCTGAGTCGGGCAAGTTGAGTAAAGGGTGCGGTTCTGCTTTTATCGCTCTTATCCCTAAGGTTAGAGAGCCATTGGGATTGGGTGATTATCGCCCAATTAGTCTCGTAGGTGTTGTCAACAAAGTGATATCCAAAGTTCTTGCCAATAGGATGAAACCGGTCCTGAACAAGGTGATCTCTAATTCTCAATCGGCTTTTCTCAAGGGCAGATTCATTCTAGATGGGCCTTTAATCATCAACGAGCTTCTTTCATGGTCCAGGAAAGCTAAAAAGCAAGTTTTCTTCCTTAAAATTGACTTTGAAAAGGCTTATGATAACGTGAATTGGGGTTTCGTCATTGACATTCTTCAGCAGATGGGCTTTGGGGAGAAATGGTGCGGGTGGATCTCGGGTATTTTAGCGTCCGCCAGAGCGTCTGTTCTAGTGAATGGTTCCCCTACCTTTGAATTCGGATGCAGCAAAGGGATGAGACAGGGGGATCCTATTTCTCCGTTTCTGTTTGTGGTGGTGATGGAGGCGCTCTCATGTTTGCTCAACAAAGCATGCGATGCTGATGTTTTTCGTGGTATCCCTCTTCCTGATAATGATTTACGTGTTTCTCACTTATTTTTCGCAGACGACGCTATGATAATGGGGGAGTGGAACAAAGACAATATTGTCAATGTTATTAGAATTTTGAGGTGTTTTCATGCTTGCTCGGGCCTTAAAATTAATCTCAGTAAATCAAGCATCTTCGGTTTTGGTGTTGGCAGCGAGGAGGTCGAAGAGATGGCTAACTGGATTGGTTGTAAAATCGGATCGATCCCCTTTAATTATTTGGGTCTGTCTGTTGGGGCTAACATGAATCGCGTAAGTAACTGGAGGCCGATTTATGACATCTTCGAAAAAAGACTTTCTCTGTGGAAGGCGGCTTTGCTTTCAATTGGTGGTAGGGTTACGTTAATACGGTCTGTCCTTGAAAGTCTCCCAACCTACTTCATGTCGTTGTACAAAGCGCCGGTGAAGGTTATCAAAGATTTGGAAAGCATAATTAAGAAGTTTTTATGGGGTGGCTCGAGCAATATTAGGAAAACCCATTGGGTGGCTTGGGAAAAGGTCTCGGTTCCGAAGATAGCGGGAGGATTGGGTTTGTGTAAGTTAAAGAACGCAAACGTGGCTCTTCTTAGCAAATGGGGATGGAGATACAAAACTGATCCTAATAATTTATGGGTTAGAGTTGTCAACTCCATTCACTCGGGTCGGTCGGGGTGGGGGTTTCTCCCGTGTAATAAAGCGGTGAGGGGAGTTTGGGCTAATATCTGTAATTCCTTGAACAAGCCGATTTGCGACAACCAAAGTATTCGGAGTTTTTTTTAGAGGAGAGGTTATCTCGGGCAGTGGCATTCTTTTCTGGCTTGACCCTTGGTTAGTTGATGTTCCCCTAAAAGAGAGGTTCCCGAATCTTTTTCTTCTTGAAGTCGTGAAGAACTGTTCTGTATATGATCGTTTGGCCGGCGACGGCCTGTGGTTATGGCGGCATGACTTCGGTTCAGCGGCTGAGGTTCAGGAGTGGGCTGATCTTTCAGGTTTGGTTTCTACAGTCGTGCTCAGGCCGGGTAATGATAAATGGAAATGGTTGAAGGATGCAGCGGGGCAGTTTTCGGTTAGGTCTGTGAAGAAGTGGTTGAATTGTGAGGTCGGTGATCCGAACGCTTTTGTTATTGACTGGTGCAAATGGATTCCCCTGAAGTGTAATATTTTCATCTGGAGACTCGAATTGAATCGTATCCCGACGCTGGACGCTCTATTCTCGCGGGGCATTGTCAATCAGATCGGTTCCTGTTCTCTTTGCTGCAACGAAGACGAGTCCGCGAACCACTTGTTTATCTCATGCCAGTTTGCTTCTGAATTATGGCATAAGGTTAGTAGGTGGTGTCGTATCCCGCCAATCTTTGCGTTTTCGATTAGAGACCTCTTGGAAGTTCATAAATTCAGCAATCTGAACAGCTTGGAGTCGAAGATAGTTCACGGCATTATTGTTATTACGTGTTGGTGCATCTGGTTATCCAGGAATAAGTTCATCTTTTCAGGAGTCCGTCGAACCGTGCAGGATGTCTTCGGAGAAATCAGATCTACCGGGTTTTTTTGGCTCAAGCACAGGTCTTCTCTTCGTTCGATTTCATGGAGTGATTGGTGTAAATTTGTAATTATGTAACTTTGTTTTGTTTTGTTTGTTGTGCGTTGTTTGCCGGCTCGGTTTTCGGGTTCGGTGGTGTTAATGAAAGTTTATTTTCAAAAAAAAGATATAAGAAGAGTATTAAATTTTGCATTTATTGATATCGGATTTGATGGAATATTGGTTAATATGTTTTTATCCATTTTCATATTTGGAATAGTAAATAACAAATAACTTATAGCCAAATGTTGTATAACAACTCATATAAGTATGTACACAAATACAACATGTCCTTGCATTTAGTTGACACCTTGGTTTAGACAATTTATATATAACGTTTTTATAGTTTTATCATTCTTTGACCGTTTTCAAAGCAAATAAATCACCACAAATTTCCCATATAATTCTCCATGTTACATGTTATTTGCACTCTTGGATAAGATTAAATATTGTCCTCACCAGCCTTCATTTCGATTATGATTAGCTCCGGAGGTATAAGCATCGTTACAATCGATTTAATGGGGAAATATATGGAGATGTTGGGTGTGGGGGTGAGAGTGGTTGCTAGATTTCATTCTCACTGCCCTCAAACCGCTCGTATGTACTATCATCCTCCTTCAAACTCCATCGACAATAGATTCAAATCTCGTGTGCCATCAACACTCGAGAACCAAACAAACTTAAACGGGTTCAGGTGAGTATCAACTTCAATACCAAAGAGAGATCATGATCCTCAGGCTCGTTTGATTATCGATGCTGAAATCACATACTCAAATTCCTTTCATTTTTTTCGTTTCGCCTTCGATTGTATGTAAGGTTTGGAGTTCATTTTTATTTTATTTTTGCTCGGTGGGACAAAAGTGTAAAGATGAAGGAGCATTATTTAATTTTAATTACTAAGATGTAATTGCTTAGTAAATAAAAATAAGATAAAAAGTAAATAAATAAAAGAGGTATTTTGATTTTAATATTTTAGGAGACTTGACTGTCATGAATTCATGATTATAAGTCCAGTATGGATTTCCTAACCTTTTGCAAAGCTTATGGATGAATTTATTTAAGTATTTAATGGTTCAAAGATTAAGTAAGTTGCATACAAAATCAGATGTTAGTTTCTAATGGATATATCAGTCTACAATGGGAACATTAATAAACAAGTCGATCCATCAACCATTTACGACCCGTTTAACCTATTTATTACCAACCAACCGCCAGCCTTTTTGACCCATTCAGATAAAAGGGTTAAACAGATCGCGTTTGGGTTACTCAACACGAATAAATAGATTTCGTGTTCAGATTTAACCCGTAACATCCATGTGACACCATACCTTTCATAATGATTGTGTCGTCAACCAAATGTATTTCAATTCCAACGAGTAACGACGAACCACATCAAACGATGCAAACTTTTAAGCAAATTAGAAGCTGCTGCGAGTTTTACTCGAATTATAACTGCATCATTACATCCTTCAAGTTTCAAAACTCTGTAAACTTCTATATGATATGCAAGTTAAAGCATTCAATCAATGATACCCTATCAAGTTATGCTGTTTCTCAACTGTCACATACCCTTCATCCTTAACCACCAAAACAAAATTCCGTAACAAACTATAAATCTCATCAGCCCTCGGGTTACACGTGTCAGCCGCCCCAAAAACATACGTATCGTTATTCACCTCAATCCAACTATAACCCGGCACCTTTTCAACCCCTCGAACTTTCATCATATTTCTCGTTTTATTAACATCTTCCCATTTCCCAGCATCCGCCTGCACATTCGAAAGCAGCACATAATATCCTGAGTTCGTCGGGTCCATCTCAAAAAGCTGACTAGACGCTGTTTCAGCCAGCTCAACATTCCCATGAACCCGACACGCACCTAACAACGTGCCCCAAACACCCGCATCAGGGTCAAACGGCATTGACTTTATGATCTCATACGCTTCGGTTAATCGACCTGCGCGACCGAACAGATCGATTATGCACGCGTAATGCTCCATTCGTGGTGCGATTTTATAATCGTTTGTCATGGATTTGAAATAATGGTAACCTTCGTCAACCAAACCGGTGTGATCGCATGAAGAAATTATTGCGAGAAAGGTGACGTGATCGGGATGGAATCCGTGTTCTTTCATTTCGTGGAATAACGAAAGACATTCGTGAAGGTGACCGTGGTTTCCATAAGCGGAAATGATACTGTTCCACGATACTTCGTTTTTAATCGGCATTGTGTTGAACACGTTTCTTGCGGATTCTAGGTTTCCGCATTTAGCGTACATGTCGATTAACGCACTCTCTGCGTAAAGATCGGTTTTCAACGCACCTCTTGTCATAAACCCGTGGATTGCTTTTCCGTACCCGAGTGATGGTATATTCGCACACGCAGAAAGAGCGGCTGATATGCTTACCGAGTCGTATTTCGCTCCTTCGGAACCCATTTTGCGAAAAAGATCAACAGCTTTCTGTGGTTGACCGTTTTGACAAAAGCTGGTAATCATGGAGTTCCAACAAACGGAATCCTTCTCAGACATTTTATCAAACACTTGGTGTGCAAGATCAAGTCTTCCACATTTTGCGTACATATCTACGACTGCAGTTCCGACATGACACCTTCCTTCTAACCCGTTTTTCAAAATCTGACCGTGCAATTCTTTGCCTAATTTTAAAGCAACCAAACCCGCACAAGCGGGTAAAGAACTCGAAAGCGTAACAGCGTTCGGTTTCATTTGCTTGTTAAGCAAAAACCGAAAAGTTTCTAAAGCATCAAAGTTCATCCCGTTAAGGACATAACCGGATATCATCGCAGTGCATATCACAACGTCTATGTCTGTACTACAAGTGAAAACATTACGTGCCATTTCGACCTCCCGACACTTAAAATACATATCGATAAGTGCATTCTTTAAGAAAACATCCAAATGCACATTTTGTCGTAAAATGTAACAATGTATCTCTTTCCCGTGGTTTATAGATGCGGACTCAGATAAAGCCGGAAGAAAGCTTGCTAACGTGATTGTGTCCGGTTTGGTTCCAACGAATATCATTTCACGAAGTAAATCTAAAGCTTCATTCATGAGTCCATTCTGCACATGCCCGCCAATTATAACGTTCCACGTAACCGAACCGGCTTCTTGTACGCTATCGAAAAGTTTCCGCGCTTCAAACAACCATCGACACTTTGCATACACTGCGATTAGCGTGTTGAGAACCTGAGGATCTGCCACTTGTCCACATTTGATAAGAAGTCCATGAATTTGCGTGCCGAGGTTAACATTCGCATCAGACGCACACGCAGACAGAACACACGCGTATGTCACCGACCCTGGTCGAGTATCGGAACTCCTCATCTGGTTAAACAGTAAAACAACATGCTTTGAATCCCCATGCTTCAAGTAACCATTAAGAATAACATTCCACAACACATCATCTCTCTGAGGCAATTTATCAAACAGTTGGCGTGCATCATCAATGCAACCATTTTCAGCATATAACTTGATCAAAGAACTACCTACATAAACATCCATCTCAAAACCCATGATCCGAATCGTCCGATGAACAGATTTCGCCAACCCAACCGCTCCCAACCGACCACACGCCTTAACCACATACGGAAAAGTATACTTATCAGGACAAGTTCCATACCCTAACATCTTAAAATAAACTAAGATTGCAGAATCAAAACACCCCATCATAGTAAACCCTCTGATCATCCAATTCCACGGTGACGCGTAGACCAGATCGAGTTTATAAAACACACTCTTGGCATCAATGAATTTGTTACAAAGTATGTACATTCCGAGTAATCTAGACCCCAGTAGGCCCACGTGGTTGATTCCATTGACGATTATTTGAGCATGAAGTTGCTGGCCTTGATGAATTACTTGTGGGTGAGGATTAGGGTGTGAACAAGATTGCAAAACTGATGCAAGTTTGGATATTAAATCCTCCTTTGTGTATTGGAAAGACCCGACGGATGCAATTTGGGAAAATCTCCTGTTGAATGAGATGTTCTTTGGGTACATTTTAAGTCAAATTACATCCCTTTTGGAAAAACTGAAACAATAACTTTAATATGTTTTCATCTGATAACTGTTATTTAAGTCCGATTGTCTAACTGTTGAAAAGATAGCAAACTGGATGTTGTTATCGTTTCAAACAGATGACTGGGTTGGAAAACCCCCCAAATCGAATTTGATTTCAGGGTTCTGCGGGGATTATCAGGTAATTCGTAATGAAAGATATGCAATTTAAGGGTTTAAGAATACATTGTAGGGTTTAAGAGGAAAATCTACCAGGTTGGTACTAGGCAGAGAAACGAACCCTCTTCAAAATTTAACATGTTTTGTTTCTGGACTTTGGGGTTGTTTGTTTAGCACATGAGATTCTTAATGGTTCAGATCTCTTACTGGTTTAGACTGTTTGTTTCACAAACTGATATCTGAATGGTTCAGACATTTACCACCGAATCGTTAAGCATTATACTGAGTTTGAATTATTAAGACCTCTAATCTGAATTGGTCAGACATTTATTTGACTTTGAATGGTTAAGCATTATACTGGTTCTTAATGGTTCAGACCTCTTACTGGTTCAGCACTTAACCATTCAGAAGTTGCCAAACAGCCCCTTAACAAAGGTTAACTTCTCTGTTATTTAACGTCCACAACTAAAATGTGAGAGGTAAATTTATCATTTCAAAAAATAACACTTGTTCATCTTCAAAATTATTTTTTTGTCAAAATCGACCCAACCTTTTTTACGCTTATTCTAGAGTCAAGAATCTCACCAGGAAGACGATTCTTTCCCAAATTAAGCTTCATCACTCGGATTAAGTGCACCAGTAATCCTATTATACGACACAAACAAGCTGTTAGAAGTGTAAAGGGAACACGCCGAATAACCCATTTGAATGAAGACTAAGTAACTTAAGATTTCGGCAACCGGAGATCAATTTCGGAATCATTTCGACGAACTTGTTACTCACGTCAAGAAAATTCAAATTGTTTATATTCCCAATTTTTAACGGAATAGTACCAGAAAGTCGGTTATCGTTGACTTTTAGCTGACACAAATTTGTGCAGTTTCCAATCTCCGGCGGGATAAAACTTGTCAAATAGTTCGAAAGCAACAATAATTTTGTAAGTTTTTGGAGTGAAAATGATGCAGGCCCAAGTGTGGAAGATTGAGCCATAACATTTCTAGAGGCATGTGATCAAGCTATCAAAGGGTGATACACAAAAATGACCATAACTTCGACTATGTGTCTCCGTTTTAGGCATTCTACCAGTCAAATCGAAGGGGCCTTGCCCAAGTTCCGGTCCAAAAAAAACGCATTCTGGTGGAAGTTACGAGGACTTTTATGTTTTCCTTCATGTTTTGTTCACTTTGTTTTTGGGCTTGTGTTTGGCTCGTGGCCCTTTATGGCCCGTTTTGAATTTCTAAATTTATTTAAGTATTTGTCATGTAATATCGATGGTCATTCAACAATTTTGCAATAAGAACATCCTTTCATTTCAAATTCTTGATCCTTTGGGACGAATTTGGGTGGTTTGGGGAAGATTGTCACGGGTATTCTCAGAATCAACGTGATCAATTCTTCGTTACCGTTTCACACGCTACATCAGAAAAGATTTGTTCAGAATCTTATCGAACTATTGGTTATACGGAAGATCAAGAGGTTGAAGTCATGAGATTGGGAGTGATCAAAAAATTCAAAATCACCTACACAAGGTTTGGGTTGGGTCGACAAAATTAGGTCTGGTAAAAGAAGCCAGAAGCACTTTCTCACCTTCTTCTTCAACCTTAAAACCAAATCAGTGATATGGTGGTTGTTCATCAAAATGGTTTAGGTTTAGGGGATAAAGATGAATGGAGAAACGTGTTTGTTGGAAACCGACCAATTGTTATGGCATAAGTGGTGATTTGAGGTTGTCGGTGATGGTGATTGCTTGCAATGGAGGTGGATGTTGAAACGTTGGGCTAAGAAGACGAAGAAGATTGATGTTGAAGTTGAAAGTGCTAATTATAGAACTAACTATGAGACATAAATTATCCTTAGTTTTGATATAATTGAAATTAGGAACTTGTGTTTTAGGTTATTAATAAACAATGTGCATACACCACTTAGATGTTCCAATACGCTTAAGGTCTTAAGGTATACATGAAGAATGAATATGAAAGTTAAAAGTTCATTGGAAATGAAACTAGTTGGGGATTGGATATCAAACGAGAGAGTAATGATGAGTTGGATTGGATTGATCAAAGATTGGTGATTAGGATCCACATACAGCAACTGATTGAAGATTAACGAAGATCAATGTCAATAAACACCAACTGAATGAATATCAAGGTAGATAAAATGTAACACCCCGAAATTTAAGAAGCTTTATATTAGCATTATATAAAGTACAAAATAAATGAGAATGAGCTAACTAGGAAATAAATAACCCAGTTAGTTAGTTATATTGTTTTAAAGCACGAATGAATTTAAAATGCCAAGGAAATAAACTAAATAAAAGTGGAGGGGCCTATGTTGTTAAAATTGAAACTTAATGTCACACCCCGATTTCCATTATATTTACCTTATGCAAGTATAAATCACAATAATCAGAATGCACGTAGCTTTTACTGTTCCTCCTAATCTGGAACGAAGGTTTAATATAACCTATTAGAATTCTAACGGGTCTTTTATTAAGCTTAAGCTTAGACCGGCTAGTTTCAAGATACGGTTCGTACGCACGATTAAGCGAAGACCGGATAGAATGTGATTCAGACCCGACAAGTTTGAAGACTTGTTTAATATGGGTTTATTATTCACATTCTGGATTTTGAGATAAAACCGTTAAGGTTTGACCCGTTTCGGCTAATTTATGTAAACTTGTTACATAAACCGAACCGTACGCGTAATAAGCGTGACGGGTAGTCATGAGAGCTATATACAGGTTTCCTAAGTTAATTATGTCTCAAATATGTTGTGACATCAGTAAGGTGTCTTTCGTTATGCCCGAAATGTGTTTAAACACAAACTAGGCCCCGTAGGGGTAGTTTGGTCATTTTAAAGTTTATAAAAGAGTTTAAGTGACAACCTGAGTTACAGGTCTGATGTAATCAGTAAATATACTCAATTTTCTAAGTTACATCAGTAGGTTAAAGCATGTATGTGAATCTTATCATTTTTAACCAAACTAGGCCCCGTAGGGGTATTTTGGTAATTTCACATAAGCCGAAAAGCTCAAAACTGAAGTCTGAGTTTATCAACCGTTGCTTACTGTTAAAATATGATAATTTGCTTCTTATATCAGTAGGTATCAACCCGGGTATGTCAAATATGATTTTAAAACATAATATGCGTTAAAAACGCTAATTAAGGCGATTAAAGGCCATTACCGGGTTTGATACTTAAATCTGATATTTTTATATTTCCAGAAGGCTTAAAATACTTTATTTATCATAACTAATCAGTAGCAAAAGGTTTGGAGTCGTTTAGATGTGTAAAACTCATTTTATGGCCCGTAAGGGCAAAACCGACAATTACCGAATTAAGCCTACGACTATGAGTTATGCTCGGCCTAAAATTAATTAAAAATCTTTAAAAATCCTAAAATAATATATTACATCAGTGGGTAAAAGATTTGATATCAAAAAGTATGTTTAACTAGGCTATACGCTAATTATGCCATTTTATTAACATAAAGCATTAGTTTTGCGATAATGAGCATAACTCTTAATCTACAAGTCAAACTGATGTCAAACTTTGCATACAAGTCTATATATCAGTAACAAAGGTTTCTACACTTTTACATTTTCATAATTCACGTTTTAAGGTAATAAGGGCATAACGGTCAACATATGAGCAATTAACGGAAACATGCATATTAATTGGATAACTAATGAACCGAGGTGTATAATCACAGAGGGTTGTTCTAACATGTAACCTAGTCCAATTAAAGCTCTAAGGCATTTCTAAAATATGCCTAAACGGGTCAGAACTGAAAGTCAAAGTGAAAGTCACACTATGTGACTTTCGGTTCCGAACCGGGTCTAAACAGGAAATAGTCGGTTTGAACAGGTTTGGACATGTTATTACACTAATTACTAAGTTATAACAATGATCAAACAGGTTATATATGTTCTAGATAGCTAATTATGCATAATTGACATTTTAAGCATTATGTTGACTTTTTAATTAAAGGTTTGACCCGACATTTGACCTGGTTAGGATGGTGATCAGTAAGGCCTTAAAACATATACCCACTTTGCCAAGTCTTCGGGTAACTTTATTTTCACCCGAAAAGTCCTAACTTTCGACGTTTTCGCTCTAACGCTTCGCACACGAATTTGATCATATCTTTCTCATACGTTAACGAAACTTTATGAAATTTTTATGGTGCATTCTCGTGAGCATAATTAATATTTACAAAGCTTCGGGTTTGTCAAAAGGTCACTCAGAGGTATAATTTAAACATGTTGATGCATTTGGTCCCTGTAGTTTGAAATCACTCACTTTTAGCTTCGTATGATCCATGATTTATTCGTTTGGAGGTATGAGCATCGTGTAGGGTTACTGTACATCATATTTATTCACAGTTGGCACTTAGAATACGTATATTTACATACTTTCCATGTTTGTCAACTTTAGTCCTTCCATAATATTTCTTTCACACATTTAAACTTTATGACACGTGTCAACATATTACAGGACGTGAATTTCCGAGGTGTTACATCCTCACCCCCTTAAAATAAATCTCGACCCGAGATTTACTGAAATAAGTAAGGGTACTTTTCTTTCATCGTGGATTCAACCTCCCACGTGTATTCGGGACCTCTACGGGCATCCCATTTGACCTTTACAAAAGGTATATGCTTCCTTCGAAGCTTCCTTACCTGTCGATCTTCAATCGACAAAGGTTTTTCAACAAATTTTAAGCTCGCGTCTATATGCACATTTGTATGTGGCATGACATGTGATTCGTCAGCGGAACACTTCTTTAGATTGCAGAAAGGTCCTATGTATCTCGGGCTCAGCTTGCCTTTCTTACCAAATCGCATCACCCCCTTCCAGGGCGAGACTTTAAGTAGGACTTTTTCACCCACTTCGAAATGAAAATCCTTACGATTTGGATCAGCGTAACTCTTCTGCCTATTCCGGGCAGCATGGAGATTGTTACGAATCTGGACAATCTTGTCCGTTGTTTCGAACACGATCTCTGGTCCTGATAACTGGACTTCTCCAACTTCCGCCCAGCAAACTGGCGATCTACACTTTCTACCGTATAATGCCTCAAAAGGCGCAGCCTTTATGCTGGTATGGTAGCTATTGTTGTAGGAGAATTCGATCAATGGTAGGTTCTTATCCCAACTACCTCCCAAATCGATCGCACATGCGCGCAGCATGTCTTCCAACGTTTGAATAGTACGCTCACTCTGACCGTCTGTCTGAGGATGGTAAGCCGTACTAAATTTCAAACGTGTGCCCAAAGATTGTTGGAAACTCTTCCAAAAATGTGACGTGTACCTAGTATCCCGGTCAGAGATAATAGCTACAGGTATACCGTGTAGGGCTACAATCTTATCAACGTATAACTGGGCTAGCATGTCGGAGCTATAAGTCTCCTTGATGGGTAGAAAATGAGCTGACTTAGTCAGTCGGTCAACTATAACCCATATTGTATCATTTCCTTTCCTCGTCTTGGGTAACTTGGTAATAAAATCCATAGTTACCATTTCCCACTTCCACGTAGGAAGTTCAGGCTGTTGTAGCAAACCTGACGGTTTCTGATGCTCGGCTTTGACTTGCGCACATGTCAAGCATTTTGCTACATGGGCGGCTACAGACTTTTTCAAGCCTATCCACCAATAATTTGCCTTCAAATCCTGGTACATCTTATCAGCTCCAGGATGAACGGAGTATTTGGAACTGTGGGCTTCTTGGAGGATTACATCACGAAGTCCTCCAAAAATTGGAACCCATATTCGTCCATTTAATCGCAGAATTCCATCCTTGCTAAGAGTTAACTGCTCCTCAGTTACTCCTAACTTTTCATTAGGATAGTTAGCTTCCAACACAGCTTCCTTCTGTGCAGCTAACACCCTTTCTATCAAACTGTTCTTTATTTCCATGCGCTTGGCATTGATTCGAATGGGTTTAACCCTTTCCTTTCTGCTCAAGGCGTCAGCGACTACATTCGCTTTGCCGGGATGATACTTGATTTCACAATCATAGTCATTCAAGGTTTCCATCCAACGGCGTTGCCTCATGTTTAATTCCTTCTGATTAAACAGATGTTGGAGGCTCTTGTGATCAGAATAAATCACACATTTGATACCATAGAGATAGTGCCTCCAAAGCTTTAGTGCGAATACAACGGCTCCCAACTCCAAGTCATGGGTGGTGTAATTCTTTTCATGCACTTTTAGTTGTCTTGGTGCGTAGGCAATCACCTTACCTTTCTGCATAAGCACACACCCCATGCCAGTGTGCGAAGCATCACAATAAACCACAAAGTCTTCAATTCCATCTGGCAGTGTCAGTACCGGGGCGTTGCTCAACTTTTGCTTCAGAATATCAAAGGATTCTTGCTGCTTAGGGCCCCAAATAAACTTAACCTTCTTCTTAGTTAAGGAGGTTAGGGGTGCAGCAATCCTTGAAAAGTTTTCAATGAAACGCTTGTAATATCCTGCCAATCCCAGGAAACTACGAATCTCCGTAGGCGTCTTTGGCTCTTGCCAATTCATAACAGCTTCAACTTTAGCGGGATCGACCTGGATACCTCGCTCACTAACCACGTGTCCAAGAAATTGGACTTCTCGTAGCCAAAATTCACACTTAGAGAATTTGGCGTAGAGCTTCTCCTGACGTAGAAGTTTGAGAATACAACGAAGGTGTTTCTCGTGGTCAGCTTGATTCTTAGAATAAATAAGGATGTCATCGATGAAGACGATAACAAATTTATCTAAGTAAGGCTTGCAGACGCGATTCATGAGATCCATGAACGCGGCTGGTGCATTAGTGAGCCCAAAAGGCATCACTAGGAACTCGTAGTGACCATAACGAGTCCTAAATGCAGTCTTGTGAACGTCTTCATCCTTAACCTTCAACTGATGGTAACCTGACCTCAGATCAATCTTTGAGAAGTAACTTGCCCCTTGAAGCTGATCGAACAAATCGTCGATCCTGGGCAATGGATATCTATTCTTGATCGTGACTTTATTAAGCTCGCGATAGTCGATGCACAGACGCATCGACCCATCCTTCTTCTTGACAAATAGGATTGGCGCTCCCCAAGGAGATGAACTAGGTCGAATGAAACCCTTAGCCAGCAATTCATCTAGCTGCGTCCGCAACTCCTTCATTTCTGTGGGTGCCAATCTGTATGGTGCCCTAGCAACTGGTGCCGCTCCGGGGATGATATCTATCCTGAATTCAACTTGTCTATCTGGTGGCAAACCAGGTAGATCTTCAGGAAACACTTCTGGGTATTCAGAAATGACAGGGATGTCTTCTAACTTCGGTTTGGGCTCATCAATAATCACCTGTGCCATGTAGATGACACACCCCTTCTTCAAACACTTGGAAGCCTTGAGCATAGTCACGTGCTCAGGTAGTCCATACTGGGTATCTCCCCGAATGGTAAGTGACTCACCAGACGAAGTCTTTATCACTACTTGCTTCATGTTACAGACGATTTGGGCCTGGTTATGAGATAACCAGTCCATACCCAGAACTATGTCAAAACCGGCTAACTTAAACGGAAGTAGAGACAGAGGAAAAGAATGGTTCTTAATGGATATAACACATCCTTCTAACACAGTAGAGACGGTTTCTATGGTACCATCTGCTAACTCTACCTCATAGTTTGTGTTTAAGGTTTTGACAGGTAAATTCAACAATTTACAAAACTTATGATCTACGAAAGACTTATCTGCGCCTGAATCAAAAAGTACTCTTGCAAAGACATCATTTACAAGGAAAGTACCTGTTATGACATTATCGTCCTACACAGCTTCTTTCGCGTCCATTCTGAAGACTCTGGCATTAGTCTTCTTAGCCTCCTCAGGCTTCTTGTTGTATTTTGGGCAGTTGGTCTTGATGTGCCCCTTCTCATTGCAACGGTAGCACGTTGCGTCTTTTATCTTTTTGCAATCCAGGGTTTTATGGTCCGTGGACTTGCAAATTCCACAAGCAAATGATTTTGACTGAGTCTGAGAGCTTGACTCCAGTCTGCACTTTCCATAGTGCTGCTTCTTGCAAATTTTACACCTGGGCTTCTCATCAGACTTATGCCCATCCTTCCTAGACTCAGATCCCTTTTCGTTATCACCGTTCCCACGGTGTTTCTTATTCGACCTTCGCGAACCATCATCTTCACTCTTCCTCTTCTCGGCCGCCTTATTCCTCTGCGATCTCTGCCGGACCGCATCCAGAGTGAGGGATAAGGAAAGGTCAGTTACAGACCTGAAGGTAACTGGCCGAGAAGCTTTTACACTGGACTTGATCTCGGGTTCTAAACCACCAATAAAACGAGCGATTCTTTTTGGCTCCGGGGTTACCAGGTAGGGACCGGGACAACGTATTGAAGCTTGTCAGATAAGCTTGACAGTCGAGGTTCCTCATCACCAAGGATAGAAAGTCAGATTCTATCTTCTCCACCTCATGCTGAGGGCAGAAGTTTTCCTTGATCAGGGCAATGAATTGATCCCACGACATGCTATACAACGGGATCTTTCCGGAGGCCTCCATTAGAGATCTCCACCATGCCAATGCTTCACCCTTGAAGGATTGTGACACAAACTTAACTATATCCCTTTCAGCGCACCCGCTGATATCCACCACCGTGTCCATTTCATCCAGCCAAGTCATACAGTCGACGACCCCTTTCTCCCCAGTAAAATCCCTGGGTTTACAAGACACGAAGTACTTATAAGTGCAACCCTTGTTACGGGGTCCTTGATGCAGTACTATATGCTGAGATGGGACACTTTGATTGTTGGTGGACTGACGATCATCACCGTCTTTCTTGGGTCCATTCTTTTTGGGAGGAGGCTTGTTATGAGCCTCAGAATGTGTCCTGGGCTTTGAATGTGATGCAGAGTGGGTCCTACTTCAAGTACCACTGTATTCCTCATACTGTCTATCCAAAGCCTGTGTGATAGCGCCGTCTATGATTGCTTTTAGTTCAGCACCCGTTAACGTAATCTGGGCGTTCTCATTCGGCTCCACAGGATGGCTATTTATTTCATTTGAGTCAGCCATTTGAATTGAACTGTTGCAGAAAACAAGGACAATATTTTATTTGGGAGTTTATTATGGAATTACCCCTTAGGGTAATTCGTTAACCATGGTAAACAGAGACCATATTTGGTTAACTTATTAATCGCGTTAATTTAGGATTTTAATTTAAAATTTATCCTAAACACAAACAATAACAATATATATTAGCACATAAGGCTTGGTCACATGGACAATTTAAATTATAAACTATGATTTCAGAGAATCAAGACTTTTAAGGTTTGAACCTAGTTCATTACCCTTATCAGACAGGGGGTCATAGCTACCTCTGTCTTTTGGCTCATATAAAAGTGAGCGGGGCCCGTAGGCATCATATTACCACGTATGGTAAAAATATGATCATCTTAATTGATGATCTTAACCCATGATTCAGGGATCACATAATTGGGTTTGGAATCTTCTAAAGAATCCTTATACATATAAAATGACATGTGATTGTAACGAATCACTTCTGCCAGGAGTGTTAACATGTTTTAAGATGTTAACTGGGATTTGAATCTTTTTAAACAGGTCTTACCATTTTGGCCCGATCTTATAATTGACACGAAGCTAGGTTTCACACTTTAAGATCCTTAATTAAATAATTACATAGGCAGATTAATTTAAAAAGGAATGATTTTAATTTATTTATTTCATTTGTAATTATTTATGCACAAAAAGGCAATCATGAAATTCATAGAAATAACATTCCATTAATTTATTCTAAGCATTACACACTTGCCCTAAACGGGTCTTTTAAATTACCAACTTACCCACGTAGGGGTTAAATAACACACATGCCCACGCAGGGGCTAAATATCATACTTGTCCACGTAGGGACTCACGCTAACAATACACCCACGTAGGGGTTCAAACAATAAGCATGCCCACGCAGGGGCTCACAGCAACATACCAAATACACCCACGAAGGGGTTCAAACAATAAATACAGGAGAAAATAACTGTGGAAGGATTCAACGATCCCTCTTGTTCTTTCCCTTGATCAAACTAACCAACCCTTGGAAGAACGTCTGTCTTTCCCTACGATCCTCGTGAGCTTCCCGTTCAACTTGCTGCAACCTATGAAGAATTTCCTCCCTTTCTGGGGGAGAAAACCGTGGTGGCTGCGATTGAGCCCGGATGATGGGTCTAGAAGGTATCGAGTATCCCTGAGTCGGGTAACTCACCCCCCATGGATCCCCATAGGGTCCTTGGGTGTTGTAGTTTGCTGCTACCATGTATGGATCAGCCTCCGCGTACCCATAGTCGTGATGCGTTGGAGGTTCAAACGGGTTGTAAGCCATGCCACCGGTATATGCCGGGATTGGGTTTTCAAACCCCATCAGCGGTGGTTGTAGTACAGCAGGGTTGGAGGGTCCACCCATGTAACACCTCGAAAATTTACGTCCAATAATGTACTGACACGTGTCATGGACTTTGAATGTGTGAAAACATACTTTAGAGGGACTAAAGTTGACATACAATGAAACTATGTGATTGTAAGGGTCCAAAGTGTCAACAATGGATAAATAAGTCCTACAATAACCCTACATGGTGTTTATAATCTTAAACGGATGAATCATGGATCATACGAAGCGAAAGATGTAAGAAAGTGAGGAATTACAAACTACAGGGGCTAAACGTGTCAACATGTTGAATTTATACCTCTGAGTGATCTTTTGGCGAACCCGAAGCTTTGTAATGATAAAATATACTCACGAGAATATATGATAAAAATTTCATGAAGTTTCGTGAACGTATGAGAAAGTTATGATTAAAACCGTATACGAAAGGTTAATTGCGTTATCGTGAATTTCGTGACTTTTCGGGTAAGCGCAAAGTGAACCGAGGACTTCGCCATGTTTATAAAAATCACAAGGTTCATAAAAATCAGATTTCAAGGGTTTAGAGTGCAAATAAATAGCTTAAACACGTACCAAAAGATCAGGGACTGTTTTGCAAATTGAATGAAACTTACTAAACTGGTCGACCACTCGCACGCGGCCCGCGACCCAGCGCCCAGCGACAAAAGTCGCGACCAGCTTCCAGTTCTGACCTGTTTCGAGTTGTTTGCAGCTGTAAACGATTCAGGGAATGCACCAATCGAATTTCATGCATGCTAGGACACTTGTACTCTTCCTACAACACTTACAAACACCTGTATCACCCTCTGATCTGATCATAAATCTGCATAAAAGGCTCTTGTAGTTGCAACATATGAACACTTGAACTTCAAAAATTCACAAGACCTTTCCTGGAGCTCTCTGGACGCCAAGGCACCCTCATAGTGATCTCTAAGCTTGTTTAGGACCATTGTAAGTATTCATATCCTTCTCTAATTCGTTCTAGCTTAGTGTATTCACCGAAAGTCAAAGTATCGTAATTTAAATTTGACTTTATGATTAAACGAGATTGGCTCTGTCAAATCTCAAATTGAAAGTACCTACATGTTGGTATTTATGAGTATAACAAACCCCTAAAAGGGTATGTTCAGATTCACACTCTAAGCATGCTAATTGTCGAGTCAAAGTTCTTCATAAAAAGTCAACAGAATATGTTTTTGCAAATTTAAGCTTGATTAACAATGTAGGCTACATGCAACCTGTTTGATCATCAAAATAACTTTATAAATAATGTAAGAACATGTTTCAACTTGATCAACTCGACAATTTTCTGTATTAAACCCGAATCGGAACCGAAAGTCTCATAAATTGACTTTTCCTTTGACTATCGGTTCTGATCCGTACATGCATGTTAAGATCTGCATTAGAGCATATTTTAGACCAACTTTCATATATGTTTAACCCTCTGGAATTTTACATCTTGGTTCCATGTTTAACCGATTCATATGCATGTTACCGGTTTATGCTTAATTATGACTATTTTGCCCTTTTTGCTATAAAACGTGATTTTTGAAAAAGTGAAAGAGTAGAAACATTTGATACTGATTTATAAACTTGCACCGAAAATTTCATATCAGTTTGAGGTCCAGAATAAGAGTTATGCTCATTATCGTAAATTACAAGCTTTATGTTACTTAAACGGCGTAATTAGCATAAAGCCTATTTAAACCCACTTTTTAATATAAAACTTTTTACCTACTGATGTTATATAATATTTTGGGATTTTTAAAGATTTTTATTAAATTTTTGGCTGAGCATAACATAGGTCTTTAAGCTAAATTCGGTAAATGCCGATTTTGCCCTTTTGGGCTATAAAATGAGTTTTATAAATCCTTTTGACCCCAAACCTTTTTCTACTGATTTTATTTGATAAATATAATACTTTGAGCCTTCTGGAAATATAAAAATATCAGATTTCTTTTACAAACCCGGAAACGGCTCCAAATCGCCTTTTTACGCATTTTTATCGCATAGTATGTACTATAATCATATTAAACCTATAAGGTTGATACCTACTGATGTTTTTAGTATATTTTTTATAAAATAACAGTAAGTATAAGTTTATAAACTCAGATTCCCAATTTTGACATTTTAAGTCCTTGTGAAATTACCAAAATACCCCTAAGGTGCATAGTTTGGTTTTAAATGATAATTTTCACTTATGGGTCATACCCTACTGTTATAATATGTAAAATTAAATATATTTACTGTATGGACCAGACTTGTAACTCAGATTTATAAATAAACTCTTTTATAAACTTTTAAATGACCAAAATGCCCTTATGGGGCATAAATCGTGTTTAAATCCATTTGGGGCATAATAGAAAATAACTTACTGATATTATAACATATTTAGAGCACATTAACTCAGGGAACTTGCATATGACTCTTTCGGTTACCCGTAACGCTCTTTTCGCGCTCGGTTCGGTTTATGTAACTAGTTTGCATATATTGACCGAGACGGGTCAAACATTATCATTTTTGTCTCAAAATCCAGAATGTATTTAGTATACCCATATTATACAAGTATTCAAACTTGTCGGGTCTAAATCACATTCTATCCGGTCTTCGCTTAATCGTGCGTTTGAACCGTTTCGTCCTTAAAGCTAACCGGTCTAAGCTTAAGCTTAAATAAAGACCCGTTAGAAATCTAATAGGTTATTTATAAACCTTCGTTCCAGATTAGGAGCACCGGTAAAAGCTACCTGCCTTTTTGCTTGTTGAGATAAATACTTACCAAGGTAAATACTTTTAACTTATTTTCCCTATACGGGCTTGGGGTACGGTATATAAAATACCGCTTGGTCTAGCATTAAATTCTTTAATCGAATAGTGGTTAAATTTATTGAGATGCTATGTTTTGATTGTGTGTTTTGTTTGCTTAAAGCCTTTGGGGGGTTAATGACCATGTCCCGGATATCCTCGGCATTATCTTACGAGATGGCCACGACCTGAGCACGGGGTGTAGGCGTACACCTGTCAAGTGTATAACTCAATATTGTGGTGTGTCTATTGATCTTTAACCCGGCACGAACCGGGCTACTGAACGCATAAGTAACATGTAAATCCTTTACAAGATTATGTAATATAATTATCCCAAGTTATAAAATATTTTTGTGCCATGAGCATTCAAATCAATTTTCAATCATTTCAAAATGAGTCAGTTAATTTGTATTTACCAGTGTAAACTGACGTATTTTCCCAAAAGGTTAAGTGCAGGTACTACACGTAATAGGCTGGCTGTCTTCTAGAGCGTCCACAATAAGTCTCGCAAGCTTGGACGACATTAAACTGTTGAACAATATCTTATTTTATTTTGATCCGCCTGTGGATCCGTTTCAACTATCAGTGATATTTACTATTACGTTTTATTAAAGTTGAAATGAATCTATCTTTGCTTCCGCTGTGCATTATTACATTGTGTTGTTTGTCTATGATGATACCAACTACGTCACTATACTCCCCACCGGGCCCACCGGTGACACGTGGAAAATAGGGGTGTGACAGGTTGGTATCAGAGCCAACTCTGAGTGAATTAAACACTAGCCTTTTGTGTTTAATCTCAGTTACACAATTGCACAATCCTCGATTCTCGAGTCTAGACAAAGAACTTAGGAAATTTCCAAATTTTTGTTTAAATTTTCTAACCTTGTCTAAATTATATTTTTGTTGTATCACTTGTTTGTTTTTTTCAGGTAGTTAAACATGCCGCCAAGAATGAGAGGTAGAGGCCGAGGAGCATATGCAGCTCCAAATGATCATGAGGCCGGACCATCACACCGGCGGACACCTTCGGATCCTCGCCGTACTGATGCTCAAGACCTATGGAGGTCTTTCACCGAACCAGCGAGACGCTCAGTCTCACTAAGCACCTCTCCATCGATCCCGCATTCCTATGGGCCTCATTCGGAGAATGAGCCCCACCACTCACAGCAGTCCTACATTCCCCTAGGACACCGTTCACCTTTTCATCAACCATCGCCTGCTTCCCAGGGTCAGTTCAACCCTGATGACTATTTAGAGGCAGCAGCAGTGGGTTTTAACCCACTGGGACCAGAAGACCACTTTTCGGGTGGCAACCCGATGGATGTCGACGAGGATACTGATCCTGTCATGCCACCCTCTGGAACACCGAACCACCCCATCGAGATTTATGATGGGTCACCATTCATGGGATCGCCTTACAACGGTCCCGATAGTTATGAGGAGATGTTCAAATAGTATGACTGGGTATTTACCCCCAGTTATCATAACTCTCCTCTGCACCAGTCCCATCACTCTCCTCTTCACCAGTCTTACCATAACTCCCCTCTGCACCAGTCATACCACAACTCTCCTTTGCACCTGCCTCACCACTCTCCCCTTCACCAGCCACAGCAGCTGCCCCAGCAGCAGCAGAATCCTTCCGAGGATTCTCAAGTTGTAGCGGTCACTCCGCCAGCAGCAGCACCACCACTTCAGCCTCCCTCGCCTCCGAGGCGAAGGAGAACTACCTTGCGGATGTCCGTACGAGGGGGAATACGCATCAGCACCCCTCCACTTTCGAGTGGCAGCCGGTACTCACCGGTCCATGAAGAACCAGAGATGGGTGAATATTCGAACCCTGTCTCTGAAGTAGCAACGGCGCCAGTCGCGCCACAGCCACAGCCACAACCACAGCCACAGCCTCAGCCACCATTGGGATTTGGAGAACCAATCCCCGCTTACACTAACGCTGCAGCATTCAACCCCTTCGAGCAGCAGTTTCACACGGGGTACAACTTTATGGAGGATCCATACTGGATAGCGGCAAACTCCAACACCTTCCATCAAGAAGCTCCCTACGGAGGTCCCTGGGCTACGGGACCCTCGACTTATGGATATCCATCATATGGGTACCAGCAACCGCAACCTTCTCAACCTCCTTATTATCAACCGCAGCCTCCTCAACCCCCGTTTTATCAACAGCCACCCCAGGCGCCGGCGATGTCACCGCCGCAATTTCAAGAGATTCTTCAGGAGATACACGGGGTGAGAGACGAAATGCGGCAAGAGATGCAGCAGGATAGGAGACATAACCGGGGGATGTTTCAGAAGGTGGTGGATTTGCTTAAGGGGAAGAAAAAGAAGGATCGTTGAATCCTTTGTTTGTTAGTTATTTTTGTGTGGTACTCATGTCCCTGCGTGGACATTTATTTATTTCGGTACTATACCCCTGCGAGGGTATTTCCTTCTGTCTGCCCCTGCGTGGGCATATCTTTTTATTTAACCCCTGCGTGGGTTTGTTGTTTTGTTATTTGGCCCCTGCGTGGGCATATGATTTATGTAAAAGACCCGTTTAGGGCAACTTGTACTGATTAAATTTTTATTTGAAGTGGTTAATTTAAATTTCATTTTTAAATTATGTGTATAAACATAGTGTATGAATAAATGAAAAATAACATTAAATATTTTGATTTACCATTTTAATAATATAATAAGGATCTTAAAAGGTAAAACCTAGCTGTTATGTTGTCATAAATCTAGCCAATATGGTGAAACCTGTTTAAAAAGATTCAAATCTCTGTTAACATCTGTAAACATGTTAACATTCTTGGCTAATGTGATCCGTAAAATCACACACGCCACCCTTTTTATAAAATATCCAAATTTTAATATTTATATATATAATTGGTTGTGACATAATACCTACGGGTTATAATTAATGTCATATAAAAACAAAAAGGCAGCTGTAGTTTATAAACTCCCTGCCAAGAAAAAGGATTGACTTGTCTTATTTAATCAAGCCTTAATCCTACAAGATCTAAATTTGTAATTTAGAAAGTTGTCTACGTGACTAGGCTTATTATGCCAATATTTTATTTCGTTCTAAAAAGGACTATTAAGTAAAAATCCTGAATGAATTTTTTTTTTAAAATTAACTAATATGGCTTTTGTTTACCATGGTTAATAAATCGTCAAGAACGATAATACTGTTTAGACTTCTAAATAGACCTTGTCCTTATTTTTGTGTAGCAATTAAGACTACATGACTAAGTCCGAAGAGATAAACAGTCATCCAGTGGAAAACCCGGACAATACTAAAATATTAGTAACGGGTGCAGAATTGAAAGCACTAGTGAACAAGGCAGTTATTGAAGCGCTAAACAGACAGTATAGCGAATCAAACGGGACCCGGAGTAGGGCCCGAACCGCATCACCTTCCAAGCCAAGAACACATTCGGAGGGTCATAGCAAACCGCCCTCTCAGAAGGAGGTACCTAAGAAAGATAAGCCAAAGAAGGATGATGAGGATCATCACTCCTCTAACCAAAACAGTGTCCCGATAAAGAAGATCAAGCAGAAACATGAATCGCACAGTAAGTCTTGTACTTATAAATACTTCGTCTCATGTAAACCCAGAGACTTTACTGGGGAGAAAGGAGCGGTCGACTGCATGACCTGGTTAGACGAAATGGATACAGTCGTAGATATCAGTGGGTGTGCTGATCGGGATGTAGTGAAGTACGTGTCCCAATCGTTCAAAGGGGACGCACTAGCGTGGTGGAAATCTCTCTTGCAAGCTATCGGAAATGCCACACTTTACAGTATGTCATGGGATCAGTTCGTAGCCCTTATTAAAGAGAATTTTTGTCCACAACATGAAGTGGAAAGGATCGAGTCAGACTTCGTATCGTTGGTGATGAAGAATCTAGATTGTCAGGCATACCTCACCACCTTCAATACTCTATCTCGATTGGTTCCATACTTGGTAACCCCTGAGCCGAAAAGGATTGCCCGTTTCATTGGGGGTTTGGCCCCTGAGATTAAAGCTAGTGTTAAGGCATCGAGGCCTACAACTTTCAGATCAGTAGCTGATCTATCTCTCTCTCTCTCACTCAGGACGTAGTCAGGTTGAGAGCACTTAGGAACTCGGAAGAGAATAAGAGAAAGCGTGAGGACGATACCTCACGGAGATCGGAGAAGAGACACCGAGGGAATAACGACCATAGAAAAGGGTCAGGATCTAAGAAAGATGGGCAACAGTCGGGGGATAAACCCAAATGCAAAACCTGCAAGAAAAACCACTTTGGGAAATGTCGTTTTGAGTCGAAGTCGCAGTCCCACACGAGACCCTGTGGAATCTGCAAATCTACTGATCATACGACTTTAAAGTGTAAGGGTCTGAAGGATGCAACATGTTACGGTTGCAACGAGAAAGGGCACATTAAGTCTAATTGCCCAAAGTACGCTAAGAAAGCCGATGATGGAAAGAAGACCAATGCAAGGGTCTTCAGGATGGACGCTAAGGAAGCAGTTCAAGATGACAACGTTATTACAGGTACTTTTCTTGTAAATGATGTTTTTGCTAGAGTCTTGTTTGATTCTGGAGCGGATAAGTCTTTTGTAGATAATAAGTTTTGTGAGTTGTTAAAATTGCCTGTAAAAGCCTTAAGTGTGAAGTATGAGGTGGAGTTAGCTGATGGAACCATAGAAACAGCCTCAACTGTTTTAGATGGATGTGTTATATCCATTAGGAATCTTTCTTTTCCTTTGTCCCTACTTCCCTTTAAGCTCGCCGGCTTTGATGTAGTTATAGGCATGGATTGGTTATCACATAACCAAGCCCAGATTGTATGCAACAGGAAACAAGTGATAGTCAAAACTCCATCTGGGGAGTCACTTACCATCCAAGGGGATACACAGCATGGATTTCCTGAGCAAGTGTCCATGCTCAAGGCATCCAGATGTATGCAGAAGGGCTGTGTCATTTATATGGCGCAAGTTACTATAGACGAGCCAAAGCCTAAGATTGAAGATATCCCTATCATTTCGGAATATCCTGAAGTTTTTCCTGAAGAACTACCTGGTTTACTACCAGATAGGCAAGTGGAATTCCGGATTGACATCATCCCTGGTGCTGCACCAATAGCGAGAACACCTTATAGGTTAGCACCGACGGAGATGAAGGAATTAAGGACGCAGTTGGATGATCTGTTAGCAAAAGGTTTTATTAGACCTAGTTCGTCTCCTTGGGGAGCGCCGATCTTATTTGTCAAGAAGAAGGATGGATCGATGCGTTTGTGCATCGACTACCGTGAGCTTAATAAAGTCACTATCAAGAATAGGTATCCTCTGCCCAGGATCGACGATCTGTTCGATCAGTTACAAGGAGCAAGCTATTTTTCTAAGATCGACTTGAGGTCGGGCTATCATCAGTTGAAGGTCAAGGATGAAGATGTACACAAGACAGCGTTTAGGACTCGTTATGGACATTACGAGTTCCTAATGATGCCTTTCGGGCTCACTAACGCACCAGCCGCATTCATGGATCTCATGAATCGCGTCTGCAAGCCTTATCTGGATAAATTCGTCATCGTCTTCATTAACGACATTCTCATCTATTCAAAGAACAAAGCTGACCACGAGAAACACCTTCGTTGTATTCTCAAACTACTTCATCAAGAGAAGCTCTATGCCAAGTTCTCGAAGTGTGAATTCTGGCTTCGAGAAGTCCAGTTTCTTGGACACGTTGTTAGCGAGCGTGGTATCCAAGTGGATCCCGCTAAAGTTGAAGCTGTTATGAATTGGCAAGAACCAAAGACGCCTACGGAAATTCGCAGTTTTCTGGGTTTAGCTGGATACTATAGGCGTTTCATCGAAAACTTTTCAAGGATTGCTGCGCCCCTTACCTCGTTGACGCGTAAGAAGGTTAAGTTTGATTGGGGCCCTAAGCAGCAAGAGTCCTTCGACATTCTGAAGAAAAAGTTAAGCAATGCACCAGTGTTAACATTGCCCGATGGTATAGAAGAATTTGTGGTGTACTGTGATGCATCACACACTGGTATGGGCTGTGTACTCATGCAAAAAGGCAAGGTTATTGCCTACGCTTCACGACAGCTAAAGGTGCACGAAAAGAACTACACCACCCACGACTTGGAACTGGGTGCCGTTGTATTTGCATTAAAACTCTGGAGACATTACTTATATGGTACCAAGTGTGTGATCTATTCAGATCACAAGAGCCTTCAACATTTGTTCAATCAGAAGGACTTGAATATGCGACAAAGACGATGGATGGAAACTCTAAACGATTATGATTGTGAAATAAAGTACCATCCAGGCAAGGCAAATGTAGTTGCCGACGCCTTGAGCAGAAAAGAAAGGGTAAAGCCGATAAGAATCAATGCCAAGCGCATTGAAATCAGGAATGATTTGAACGAAAGGATACTAGCTGCACAGAAGGAAGCTGTGCTGGAAGCTAATTATCCTGAAGAAAAACTGGGAGTAACTGAGGAACAGTTATCCCATGACAAAGACGGAATGTTAAGATTAAATGGATGAATATGGGTTCCAGTTTTTGGAGGACTTCGAGATGTTATCCTCCAGGAAGCCCACAGTTCCAAATATTCCGTTCATCCTGGAGCTGACAAGATGTATCAGGATTTAAAAGCAAATTACTGGTGGATTGGTTTGAAAAAGTCCATAGCTGCTTATGTGTCTAAATGTTTGACTTGTGCGCAAGTCAAAGCGGAACACCAGAAACCGTCAGGTTTGTTACAACAACCTGAAATTCCCACATGGAAATGGGAGATGGTGACGATGGATTTCATCACCAAGTTGCCAAAAACGAGAAAGGGAAATGACACTATTTGGGTCATAGTAGATAGACTGACGAAGTCAGCACATTTTCTACCCATTAGGGAGACTTATAGCTCCGATATGCTAGCCCAGTTATACGTTGATAAGATTGTAGCTTTGCATGGAATACCTGTGTCTATTATCTCTGATAGAGATACTAGATACATGTCACATTTTTGGAAAAGTTTCCAACAATCTTTGGGCACTCGTTTGAATTTTAGTACGGCTTATCATCCACAGACTGACGGTCAGAGTGAGCGTACTGATGCGCGTTTAAGTGTTATATATTTTAGGTGTATATTTTAAGCCCTTTTTAACACTTATTTTAGCCAAGTTTTAAATTTATAAAACACGATATTTCACTAACACTAAACACACATATGGGCAAGTGCACCCATCGTTGAGTGTAGTATAGCGTTGGTAAGATACCGAGGTCGTCCAAGGACACAAGAGCTTTTAGTACCGGTTTATCCTCAACGTCTAACCAAAATTAAAAGTTTAGAAAAATGTTTTAAACTAAGAAAAATAAAAACTAACTAAAATGCTGAAAATAAAAATAAAATAAAAACAGATAGACAAGATGAATCACTTGGTTCCGACTCGTATCTAGTATAACCTTTGATTATTTCCGCACTTTTGCACATAATTAAGAGATTATCTTAGTTATTGTAGTAGGCCCCTCTTTTGAAGGTGACGTTACCCTCACCCCAGTAGTTTGAGTCAGCAGGGATACAATCCTAAAGGGGTGGATTATTGGAAGATAATGAATTAAGTTATTAATGCAGTATTGTGGTAGGCCCCGCTTTTGGCGGTGACGTTACCCTCGACTAAGTAGTCTGAGTCAGCAGGGATACAGTCCTAAATAGCCGGGTTATAGTATTAATAGTAGTTAACTTATGAGGGGGTCAAAGAGTTTGGACCCCCGCCATCCAATACCGTGAAGTATTGAAGGAGGTCCTACTAAATTTGACCCAGGTCCATTGCAGGACCTCTAAACGCTGAACAATGGCAAGACCTTTACCAAACCGTTCCCTTAACCCCCGACCAGGTAGCCAACATACCTCCATATAGACCGTGGAGATATGAATGGTGAAAATCCTTTATTTTATATAGACAGTAAAATAATGCCAAGACACCACGGACAAACGATAAGGAAAGATCACCTTCAACATAAGTAACTAGTTATTAAAGTCATTAATACAAAACCAAATAAAAAGTGCAAAAGATTAGAAATAAAAAGTATTATACTAGACACTTTGTCTTCACCAAGTGATGTAAGAGACTTAGGCAAACATGGCCTTGATTGTCAAGAACTCTTACGATCAATCTTGGATCCCGAGACGACTCACACACTCTATGATGGACAATGGATGATGGTGGGTGGTGGATGAAGTGTGAGAGAGGTGGTGTGCCAAGGGATGAGTTGCAATGAAACCAAGCACTCCTATTTATAGGCTGAACAGAGGCCTGGGCACGGCCCCGTGTTCGCTGGGCACGGCCCTGTGCCTGTCTGACACTCTCTCTCTTCATTAATTGTAATTCGCAATTACAATTAATGCGCCTGCAGTACTTTCGGCACGCCTCCGTGTCCGCTGAGCACGGCCCCCGTGGTGGGCAATAGAAGCTTCTATAGGTTTGTCTTTTCTGCTGCTTCTTGGGCACGACCCCGTGCTGGCTGAGCACGGGGCGTGTTCAGCCTTCTGCTTTCTCTATTTTGCTTTGGAAGGTGCCGTTGAGGGTTCGGGCAATCCACTAATGTTCCTTTTCTTGTATTTATGTTGGATTTAGCTGTCTTTTTGCTTCTTTTGCGTTTTTGAGCTCATTTAATCCTGAAAATACAAAAGGAAGACAAAAACACTCTTTTTCCAATATTAGTACTAAAAAAGGGTTAGTTTTATGCCTCATTTGATGTAATTTATATGTTGCATTTTACACACATCAAATACCCCCACACTTGAACTTTTGCTTGTCCTCAAGCAAAACTCTTTAATATTTGGCTTACACTCCCAAATGGAATAGGTAGAAGAGAAGGTTTTGGGGCTTGTCATAGAGTGTCGGGATTTCCAAGATCTTTTTAGGGTTTTATTTTTATTTATTTACACTCCTATTCGTAATGATTTATTTAGAACTGTTCATAAAAGAAATTACTTATTTGGGCATAACATGCCTTTTTAAAATTCTATTTATATACAAGTTCACATACCTCGCGGGGAAATCACTCACACTCGGCCGAAGGTGTATTTTTAGTGAATCACTCGAGAGCGGCATGGAACTTATTCCTACCATAGGCTTGCCAAGAAATCAATCCTCCTCCTTTTTAACTTTTATACCTTTGTAGATATCAAGAGGACTTTGTGGGTTAAGGGTTGGCTAGGGTTAAAGGTAGGTGGTTGGGTTAGTGGTTAGTAGAAAAAGGGCTAAAAAGCGTAACAAGTGTCGGTTTTCGTATTTTTTTGCAACTTTTTATTTTTGATGAAGCTTTTATTCAAACAAAGTTATTTTTGATTACTTTGCTTGTTTATTTTCTTTTTGCTTCATTTTTCTTCTTTTTTTTTTTTTTTTTTTTTTTTTTTTCGAAGAACCGAACTTGTTACTAAAATAAAGGGTTAAAAATGAAAAAGGTTTTGGTGGGTGAAAGGGTTTTTGTTTTGGGTGATGAAACGAAAAGGTTTAGGCTCAAAGGGGCTAACTAGGGGGATTTTTTTGGGTAGGTGGTGAAAAAAAAAAAAAATAATGGTGTAGAAATGAAAAAGGGTTAGTCCTAATGCCTCCATCATGTACTTACTCGGGTTTAAGTTGATAAGGACCGGGAATGTATTGTCATGGCAAGTTCTAGAGTCGTAAGAACCAAGCGGCTATTCACACAAGAAACGAAAAATGAGCATTTAGTCAAATGGTATGAAATTGAGTGCTCAATAAAGGCTCAAAACTCACTTTTGTGGGAATGAGTTTTTTATGTGATCAAGTATATATAATCAAATTTTAAATAAGTTTGTCATGCCTTTTCATAATTTTCTTATGTTGGTTCTTTTTATCACTACGCTATCGGTTGTAAATTTGTAAAAATATAACCTTTTTGAGAGCTTGAATTTCCCGAGTTAAACCTAGACAAGTAAAAAAAAAAAAAAAAAATGAAATTTTTGAAAAAATTTTGGGTGATTAGCGGTTCCAATAGAGTTTTGTGTAAGGCTTGTATTTAGGACTTGCAAAATTCAAGGTTTTAGCACCCCCCCCCCACTTAAATTACACATTGTCCTCAATGTGTCCCAAAAATAAATTTTTAGGTTGATTAGATGTGTAAAATAGTGTTTAAAAAGCAAAAATTTGTGTTACTGGGCACTGAACACGGCCCCGTGTTATCCGGGCACGGCCCCGTGTTTAAGTGCCAGTAACAAAATTGAAATAAGAGGAACAGAAGTCTGGACACGGGGGCGTGTTGGGTGAACACGGCCCGTGTCCAGTTACCTGTACTGGGCGTTTTCTGCAGGTGGTCCGACACGGGGCCGTGTTGGTTGGGCACGGCCCGTGTTGAACCTTCTGAAGGGGAGAAAGCTGTCGGGTTGCCTCGTTCTTGTGCATGGGATCATTTTTCTCGTTCCCCTTTTCATCCTTTACCACCATGAGTGTGTTTTATTCCTGAAAATTAAACTAACTAGAAAACATAAAAATTAATCTAAATTAAACTAAGGATAGTTCCGTGGAATGCCTCCATGGTGCGCCACGTTTATAAGGGTCCTTGGCTAGACCCAAAGCCTGGTCATATGCTACCCAAGTGGGATGTGTTGCATCCCATGTTACACCGTCGGAGAGCGTCATCCAAACTTGAGTCTATGACCTTCATGTAGTTGACCGGATCTTCTTCCTCTACTCGCTTTCCACATTCAAATTTCACTTCCTCATTCCCAAACTTCAATGTTATAGTTCCGTCATTCATATCCACCAGTGCTTGGGCGGTGGCTAGGAATGGCCTCCCGAGGATGAGGGGGACCTCGGTGTCTTCTTCCATGTCTAGGATGACAAAGTCGGTTGGAAAGACGAATTTGTCAACCTTGACTAGCAGATTTTCGGCGACACCATGTGGGAACTTGACGGACCTGTCGGCGAGTTGTATGCTCATCTTTGTGGGGCTTGTTGTTCCTAGGCCAAGTCGCTTGAACATTGATGTGGGCATGAGGTTGATGCTAGCTCCAAGATCGGCTAAAGCATTTCGGACGGGGGACTTCCCAATCGAACAAGGGATTGTGAAGCTCCCGGGATCGATTTTCTTTTGTGGAAGTTTGTTGAGTACTAGAGCTGAGCATTCTTCGCCTAAGTTAACTAATTGCAATGATTCAATTTTCTTTTTGTGAGTGAGGAAATCCCTCATGAATTTTGCATATTTAGGCATTTGGGTTAGGACCTCAATAAAAGGAATATTGACATGCAATTGTTTTAGTAAGCTTTCGAACTTTGCGAATTGCTCATCGGTCTTTTGACGATTTAACCTACCGGGGTACGGGATTGGAGGAGTCTTGGTGGGCCCTTGATTTGGTGTAGAAGCTTTTTCTGGCGCAGGAGGAGTCACAGGCTGACTAGAATGGCTTCTTTCATTTGGCGACAATGGAGCATCCCCGGGACCCACGGTTCGATTTCTTAATGTGATGAGATGTACTTGTGCCTTTGGGTTCGTTTCGGTATTACTGGGTAATGCGCCTTGCGGTCTCTCGGAGAAATTTTGAGCTAGCTGATTTAATTGTTTTTCAACGTTTTGAATGCTAGCTTGTTGATTTCTGAAATTTGATTCCAATTGTTGAAATCGATCCGAGTTTTTCTTTTCAGTGTCAGAGATGAGGCGAGATACAGTATCTTCAAGCCTTTCTCTTCCACCTTGTTGTTGAGGAAAATTTTGCGGTTGTTGAAAATTAGTTCGTTGATTTTGTTGGTTACTACTATTGCCGGGATCTCTCCAACCAAGATTTGGGTGGTTACGCCATCCTTGGTTGTAGGTACCCGTTGGAGGACCCGACGGCCTAGGTCTATTATCCATGTAGTTTACCGTTTCAGTTTGTTCATCTAATTCTTTCATACAACTCCAATTTTCATGTGACCCACCACACCCTTCACAAGCCATAACCGAGGCCGTTTTTGTCATTTCTAGCCTTTTGATTTTTGAAGAGAGGGCCTCGATTTGGGCTTGTAAAGAGGTGCTTTCATCAACCTTATGGGCGCCCGGGGCAATAGATTTATTACCTCGGGGAGTGTGCCATTGAAAATTGGTTTAAGCAATTTCCTCAATTTGGTTATATATTTCATTTGGGCGACGATTACCTAAGAGTCCCCCGGAGCTTGAATCAAGTGTTTGTCTTGTGTGTGGCAACAATCCATTGTAGAAAGTGGATACTTGTTGCCATACCGCTAGACCATGGTGAGGACACTTTCTTAGAAGCTCCTTGAACCTTTCCCAAGTTTCATATAAGGATTCCCCATCCTCTTGTGAGTATGTATTAATTTCAGTCATCAATTTAGCCGTTTTAGCAGGAGGGAAATACTTATACAAAAACTTTTGGGCGAGTTCATCCCAGGTGTTTACCGATCCAACTGGGAGGGTGTTAAGCCAAGCCTTGGCTCGGTCTTTTAGTGAGAAAGGAAACATTCGAAGGCGGATGGCGTCATTTGATGCTCCATTGATCCGAAAGGTATCACATATTTCTAAAAAGTTAGTAATATGTAGATGGGGATCCTCGTCCGCAAGCCCGTGGAATGTTGCGGAGTTTTGGAGCATTTGTATCAAATGCGGCCGAAGTTCGAAGTTGTTGGCCTCGACATTCGGTGCATTGATAGCAGCGCCAAGATTGCCTACGGTAGGCCGTAGGTAATCCATGAGGGTACGTTGGTCCGCCATTGGAAGTGGGTCCCCCGAAGCTTTCTCTTGATTTTTAGCTTTTAGTCTTTTTCTGAGAAAGCGCTCGGGTTCTTCTAGGGGTTCTTTTATGTCTCTACTAGAACTGGAGCTCATGCACTACGTAGGAGGTTCAAATGTGGCGCCTGGGTTCCGAGTCCTGCAACAAAAACAGAAAAGAACGCTGGTCAGAATGTTTACCACGGCCCCGTGCTCAGTGAGCACGGCCCGTGTTGAGAGATACAGTAATTGTTTTCTGGATTCCCAGTTACTGGGAGTTGGACACGACCCCGTGTTGCACCGACACGGCCCCGTGTTCAGCTCTCTGTAACTCAGAAAATAAAAACTGCCAGTGATGATGCTGGGCACGGCCCGTGTCTGACCGGGCACGGCCCGTGCTGAGCTCTGCAGAAGCTGAAAAACTAAGAAAATCCTAAAAAAAATAAAAAAGAAAAATAAAAGATGATTAGGCCGTTGATTCCTAACTTTCTTAAAATCCTTGTGTCCCCGGCAACGGCGCCAAAAACTTGATGCGCGTTTAAGTGTTATATATTTTAGGTGTATATTTTAAGCCCTTTTTAACACTTATTTTAGCCAAGTTTTAAATTTATAAAACACGATATTTCACTAACACTAAACACACATATGGGCAAGTGCACCCATCGTTGAGTGTAGTATAGCGTTGGTAAGATACCGAGGTCGTCCAAGGACACAAGAGCTTTTAGTACCGGTTTATCCTCAACGTCTAACCAAAATTAAAAGTTTAGAAAAATGTTTTAAACTAAGAAAAATAAAAACTAACTAAAATGCTGAAAATAAAAATAAAATAAAAACAGATAGACAAGATGAATCACTTGGTTCCGACTCGTATCTAGTATAACCTTTGATTATTTCCGCACTTTTGCACATAATTAAGAGATTATCTTAGTTATTGTAGTAGGCCCCTCTTTTGAAGGTGACGTTACCCTCACCCCAGTAGTTTGAGTCAGCAGGGATACAATCCTAAAGGGGTGGATTATTGGAAGATAATGAATTAAGTTATTAATGCAGTATTGTGGTAGGCCCCGCTTTTGGCGGTGACGTTACCCTCGACTAAGTAGTCTGAGTCAGCAGGGATACAGTCCTAAATAGCCGGGTTATAGTATTAATAGTAGTTAACTTATGAGGGGGTCAAAGAGTTTGGACCCCCGCCATCCAATACCGTGAAGTATTGAAGGAGGTCCTACTAAATTTGACCCAGGTCCATTGCAGGACCTCTAAACGCTGAACAATGGCAAGACCTTTACCAAACCGTTCCCTTAACCCCCGACCAGGTAGCCAACATACCTCCATATAGACCGTGGAGATATGAATGGTGAAAATCCTTTATTTTATATAGACAGTAAAATAATGCCAAGACACCACGGACAAACGATAAGGAAAGATCACCTTCAACATAAGTAACTAGTTATTAAAGTCATTAATACAAAACCAAATAAAAAGTGCAAAAGATTAGAAATAAAAAGTATTATACTAGACACTTTGTCTTCACCAAGTGATGTAAGAGACTTAGGCAAACATGGCCTTGATTGTCAAGAACTCTTACGATCAATCTTGGATCCCGAGACGACTCACACACTCTATGATGGACAATGGATGATGGTGGTGGATGATGGTGTTGTGATGGTGGTGGGTGGTGGATGAAGTGTGAGAGAGGTGGTGTGCCAAGGGATGAGTTGCAATGAAACCAAGCACTCCTATTTATAGGCTGAACAGAGGCCTGGGCACGGCCCCGTGTTCGCTGGGCACGGCCCCGTGCCTGTCTGACACTCTCTCTCTTCATTAATTGTAATTCGCAATTACAATTAATGCGCCTGCAGTACTTTCGGCACGCCCCCGTGTCCGCTGAGCACGGCCCCCGTGGTGGGCAATAGAAGCTTCTATAGGTTTGTCTTTTCTGCTGCTTCTTGGGCACGACCCCGTGCTGGCTGAGCACGGGGCGTGTTCAGCCTTCTGCTTTCTCTATTTTGCTTTGGAAGGTGCCGTTGAGGGTTCGGGCAATCCACTAATGTTCCTTTTCTTGTATTTATGTTGGATTTAGCTGTCTTTTTGCTTCTTTTGCGTTTTTGAGCTCATTTAATCCTGAAAATACAAAAGGAAGACAAAAACACTCTTTTTCCAATATTAGTACTAAAAAAGGGTTAGTTTTATGCCTCATTTGATGTAATTTATATGTTGCATTTTACACACATCACGTACTATTCAAACTTTGGAAGACATGCTACGTGCATGTGCGATCGATTTGGGTGGTAGTTGGGATAAGAACCTACCACTAATTGAATTCTCCTACAACAATAGCTACCACACCAGCATAAAAGCTGCGCCTTTTGAGGCTTTATACGGTAGAAAGTGTAGATCGCCTATTTGTTGGGCAGAAGTTGGAGATGTCCAACTATCAGGACCAGAAATTGTTTTTGAGACGACGGACAAGATTGTCCAGATTCGCGATCGTTTGAAAGCTGCCAGAGAAAGGCAGAAAAGTTATGCGGATCCACAACGTAAAGATTTTCACTTCGAAGTAGGTGATAAAGTGTTGCTTAAAGTATCACCCTGGAAGGGGGTGATGCGATTTGGTAAGAAAGGCAAGCTAAGCCCGAGATACATAGGACCTTTCGAGATTATCGAACGTGTCGGGTCAGTTGCTTATAAGTTGAACTTGCCTGAAGAACTTAGTGCTATCCATAATGTGTTCCACATCTGTAATTTGAAGAAGTGTTCCGCTGATGAATCACTGGTTATACCATATACGGATGTACATATCGAAGAAAGCTTGAAATTTGTGGAAAAGCCGTTGTCTATTGAAGACCGAAAGGTAAAGAAACTTCGAAGGAAGCACATACCTAATGTTAAGGTCAAATGGGATGCCCGTAGAGGTCCCGAATACACTTGGGAGGTAGAATCCACGATGAAAGAAAAATACCCTCATTTGTTTCAGTAAATCTCGGGGTCGAGATTTCTTTTAAGGGGGTGAGGATGTAACACCTCGAAAATTTACGTCCAATAATGTACTGACACGTGTCATGGACTTTGAATGTGTGAAAACATACTTTAGAGGGACTAAAGTTGACATACAATGAAACTATGTGATTGTAAGGGTCCAAAGTGTCAACAATGGATAAATAAGTCCTACAATAACCCTACATGGTGTTTATAATCTTAAACTGATGAATCATGGATCATACGAAGCGAAAGATGTAAGAAAGTGAGGAATTACAAACTACAGGGGCTAAACGTGTCAACATGTTGAATTTATACCTCTGAGTGATCTTTTGGCGAACCCAAAGCTTTGTAATGATAAAATATACTCACGAGAATATATGATAAAAATTTCATGAAGTTTCGTGAACGTATGAGAAAGTTATGATTAAAACCGTATACGAAAGGTTAATTGCGTTATCGTGAATTTCGTGACTTTTCGGGTAAGCGCAAAGTGAACCGAGGACTTCGCCATGTTTATAAAAATCCCAAGGTTCATAAAAATCAGATTTCAAGGGTTTAGAGTGCAAATAAATAGCTTAAACACGTACCAAAAGATCAGGGACTGTTTTGCAAATTGAATGAAACTTACTAAACTGGTCGACCACTCGCACGCGGCCCGCAAGGGGCCTGTCGCGGCCCGCGACCCAGCGCCCAGCGACAAAAGTCGCGACCAGCTGCCAGTTCTGACCTGTTTCGAGTTGTTTGCAGCTGTAAACGATTCAGGGAATGCACCAATCGAATTTCATGCATGCTAGGACACCTGTACTCTTCCTACAACACTTACAAACACCTGTATCACCCTCTGATCTGATCATAAATCTGCATAAAAGGCTCTTGTAGTTGCAACATATGAACACTTGAACTTCAAAAATTCACAAGACCTTTCCTGGAGCTCTCTGGACGCCAAGGCACCCTCATAGTGATCTCTAAGCTTGTTTAGGACCATTGTAAGTATTCATATCCTTCTCTAATTCGTTCTAGCTTAGTGTATTCACCGAAAGTCAAAGTATCGTAATTTAAATTTGACTTTATGATTAAACGAGATTGGCTCTGTCAAATCTCAAATTGAAAGTACCTGCATGTTGGTATTTATGAGTATAACAAACCCCTAAAAGGGTATGTTCAGATTCACACTCTAAGCATGCTAATTGTCGAGTCAAAGTTCTTCATAAAAAGTCAACAGAATATGTTTTTGCAAATTTAAGCTTGATTAACAATGTAGGCTACATGCAACCTGTTTGATCATCAAAATAACTTTATAAATAATGTAAGAACATGTTTCAACTTGATCAACTCGACAATTTTCTGTATTAAACCCGAATCGGAACCGAAAGTCTCATAAATTGACTTTTCCTTTGACTATCGGTTCTGATCCGTACATGCATGTTAAGATCTGCATTAGAGCATATTTTAGACCAACTTTCATATATGTTTAACCCTCTGGAATTTTACATCTTGGTTCCATGTTTAACCGATTCATATGCATGTTACCGGTTTATGCTTAATTATGACTATTTTGCCCTTTTTGCTATAAAACGTGATTTTTGAAAAAGTGAAAGAGTAGAAACGTTTGATACTGATTTATAAACTTGCACCGAAAATTTCATATCAGTTTGAGGTCCAGAATAAGAGTTATGCTCATTATCGTAAATTACAAGCTTTATGTTACTTAAACGGCGTAATTAGCATAAAGCCTATTTAAACCCACTTTTTAATATAAAACTTTTTACCTACTGATGTTATATAATATTTTGGGATTTTTAAAGATTTTTATTAAATTTTTGGCTGGGCATAACATAGGTCTTTAAGCTAAATTCGGTAAATGCCGATTTTGCCCTTTTGGGCTATAAAATGAGTTTTATAAATCCTTTTGACCCCAAACCTTTTTCTACTGATTTTATTTGATAAATATAATACTTTGAGCCTTCTGGAAATATAAAAATATCAGATTTCTTTTACAAACCCGGAAACGGCTCCAAATCGCCTTTTTACGCATTTTTATCGCATAGTATGTACTATAATCATATTAAACCTATAAGGTTGATACCTACTGATGTTTTTAGTATATTTTTTATAAAATAACAGTAAGTATAAGTTTATAAACTCAGATTCCCAATTTTGACATTTTAAGTCCTTGTGAAATTACCAAAATACCCCTAAGGTGCATAGTTTGGTTTTAAATGATAATTTTCACTTATGGGTCATACCCTACTGTTATAATATGTAAAATTAAATATATTTACTGTATGGACCAGACTTGTAACTCAGATTTATAAATAAACTCTTTTATAAACTTTTAAATGACCAAAATGCCCTTATGGGGCATAAATCGTGTTTAAATCCATTTGGGGCATAATAGAAAATAACTTACTGATATTATAACATATTTAGAGCACATTAACTCAGGGAACTTGCATATGACTCTTTCGGTTACCCGTAACGCTCTTTTCGCGCTCGGTTCGGTTTATGTAACTAGTTTGCATATATTGACCGAGACGGGTCAAACATTATCATTTTTGTCTCAAAATCCAGAATGTATTTAGTATACCCATATTATACAAGTATTCAAACTTGTCGGGTCTAAATCACATTCTATCCGGTCTTCGCTTAATCGTGCGTTTGAACCGTTTCGTCCTTAAAGCTAACCGGTCTAAGCTTAAGCTTAAATAAAGACCCGTTAGAAATCTAATAGGTTATTTATAAACCTTCGTTCCAGATTAGGAGCACCGGTAAAAGCTACCTGCCTTTTTGCTTGTTGAGATAAATACTTACCAAGGTAAATACTTTTAACTTATTTTCCCTATACGGGCTTGGGGTACGGTATATAAAATACCGCTTGGTCTAGCATTAAATTCTTTAATCGAATAGTGGTTAAATTTATTGAGATGCTATGTTTTGATTGTGTGTTTTGTTTGATTAAAGCCTTTGGGGGGTTACTGACCATGTCCCGGATATCCTCGGCATTATCTTACGAGATGGCCACGACCTGAGCACGGGGTGTAGGCGTACACCTGTCAAGTGTATAACTCAATATTGTGGTGTGTCTATTGATCTTTAACCCGGCACGAACCGGGCTACTGAACGCATAAGTAACATGTAAATCCTTTACAAGATTATGTAATATAATTATCCCAAGTTATAAAATATTTTTGTGCCATGAGCATTCAAATCAATTTTCAATCATTTCAAAATGAGTCAGTTAATTTGTATTTACCAGTGTAAACTGACGTATTTTCCCAAAAGGTTAAGTGCACGTACTACACGTAATAGGCTGGCTGTCTTCTAGAGCGTCCACAATAAGTCTCGCAAGCTTGGACGACATTAAACTGTTGAACAATATCTTATTTTATTTTGATCCGCCTGTGGATCCGTTTCAACTATCAGTGATATTTATTATTACGTTTTATTAAAGTTGAAATGAATCTATCTTTGCTTCCGCTGTGCATTATTACATTGTGTTGTTTGTCTATGATGATACCAACTACGTCACTATACTCCCCACCGGTGACACGTGGAAAATAGGGGTGTGACAACCCATTTGTGGGTCCTCCTGGTATGGCGGGTAGTGACTAGCACTTGACTGTTGTGGGGAACTGAAATTGAAGCCCCCCGGTCGTACCGACATGCGTGCACCGGTTCTCCTACGCCTTGGCGATTGAGGAGGTGCCGGTTGAACCGGTGGCGGTGGAGGTGGTGGCGTAACTGCCACAAACCGGTGATCCTCGGATGAATCTTGATGATGCGGCTGTGGTTGTGGCTCCTGCTGCTGCTGAGACTGCTGCTGCTGATGCTGCCTATGAGACGACGAGTGGTGCAATAGTGTATAATACCACTGGTGTTGATCGAACAGGGCTTGGAAACTGTCTGGACCACCATAGGGTGACCCGTGAAAAGACGATCCGTCGGAGATTTCGATCGGATGGTTCGGAGTACCACTTGCTGGCATGACGGGGTCCGTATCCTCGTCCATATCGTCGGCGTGATCTCCTGAAAAGTGGTCCTCTGGACCCAGTGGGTTAAAACCCGCGGGCTCTGGTATGAACCCAACCGGGTTAAACTGTCCCCGAAAAGCAGGTGTAGGGTCTCCATATGAATGATGAGATAGGGATCTCGGAAGTGGTATGTAGGACGGTTGAGGGTTATTGGGTTCATAAGGATTTAGAGCAGGAGGTGTTGAAGTATGCGAAACCGACCGTCTGGCCGGCTCGAACTGGTTTCTTCGGTTTTCCCGAGGGTCGTCACTCTCGGTGTTGGATGGAGCTCGCCTTCGTGAAGGTCCAGCTTCATGATCGTTGGGGGCGGTGACTGGCCCCTTTCCACGTCCTCGTGTTCGGAAGAATCTAGGAGGCATGTTGATGTTCCTGTCAATAAGGCATAAGATAACAATAACAAAAATATAAAATTTAAAGGACAAAACAAAACCCGAATAAGGTTGTGTAACTGAGATTAAACACAAAAGGCTAGTGTTTAATTCACTCAGTGTTGGCTCTGATACCAACCTGTCACACCCCGATTTCCACGTGTCACCGGTGGGCCCGGTGAGGGAGTATCGTGACGTGGTTGGCAACGTAATAGTCAAACAACACAATATAATAATGCACAGCGGAAGCAATTTAAAAATAAGATACAACCGAATTTATTTATTGTAATCAAAGACACAATATCCGGTGTTTATCCACAGAACGGATCGAAACAAAATAACATTTATGGTTCAACAGACTTCTGGCATCCTAAGCTTGCGAGACTTTTATTGATGCTTAGGAGATAATCCAGCCAAATTCCGTTTAGTACCTGCATTCAGTCTTTTTGGGAAAATACGTCAGTTTACACTGGTAAATACATTCAACTGACTCATTTTGGAAAATGATTGAAAATTGGTTTAGATGCACGTGGCATAAATCATTTTATTTAACTTGGGAGAATTATTTAATATTATAATCTTGTGAACGAATTACATGTTACTTATGCGTTCAGTAGCCCGAATCAAATCCGGGTTAAAGATCAATAGACACATGTAACACCCCGAAAATATAAAACCTTAAATAGGAATTTGTAAGGTTTAAATAAACAAGAATTTACTAACTAGGAATTTTAACCTAATTAGTTATGAGTCTAGAAATAACTTAAAGTAGGGTTAAAGGTAACAAAAATCAATATTTATCAAAGTGGAGGGGTGTAAGTTGTTAAAAACTGAAACTTTAGTTAATGAAAATAAATAAAACAAACCAAACATCCCACAAAGGGGAGGTCTGGTCGTTCAAGCAAGACAGGGGGCGATCCCCACTTCTCCAAAACCTAAAACTTCCTTAAATCCACAAATTGAAGGAGCAAATCTGGTCCAAACGAAAATCCGAGCTTAGAATCGTGATCCTCATCGTAAGAGGATTACAAGGTATGTAAAATTTAGTAAAAACTCTTAACTTGAAATTCTCATGAAAATTTCATAAATCTGAATTAGGGTTGCATGTTTATGTTGTGATGATTGAAGAACAACTACAGCGTCTAGGAACAAACCCTAGACTAATAGAAGTTGAAATCATAGGAAATTTTGGTGAATCTATGAACACCATCATATGTGATTAATGGGTTATGAGTAAATTGATGAATACTAGAATATGGGATGTTAAATTTCTGTAATTTGACGTATTGAAAGTGATTTCAGGAATTTAGAAGCTAACAAACATGTATAATGTTGATTGAAGTGAAATTAGGGTTAAATGTTAAACTAGAAACTCGTCATATAATCTTGTGATAAATCTGCCTTTAAGGTGTTTGTGAAAATGCCTCAAAGAAAGCTTAGAAATAGAAAATTTAAGGCTTTTACGCATAAAAATGATGTTTCGGTATATTATGCGAAGGGAGGTCTAAAGAGAGTTCTAAACATGTCTTAAATTGAACTCTATAGGACAAGATACCGGAACGTCGAGTGGACAAGTCGGTGGTGATTCGCGGTTGAAGGGCGTACGCTAAGGTATGTAACTTGACCCGTTACATTTAGTAGATTGGATGTTTATATGATGTGTACTTGAATTTAGAATAAAGGATGCTATGAAATAAAGCGTTGATGTCGTTATATAGTATAGTTGGTCAAAAGTTGGTTATAATTCGTTGGTAGTCGTCATAAGGAAGATATTTCTGTAGACGAGCTAAACGGGTCGAATAATCAAAATAAAGCATGGTTAATACTACGGAACATGTAGATTTTACTTTGATATTGGCTAACATGTAACACGTTAGAAATACTAGAATTTGATGTAGTAAATTCTTAGAAAACGAAATCCGAAAGTTGGGTTTGAGTGCATTGAACAAAACAAGCAAAAACAAGGATTTCCAGGAACTACCGTAAATTACGGTAGTACCGTAATTTACGGTAGAGGTCATGTCTGTTACGGTGATTCACTACTGGTTTACGGTGGAACCAGGGATTTCCAGATGTCACCGTAAATTACGGTAATACCGTAATTTACGGTGGAGACAGGAAATTTTATATTTTATTTTATTTAAATTAATGTTGTAATATATGTTTAACCTTATTTTCCCAAAGTCAAAACTAATGTTCTAATGGTTTTGACCCTAGGTGCTTAGATGGATCGTACGGATGGTGATCAAGCAATGACGAAGAACCCAACACAACTTTTGAAGCTTCCGCTATGTGTCTTAATCTTACTTAAACTTTGTTCATGAGCCCTAAATGAATTCTCAAACAAATTTTGAATGTTCTAACTTAGTCATGTGTTGACTATGTTTCATGATACTTCTAAAACTTATGTAAATCTAATATCTTTTGGTATAAATTTGTATAAACCTAGTAATTAATTCTAGTATAATTTTAAGGGTGTTACAAGTTGGTAATCAGAGCTCAAGGTTGTCAATAAGTGTTCGGTTCAAGCTTGATCGATCGTCCGGTAAGAATTAACTTGTTTTGTTAATAAATTATGTACTATGTATAGCTTGAGAAATGAACAAATATGCATGAAAAGAGTGTGTAAGCTCACTCAAAAATAAGAAATGCATGAAACAAGAATGATTAAATCAAGTTACGAACTTGATTGAATTGAAACAAGAATGATTAAATCAAGTTACGAACTTGATTGAATTGAAACAAGAATGATTAAATCAAGTTACGAACTTGATTGAATTGAAACAAGAATGATTAAATCGAGTTATGAACTTGATTAAATCAAAACAAGTAAAGCATGTGTTATAAATGGAATGTTTAACAACTTATGTAAACATTTCAGAAATAGAGATGGCTGATAAAGGTAACGATGATGCGGTGCCAAGAGTCACCGAACAAGTGAGGGAAGTGATTGCCGAAGAGGTTGGAAAGGCAATCGAAAACAGTTTGTCGGGCTTTATTGATAAAATTCAAAACACAGTTTTATCAATAGTAGAAGATAGAATCAAGAAACTGGAAGATGATTCAAATGTAGCTAAGGAAAAGCATGGTGGACGAAAGCCTTGTTCATACAAGGAGTTCATGGCCTGTAAACCACCAATATATAATGGGGAGGTTGATCCAATCGTGTGCCAACGATGGCTAAGTGATATCGAAGGAGTATTCGAGAGAACTCATTCTGATGAAAATGACTACGTAGCTTATGGTACGGGTCAATTAAGAGGCCAAGCGAAAGACTGGTGGGATAACAAAAAGAAGGAGATTGGAAGTGAAGTAGCTAAGGCCATGACATGGGAGGAGTTTAAGACGCCATTTCTTAAACACCATAGTCCCAAGGCGGTCATAAATAAAATCAAGGAAGAGTTCATGCAACTCAGGCACAAAGGTGAATCCATAGACAAGATCACGGGGATGTTTATGGACAAGATGAAGTTCTGTGATGATTTGATAACGAATGAATAGCAAAAGGTCTATTATTATCATAACATGCTAAGCGCGGAATATAGAGAGTTCATAACCCCTTCAAAGTACGAGACCCTTACCGAGATTGTCAATGCTGCTCGGGAAAGGGAGATTGAATTGAAGAAGAGTATAGAACAGGGTGAACGAAGGGCACAAGATGTGAATCCAAGCCCTGCCAAGAAAGCAAGAACGAATGAATCAGCAAAGAAATCAGATGCTAAAGGTAGTACATCAGGTTGCAAAATTTGTGGGAAGAATCATAAAGGCGAATGTCGTTACAAGGATAAGCCTTGTCCCATATGCAAGAAAACGGGACATATGGCTATGTCGTGCCCGGAGAAGGTGACGGTTTGTTACAATTGTTATCGAACGGGTCACAAAAAGTCGGAATGCCCGGAACTGGTTGGAAAGAAAGATGGGCAGGAACCGAAAGGTGAAGCCCCAAAAGCAAAGGCAAGATCTTTTCAATTAACCACCGCAGAAGCGAAGATTGAACCTGACGTGGTCTCAGGTATATTTGCTGTAAATTCAATTCCCGCACACGTGTTATTTGATACGGGTGCGAATAAATCCTTTGTTTCATATGGGTTTATTCGACATCCTTCATTTGTTCTAACCAAATTACTTGTGCCTTTAGAAGTAGAGATAGGTAATAACAAAAGCTTTATTGTTTGTGATGTATGTGAAAATTGTAAACTGAGCATCGATGATGAAGAATATTTGATAAATCTAATCCCGATGTCGATGGGAGAATTCCAAGTAGTCGTGGGGATGGATTGGCTATCTCAATACCATGCAAAGGTCGTGTGTTTTCGCAAAGAGATAAAACTAAAATCTCCGAGCGGAAAACACGTCACCATTTATGGCGAAAAAGGAGGCAACCCCATAGTATGTTCGATGTTGAAAGCTCACAAGCTCATGAAGCGAGGATGCAAGGCATTTATGATATACGCTAATGAGCCAGAAAAAGAATCACGAAGGATTGGAGATGTACCGGTAGTACGAGATTATGAAGATGTTTTTCCGGAAGATTTACCGGGGATACCGCCTGAACGGGAAGTAGAGTTCGGGATCGAATTGATTCCGGGCGCGAAACCCGTAGCAAAAGCCCCGTACCGACTTGCACCGTCGGAACTACAAGAGTTGATGTCTCAAATCCAAGACCTGCTTGACAAGGGATTCATAAGGCCGAGTGTGTCTCCATGGGGCGCACCGATATTGTTCGTGAGAAAGAAAGACGGGAGCATGCGTATGTGTATTGATTACCGGGAGTTAAACAAACTCACGGTAAAGAACCGATACCCGCTCCCAAGGATAGATGATTTATTCGACCAACTACAAGGTGCGAATTGGTTTTCCAAAATTGACCTTAGATCGGGGTATCATCAACTAAAGGTCAAAGAAGAAGATGTGCCGAAGACGGCTTTCCGCACGAGATACGGACATTACGAATTCCTCGTAATGTCATTTAGGCTAACAAATGCACCCACTGCTTTCATGGACCTCATGAACCGGGTTTGCAAGCCAATGTTGGATAAGTCGGTCATCGTGTTTATCGATGATATTTTGGTGTACTCGAGAAGTGAAGCTGAACACGCACACCACTTACAAGAAGTGTTAGAGACACTTAGGCGAGAGAAGTTATATGCAAAATTCTCTAAATGTGCCTTTTGGTTACGAGAGGTTCAATTTTTAGGCCATGTCATCAATGCCGACGGAGTATTGGTGGATCCGTCAAAGATAGAGGTTGTGTCAAAATGGAAACCCCCGAAGAACCCTTCAGAAATTAGAAGCTTTTTGGGGCTTGCAGGGTACTATAGGAGATTCATTCAAGATTTCTCCAAGATTGTGTCGCCGCTAACGAAACTAACACAAAAGAAAGCAAGGTTTATTTGGGGAATCGATCAAGAAAAAGCGTTTCAAACGCTAAAAGAAAAGCTAACTCAAGCTCCGGTACTGACATTGCCGGACGGAGTCGAAGACATGGTGGTCTATTCGGATGCTTCATTATCGGGGCTCGGTTGCGTGTTGATGCAACGGGGCAAGGTAATAGCCTATGCCTCGAGACAATTGAAGATACACGAGAAGAAATACCCCACGCACAATCTCGAATTGGCAGCAGTAGTGTTTGCGTTAAAAATACGGAGGCATTACTTGTATGGGGTAAAGTGCACCATATTCACCGATCACAAGAGCTTGAAATACTTCTTTGATCAGAAGGAGTTAAATATGCGACAAAGGCGATGGCTGGAAACGGTGAAGGACTACGACTGTGAGATACATTATCACCCCGGAAAAGCAAACGTGGTAGCGGACGCTCTAAGCAGAAAAGCGGACTATGTCCCAATACGAGTGAGGTCGATGCAACTCGTGGTGACCTCGGGTATACTTGAACGTATTCGAGAGGCGCAGTTAGAAGCAGTAAAAGAAGAGAATTGGAAGAAAGAAAGAATAATTGGTCAATTGAAAGATTTGACGGATGGGAATCATGGGTTGAAGACTCGATCCGGAAGGATATGGGTCCCACATACTTGTGGAGTAAAGGCGCTTCTACTTAACGAAGCTCATAAATCCCGTTATTCGATTCATCCGGGTGCAATCAAGATGTACAATGATTTGAAACAAAATTATTGGTGGCCCGGAATGAAGAGAGACGTGGCGAAATACGTGGAAAAATGCTTGACATGTTTACAAGTCAAGGCGGAGCACCAGAAACCATACGGCAAACTCCAACCATTAGAAATTCCGGTTTGGAAATGGGAACATATTACAATGGACCTGTTAACCAAGTTGCCTAAGACGAATCGTGGTTTTGATGCCATATGGGTAGTGGTGGATAGATTGACGAAAAGTGCTCACTTCATTCCGATTCGTGAGACTTATACGTCAGAAAAGATGTCAGAAGTCTATACCAATGAAATCATAGCACGTCATGGAGTGCCGGTGTCCATCGTGTCCGATAGGGATACCCGGTTTACCTCGAAATTCTGGCGTGATTTCCAAGAACAAATGGGGACCAAATTGTTCATTAGCACTGCGTACCATCCTCAAACGGATGGACAAAGTGAAAGAACGATACAAATATTGGGAGACATGCTTCGGGCGTGTATAATCGACTTTGGAGGCAGTTGGGATGTTCACCTACCGTTAGCCGAGTTTTCGTATAACAACAGTTACCAATCTAGTATTAAAATGGCACCATACGAAATGCTTTATGGTAGGAAGTGTCGAACCCCGGTTTGTTGGGGTGAAGTGGGTCCACGTGAACTTGCCCACCAAGATATAGTACGAGCCACGAACGAAAAGATCGATAAAGTTCGGGCACACTTGAAAGCGGCTCAAGACAGGCAAAAGACGTATGTTGATAAAAGGAAAAGGCCGATTGAATTTCAAGTCGGTGACATGGTCATGCTAAAGGTATCCCCATGGAAAGGCGTTATTAAATTCAGAAAAAGGGGGAAGTTAAGCCCAAGGTTTATCGGGCCATTTAAAATTATCGGGAGAGTTGGCAAGGTAGCTTACCGTCTTGAACTACCGGAAGAGCTAAGTGGGATCCATGGCACGTTTCACGTATCGCAATTAAGAAAGTGCCTAGCAGACGAAACGACCTATATCCATTACGATGATATTGAAGTGGATAATAGTCTAAATTATGCGGTAAGACCGATTGAAATTTTAGACAGAAAGGTCAAGCGTTTACGAAATAAACAAATTGATCAAGTCAAAGTCAAATGGGAGCATAGAAAAGGCTCTGACACTACATGGGAGTCCGAAGAGGAGATGAAACGTCTTCACCCTACTTTATTTGGTACGTATTACGGTTTCGAGGACGAAACCCTTTTAAGGGGGGTGGACTTGTAACACCCTGAAAATATAAAACCTTAAATAGGAATTTGTAAGGTTTAAATAAACAAGAATTTACTAACTAGGAATTTTAACCTAATTAGTTATGAGTCTAGAAATAACTTAAAGTAGGGTTAAAGGTAACAAAAATCAATATTTATCAAAGTGGAGGGGTGTAAGTTGTTAAAAACTGAAACTTTAGTTAATGAAAATAAATAAAACAAACCAAACATCCCACAAAGGGGAGGTCTGGTCGTTCAAGCAAGACAGGGGGCGATCCCCACTTCTCCAAAACCTAAAACTTCCTTAAATCCACAAATTGAAGGAGCAAATCTGGTCCAAAAGAAAATCCGAGCTTAGAATCGTGATCCTCATCGTAAGAGGATTACAAGGTATGTAAAATTTAGTAAAAACTCTTAACTTGAAATTCTCATGAAAATTTCATAAATCTGAATTAGGGTTGCATGTTTATGTTGTGATGATTGAAGAACAACTATAGTGTCTAGGAACAAACCCTAAACTAATAGAAGTTGAAATCATAGGAAATTTTGGTGAATCTATGAACACCATCATATGTGATTAATGGGTTATGAGTAAATTGATGAATACTAGAATATGGGATGTTAAATTTCTGTAATTTGACGTATTGAAAGTGATTTCAGGAATTTAGAAGCTAACAAACATGTATAATGTTGATTGAAGTGAAATTAGGGTTAAATGTTAAACTAGAAACTCGTCATATAATCTTGTGATAAATCTGCCTTTAAGGTGTTTGTGAAAATGCCTCAAAGAAAGCTTAGAATAAAGGATGCTATGAAATAAAGCGTTGATGTCGTTATATAGTATAGTTGGTCAAAAGTTGGTTATAATTCGTTGGTAGTCGTCATAAGGAAGATATTTCTGTAGACGAGCTAAACGGGTCGAATAATCAAAATAAAGCATGGTTAATACTACGGAACATGTAGATTTTACTTTGATATTGGCTAACATGTAACACGTTAGAAATACTAGAATTTGATGTAGTAAATTCTTAGAAAACGAAATCCGAAAGTTGGGTTTGAGTGCATTGAACAAAACAAGCAAAAACAAGGATTTCCAGGAACTACCGTAAATTACGGTAGTACCGTAATTTACGGTAGAGGTCATGTCTGTTACGGTGATTCACTACTGGTTTACGGTGGAACCAGGGATTTCCAGATGTCACCGTAAATTACGGTAATACCGTAATTTACGGTGGAGACAGGAAATTTTATATTTTATTTTATTTAAATTAATGTTGTAATATATGTTTAACCTTATTTTCCCAAAGTCAAAACTAATGTTCTAATGGTTTTGACCCTAGGTGCTTAGATGGATCGTACGGATGGTGATCAAGCAATGACGAAGAACCCAACACAACTTTTGAAGCTTCCGCTATGTGTCTTAATCTTACTTAAACTTTGTTCATGAGCCCTAAATGAATTCTCAAACAAATTTTGAATGTTCTAACTTAGTCATGTGTTGACTATGTTTCATGATACTTCTAAAACTTATGTAAATCTAATATCTTTTGGTATAAATTTGTATAAACCTAGTAATTAATTCTAGTATAATTTTAAGGGTGTTACAACACACCACTTTAAGTGAGTTATACACGGGAGTACGCCTACACCCCGTGCTCAGGTCGTGGCCATCTCGTAAGATGATGCCAGGGATATCCGGGACATGGTCATTAACCCCCCAAAGGCTGTAAAGTAAACAAGACTGTTTAAACGAGCCGATCAAATTATTCAACTACCCACTAAGCGTGGAGATTTGATGCCCGATCAAGCGGTACGCTATGTACCGTAACCCAAGCCCGTATAGGGAAAATAAGTTAAAAGTATTTACCTTATGCAAGTATAAATCACAATAATCAGAATGCACGTAGCTTTTACTGTTCCTCCTAATCTGGAACGAAGGTTTAATATAACCTATTAGAATTCTAACGGGTCTTTTATTAAGCTTAAGCTTAGACCGGCTAGTTTCAAGATACGGTTCGTACGCACGATTAAGCGAAGACCGGATAGAATGTGATTCAGACCCGACAAGTTTGAAGACTTGTTTAATATGGGTTTATTATTCACATTCTGGATTTTGAGATAAAACCGTTAAGGTTTGACCCGTTTCGGCTAATTTATGTAAACTTGTTACATAAACCGAACCGTACGCGTAATAAGCGTGACGGGTAGTCATGAGAGCTATATACAGGTTTCCTAAGTTAATTATGTCTCAAATATGTTGTGACATCAGTAAGGTGTCTTTCGTTATGCCCGAAATGTGTTTAAACACAAACTAGGCCCCGTAGGGGTAGTTTGGTCATTTTAAAGTTTATAAAAGAGTTTAAGTGACAACCTGAGTTACAGGTCTGATGTAATCAGTAAATATACTCAATTTGCTAAGTTACATCAGTAGGTTAAAGCATGTATGTGAATCTTATCATTTTTAACCAAACTAGGCCCCGTAGGGGTATTTTGGTAATTTCACATAAGCCGAAAAGCTCAAAACTGAAGTCTGAGTTTATCAACCGTTGCTTACTGTTAAAATATGATAATTTGCTTCTTATATCAGTAGGTATCAACCCGGGTATGTCAAATATGATTTTAAAACATAATATGCGTTAAAAACGCTAATTAAGGCGATTAAAGGCCATTACCGGGTTTGATACTTAAATCTGATATTTTTATATTTCCAGAAGGCTTAAAATACTTTATTTATCATAACTAATCAGTAGCAAAAGGTTTGGAGTCGTTTAGATGTGTAAAACTCATTTTATGGCCCGTAAGGGCAAAACCGACAATTACCGAATTAAGCCTACGACTATGAGTTATGCTCGGCCTAAAATTAATTAAAAATCTTTAAAAATCCCAAAATAATATATTACATCAGTGGGTAAAAGATTTGATATCAAAAAGTATGTTTAACTAGGCTATACGCTAATTATGCCATTTTATTAACATAAAGCATTAGTTTTGCGATAATGAGCATAACTCTTAATCTACAAGTCAAACTGATGTCAAACTTTGCATACAAGTCTATATATCAGTAACAAAGGTTTCTACACTTTTACATTTTCATAATTCACGTTTTAAGGTAATAAGGGCATAACGGTCAACATATGAGCAATTAACGGAAACATGCATATTAATTGGATAACTAATGAACCGAGGTGTATAATCACAGAGGGTTGTTCTAACATGTAACCTAGTCCAATTAAAGCTCTAAGTCATTTCTAAAATATGCCTAAACAGGTCAGAACTGAAAGTCAAAGTGAAAGTCACACTATGTGACTTTCGGTTCCGAACCGGGTCTAAACAGGAAATAGTCGGTTTGAACAGGTTTGGACATGTTATTACACTAATTACTAAGTTATAACAATGATCAAACATGTTATATATGTTCTAGATAGCTAATTATGCATAATTGACATTTTAAGCATTATGTTGACTTTTTAATTAAAGGTTTGACCCGACATTTGACCTGGTTAGGATGGTGATCAGGGGAAACCCTTTTGGGGTTTTATTACCCACATAATTACCAACTCATAACTACTTTTAATTCGAGATATGACTGAGCCATTATTGACTAATCTCGAAGTCAAACCGTAATTACGACGGTTTGACTTTTAGCTAATTAACTAAGCTAAACATAATTAGAGAAGAAGAAGAATACTTACTGAGGTCCTATGCACGAGATATGATCACTAGGAAGCAAGCTTGAGCTCCAGAAATGATCCCTCAATGCAGGAGAAATTGTGAGGAATGTTTGCAACATGAAGGCCTTTATATAGCAAGTTCAATCACCACAACATGATGACAACAAGGTCTAGGACTGCCCACAAGCTTGCAACATGTGTCCTAGAGGCTTAGGGGATGTTTTAGGGGCCAGGAGAAGTGAAAAAACGGGTAAAGGTCGCGCATATACGCAATGGCAGACAACAGCAATGTTTTTCGGATCTGGGCATCCCTCGCGTGACGCGAGGGACCCCTCGCGTGGCGCGACGGCTGGCAACAGCAGCTTATTGTTTTTCTTTGCAATTCAGTCCTTGACCCTTCAAACTCCGATTAGGCACTTGTTTTAAGCATGGTAACTCTTATAACTGATCTAGTAAGGCCTTAAAACATATACCCACTTTGCCAAGTCCCCGGGTAACTTTATTTTCACCCGAAAAGTCCTAACTTTTGACGTTTTCGCTTTAACGCTTCGCACACGAATTTGATCATATCTTTCTCATACGTTAACGAAACTTTATGAAATTTTTATGGTGCATTCTCGTGAGCATAATTAATATTTACAAAGCTTCGGGTTTGTCAAAAGGTCACTCAGAGGTATAATTTAAACATGTTGACGCATTTGGTCCCTGTAGTTTGAAATCACTCACTTTTAGCTTCGTATGATCCATGATTTATTCGTTTGGAGGTATGAGCATCGTGTAGGGTTAATGTACATCATATTTATTCACAGTTGGCACTTAGAATACGTATATTTACATACTTTCCATGTTTGTCAACTTTAGTCCTTCCATAATATTTCTTTCACACGTTTAAACTTTATGACACGTGTCAACATATTATAGGACGTGAATTTCCGAGGTGTTACACTTAATCACTTAAAACAAAATTAAAACACACCAAACACACTCAAATGGTGTGTCTGGTCGATCAAGAAGCAGGGGGCAACAAGGGGTTCCTCCAAACCCTAGTTTTCACACAAAATTCACAAATTGAAGGCTCAAACCAAGTCAAAATCGAGATCTGAACATAGATTCGTGATCACCTCGTCAAAGGGGTCATAAGGTATGCCAAATTAGGTTGTTTTAATTCAACTCAAATTCCTTGCATGTGATAGAAATCGAATGTTGAGCTTGATTATGTGTTGGATATATGAAATTGGAAGTGATATGAGGTTTAGGGACAAACCCTATATGATTTCTTGTCAAAGTCTTGCATGATACTTGTAAGGTTCATAATCACCATAGTGGGAGATTAATAAGTTAGTAGAACTTGATAAACACTAGGATTAAGATTCTTGTTCTAGTGTAATCTGAATTTATGAGATAATTTCTGAAAAAGTGATGTTGAAATATGTGTACAATCGCCTAATTAAAGTTGATTTAGATAAGATAACAAGTCATGAACTTGGTAATGATTATGTAGAAATCTGACCCGCTAGGTGTTTGTTGAAATGCCTAAGTGGGGATTAATATATTAAAAATCGGATGAAAATGCATAATTGACTGTTATGGCAAATTATGTGTTTATAATTACAAAAAGGGTTCTAAATTGAAGTTGAATTGAACTCCTTAGGCAAAGAACCCGGATCGTCGAGCGGACAAGCCGGAGGAGGAGATACGCGCTTGAAGGGTGCGCTTTAAAGGTACGCGATTTATGGTTTCGTTACATTATGTTTAATTGTTATTCTTACTTTGTTATACTGAAATTTGGTAAACAAGGAAAACCCGTTAAGTCACGGTAGTGACAGGGTGTCTTAGACAAGAAAAACGGGTCAAAACATATGCTAGAAATAGAGTTTGGATGTGTCTTGTAATGTTGACACCCATTCGGCATCCAAACGGGTTAAAACAAGTTGAGTTACAAATATAGAAATTAATAACCATCTATTGTGATTGGTCAAGTATATATATATATATATATATAATTAAAGCGAAAGCCGTGAGGCGGATACGCTAAACTTGTTATAAACAAACCCATAGTGTGGGATAAAGATGCATGTCAAATTGATAAGAGGAGCATGTTAAAATCCCCGAAAACAATGCATGTTGTTAAAGCGTAAGCTGTGAAGCGGACACGCTAACTTGTTGCAAAAATATGAACCCTTGTAGAGGGATTAAATTTCTAAATTTTTACTTGTCAAATGTCCGAGAAATAGCATGCTTAAACCCTTAGAAAACAAGCATGATGATTATTGTGTAAGTGCCCCTTTTAAAGGAGCGAAACGTTGTAGTGGGTAAACCGAGATTGAGTAAATCGGTTGTAAACATGAGATGACAATGAAACAAGATGTTAAAACTTGTAGGCAAACGGGTCGAATAAATAAAGAGCCAAAATAAAGACATACTAATTTTAAAACTGAAAAATTTGGGTGAATTGAATAAAAGGGTCAAACAACAAAGTTACAGAACCTACCGTAAGTTACGGTCTCTACCGTAACTTACGGTGGAGAACAAAAAGGTTACGGTGGTTCATTAATGTTTTACGGCAGACCATGATCATGCAGCGTCTACCGTAACTTACGGTAGATACCGTAAGTTACGGTAGAGTCTAGAAAATTTTGTTAAATTTCTGCATATTTAGTTAATCGAATCCGTTTCTGAGCGTTGCTTCGATTATGCAAATTTTCTAAGAACCCTAAAACTAATATTTGTCAAAATTTTCAGTTTGTAGGTATTGCAAGTATGTGAACGATGATCAAGTTGATGCTTCAAGAACCGAACACGAAACTTTTGGATGCTTCCGCACTAATCTAATCTAGTTGATCCATGTAGTATTGTAAACACTACTGAATTACCTATGTTTGAAACCAGATATTTTACTATGTTAAATACTAAGATGAAGTATGATTTAGTTTACTAACTAAGTTTTTGTTAGTTAAAAATCTTCATTTTTTACAATTACCACTTTTCTTATGATTAAATAATGAAAAGTAAAAGATGGGTGTTACATAAAAGCCAAAGATAATGATTTGAGAGCTTACAAAGATCAACATATGAAAACCGATATCAACAAATAAAGATCATATTCGAATCCACAAACTAATTATTTGGGAATCAAAAAAGGTTATAATAAAATAGTTTTGATATAATCATAACCAACTTACAAAAATATTGTTTTTATAAGATGTTTTCCCAAAGGTATTGTATAAAACATCAAAACAATATTTATAAAAAAATAATGCTTTTTAGTTTATAAAAAAATGGCTTTAATGTGAATTTTGAAATTAAGTCAGTGGATGCAACTTACTAATAAATTACATCCGCATAAAAGATACAACAATACTTTTAATGGTTTAGGGCAAACATATTGGGAAAGCATATAAATTCTTTACAAAATCTCAAAAGCAATATTACTATTTTCATGTTAAACTAGTTTTCAACTTGATAGGTCAAATGACATTATCTTGAGACTCAAGAATCCGATGAAAATGTGTTAAAATGGGTTTACCAAAACGGATGGAATAATTTACAACACCATACAACAAACAAGCTAAGATCTCGTCTAACGGTCGATGGTAACGATTGCCAGATTGACCACTTGACTGGCAATCTTGGTTTGCTTTGTTCTTATGTTGTGCCTAGAAATAGGACATCCCACTTTCATTCAAAATCACCACTTTTGCTCTAAACTCTTTCTAATATAATTGTAAACCATCTCTCTAATAGAAAGGAACCAATATCAAGAGTAAAATAGAAAGGTTGTCCTACAACTGAGTTCTCGTTCATTCTTGTATTGAGCATTGTATTGTGAGCATTATTTATTGTCGTTGTGAGAGATTTGTAAGGGACATCACTAAGTTTGTTTAGCGATTTGAGATAGTGGTGATCACTACCACTTGAGATAAGTGAGACGAAAAAGGTGATAACTTCCTTTGAAAGAGTGAGACATTTGTACAAGGTGATCACTACCTTTGCATAGTAAGATGTTTGTGTATCCGTGAGCCCTATTGTTTTAGGGAGATGGCCAGTGGAGCAACTCAGGATCAAATGATCCAAAAGAGGAGGTAGAGGGATTAAGCATAACCTCTATAAAACGATTTTGTCATTCCTTCCATTGATCTCTTTACATACTAGCATTTGATGACGATTATTGATAAATTGTGTGGTCGGTTTCAAACAAGTGTTAAACGTTCAATTGATTGTGTGGTTGGGTTTCAAACAAAAAATTACGAGCGTTAAATCTAGGAACGTAAATCTTGAAACCTTAGGCACCAAGAATGTTAAATCTTGAGCACAAAGATTCTCAAATGTGTATTAACAAAACATGACATTCTTTCATGCCAAAAAAACCATCATATTTTTCTACGAGTATAACATAAAGCACAAATTTCTTAATCACCACCTTAGTTTACTATGTGTATCGACCTATTTCTTATACCTTCAATCACATACTTATCAATAGATTATTATTTGCCGTCATCATATTCTTTAAAACGATGAAACTCCCTATGCATCGACTTGTTTCTTATTTGTGTTCTTTTATTATGATATTCCTTGCTATAAAACAAGGATATCCGTTTCATATATGTTATTGTATCACAAGTGCACCCTAAAACTAGGGATGGCAAAAATACCTGAGCCAGGTATACCTGAAACCCAAAGCATTTGGAACCGGTATGGGTGTGGAAAAAATATCTCACGGATACGGGACGGGTTTGGGATTAGATGATACCCGACCCGATTACCTGAAACTATATACCCGTTTACCCAAAATATATAAATAAAAACTTTTAAGTTTTATATTTATTTTCCAGTAATTATAGTTTAGTAATGTTTCATCCGTGTAGCTTTATTATTTGAAAAATAAACTTTTTATTTTAATTATATATTATGATGTCATTATTCATATTTCTATGCTATGAAATAAAAAAATGTGATTACTATTATAAAATACTTACATTTTTTAAAATATCAAATATTGTTACGGAGATGATTATATATATGTTATTTATCATAATTTAATATATTATAGAAATTTCAAAGCATTAAATTATAAAGGAACGTAAAAAGTATATACATGAAAATCGCAATGGTATACCCGATACGGCGATACCCGCAGGTTTCTCCGATACCCGCAGGTTTCTTCGATACCCAACGGGTAAATACCCCCAAATACATGTTGGAAAAATAGGTGAAAATAGCATTTTTCACAAATATAGGAAAATGATTTTTTCCTATTTTGGACTAGAAATAAATATAATAAAATGAGCGGGTTTTATATATTTATTTGTGGGTTTGTGTTCTATGTTGGAAGACCTTCGCAACGAACTAAACCACGTCCAAAACCGAGCTAAGATGAATGAGATATCGATGCTCAAAGTTGGGTGTTTGGAACATTCAATGCTGAAACAAAAGGGAAAGTAGCACCTTGTCCCACATCGGATGAGAGATGGAACTTAAATGGGTATTTAAGGTGGAACTCTCCATCCTTATTGTTTCATGGAAGCACACACTAGTGTCCTCGCGAAGGGTGCGGAGCACCCTAACTCGCACCCGCACCCGCCCCGCGCGCGCGCGTGGCGTGGGCGATGAGGCGCAATGTGGCGCTTTGATGGCGCACGCTCGCATCGCCGCGAGCCGCTTGAGAGCCGCCTTTGTATTTTTGACCGCGTGCGCGTGGTGGAGCACAAGGGTTGCAAGGACCAAGTGGTAGGTGATGCGGCGCATGACGTGGCAGTCATGCGCATGCGCGCGCGAGTACACGTGGCACTGAGGCGCGCGGGTGCACGCGGTGCACCAGAGTGAGCCAATACGGCGCGACTGTGTGGCGCGCTCGTATAGACTCACAGGTGACGTGGCGCACGCGCGCATGGACTTGAGCCAAGAGGACGCACCGCATGGTGATGCGGCGCATGCGCGCACGACTGTGTGACAAGAGGCCGCACCGCGCATGGGCGCGCGGCGCACGACGGTGAGCCAAGATGCCGCACTGCACATGGGCGCGCGCGCGCGCAGAAAGCTTCCAGCATTGAATAATAGAGCAGTTTCAGTCCAGCTTCGTAACTGACGAGTTAACTGGCTTTGACTGAGAATTAAATGACGTATTAAATTGCATTGAAGACGTTTAATGCAATTTAAACCTCTCTTTAATTCGTTTTGACTGTTTCGACTTAGGAGCTGTATAAATACAGCTCCACACCCACTGCAGAAACATACCAGCTACAACAGCATACTTAACATTCCCTCTCTACTTTCTCTGATCTTTCTCCAGCAAGTTTTTCAAGGTAACCTTCGGGTTGTAGGCGAATTCCGGCAGTACTACTGCTCCGGCTGTTGTACCCTGGGAAACAAAACGAGTACTCTTGGGAGACTCGGAATTTGTTTTAAGGGAAGCGTGTTGAACACGTGCCTCAGTCACTCTGTTTCTACCCCTTTCTTGTATTTGGTTTATTTTCAGTTGTATTTGTAATTGTTTTTTTGTCTTTCTCATTTCTGTTTGTAATCAGTATTAATAAAATTTGTTTATTTTATTTAAATTACGCGAACGGTTCCTACAATACATGACGGGTAATGAGTCGGGTATGGGATAAGATTTTACAACCAGATATAAGTATGTGATTAACCATAACTAACTGACCCATTGTCATCCATACCTAAAACTCATCGACTTGATATCTGGTGAATTTGATAGATATACAATGTATATTTTTATTTCATTGAGTGTATCCTTGTGTCCTCATTCAATAAGTTACTAGACGTTAAGAAACAACTATCAAACAAACATGTGAGAAAAAACCAAGAAAATAACGATGCCATTATACCACCTATGAAATTGAACATTACAAAGCCTAACCAAAGTTACCAAACTCTCGATATCCCAGCTGGCTATTTCACACACCAATTTTTAAACCCAACCAATCACATACATATCTTTTCAGTTTTGTTCTTCTCAATCAGGAAAATGTCCGAAGAGAATCATGAGACAAATGAAGTGGTAAGGCCGAGGTCCATGGAGGACGATGAAAGCGGGCACTCGGTGGATCAGGACGATGAAAGTAGACGCTCCATGGATGTTAAAGCCATGGATACGAGTGTGGAGGTGAAGAGTGAAACCGAAACCGAAGATTATGAGGAATATGAAGACGACAAACCCACAAGGGGTGAGGTTATGGGTTGGTGTTTTTATGAACTATCTTCGTATTTTACACACACTGTTCTTATTACAGTCGTGTTTCCGCTCATCATAAGCCAGACTTTTAGTAAACCGCCACCTGAACCGGCTCGAGGGTGGTACAAGAATGTTAGAGGCTTTGATTGCACCAAGAAGGAAACCACTTTGTAAGTCTCTCTTTTCCTTTCAATATAACTTTGTTTTATACAAACTTACAGAAAAAAGAATTACAAAAATAACCTACTCTTCTAAGGCTATGTCATAAAAATTTCACGTACCATATTTGTATCCATACTTATTAAAGCGAGTGTCCAGGCGCGCCTAGGCGCAAATAAAGCCCCGGGCCCAACAAACTGGCCTGAGTGTGCCTCACGCCTTTAATAACTATGCTTCAAGTCATAGTTATTAAAATGAGCGCCCAGGCGCGCCTAGGCGCAAATAAAGCCCCGGGCCTGAGTGCGCCTCGCGCATTTAATAACTATGTTTGAATCACATATCTAAATTCATTCTAAACAAATCTATTGCTTGATTAATTTCAGGTTTGAAGCACTAACATATGCCAGAATAAACGTAGGCGCCCTATCATTCTCCCCACTAGAATGGACTTCAATCTCTTGGTTTTCCGGCCTAATCCTTGCCGGACCGCTACTCGCCTACATCTCCATCCACCTCGACCACCGTCAAAACTCCCAACTCATAACCGCCATCGCCACCGCCATCGGAGCCATCTTCTGCCTCCCCGCCGGAATCATCAAAACCCCATGGATCATCCCTCCCTACATCGCCGCCATTGTCGCCTCCAACACCGTCGGCTCCGCCTTCCACAACCGCCACCTCGGCCTCATGGTCCGCGGCTTCGTCGGCGCCACCATCCGTAAACTCCACTTCCCCAACCGCCAAGCCATCTCAAGCTGGCTCTCACTCTACGCCACCGCCGGCGGCTGCCTTGGAGCCGCTGCCATTGCATCGTTCACTTACTACATGCTTCGAAACCCCGAAGGGTTTGTTAGTTTATGGGTTGTTTCTATCTTTAGCGGGATATTATGGTTCGTTGGAATTGTACATATCCTCACTGCCGTTAGATCAAACGGAATTGGATCATCTTTTACTAATTGTAGGATATCATCTAAGTACTTCATTTCAATATTTAACTACCCGCATGCTGCCGGAAGTCTCGTCGGAGTTTTCCTCTCGTCGTTCTCAACAATGAGTATATTCACCGGGGCTGTGCTGTATATCGTTGGTCAACTTTGTACGCCGCCGCAAGACATATTATTCACTTGGTTGACTTATTTCTTTTTTCCAGTTTTAGCACTTCCGTTATTACATCCTGTTCAAAAAGTTATACAATCTGACGCCGTTAAAATGCAAATATTCGGTTTCTTGCTCTCCACGTTAACTTCCGGAATGGGGTTTTACTACCGGAAGGAAAACTGGCATAATAATCATGTGTTGGTTCTTGCTGCTGCACAAAGTATAGCTTCTGGTGTCCTGCATGCGCATAGTCGAATTTTGTTGATGGATTGTGCGCCAGCGGGTAAAGAAGGGGTGTTCGCGGCTTGGTTCGCGTGGGTTCGGATGCTTGGAGCGTTTGTTGGGTTTGCTATTGGCTCGAGTGGTGTAGGGAATGTTAATAGGTCGTTTGGGGCGGCGTTTGTTGCGGCTGTTATTGGCATTGTTGCTTTGATCTTTAGTAACATTAGTAGTTATGGCGGGGCTGTCGCGGCTGGTCATGTGCGAAAGCGACGTGAGACGGAATCGCCGGTTCGTGGATCAAATGATGTGGCTAAGGTTGAAGGAAAAGAGGATTTGGAGGGAACACAAGATAGAAGCATGGAAGTTTGATTTATGTTTTGTTTGTTTGTTTTTTTTTCTTTTTTTTTTTTTTTTTGTTTGGAAATATTTGTGGTTTGTTGAATATTGGGTTCTCTTTGTTCTTGCATTTTTCATTCTTTGTTAACAAATAATCCAGGGATGTTTCTTTTCTTAATTTTAAATAAATGGAAGATTTTGGAAATAAAGGGGGACGAACATAAAATGAGCATGAATGATTAAGTCACAAATTAACTTATACCCCATCATAAAGTCACCCTACTTCATATTTTCCAATTGACCTTTGGTTCAATAATATAGGTGGACTATCTCTTAACCAAGTGCCGATGGTTCAAACCCTATTGTATTTATTTAGGTGGATTTTAAGTGATATATAAGATTGTAAACGAACCGAACAAACATGAACGAAGCATGTTCATGTTCGTTGGTTTAACTTTAATTGAATGAACGATCGGACACGAACAAGGTTTTCTTGTTTGTGTTCGTTTATGTTTGTTCGTTAATAATATAAACGAACGATTGGCGAATGATTCATGAACGAATATAACTGAACACAAATGAACACACGTAACTAAGTTAACATCGACTAAAGGTAAATATGAGTAAGAATGTGTTGGCCTAAAAAACCAATATAACTTGACAAAATTGTAATGAGTGATATTTTAATCTCATAAAACTACACTAAAGTATAATGGGCCTAACAAATTTAAAAGAAGAAGCTTAAACAAACTAATAAACAAACATGAAGAGTTAAATGCTTGGTTGGTCCCTGTGGTTTACGAAAATTGCAGACTTGGTCCCAGTGGTTCACTAATTACAGAGTTGGTCCTAATAGTTGTAATTTTTACACTCGGGTGGTCCTTATCACTAACCTCTGTTAAATTTCTCAGTTAAGTTAATGTTAAATGACCAAATTACCCTCAATAATTAAAAAATAAAAGTAAAAATAAAAAACAAAATAATAGTTGCACGGTTCTCAGAGGAGGAAATTAAGAAAGCAGTTTTTTCATGTGGCGATGATAAGGCTCCAGGGCCCGACGGTTTCAATTTTAAATTTATAAAACGTTTTTGGAACTTGTTTGCGGTTGATTTTGTGAAGTTGCTGAATTACTTCTATGTCCATGGTAGAATTAATAAGGGAGCAGGGTCGTCTTTTATTACTCTAATTACAAAAGTCAAGGACCCCTCGGGTTTGGGAGAGTATAGACCAATTAATTTGATCGGGGTGATAAGTAAGGTGATCTCCAAAGTGTTGGCGAATAGGTTGCGGATGGTGATAAATGGTTTGACATCAGAGTCGCAATCGGCTTTTATTAGTGGAAGGTATATTTTAGATGGTCCCTTAATTATAAATGAAGTGTTAGCTTGGTCACGTTGTGTTGGAAAAAGTTTATTTTTATTCAAAATTGATTTTGAAAAGGCGTATGATAACGTTCATTGGGAATTTTTGATTTGCGTAATGCGTCAAATGGGTTTCCCGGATCGTTGGTGTAAGTGGATTTACGGAGTTCTTTCATCCGCGAGTTCGTCGGTCCTGGTAAATGGATCTCCCACTGTTGAGTTTGAGTGCACGAAGGGGATCCGTCAAGGAGATCCGTTATCTCCGTTTTTGTTCATTTTGGTAATGGAAGCTCTTTCGGGATTATTTCGCAAAGCATCAGACATTGGGGTATTTAAGGGTATTCAACTTCCAAATAGTGGCCCAATTTTAACTCATCTTTTGTATGCAGATGATGTTATGGTTATGGGTGAGTGGGAGGATACAAACTTTAAAAGTGTGATGAGAATTCTCAGGGTGTTTTATCTATGCTCCGGTCTCAAAATTAATATTCACAAATCTTCGATTTTTGGTAGTGGAGTTAGTCGCGATACGATTAAGGATCAAGCAGATATTATGAGGTGCAAATTTGGAGATATTCCTTTTATATATTTGGGTTTGAAGGTGGGAGCTAATATGAATCGTATTTCCAATTGGGAACCAGTGAAAGATGTATTTCGGACACGATTATCTAAGTGGAAATCTCAAGTTTTAACTATGGGGGGGAGGGTCACTTTAATCAAGTCGGTGTTGGAAAGCTTGCCAACATATTACTTTTCGCTTTATAAGGCACCGGTGAAGATTATTAACGATTTGGAAGCCATGATTAAGAAGTTTCTTTGGGGTGGGAACTTAGAAGTGAGGAAGGTGCATTGGGTAGCTTGGGAAAAGGTCACGCGCAATAAAAAGAATGGAGGTTTGGGAATAAAAAAATTGAATATCAGTAACAATGCTCTTCTTTTAAAATGGGTTTGGAGATACAGAGTGGAGACGGGTGCTTTTTGGCGTCAGATCATCGACTCGATTCATTGTTCAAAAAAGAAATGGGGGAGTATACCAATTAATAGTCGCTTCACAGGGACCTGGAAAAATTTAGTGAAACACGAGTACAATATAAAAGTTGAAGGCAAGAGATTGAATGAGCTTATGAGAGGCAAGTTGGGTAACGGCAAGAGCATTCGATTCTGGGTTGATATTTGGCTAGGTGAAGAAGCGTTTAAAGATAAATACCCTAATTTGTTTAAATTAGAATTGGATAAGTTGGCCACTGTTGCGGATCGTTGTGCTTCACAAGGAGAAGGTGCAGATGGTTTTTGGAATAAAGTGAACGCCTCAACAGTTGGATCAGTGATCGCGGAGAAGGAAGATTGTTTGGTTAATATTAACAATGTATTTCTTTCAGGGGCACAAGATACATGGCAGTGGTTAGGCGATGGTTCGGGGTTGTTTTCGGTCAAGGCGGCTAAATGTTGGCTTCAAAAGGAGGAGCAGCAACAAGCACCGGAATTCGTCTTGGACTGGTGCAAATGGGTCCCTTCTAAAGTAAATATTTTTGTCTGGCGGGCGGAGATGGACAGAATTGCAACAACGGCGGCTTTAGAAAGAAGAAATATTCAGGTTCGACGAAAAAATTGCGTTTTCTGTGATCATGACTTGGAGACGGCAGACCACTTGTTCTCGGGTTGTTGTTTTGCTACTGGTGTTTGGGCAGCGATTACGACTTGGTGTAGGATACCAAACATTTTTGTTTTTTCGGTTCGGGATGTTGTTACGATTCATCAATCGGTGGGGCTGAAAGGAGATAAGAAAGTAGCATTTCAAGGTATTATCTACATTGCCTTATGGTGTATGTGGAAAGCTAGGAATGATCGCATCTTCTCGGATAAAAATCTAAATGTTGTCGAAGTGGTTGCGGAGATAAAGGTTTTGAGTTTTCTGTGGTTTAGATGTAGATATAAAAAGGACTGTATAGATTGGCAAACATGGTGTAAATTCGAGATGGTGTAATTGTTTTGTGTTTTGGTCGCGTCTCTTTCTCCTCCTTGGAGGCTAAGTTTGCATTAATAAAATTATCTTTCAAAAAAAAAATTCTTCTCCTTCAACCCCCCCCCCCCTCTCTCTCTCTCTCACACACTCTCACTCTCACTCTCAGAAACACCATCATCAGCCATCATTCCACCACAACCCCCACCTCCGAACACCACTGTAAAGCACTGTGAACACCCACTTCCACCGTCTCCCCTCTACCACAACTGAAAACCCACCTCAACCGTCTCCCCTCCACCACCTCCACCGGAGCTCTGTCTCTAATCTCCGACCAGTCACCATCTCCCTTATCTCCCATGTTTCGGTTCTCTGCAAATTATTATTATTATACACAAATCTATCCAATCACACCCCTTAATCAGATCCCTCAACTTCTGGGGTTTCTAAATCACCGATTTTTTTTCATATTCTTTACAAGATCGTTAATATTAATCATTTCAATATTAACAATCACGAGAAACAACAATTAGTTGATGATCGAGACGTTACGGATGCGGTTTATGGAGATTCGTCGGCACTGCGGAACGGTAATGGAATCGGACTTGCGGATCGTTTGACAAATTTGTTCGTTGGAGACGGAGATGGAGATGACGATTTGTTGATTCATGGAACGGTTATGCAGTGACTACATGCGTTTGTTATGCAGGTGGTGGGTGGTTGTTTTAGGAGATGATTTTTGTGACAAAGATGGTGAGGGTGGATTGAACCCTTGGGGAGACGGTGGTTGCAGATCAGGGGCGGACCTAGAGTTAGCCGTGGGTGGGTGGGCGTACCCCTTGATTTTTTTTAATGTTATTTGTGAATGAAAATCTCAAGCGCACCCCTTGAAATTTTGTAATCGCACCCCTTAAACTCGGCAACTCTGTAATAAAAGTTAAAAGAGAAGATTTATGATGTAATTTTTAAGAGTTTTACCGGAATGCCGGAGGTATCATTGTGCTTCGATGAGTCTGAAACTTAGAAATAAAAATATGGAAGATGATGATGGATAAAGAAAATGATAATGGTTTAGGTGAATATGGGATTCTCTCTCTTAAGAGCATTCTCATCCAAACCACCAAAATCTGTGTGGGGGGTTTTTAAAATATAAGAAGTATAAAAAGTGGTTGTGAGTGGAGGAGAGAGAAAATGTTACTGTTTATCTGTATATTTGGGGGGGACACTGTTCACCCCCTATACTTTTTTAATATATATTGAAAATGGTTGTGAGTGGAGGAGAGAGAAAATGTAATATATATTGAAAAGGAGAGAGAAAAAATATTTGTTTTTAGTGGAAATATATTGATATAGGAGTTGTTTTTTAGTGGAATGTATGTATATTTTTAGTGGATTGGATGTGAACACTCTGCCCCCTACTACTTTTTTATATTATATTTATTTCTTTTTATTACTTCTTTATCTACATGGTTATGTCTTTTCACCATCTGCCACAATCTATATTTAACCATGAAGCAACTATTTCAACTAAAATAATTCATTTATCAAATATAGTCCTTATGTTAACTACAATTTTTAGTTTTGACTATAGTATTTTACTTATTATATATTGAATTTGGCTTAGAAAATATAATATTTTATTAATTTATTTTATCACGCTATTATTTGATATATCCTTGTCGCTTTTTTTTGTTTTTCTTATGTAGGAAATTCTCTTCTGAAGATGTATTTTTATTTGAAAAAATAAGCTAATACGCATTAAGACTTAATGAAATGATGTTTTGAATATATTTCAAAAAATATAATCCGTAGGGCGACATTTTAAATATGTTTGTAATAATATTTGATGTGTTTTTGTTAATTAAATAAATTTTAGCTTAATGTTCTTTTGTTTTACATGACCCGACCCGACCCAACCCGATATAAACCAAATTTTTTTGTATACCTCGGGGCCTAAAATTTTAAAAAATACTCCGCACCCCCATGAAAAATTTTCTGCGGCCGCCACTGTTGCAGATGTTGATGCACATAGATGGTGATGGGATGAAGAAGGGTGGGATGGGGTGGGCCCACTTATTTTTAATTGTTTTTCTTTAATTTTTAGCCTTATGGGTATTATAGTCATTTAACACATACTTAACTGATAAAATTAACAGAGGTTAGTGATGAGGACCACCCTAGTGCAAAAATTAAAACTATTAGGACCTAGTCTGTAATTAGTGAACCATTGGGACCAAGTCTGCAAATTTCGTAAACCACAGGGACCAACCAAGCATTTAACTCACATTAACGATTGAGTGTTCATGAACACAAGATAAATAGACGGTACATTTTTTCATATTCAAATAAACAAAAAATATTGTTCATGTTTGTTTGTTTATTTAAAAAAAACATAAGCATGAACAAACTTTCCGTCAAATAGTTCATGAACAGTTTAATTATAAGTGTCTCTTTCTAACCAAAAAGCACTTTGAACCTTATGTAACAGTTAAATATAGGGGCCACCGTGGTTAAAACAAGGGGTGTGTATTGGTCGCTTTGGTCCGATTTTTACCATTAACCATAACCGCTAACTTCGATTATGGATTTTCTTAACCATAACCAAACTTCGGTTATGGTTAGTCGGTTATGGTTCGATTTCAGTTAGTAACCAAAAACTTTAACTAAAACCAACTTTTGGTATAAAGTTAAAAAATTATACGTTAATAGGCCTACAAAATAAAAATGAAACCCACCATGTTGGACTTAGCTTGAGTTTTTTTTTATAAGACAATCAAGGCTACACTTTTTGGTTAAACTATCGATGAGATCCCTTTTAGTAAACTAATAATGTATTTAGTGTTATAGAGGAAATTCATACGATTATAACACCTCTCTTCTTCATCAAAATAAGAGCACCTACATCAATATTATTTTGTTACTAACATACTTGGGAAGGATCCACTAAAAAGTGGATTTTGCCTAAGTAGCCTAAGAAGGATTGTGATGTTGACATGTGGCACTCCTAATAAGTAGGAATGAAAGGCATTTTGGTCCTTATAAATAGAAATGAAAATGACATATGGCACCCCTTTTGTTTTTTAAAAATACAACCAAAAAATCTACTTCAAAAAATCTAACACAAAAAATCTAGTACAAAAAATTTAACACAAAATATTTTAGTAAAAAAAATATAGCACAAAAAATCTAGTACAAAAAAATATAGCACAAAAAATGTAGTACAAAAAAATATAGCACAAAAAAATCTAGTACAAAAAATATAGTACGAAAAAATTCAGCAAAAAAATGTAGCACAAAAAAAATCCAGCACAAAAAATTGAGAAAAAAAAATTAAAACAAAAAAAATCAGAACAAAAAATTTGGCACAAAAATGTAGTACAAAAATCCAGCACAAAAAAATGTTATACAACATAGAAATACAACACATTTTAGTGGGTTTTTTTAGTCTTCATATTTTATATAGCAATATGGTACTCAAATTAAAGATAAAAAGACGCTCGATTTTACGGTGAAATTTTTATGAAAAAATAATGTCGTATAAAAAAGTTATGAACGTTTAAAAAATGGGGGTAAAATATGCATGTGCCTTGCATGTGGAGAAAGAAATTCCATAAATAGGATTTTCCCAAGATACCCTTGCACTCCTCCTTTTTTCTACACTTTCATCTTAACCATTGATTTGAAAAATGAATGGTTAAGATTCCTTCTCATCCTACTTAGGCAAAATAAACTTTTTATTTGATCTTACCCCCTAACATACTTTTATTTTAGTGAAAGACCTCTACACAGTTATCTATACTATCTATTAAAGGAGCTTAGAAGCTGATGTAATTTTGCCTACATGTCAATCAACTAGATATGCAATGTAGGTTTTGCTGATGTCATAAATAACAATTATAATCTTAATATATTCTATATATTCTATCTATTTTTTTTTTCTAATCCAAATTCAAAATCATGGCTCCAAATTCAAAATTACAAATGGCTCCAAATTCAAAATTTAAACAAGTGACTTATAAAAATATCAACTCCCTCTCTCTCTAAAACTCATTTTCAAAGCTCCCAATTCATTCTTCTCCTGATTGGTATCCAAAATTGAATCCATCTCTAAAATTAATCGAACATGATTCTGGCTCCAAAATTGAATCCATCTCTCTCTAAATCTCATTCTCTTTCTTTCCGTTTCTCAAAAGCCCTGTACTTTCCCTTGTATTAGGTTTAGAGGTCAAACCCCAACAATCAACTTACAGGTATTACATGCTACTGGTAGTCAAGAAAGGTCAAACAAACCCTAACAAATTACAGGTATTCCAAAATCAAACCAATTCACTTCCAGGTATGTCGATTATGTATGTTCATCGCTTAGGGTTTTAAAAATGTTCTTTTGGTTTCAGATTTCTAAGAACTCCATGATTTCCGATCATACGACATGAAAATTGCGATTCATGTTTCAATTATGTGAGATGAACACCGGATACAGTGCCAGAATACTCATTGTTTTGATTCGGTTGGTTTTTTTTTTTTTTTTTTTGGTGAGTTAGGTTTTGGGAGTACATTGATTAGGTTATTGTTAATTGTTTTGTTACGAATTTTTGTGAATTGGTGTTTTTGGTTGGTTAATTGAAGGTGTCCAGTTTCAATGAGCATTTGTTTGGAGACAATGCAGCCAAACGTCATCAAAGCCAAAGAAGTAGCCGTAAAGGTATTGTGAATTCCACTGCTATTTACTTTTAATTTGTGTGTTCTGTTTTTTTAATATAACTAATTTAGGGTCACTGCTCTCTAATTGGAATGTGTTCTTGTGGATATTGCTACCTGTTTAATTTTATGTGATTGAATTATAATGTTATGTTGTATTATCCTTTACAAGAAGGGAACTTGCTGAAGTGGTTTGGTAACAACAGAGGTGATTTCAATGTGCAGGTTAGGTGTATAAACACATAGACACGATCATCGTATTTTTGTTCGACATGGTATAGTTAAGTAGTTAACCCGAGATTGTTTTGGTTGACAGATGGCAATCGAAGTTGAGTTCAGTGGCTCTACGATTCGGGTTAATTGGTAACTTGTGTCTAGCATTTTTGTTCTTCCCGGTGACTCGAAGATCGTCTATATTGTTGCTGTTCGGGCTAACTTCTGAGGCCAGCATTAAGTATCACATATGGCTAGGCCATATTGTTATGACCCTCTTCACTTCTCATGGTGTTTGTTACATTATTTATTGGATTGTCACCAAGTAGACATCAGAGGTACCATATATTGTTACATTATTAATATTAATTTATATATTGCTTACAAACTTTATGTTACATTATTAATATTATTAATTTATATATTGCTTAAAAACTTTATGGCTCAGAAGGCTTGAAAATATTCCAACGGTGAATTCAGAAAATGAAGATAAAGCTCATAATTGTTAGAATATTTTCCACTTCAAAAGTCAACTTCTGTGATGGTCCAAAATAATTGACCAGCACAAAGTTATGTTACTTTACTATTATTACATGATTATATTAATTATATCATTGAATAGTGTAATATGATGTTTAACTTAGATGTGTCAAAAAGGTTGGCAGGTTGTAAATGGGCTGGTAGTTTGTAATCAAGTCATAAACAGGTTGTTTTTTTTTCAAAAAGGATGAACCATGGCAAGCTTCTTGGTGTAGGTTAGTCTTCTGACTCGCTTGGCAATACGTTTTTAAAATGCGTTGACATCGACTTAGTTTCATATTTGTGACATGCTAAATGAGCTATTGTTTTCAATGATGCAACAGTTCCCACACGTCTGAACGACCTTGCAACTTTAGTTGTCGGGACACACGTACCAAAGTTTCGCAACCTTCATCGCCAACACAGTATTTGAAGCCATTGATAATAGCACCATAGCATCAACGACAGTGATTTACAAAAGGTGTTGTGACCCGTTTTCAACCTGAATCCATATTGGCCCTTAATGATCCACAGTTAGTTGTTATCGCATATTTCTCGAGCTAAGCTGACCTTTAAACATATCGGGGTTTTCGTCAGACAAAAAAACTTTAGCATTTACTGGTAGTGCGTGGCTACGATTGTGCGGTGGCTGAATCGGGTGGTGATCGGCGGCTGATTCATAGCCGTGAATGGTGACATATAGCTGCCATTCTGGTCAGTTTTGGGCTGAAGTCGTGAACACATTTCGCTCAACGGGTCATGCCTTGACCAGGTGAGCGGTTTAATATGTTTGATTTTTAAAATTTTTAACAATATGTTGTGTCATAAGTTAAATTGTTCTGGTATAATACGCCAAATTTTAAAAGATTAAAAAGCAATGAGCATCATGTTTTTATTTTTAACGTAAGTATTTTACATAGATCTCTACTATTTGTTGTAAATTTGTAATTTTAGTGTATTAACATGCAAAACATGGCAGGTTCATGAGCGGACACAAGTGAGAAAGATGCAATATTTAACTATAGGAGGAAGTATCTACCCACTCAGCAGGTAATGCAAGTATATTTTACATGACCTGTTTAATTACTCGCATCGAAAAAACTTAACCCTAACCCATGACCCACATAACCAGTCTAGATGTGTCAAATGGGTTTGCAGGTACCTTCTTTGCCATCTTACAGTTAACTGATGAGTTTTTTTTCCTTATGTGTAACATCCCGAAAACGGGTTTGGTAATCAAACTCCGTTAATACTAAAAGACGGGTAACGTACCGTTAGTAGTAAAAATAACCCGGTAAATATTTGGATTTAAATAAGAAATCCTAATATTAAATAAAAACGAATCAAAGTTTTAAGAAATTGAATTTCAAAGAGCCCGAGTTAACGGGACTTAAAATAAAACGGGTTATAACTCCCGGGACCCACCAAGTAACTAGGAATATTAACCTAGTTAGTTAGTATCTAGACATAATAGAACAAATATGGTTAAAATACCATTTAAATAACTTGGTAAAGTATAGGGACCAAAGGTGACAAACTTGAAACAAGTTTGTATTAAATAAAACATTCAAACACCAAAACACACACTCTAAGTGTGTGTTCTGGTCGTAAATCACAGAGGAGCCAGGGGACTCCATGCTCAAACCCTAACTAGCAAAAAACCAAGCAATTGAGAAGCCAAATCGACTCCAAATCGAAATCTAAGTTTAGATTAGTGATCACCTCAGTGAAAGGATCACAAGGTATGTCAAATTTCATCTCCTAGTTACATCTCGAAATTTTGATGAGACATATGAAATCGAAATTTTGGCTTGCATGAATGTTGTTTGGATGAAATTAGAATAAAATAGAATAAACCCTAACCATTAGATTGTTGAAATTATGCTCAATACTTGAGAATTCCATAATCACCATTGAAGGTGCTAAGTGGGTTTTATGACAAAATGATGAACACTTAATTTAGAGTGTTGAGTTGATGAATATTGTTGTTATGATACAAGTTTTGGGTGTAGTTCATGAACACTAGACATAGAGATTGATTTTGATGTTAAAACTTGATTAAAAGTGAGATATGAACTTGACAAAAGAAGTATATGAATCTCGCCTGCAAGGTGTTTGTTAAAATGCCTAAACGAATGTTATATGTCAAAATCATGAACGAAACGCATAATTGCCTAATTTGATTAACTAGGGATGATATGTGAAAATGCGGATTCTAATCATGAAGTAGATTTTAACTAATTTCACATATCATAAGATTTAGAGTAAATGACTTTTATAAGTCAAATTAACCAATGATGAAGTCGAATAGAAGTTTCGACATAGAATTCGTAAGATGGAATAGTCGTACGTGATAATGACTAATCTAACCGTCTTACGAATTATGGTGATAGTTTGACGCTTAATGAGCTAGGTGGGAGCTCGAGAAGGAAGCGGATCAAACAAGTTAAACATGAAGAAAAGCATAACCGGATGCAAGGTAAGTAGAGCTTACGCCCCTTTACATTATTTGCAAAGTTACTTAATTTCAAGTATTGATATGAATGCTACTAAGTGGTTGGTATATGATATTCCGACACGATTCAATGAGAGTCGGAATGAGGGGAAATGGTAAGAAATCATGAATTATAGTAAAAAGGGGTAAAATGGTAAATTAGTCATGTAATGACGAATAAATAAAAACGGTTTTAAGTAAAACAAGTTCAAAGGAAAACCGGGATAGGTTTAAATGGGTGAAATGGTAATTAAATACCATCTCATACGGACATATGGTCAATTAGACTAAATGGGTCAAATGGTGTGGTTAACACCATTTGACAATTACATTTGACAAATCGCTTGTTGAGTTTTGTAATCACAGGAAATAACATAAGCATGCGTTGCTTTAACTAGAAAGATTTAAAGCGTAAGTTATGTAAAAAGGTCAATACCTTGACCCGAGCCAGGTACGCATAAACAAGCTTTTAGTTAAACATATAATTTATGGTCAAATATTTAATGAAAGTCCTTCGTCGTAAAGGGAGGGACTAAAGTGGACCAAAACACCCTTGAAGGGTATATTGGGTAAACGACCCATAGGGGTTGTTTAGGAACTTGCATCAAGATCATGGAATCATTAGATGTGAATAAAAGTTACCGGAATACATATTCATGGGTCAAATGCATAAAAATGGTCATTTGCGTAAAACGACCAACCGATGGGTAAATTTTGGGATAATAGGTTAGTTATGCTAAATCCACCATAAAAATAGTTGTGGTGGAAGATCATTTGATAAATATTGCGAAAATAAGATGCTAGAAATAAACGAGTATGAATTATACAGAAAAGTACTTAAATACCCTTAACGGGTCAAAATATGCATTTAAGTACAAACGGGTTTAAGAATATACATAAACTCGTGAATTGAACCTAATATGATAGACAAGATTGAAATTATAAGATTCATGTGAATTTGGGATCAAACAAACATGTTTGTTTGATAAACGCATGAACGGGTCAAAACTTTGTAAAAAGGTATTAAGTCGAAGACTTAAAGGTCTGAAATTTTGTTATGACGGATGTTGGATTTCAACTTCATAAGATGAAGAATTAAATTACGGACGCGTAGGAAAAAGAATTGGGTAAAACGGATTAAAAACGAGAGAGTTATGCTCGTTTCCGTGAAATCGGGTTATGCTGAGAATATGCAGCAGCATAATAAAAACCTTCTGCCAAAAAGGGGGCTAGGTGGGGCGTCTAGCCCCTAGGCGTGACGCCTAGCCCCCCCCCCCCCCCCGAACATGAAAAACGTTTAATTTTGTTTGTTTGACCCATATAACTTGCTTAAACTTGTTATTTAACTATCAAAACTAACTTTTAAGTTGGTTTTGATCATAGGTGATTGCCAAGAGTTCCCGGATGAAGATCAAGCTCGAAGAAGAACCGAACACGATAAAGTTAAAAGCTTCCGCGCGGCGTTTCGTCGTATCTTTTAAACGACGAATTCAATTACAATAAGTTGTTCTTTCTTTTAAATTGTAAAAGTTTTAGTAAACTCGTATTGACATACTTACGTGTAATCGTAAAAACATGCATTTTTACGAAACTTATATAAGTTATTGTATTAAACAAGCAAGGGTGTTACAAGTTGGTAATCAGAGCCCAAGGTTGTTGACAAATGTGTTCGGTTCGAGGCTTGATCGCAAATCCGGTAAGTACATGTATATCAATGGTTTAGTATGATTAAAGTATTGAGAACAACACATATGGTTATCGTGTAATACACGTTACACCAATAAAAACAATATAGAATAGATATAGTCAACGAAATTACACGCGTTGATGCGTATAGTAGAAAAGCCTTGTATTATAATACGGGCATCCTTTAATGTTGAAATTACTAACTGTTGTATATGTTTTAGTTGAAGGACACTCGCATATGGGGATAACGAGAGTTTAACAAATCGCAGATTTGACAGAGGAACGGTCCAAAGAGTATGCTCATCAAGGACCTAAATCGCATAACGGTCGCGAACAAGGCTAATGGCAAGAGAAGCCCGTTAGGGCAAGCATTACCAGGTGCACATTTTAAATTCAATTGCACAAATAGTAATATGCAACAAATATGTAGAAATTGAAAGTTGCAAATGTAGATTAAAAACTTGGAAAAACCCGAATAGAAAATGTATTCAGGATATTGTTTCCAAGAGAAACAAATAAAGGCATTACTTACATAGGGTGTGATGTGAAAACTATAAAAAGGTCATGCGTGTCATGTGTTAATCGCTTACTCTGGCCAAGTAAGTAGTGGCATATGATACCATGAACTTCTTATAGCGGACACGTTTACATCCGATGTAGTAAGGATGAGGTGAATGGGACAAATTAAAAAGTACCCAAATGAAACAAATGAACAAAATAGTTGATAATAATGTAAACGCACAGCCGGGTGACGGAAGCGTATTACATTAGGATAATGAGCCCGAGAGAAGGGACAAGGATTAATGTAAATGATGATATAAATGAATGATCAAAAGAAAATTCACGAAAATAAGTCATCTTGGACGAAAGGGCCATGGTGAACCAAATGGGCAAGTAAAACCAAAGTATAGATGATCCGCCGGGTCATAAAAACAAAGGTGTTGCCCACACGAAAAAGATAATCAAGGTTGTTAACTTTAGTCGTAGTAAAGCAAGGATAACGATGATAATCGTCACTCATAATTAATAAGGCCGCCAATGGTGGTCACTTAAAGAATAAAAGACATGGTCGAATAAAAGCGACGGATTTCGCTAAGATGACCAAGTAAATCGAAATGAAGTCTTAATGCATACCGGAAGGGGTGCAATGATAACGATTTCGGTAAAACACCCGGTTGATGGGTAAGAATTAAATGCATGCGTAGACCGAGAGACGGGGACTCGGATGGAAAGTTAAAAGACTCGGGTTTTGAGTCATAACTAAAAGACGACAATATAATGTAAATAGAAATTTTGAATAAATTATGTTCAACTATTTAAAGTTGAACGGGTCGAATATAATGTCATGCCGAACGGCATGAGTAAACGCAAGCGGGATAAAGGTAGCGTCAAAAGCAAAAGAATAATGAGCCCGGTAATGGGACATAATCAAATATGAATGTATGTAAACTGGATAATGGGGAGCATAAGATAAACCGACGCATAAATGACGTGAGAAGTCAAGAAGTCGGAAAAATAATTCGAAAGAAAACAATGTAGCCTTAGACTACGGTCAAGGTCAAACGAAATCCAAAAAGTAAAGGTGAATAATTCTAAACATAAAAAGGGGTGTCTTAACGCCATATGCGTAAATAAACGTATACACATTTGAATAAAGACTAGAATAAAAGATGATCTATGGGATCATCATAACCTACGGGATATTAATTAATGTAAAGGTCTACGGGGCCAAAATGACCCACGGGTCATGAGTTGAAGCAAAGGGATCATAAGGGCCTCACCTTAAAGAGGTTAAAGCTTAAGGAAATAGCCTACGAGGTTAAGTGAAGGAACCTACGGGTCAATAGTGTAAGGTGAGGGAACTTGTTACGATTCCCCGCCTAAAATGAGAATGGAAAACAATAAATTATGGGTTGTTAATTTCCTTGATATGAGTAATTGACATAGTTAAAGAGAAAAACGTTAAACTAAAAATTCAGTTTTAGTAAGAAATAACGTTTCAACAAATATGAATACTATAAGGCGAATTCGGAAATAACAAATATCAAAGAGTATGGGTTTTAACATCGATAGGTGCGAGACGATACATTCGAAAAGAAGAAGTATGATAAAGAAACGTCGAATTAAACTTAAACGTGACGTGACACGCTCACGGACAAGAAAAGAAGTATAGAAAATGGTCACGTTGTAACGTGAGTTACGGAGTATGAAGTGACGGCGACTAATTAGTCTAGCCGGTGAAACTATTCAAAGTTAAGAAAGCGTCATAACAAATACAAGCGCTTATTAATATAACACAAGCGCGGGATAGACCTGTTAAAAGACTAACGAGACTAAGTGGTCAAGTGACAAACTCAGTCAATAAAGATAAAGGGTTATGAGCTGTAAGTAACGGCCCGCGAGGCCTTACACATGAAAGACGTACGCGTCAGTATACATGAAAACTTTTGACCAAAGGAAACGGAAGCCTTGAAAACGAAACTAGGATCGTTTGATTAAACCAATGAACTACGTAAATAAGGTTTCGGGGACGAAACCTCTTTAAGGGGGTAGACTTGTAACATCCCGAAAACGGGTTTGGTAATCAAACTCCGTTAATACTAAAAGACGGGTAACGTACCGTTAGTAGTAAAAATAACCCGGTAAATATTTGGATTTAAATAAGAAATCCTAATATTAAATAAAAACGAATCAAAGTTTTAAGAAATTGAATTTCAAAGAGCCCGAGTTAACGGGACTTAAAATAAAACGGGTTATAACTCCCGGGACCCACCAAGTAACTAGGAATATTAACCTAGTTAGTTAGTATCTAGACATAATAGAACAAATATGGTTAAAATACCCTTTAAATAACTTGGTAAAGTATAGGGACCAAAGGTGACAAACTTGAAACAAGTTTGTATTAAATAAAACATTCAAACACCAAAACACACACTCTAAGTGTGTGTTCTGGTCGTAAATCACAGAGGAGCCAGGGGACTCCATGCTCAAACCCTAACTAGCAAAAAACCAAGCAATTGAGAAGCCAAATCGACTCCAAATCGAAATCTAAGTTTAGATTAGTGATCACCTCAGTGAAAGGATCACAAGGTATGTCAAATTTCATCTCCTAGTTACATCTCGAAATTTTGATGAGACATATGAAATCGAAATTTTGGCTTGCATGAATGTTGTTTGGATGAAATTAGAATAAAATAGTGTCTAGGAATAAACCCTAGCCATTAGATTGTTGAAATTATGCTCAATACTTGAGAATTCCATAATCACCATTGAAGGTGCTAAGTGGGTTTTATGACAAAATGATGAACACTTAATTTAGAGTGTTGAGTTGATGAATATTGTTGTTATGATACAAGTTTTGGGTGTAGTTCATGAACACTAGACATAGAGATTGATTTTGATGTTAAAACTTGATTAAAAGTGAGATATGAACTTGACAAAAGAAGTATATGAATCTCGCCCGCAAGGTGTCTGTTAAAATGCCTAAACGAATGTTATATGTCAAAATCATGAACGAAACGCATAATTGCCTAATTTGATTAACTAGGGATGATATGTGAAAATACGGATTCTAATCATGAAGTAGATTTTAACTAATTTCACATATCATAAGATTTAGAGTAAATGACTTTTATAAGTCAAATTAACCAATGATGAAGTCGAATAGAAGTTTCGACATAGAATTCGTAAGATGGAATAGTCGTACGTGATAATGACTAATCTAACCGTCTTACGAATTATGGTGATAGTTTGACGCTTAATGAGCTAGGTGGGAGCTCGGGAAGGAAGCGGATCAAACAAGTTAAACATGAAGAAAAGCATAACCGAATGCAAGGTAAGTAGAGCTTACGCCCCTTTACATTATTTGTAAAGTTACTTAATTTCAAGTATTGATATGAATGCTACTAAGTGGTTGGTATATGATATTCCGACACGATTCAATGAGAGTCGGAATGAGGGAAAATGGTAAGAAATCATGAATTATAGTAAAAAGGGGTAAAATGGTAAATTAGTCATGTAATGATGAATAAATAAAAACGGTTTTAAGTAAAACAAGTTCAAAGGAAAACAGGGATAGGTTTAAAGGGGTGAAATGGTAATTAAATACCATCTCATACGGACATATGGTCAATTAGACTAAATGGGTCAAATGGTGTGGTTAACACCATTTGACAATTACATTTGACAAATCGCTTGTTGAGTTTTGTAATCACAGGAAATAACATAAGCATGCGTTGCTTTAACTAGAAAGATTTAAAGCGTAAGTTATGTAAACAGGTCAATACCTTGACCCGAGCCAGGTACGCATAAACAAGCTTTTAGTTAAACATATAATTTATGGTCAAATATTTAATGAAAGTCCTTCGTCGTAAAGGGAGGGACTAAAGTGGACCAAAACACCCTTGAAGGGTATATTGGGTAAACGACCCATAGGGGTTGTTTAGGAACTTGCATCAAGATCATGGAATCATTAGATATGAATAAAAGTTACCGAAATACATATTCATGGGTCAAATGCATAAAAATGGTCATTTGCGTAAAACGACCAACCGATGGGTAAATTTTGGGATAATAGGTTAGTTATGCTAAATCCACCATAAAAATAGTTGTGGTGGAAGATCATTTGATAAATATTGCGAAAATAAGATGCTAGAAATAAACGAGTATGAATTATGCGGAAAAGTACTTAAATACCCTTAACGGGTCAAAATATGCATTTAAGTACAAACGGGTTTAAGAATATACATAAACTCGTGAATTGAACCTAATATGATAGACAAGATTGAAATTATAAGATTCATGTGAATTTGGGATCAAACAAACATGTTTGTTTGATAAACGCATGAACGGGTCAAAACTTTGTAAAAAGGTATTAAGTCGAAGACTTAAAGGTCTGAAATTTTGTTATGACGGATGTTGGATTTCAACTTCATAAGATGGAGAATTAAATTACGGACGCGTAGGAAAAAGAATCGGGTAAAACGGATTAAAAACGAGAGAGTTATGCTCGTTTTCGTGAAATCGGGTTATGCTGAGAATATGCAGCAGCATAATAAAAACTTTCTGCCAAAAAGGGGGCTAGGTGGGGCGTCTAGCCCCTAGGCGTGACGCCTAGCCCCCCCTGAACATGAAAAACGTTTAATTTTGTTTGTTTGACCCATATAACTTGCTTAAACTTGTTATTTAACTATCAAAACTAACTTTTAAGTTGGTTTTGATCATAGGTGATTGCCAAGAGTGCCCGGATGAAGATCAAGCTCGAAGAAGAACCGGACACGATAAAGTTAAAAGCTTTCGCGCGGCGTTTCGTCGTATCTTTTAAACGACGAATTCAATTACAATAAGTTGTTCTTTCTTTTAAATTGTAAAAGTTTTAGTAAACTCGTATTGACATACTTACGTGTAATCGTAAAAACATGCATTTTTACGAAACTTATATAAGATATTGTATTAATCAAGCAAGGGTGTTACATTATGTTTGTAATATCACAGAGTGAATGCCAACAACAAATATGTGAGATTCTGAGAGCAACTCCTGAAGCTTCATCTGCGGATGCTGCTGTTCAAACTGCTAGACTTGCAAACAAGATTCCTTCAAAAGACAAGAGGCAAGCTACTAATGGTTAATCCTCCTTTGTAAATACTATGAGAGAATATTAAATAATATATATTCTCATTTGTGGTTGCAGGGACAAGTCCGAAGATGGACGTGCATTTGCCGTTCGCTTCACTTATTAGGTTATTGTTAATCGTTTTGTTACGAATTTTTGTGAATTGGTGTTTTTGGTTGGTTAATGGAAGGTGTCCAGTTTAAATGAGCATTTGTTTGGAGACAATGCAGCCAGACGTCATCAAAGCCAAAGCAGTATCCGTAAAGGTATTGTGAAATGAGTATAGAGTAAGGTTATTGTAAAAAAGGTTAAAAATATTATGTAACGTTGAGCATTTTGTAACGTTAAATTATTGATCTTTCGATATCTTATAATCTTTGCTACTGTTTAATTTCACGTTGTTAAATGTAGTCTAAACGTTACTTTACTGTAACTATTACATCTATTATTGTTAAATTTCCTTTAAATTCGACGAATCAGGTCAAATTAGGTCAATTGAGTTTGAAAGAAGGTCTTCTCGTTTTCTGTGATCAAGTAAGTACATGCTTTTAAGTTATAACTTTATAAAGATTTTGTTTTTAAATATAAAAGATATAAGTTTTTTACGGTTAACACACGTTTCTGGAGTTTTCATCTGATATGGGAAGTTGTACAGTCAAGCGGATGGGTGATGTTTCAAAGCTTCAAAGTTTTGGGATTAATTTAGTCCATTTTTCTTCAAAGTTTTGTAGTCCGAAGAGAATTAATTTTAGGATTTATTAAAGATTTAAATTTTAGCTTCTCACTTAAATTTAGTCAAAATTAATCCACTTCATTGTTGAAAATTCAAACAGGGGTTGAATATATTTCTTATTGTTGTTGTTGTAATATAAATATTACAGCATAATTGTTTTTAGATTTTTAAATAATTACGAGTTAGGAACATTTTTTGAAGATATTTTGCAAATCAAGATCACAGAACTGGAGTCAAGATGAGGAGATCTTTGGCCAAATCTATTAGGCCAATTCGATCTGTTTTTTGTCATCATGGGGATAAAAATAATTTAAGCAAAAAGTCTAATTATTCATGCATTCTGGCAGAGCCGTATCTGATGTTTTATGTGTTGGCAATTGAATTGCAAAAGAAGTATTGCATCTCCTAAAGCTTATAATTTGTGCATAATATACTTGTGTTTTGCCTCCTTGCCAAATACAGAGCTGGTGGCTATGCATGTACAGCTTATGTAACATGTACTGATGATTACAAACATGTTGCAGATTAAACAATTCTCAAGAAACGAGGACAACACTTACAACAATTCCGATTACACTTAAAAATGGTTAAGCTAGAAGTACCCATAAATACGATAGCTCTTGGTAAGTTTTACTCCACCTATTATATGGTTTACCAATTTAATGGTTTCGATTTTAGTGTTCACTTCGGTTCCCCAAAAAGTTTTAGCCGGCCATGCTTACTTTACAATATATGTGATATATACAGTGAAGCTTTGAAAAAGTGGTTTGCCCCATGCTCATATGAATTCCAGCTGCTGTTTAGGTGCGTTCTTTCTTTTCGTCACTTGAACTATTATTAAAAATTCATACTATAGTTAGCAATTGTGACCAAGAACGGGTCATTATCGCGTATGGGTAATTGGGTTGTATTTTATAAACAATTGAAAGTGTGGGCCAAAGTTAATCACCATCCTTGGTGGTTGAGCATCATTAGGAAAGATCGATCAAAGCGAATCATAGAAATTTATTTGACAAAAATATGTTGTTTCTTTTAATGATTTTGTTATCATTTTTTGGCCAAATTAATAGTTGTGATACTGTACCGGAGAGTCCAGCCTCTCAGCATCTGATTCGGATCGTTCAACGGAATATAACCGAAGATGGGAACCAGAATCTCTGAATCTCTGGTGAGCTTTTCTGCCCATGTTTTTCAATATACATTACAAGTTCTAAATTTCAACACATGTAAATTTTATTTTAGAAAAGATAATGACTCGCAGTAAATTACTAAGAGTAGCTTTGAAAAGTAAGCATGGAGCTTTTGAAAGACTCATATATTCTTTGAGTTGATAAGATGGGGGACGTTAAAAAAACAATTTAATTCGCCGCTATTCGCTATTAACAACTATGACCAAACCGGTCTGGAACAGACAACGAATCACTTGCAATTCGGTTATTCAGTTTGTAACAGTAACTGAATTGATTATTCGGTTTGGTTATCAATTATCCATAGACAAAGATGAAGTAGCTTCAAGTAGGGGTGTTCATTATTCGGCTATTTGGTTCGTAACTGTAACCGAATTGGTTATTTAGTTATTCGGTTCGGTTATCAGTTATCCATAGACAAAGATGAACTAGCTGCAATAATTAAGATCCAGCCAGATAAAAACAATTCTTCGATCTGAACTAATATATGTGCATATTTTGTAGGAGGTTATACCGATCTTAAACTGGGAAACCGAGACATTCAGCAAGCTCACGTTAGCATTCATAATATTTTCATCAGTCGCAATATTCAAGTGAGTATCCTGATCAATTTATCATCACGGTAAGTTTTTTTTTTTTTTTTTTTGCATGGATGATAGGTCTGATTTCGTAGATCCCATTTTAGATTCACTCTTTTTAATATTAGGGAATTGATTTCGTATATCATAACTTAATTCAGCTTTTATTGTTTTGCACATTAATTGTAGATCAAATGTAAGTGGACACGGTAGAAATTTGCTAAAGAGTGAAGATCAAACTAAGTACATGGACTGTTTTAAAGAGTCAAGATTCATGTCATGTTATTTGATCATGAGCTCAGTGATGAAGTTGAGTTGTAGATGAGGATAAGGAGGAACGTCTCTTGAAGAGTCTAAGATGGATAGAAAGATGCTTAAACCAAAGTGCATCGATTGCTACAAATGAATTAAAACACTCTATCAAACACCAAACACCAAACACTCATATTGATGGTATTTACTCTTCAACATTTTTTGTTACTTAAATAGTTTATCCTTATAGTTTATTTATTTATAGTAAATATTGGTTTGGAACAGTGTTGGTTTGGAATATATTGGTTTGGAACTAAATGATGTATTAGATAATATATTTTTAATTACTGCGTTTTCTGTGTTAGTGAAATTAAATCATTAAATAATTTCATATCATATTTTACATATAGATGTAGACAAAAACTTTGCACATTATATTTATAATACTAATACATACTGTCTTTAACATTGTTTTATAAAGATATATGTAACTAAACGCAAAGAATTTAAATGATATATTATAATCTGTTTTTTAGTATTTGATTTCGATCGTTATTAAACGTACCCGTGTGTTCACACGGGTGTTACAACTAGTATCAAATTATAGGCTTAACATTACAAGTTCGGTTTGATTTCAGATATATCGGTTAACCAAAGCTTCATAATCGTAACCATAACCGATTGATCGGTTGCTTTCCTTTTATGAAGTTTTCTTGTAAAAAAAAAAAAACAAACTTAAAACTTAAAAACCCTCTCTTTGCCTGTATAGCCGTATAGGGTTTAAGATACCTAACCACCACAGTTGTAACTCGCCGGCGACAAATGGCCACCGTGTTACGGCGTCTTTCGCTGAAGACAATCGGAAACCTCCACACATCTCTTCAACACACCGGATCCACTCATCCTACTACCACTCCAATTCCATCCCAATTCATCATCAGAAGCCTCCAATCTCTTATTCTCCGACATCCGTATTCTCGAAACTTGTGCACCGGTGCTACCTACCAACCACAATACGAAGCTTCAGTCTCTGCAGCATTAAATTTGGACCACCGAGTTCCCGCCACAATCATCACCGGTTTTCTAGGTTCTGGAAAGGTCCGTAACTTCTACAACACATACAATTTTGTTTATAAGTTAGTTATAATAGACTTTAGGCATGTGGATGAATGATGAATTGTGTTTATTAAGTTCTGATCATGTGTGAAATTAGGTTAGAGGAAAGTTTTAAAATTGAATTTGATCATTGGATGTTACTTGGATGCAGACAACTTTATTGAATCATATACTAACAGCTCAGCATGGCAAGCGGATTGCGGTGATCGAAAACGAGGTATTCGAGATGTACAATGTTTAAGCTTACTGTATTAACCAATGTCTTAAATACCAGATACGGGCCGATACGATAAAGTAGGGATGGGATTGGTACAGTACCCGTACCGGTACCGAAAATACCGGTACCGAATTTGAACAAAACTGGGTACCAAATATATAGGTACGGTACGGGTACGGGTATTTTCGGTACGGTACCCGCTTTGGTACCATTTTGTTTTTATTTAATTTTTGAGCACTTGTACGAGTACTAAATAGGTAAAATTGACATGAGTACCAATAGAGTACGTGTACCAAATTGGTAAAATTGGTACGAGTACTATAAATACCATAATACGAAATAAAACATAATGCAAAAAAAAACTTTTAAAGGTCTACATAAAATTCGGTACCAGTACCCGTTTTTACCCGTACCCGTACCAATACCGAAAGTACCGAATACCAAAATCAATAAAACTGGGTACCGATACATGTACCAAATACCTGAAATCGGTACGGGTACGGGGACGAGTACGGGTATTTGGGAAAAAAAGCCCATCCCTACGATAAAGGCCGGTAAAATCCGAATACGGTATGTCTTATGTACCGGCAGTAAATCCGGTTTTCCGGTTCTAACTGTTGAACCGGTTTGCATTATTTGATATTAAGGTAATACGGACCTTTCATATTTCCGGTAATTAACCTAGTGCCTTCCATTTCAATTTCAATTAACCATTGTTGTTGAAACTGTTACTCACCTCGTTGAATGTAATATTGTTTATAAATAATAAAAATGTTCTTAAAATGCTTAATATTTTACAAGAAAATAGTTGTTTTTTAGATAAAATCATGATCAGTTACATAAATTCCAATTGAGAATGGATTGTTTTTTGAGATGAATTTGTGTTTTATGAAATTGTAGTGTTATTTGGTAACCCGGTTGAACCATTTCAGAGCCCACACTGGTATGATTTAAAAAACCGTTTTTTTTAAACATTGGTATTAACTGCAATTAAGTGGCTAATTTTACTACTTGTTATTGCAGAAGTATCTTGTGTTTTAGGGTTTTGGTGTTCTGTTAGTGTTATATGTAATATATACATGTGGTGTTGCAGTTTGGGGAGGTGGATATTGATGGTTCTTTGGTGGCTAGTCATTCGTCTGCCAACGAGGATATTGTTATGGTTAATAATGGTTGTTTATGTTGTACTGTGCGTGGTGAGCTTGTCACGATGCTTTTGGAGTTGGTTAAAAAGAGGCGCGACAAATTTGATCATATAGTGATTGAAACCACAGGTATACATATGCTACTGTTAGACTCTATATATATTATTTGTATAGATTTTCTCTTGTGGTAGTGAAATGAAAGTATACACTTTGTTTCATACATTTGCAGGCCTTGCAAAACCTGGACCAGTGATTGAAACATTTAGCACCGACGAGCAAATTTCACGTTACGTGAAACTTGATGGAGTTGTTACTCTGGTTGACTCTAAGCATGCCATGCAGCATTTGAATGAGGTGAAACCAAGATTTGTGGTGAACGAGGCAGTGGAACAAGTTGCATATGCAGATCGCATTATTCTCAACAAGGTACTTTTTTTACTTTCTTCTGATGATCAAATCAATAATGCATTTGTATCTTTATCCGACTGCTATTAATTTCTGCTTAACAATATTGCAGATAGATTTGGTAAGCGATGCCGACTTGGAGGCTTTGAGAAAGAAAATACAGGTAAAGTTTTCTTACATATGACTATATAAGTTCTTTCTTTGGGAACTGTAAGTTACGCCCCACTTGCGATATGCTCATATAATGTATATATGTGTGGGCGCCCGGGGGGCAAAAGTGAAAGTGACACGAATTTAAACGTTATTTTACTAATTTCGTGAAAATAACGTTAAAAGAGGGGGATGGTTAATCATGCATCTTGTGGTGGTGTTGATAGCCGAAAGACAAGGGAGTACATGCACTAATCGGCATTTGTCTTAATTGCTGAGTGTTATGTGCCTTATGTCCAAGGCTTGATGCAAAACTACTATCGAGCCGAGGGTCTCACTGAAGCAGCCTCTCTATTCCTACGGGGTAGAGGTAAGGCTGTCTACATCTTACCCTCCTCAGACCCTACCTTAACTTTGCTATTGGTGGGATTTACTGAGTATGATGATGATGATGATGATGATGATGATGATGATGATGATGATTTAACAACAGTACAACACTGATGGATTTTATAAGAATATAGCTCGGTGCAGAACTGAAATACAATAAATACAGGAATCGTGTAATCATGTAGTCTGTTTTAAGTAGGAGTGTAATCGATACCTCAATAGCAATTTTGACGGACATATTAGCATCAACAAGATGGACCAAATAGCATCAGTAAGTAACCTGGACAGTAGAAACTTGAATCGAGCACAATAGCAATGAACATGAACATCTTTAACTAACTCCAGCATGGAAGGATTACAGCGAAAAAGTGAGAAAAAACCTGTATGGGAGATCAATTCTGTGCCTTTTAAGTACAATGCATGACATACATCAAACTACCAACAGCACTCGCATATTTTTGCTGAGCCACTGCTTGACCATATTTCACGTTAAGGTTACACTTGGATTAAAAGGAGTGTTAAGTTCCTTAAATTCAAGTGTTGAAATTTAGTATTTTTTCTGAGTAAGGAGATTGACTCAGAGATTTAATAGTCTAAATTTCTCTCTTTGAACTCTATCTAGTTCTCCAAGATCATTATAATTAAAGTTTTGAGGATAAGCAGGACATCACTTCAGACATATCAATAAGTGTTGTACTGTTGTGCTAATGATCAACATATCACCAACATACAAATTTTCATTGTATACCCTGTCGATTACTGTATATTGGATTTTTTTAATCGAACATAGTATTATTTAAGTTGGATTTGGTGCATTTTGCAGCACATAAATGGAATGGCACAGATAAAACAAGCTAAATTTGGTGTTGTTGATATGGATTTTGTGTTGGGAGTAGGAGGCTACGATCTTGACAGGTGATAATCATATGATATTTTCTCCATATATGTGTAAACACCATGTCCTTTGTTTGTTAAATAACCTTTTGGATATATAATTTCTACATAGTTAATGAAGCTTATGTCGTTGATAAATAAAAACATAATATTTGTTGTTTATGTGTATCTCGCCTTTTGTTTACGCAGAATTGATTCTGAAGTTCCATCAGAGGGTTCTCATTGTGAGAATCACACTCACGAGCATGGCCATGGTATTTATCACTTTTCTTTTTTCTGTATAATTTATTCAGGTTTATTTTAGTCTTTAATCATATAAATATATATTTTTTTAAACAGAATGCCACCAAGGGCATCATCATGATCACAAGCATGATTCTGCTGTATCCAGTGTGAGCATTGTTTCTGAAGGAACTTTGGACCTTGATGAGGTAAAAAATCATTTTCTACCCTTTTAGATAAAATTATTTCACTTCTACTCATTTTTATAGGGGTACATCGTTCGGTTAATTGAAAGTTCTAATTTTTGTAAGTGCTTAATCGATCAGTTTGGTTAATTTCGGTTTTAGTTAAATATAGGAAATGGTTTGGTTATTGATGAGCTTCATTTTGGGCTTGTTTTAATAATTTTGAGCTTTGACAAAAAGAAAATATACAAATTACATATTTGGGCCTGAGTTTCTGGGCCTCGACAAAAACAAAAGATTACAACTGATTCCCTTCCTTGATTGTCATTTAAAAAAAAGACAATGTCCAGTTTGGTTAATTCTGTTTAGTGATGCTTATAACCGAAACTGAACCGAAGTAATAGGTTATCAGAAGTTTAAAACCGGTTATGAAGTTTTTTAACCTTAAATGCACATGATGCATCCAGCTTGATGACTGGCTTGAAAGACTGGTTGAGGAAAAAGGGGATGATCTTTATAGGATGAAAGGCGTCTTATCAGTGAGTGATTCCGAGACACGCTATGTTTTTCAGGTTCTATCTTTATTCATTTTTCAACTTTAGTTATTTCACTTATATGTGTTCTTTAACAATAAATCTTGAGGTGGTTATGTTTGATTTGTTAGGGTGTGCATTCGACACTAGACGGGTGCCCAGGCAAACCATGGGGTCCAGATGAGAAGAGAGTTAACAAACTTGTATTCATCGGAAGAAACTTAGATGAATCTGCTTTGAGAAAAGGCTTCAAAGGTTGTTTGGTGTAATTCTATCTTGTTTTTCATATTAGTCCTATAATGTTCATTTTGTACGTCATAAGGACCGTATGAAAGTACGATCTAACAAAGAAATGACTGATGTGACACTGATACAGATGTTTCAAAAAAAGTTAGATGCACAACTCCAACACGACTTTAAGGAAAAAGATTTTCTATTGTTTTGTTTTGTTTTGTTTGTGTAGAGAGACAGCTAATGAGGTTTAATGATTAATGTTTAATGATGACATTTTCCCCTTGAATATCTCTCGTCCTCCCATTTTGTCGTTAAATGTGGGGTCAGATTGGTGGAATATTCTGCTGCTACCCGTCTTTCTCGGCTTCATTGTCACGTGTCCTCTCCCTTTATTCCAAACTTTGTATCGTTTCTATTTTTTTCATACGATAAATACAATTTTCTGCTTCCACAGTTTAAGTAACAAACATGACATTCAATCATTACAATATTCCATTTTTTTATTTCTTTTAAATTTATTTTTTTAGTTTTTTAAAGGATTACAATATTCCAGTTTTTATTTGTTTTAAAGTCATTGTGATCTTTTTTAAAGTATAAAAGTTTCTTGTATTTCTTAAGGAAAATAAAACATGTATATTTTAAATTAAGTTAACTACGACAATATTTTTATTTATAAATTTGATAGGATTTTTATTTAAACTGATTCTACAAATAATATTGTATAATATACATTGTATTTGTATTGTATTGTATTGTATTTTTTAATATAATAAAATGATGGCTAGTGAATGTTAAGTCTTCTTAATGATTCACACATAGCATGTTTGTTACTTTTTTCAGCTTGACTGTCTCGATTTAATATACTCATTTTATGAAAAGATTATTGGAGTAAAATCGACGTCAAACATACTTTTTATAAAAAAAAAAGACCGAGTTATTTTCATTTAATATTTTAATTATTTTAAACTTTGATAGAGAATAAAATATAAACAATTGCTACACAAGATATTATTTAACAAGTATTTAAAGTTTCAGCATTGAATAACGATTATTTTGGGTCGTTGATTAAACTAATATACGGTCTAAGATTGATTTCGAATTCATTCTGTGGGGTAAAATAGAGATTTTGGTTTGATATTTTTTTTTCATTAAATACTAGTTTTGTCAAATATTTACTTAATTATTTTTCTAAAAATATTATACTATAAAAATGAGTATAAAATTGTTATACATATTTTTTTTTTCAAAAAAGACATTTGAAAAATATATAATTCACTACACGAAAACTATGATGATTTACCATTACAACTGTACCAGTTATTTATAACTGTGTTGTTTTATCATTTACAACTATGCAGATATACCGTAATAACAACACAATATATGACATAACATGGTAATATGATATAACATAACATTTACAAAATGGTAAACAAAGTTATACCATATAACATGTATTTTGCGAGTTTAATTAGGCGCAAATACCCCTTACCTATAGAATCAATAATGTACACGCGACACATTTTTATCGCTTTCAACGTTTATTAGGCAAAACTGAATTTATAGAGGAATCTCCTTTTACATATCTGTTCTTTGTTTAAGGCTGAACGGTATGGCAGCGTCCTCAGCCCCGTCCTCCCTCGGCGACGCCACGTCCCCATCGTCACCCCACGCCGCCCCCCTCCGTCCCGTCCCCATCGTCCGAATTCAGACGTTTGCGACGGAGCAAACAGGTGGGCCCCCTTGCTTTCTTCTCGACGACGCCCGGCACACCCCATCCCCCCCCCCCCCCCCCCCCCCCCCGTCTTCATCCGTCCCCGTCTTCATCTCGTCACCATACCCAACAGCCTAATTAACACTCTATTATACCCCCATATCAATATACAATTTGGATGCGAAGTGATGAAAATCATGAAAAGCTTTATTGATTTACCTTTTTTTTTTCATGAAGTGATGAAAATCATGAAAAGCTTTATTAATTTACCTTTTTTTCATAGTTTGTTAAAATCTTTAATGAAATTATTTATACATATTTATTTATACATATTTATTTAAATTTGCGATGAATAGTGTTTTGAAATTTTTAATATTCTTTTTGAGTTTTTTAATAAAAGACCACTTATCATTTAGTTTATTTTTTAAATACCTTGCTCATGTTAGTTTTTCTAATCTAACTATGTAACTATACTTTTTAAACATTGTGGTACAGTTTTTCATGAAAATGGATATCGTGCCGCTATCATACTCAAATAGAACCTGAACCGACGATGTGTATTTACTTTTTTTTAATTCAAAACAACATATTTTTTTGTGTTGTATATTATACGAGTGCCGATAACAATATTAAAAATGTATTTTTTATTGTAAACTACACGAGTCTCGATATGTGAAGCATTCAATCGATTTCGACCAAATAACAATGGTACCGATATCGACAATATTAGAAACCAGTATTCGGTTTTAAGGTTTTTGATTGATATAAAAGATGTGTCGATATCCTTTTGAGCAATCGCGACTTTATTTCTTTAGTTTTTTCTTTCAGTTATTATAGCGAGTGTCAGTATTGAAACATGAATAGTAACTTTATTTTTATAGTAATATATAGTTTTTTTTTATTTTTTTATTTAATATATTATATAGATGTTAGTTTTTTTAATCTAACTATGTAACTATACTTTTTAAACATCGTGGTACATTTTTCATGAAAATGGATATCGTGTCGCTATCATGCCCAACTAGAACCGGAACCGACGATGTGTATTTACTCTTTTTTTTGTATTCACAACAACATATTTTTTTGTATTGTATGTTATACGAGTGCCGATAACAATATTAAAAATGTATTTTTTATTGTAAACTATACGAGTCTCGATATGTGACGCATCTAATCGATTTCGACCGAATAACATCGGTACCAATATCGGCAATATTAGAAACCAGTATTCGTTTTTAAGGTATTTGATTGATATAAAAGATGTGTCGATATCCTTCTGAGCATATCGCGACTTTATTTGTTTAGTTTTCTCTTTCAGTTACTATAGCGAGTGTCGGTATTAAAACGAACCCAACCGAAATGATAATAACTGAGTTATCGCCGCATAGCGCGGGGGAAAACCTACTAGTTTTAATATTATTTTCATGTACCGTTATTCCAAGTGTAGAAAGTGATTTAAACCATCAATCATTTTAATCCAAAGGTCAAGATTAATGTGGTAACAAAATTGTAGATAATAGAAAATTTCAAATGGTCGAAAAACTAAAAAAATTAGCCTCCATTGTTAGACCTTTTTTTTAAATTTAGCTTCATCATTATTTAAAGAGTAAATTACAAAAATCGTCCTTTATGTATGTCACTTATTGTAAACCGTGTCCTTTGTCTTTAATAATTATAGAAAACGTACTCGATGTTTGCAAACCCTTGCAAGTCCTTTAGCCCTAACTCAGTTAATTTTTTATGGTTAAATCTGACCAAATAGACCCCACATGAAGGTATTTTGGTCATTTTACCCTCATGTGGGGCCCATTTGGTCAGATTTAACCACAACAATACTCTCATGTGGGGTCTATTTATTCAGATTTAACCACAAAAATTGAGTTGGGGTTAAAGAACATAACTTGCAAGGGTTTGCAAACATCGAGTATGTTTTCTGTAATTATTAAAAACAAAGGACACAGTTTGCAATAAGTGACATACATAAAGGACGATTTTTGTAGTTTACTCTTTATTTAAATTCAAATAAGCTTTATACCTTTTATTATTTTTTAATAAAAAATACACCATAAATGAAGAAACATTTATTATCTTTAATTTGAGTGTATATTATTATACTAGATTAGAACCCCGTGTATTACACAGGTTGAATAAATATAACTTTATAAAAAAATTACATCTTTAAAAACGTGTACTGCATGGGTTAAATAAACACGTGTATTACATGGGTTGATTAAATATAATATAACTTTTTAACACATATGGTCGTCAAGATATGTTATTGAAATAAATGAACTTTGATGTATCGTAACATTTTACTTTGTTTTTTATTTATTTATTGTTAGGTTAGAAACTTGTGTATTACACAAGTTAACATTTTTACTTTATTTATTAATAGGTTAGAAACTTAAGTATTACGCATGGTAAAATCGATTAAATTTTCAATTAAATAGTTATTAATAAGCGGAAAAAGTAAAAGAAAACGTTAAAAGAAAAAAATGTTATTTTTTTTTTAATTTTCATGTATGATGTTATAGTTTTACTTTCATATTTGATTAGGTTAGTATAGTAGTAGCAGAGGAATTAACAACAAATAATTTTTTTGCTCCTTTTGAACTACTTGTGATTGATTGGAAGATAACCCTAATGTGATGTTATAGTTTTACTTTCATATTTGATTAGGTTAGTAGAGTAGTAGCAGAGGAATTAACAACAAATATTTTTTTGCTCCTTTTGAACTACTTGTGATTGATTAGAATTTGGAAATAATTCTTAACTGAGTCCGGTTCGTCATCAGTTTCATTACCCATCGGTTATTAGATAGTAAATAAAGATAAAGATTATAAACTTTTATATAAACAATTAAAACTATCTTTATCTTTATAAATAATAAAAGCGTTAATATATAGTTTTTAATTTTATTAATTAATATATGGTCATTTATCCTTATTATTATCATCAAAATCATTTAATTTTAATAATCAATATATGGTTATCAGTTATCTTTATCTTTAAAATCAAAATCTCTTCTATAAATTTTAATTGAGAACACCTCATAAATCGACATGTGTCCCCAAAGTGGTTTCTTTTGCGGCGGGAGGATTCATTAGTTATATATCATGTTAGATGAAAGGCAAATGTTTCTCACATGATCACGAGTCTGTGTGTAAAACCGAGAAAAAAATAACTAAGTCGATCTCTGACTCGCACGTTGCGACAGACCTATCAAACGGGGAAAAATAGACGCGCTGCGACGGACATTTCAAACAGGAAAAAAATAATGAAAAACCGTTGAATCCCACACGCACGTTGCGGCGTGTTAACTCGGAAATTTAGAACGACACGTTAAACGGAGAACTTATGAAAGATGAAAAGTATATAAGAGACTAAAGTTGAAAGTAAAAAAAATGTTGAGATTAAATTGTAAAAGATAAAAAGCTTTGGGTTAAAAGTAAAAAAAAAAAATTAAAGGTGTTAAATTGCAAAAGATGAAAACTTTTGAAATTAGAAGTGAAAAACCAAATTAATCAAAGGGGTTAAAATACCAAAGATTGAAACTTTAGAGTTAAAAAGAAATCAATTTTAAATTATGAAAACAAAAGAGATAAATAGATTTAGTTAAATTGATGTTTAATATTATTATTATTATTATTATTATTTTATAAAAGAGATAAATAAAAATTAAAGGGTGAGAAATTAACAGAGAATGACACGTGTCCAAAAAGGATTTTTGTTTATTAGTATAGAATCTAATGAAGGGGAAGGATCCACTAAAAAGTGGATTTTGCCTAAGTAGCCTAAGAAAGAATCTTAACCATTCATTTTTCAAATCAATGGTTAAGATGAAAGGGTAGGAGAAATGATGAGTGCAAGGGTATCTTGAGAAAATCCTATTTATGGACTTTCTCTCTCCACATGCAAGTCACATGCATATTTCACCCTCTTTTTTTAAACGTTCATAACTTTTTTATACGACATTATTTTTTCATAAAAATTTCATCATAAAATCGAGCGTCTTTTTATCTTTAATTTGAGTACCATATTGCTATATAAAATATGAAGACTAAAAAAAACTCACTTAAATGTGTTGTATTTCTATGTTATATAACATTTTTTGTGCTGAATTTTTGTACTATATTTTTGTGCTAAATTTTTTGTGCTGAATTTTTTTGTCTTAAATTTTTTTTTCCTCAATTTTTTGTGCTAGATTTTTTTGTACTACATTTTTTGCTAAATTTTTCGGTGCTATATTTCTTTAACTAGATTTTTTTGTGCTATATTTTTTTGTACTACATTTTTTGTGCTAGTTTTTTTGTGCAAGATTTTTTTGTACTAGATTTTTCTTGTTTATATTTTTTTAAAAACAAAAGGGGTGCCACGTGTCATTTTCACTCCTATTTATAAGGACCAAAATGCCCTTCATCCCTACTTATTAGGAGTGCCACATGTCATCATCACAATCCTTCTTAGGCTACTTAGGCAAAATCCACTTTTTAGTGGATCCTTCCCCATCTAATGAATACATAATCATGCGTCATTATGTATACATGTAGTATGTTTATATTTTATAAACACTTGATGTAAGATTATGGTGCATAATTATATGAACGCATATGCCCCTTTTAAAATCACACATGCCACACTCTAGTGACATCCACATTTTTCAAGTTAAAAACGCTTGTACAATAACTCGATATAATCCATATACGAACACAAATAATAATGAAAACTTAATCTTAAAACAAATATCTAAGAATATAACAAAAAGTAAAGATAACCAAAATGTGCAAGACTTAAATCTATACCATCTTAATTTTTAGTAAAGATAAACACCAATGCCATTGAAGACTCAAATTCCGTCAGCTGCGAGCTTGACAAAACTAGAATCTCAGGTTGGGTTTTGTCGCAACCCCCGCCCCCTATCTGTCCCGTAAACGGGCGGCCGCGAACTCAGTGTCGGTGGTATCGGTGTTTATCAATTTGGCAGCGTAAATTACATCAGAATCGTAGTTAGGAAATATTTAATCAGTGTGAAACACCATATTTTATATAAATAAATATAGTGGGATAAAACCCAAGTTTTCATTACAAACTGATTTATAGGGATAAATCTCATTTTATTAAAATAAAACGCCTTCTTTATTTAGGTAACTTTTATAGCCACTTTTCCAAGCCTTCAGTGTTGTCCAGCTGGCTTCTAGTTGGCTTTCACATTTTGTTACCTGAAACGCGTTTAAAAACATTTTGTCAGTGGGAAATACTGATGAGTGAATCCCAGTTTAATCAAGAAGAGTTTTATTGATTTGCAATATTGAGAGCGATTACAATGTTTATATCTACACAATTCCTCATTCAGTACTTGCCACTCGACCGTATCTGTGGCTATGGTCATATCACACATTCGCTAACCCGTTGTCCAATTGTGAATATTATCAAGTAATGTATACAAAACCCCATAATACCGGCAGTAATTGAAGAATTACAAAGACTCAATCACTTCTAATCACATTGTAAATATTTAAGGTTTTGTAAAAACAGTTTACAAAAAAGTGATTACTCACATTGCTGTCTTAGGTTTTCTGTAAGGGTTTCCTGGTGATTATCTATAATTTTACACAAATGCACACTTGTTAGTATAATAAGCCTTAATATTTACATTAGCAATACCCTCCCTAATACGGCATTCCAACGACTACGTCGGGCAGAACCACGACAGCCGTTACGGAACCCTGGATCAATCGGGCAGAGTATCTAATACGTAACCGGGGTTATGATACTTACAACGTGCATCCAGTTTTCCACGTATCCAATCTACGAAAATGTCTGGCCGATAAAGAACTGCAGGTTCCTCTGGAAGACTTGCAAATAAACGAAGCTGTTCAGTTTGTGGAGAAACCGGTCGAAATCATGGATCAGACTGTCAAGCTTATAAGGCGCAGCAAAATTCCCATTGTTAAGGTTCGATGGGAAGGAAAGCGTGGTGCTAAATTTACATGGGAGTTGAAAAGTGATATCAAGGCCAAACACCCGCATCTCTTTGAACAGTCTCCTTCTAAGATTTTGGCGACGAAATCTCCTAAAGGAGGGGAGACTGTAACGCCCAGCGTCCCTAAACTTTAGGCAGTTGGCAAGATCAGTCCCTGAACTCCTATAAATTGTTAATCTTAGACCTTGTGGTTATGTAATGTTGATACTTTGGAAATTTTGGTGTGAATCTTATTGATACTTGATACTTAACGCTATGATACTTGATTCTTTGATCTAGATGCTTGATTCTTAAAACATAAACTATGAGACTTGATATAGATACTAGACTCTTGACGCTTGACCCCTGATGCTTAATCTAGATACTTGAATCTTTATGATTAAACTAGATACTTGATTCTTGATTCATATGAATCTTGATACTTGGACTCCTGATTCTTGATGCTTGAGAAACGATGATTCTTGACCCTTGAAACTTAAATTGGTGTTTGACCCCTTAGACTCGTGAAGCTTGATTCTTGGTTAAACGAGAGACTGGAGCCTTGTCACCGACGGAATCTATGAAACTTTGAGACTTCGGTACTTATGATGTAATCTAATTAATAAAATACTTTACATAAACTATACGCAACGCAACGCATCGCCTAGCCTACCGCGAAAAACGAATCGAAACCGGGAACGCGAAAGGTTGGATTGGCCAGGGTGGTCGTCCGATCGGATGGCACCCCAGCCGATCCAAACCACCCTTCACCTCCTTTCTTCCCTTCACCTATAAATAGGCTGTCACATCACCATTTCAAGTGATGTGACAGCTCTGACCGAATCAGACGCACGCACACACAAATCTCTCATTTTCTTGCTGATTTCGGCACGTTTCAAGCTAGATTCTTGTACTTTCTTGATCTACACTTCATCCTCTACGTGATTCACCTTTGAAATCACACTTTCCACCGTGAAATCTCTCAGATCTGAGATCTTAAGGATGATGTCATCATGGTGGTTTGTACAAACTGCTATATGAGGTCATTCTTGGTACGATCTTGCTGAGATCTAAGGGATTCCATGTAATTATCACTAAATCTAAGCTAAATCCAAGTATTTTTCATAATAAAAACTTAAGTTTCTTCTTCTTTTCTTTAAATTTCTGACCTACTTCGGTAATAAACGTGACTAAACGGACTGTAGACTTGATCGGTGGTCTAGAGTTAGTATAGGAAACGGGTTGTTCACTGATTAAGACGATAACGGAATGGATTCCGGCATAAACCCGTCGCTAACAGACAACTGGTTGAATTGGGGTGGTTCCCGACCGATCAGAACGACTGTTAAACGATAAGTTACTATTGCCTCAGTACGTGCCGTGACGTCACCAATACTTTTCAAACTTAGAAATTTTAAACGAAAGTTAGTAGACAAGAAACAACAGGCCAGCCGATCGGACAGCCATCCGATCGGACAGCCTCACTCCACAATAGGCCAGCCGATCGGACTGCCATCCGATCGGACAGCCCTGCCACTCAATAGGCCAGCCGATCGGACATCCTATTCCTCACTTGGCCAGCCGATCGGATTACCATCCGATCGGACAGCCACTTGGTCTTATCTCATGTTGTTTTCGATCGGACGGATGGCAACCCTCCGATCGGGCAGACATTGCCACTATACGTACACAAGGCCACCCGGTCGACTGGCCATCCGATCGGACAGCCGTCCGATCGGACAACCATCCGATCCAGTGACCTGTTAGACACTTTATTCTATCTCGATACTTCGCCCGACTCTTACCCTATTGCAATCTAATCAGGCTAATCTCAAAAGAGCTCCCTTTGATCCAATAACAGTTGCGACTGTTAAGCAATCACTGTGAGTATACTCGATTCCCTTTTTACTTTAAACTTTTGGGGTGTAACATGTATTCTATGAGAAACTGGTGATACTTGAAACTTAAACTTGAATCTTCGCAACTTATACTCTATCCTATGTGAAACTGGTGATTCTTGATTCTTTGTGCTATGTGACGTTTAATCCAGAGTGTGTAGTTCCGCCTTAACAATAGTAGCGCTATAGGAGTAATGCACCTCCCCGTTAGTCTTTGGGGTATTGTTAGGAGGAGACATATAACCTCCCGTTAGACTTTGGGAAAGGAACTTAACGCATTGGAAACTTGGGCTATCACTGCGTGGACTGCGACACTAGCATGGCTGAAACTATTTATTTGCTCACACTATGGATATGAGTTGTTTTAATCTATTATTCTATTATCAAACTTGTATACTCGCCAATACTTTTGTATTGATATTTTAATACATGTTGCAGGCTAATAGGTTGCCGAGGAACATGGAAATCACGCTAGGATGATGCCTAGAAACGTCGCCTATTGAATTTAGAAACTTGTTGAACAATTTGAACAATTTTGTTATGTTTTGTATTTGATTTTAAATGTTGGATTTGGTTAGAAGAATTTAAGCATGAACTCTATTAATCTTTATTGTCGCAATAGTGTTATGGTAATCTCATGAGCAATCTGAACGCTTAGTGCTCGCACCCCGATGTTTCCGCCATCAGTTGGGGTGTGACATAGGGGGTATTATGCCGGGAGATTATGCCTACTATAAGAAAATTTCGAGAGAGAAAAGGATTTTGAATGAATTCGACTGAAGACTGGAGGTCTCCATTTATAGGGCCAGATTTCGAGTTTTACGCGGCCCGCGTAAGACGTAGCCAAGGGCTTCTCGGCTCGCGAGGCTCCCTAGGGTAGGCCCTAGGGTTGCTGATTCGACTCGTAGCCTCCACACGCGTCTCAACACGTGGCGGCTCAGGGGCTCGCCCTGACCCCTTGCTGTCGCGGCCCGCGTAGGCAGTACGCGCCCCGCAAGAGACCCTGAAAATTTGTTTTTACTTAATTTTTAATAAAATAAAGGTATTCGGGGTCCGTTTTTGCGTATGGGGTGTATTTTAAGACGTGTATGGATATGTTAAAATATATTAGGGTGTCGAAAATAATTAGGAGGGTTGTTATAGGTTTAAGCAGGGTTGTTCCAACCTTTTTGAAGGCTCAATGCAAAATAAAATTTTGGGGCCCTTTTTTTTATTATTATAAACGATACTATTTTATCCGTGTTTGGAAACAAACAAAAAACTAACACAACTATAACACATAGTGGTTTGCTTGTATAGGAAATCAAACAAATCTAAAACAACAAGTTTCCACTATTATTAATAATTGGCATATTAATTTTGTTATTCAAAAAGAGGTAGCGGCGCAACTTGTTGCCCGTTTACCAACTATCTCGATGTAAATTATTTACAATTTAATTTACAGTAGAAACATTTTGTTTTAATTGGAGGCCCTAGGCCCAAGTCTGGGTTACTTATACTATAGATCCGGACCTGGGTTTAAGACATACAAAGCAACCGCCGTTAGCCTCGCCACACAAATGAGGTCTCTCCATGACCAACATCCGGCGTGAGAATAACCGTTTGTAGGTGAAAGTAAAGTACAGAGTAAAAATGGTGTTTCGGTATACGGCAAAACAATTAGTTTTTTCAACTCTGAGGGGTATTTATACCTTCAGGTTTAGCTGACGTGGCAAAGTGATCTAGATCGGACCAGCCGCTTTCTATGTAGTCACCGATGTGGGCCCTAAGTTAGTTATGGGGTTGTTCGGAGGCGCATATTGGTATCACGTCCCAAGGGTCGGACGACAGGTCCGACCTTTGGATTGTGTCTAAATTAATATATTAGCATAATAACGTAATGTTAAATTTTCCTAGGTTGTGTTGTAATTCTATTATTATGTATGTGTCACCGAATTGGATATAAGGAGGGACGTGGCACGTGACCGCACGAATATTCGAGTCCGCTTGTATACCGGAGGAGAGAATAATCCATGCTGGCCCGTAATCACCTACTCCCCAACACCTCTACTCCCACTTCTAACTGTCCGTCCGATCCTCTTCTTCTCCAATTAATCTGACGGTCATGATTGCGACATTATATATTCCTTTTTTTATTATTTAAAAAAAGAATATAAGCCGGCTGGTGCTGTCATGTTGTTTTCAGATTCGTCGCCGATCTTTCCTCCCGATGTTCCTCGTCTACATCATGTATCTTTCACTTTCTTATATATCAACTCAAATTACTAAAATGCCCCTGCTTCCTATTTTAAAATTATTAATAATAACTAGTTATAAAAACCGTCACCGCGTTGCGGCGAACTTCTTTTGTTATTTAGTCTGTGTTTATATGTGTTTGAAATAACTACGAGCGCGTTGCACACGGAATCGCTGACAAGAATAAAAAGAAAAAAAAGAAAATGTAGAAAAAAAACTAAACAGTAGTCAGAGATGAGCAAATAGTAATGGGTACCGGTACCGAATTTCCTGAACCGAAAGATCCTGAGTATCAATTCGGTACTGACGTTTGGCGTTCCTAGTACCGGTTCCCTACCGGTTTTTACCTTCATATACCGATACCGTAACCGGTATTTTCAGTACCAATACCGATTTGGTATCAGTTGGCACCGAGCTCATCCCTACCCCTGAAACTAAAAAAAAGTTGTACGATACCGTTGGTGTTCGTACGGTACCCCTGATCAGTGATGAGCAAATGGTACTGGGTAGCATTACCAAATTTCTCAAACTAAAAGATTATCAAACTCAATTTGGTACTGACTTTTGTCGTTTTATGTACCAGGCTGGTGCAGGTTTTTACCTTCATGTACCGATAACGAACCGGTATTTTCGATACAAGTACTGGTTAACACGAAGCTTATCAGACTTAAAAAGTAAATGAGATAACAATTATTATAATATTAAGATAATAAAACTAAAAAAACTTTATATAATATTTTATTATATGTATAGTATACTGTTCATTTGATTCAAATTTTAATATATAGAAGAATTTTCCATCACTATTCTACAATTGTATGTTTCTTCTTGTATGTATTACAAGGTTGCACAAAAAAGATATATAATGAGAAAGCATATTCAGACTTGTAATACTTGATCCTTAAGTTATACAAGATTATTTAGAGATTTGATTTTGTAGGTCCTATATTAGAGGGAATGTTTACACTAATTTATTTGGCGTTTATTCGAAGGGAAAGTTCACTAACACTCACGAATAGGGATGAGATTGGTACATTACTTGTATTCGTACCAGTACCGAAAAATACTGGCACTGAATTTGAACAAAACTGGGTAGCAAATACCGTACCGAATGTATTATGGTACCCGTTTCGGTACCACTTTGTTTTTATTTGTAGTTTTTGAGCACTCGTACTCGTACCAGTACCTTTCGGTACTGAATAAGTAAAATCAGCAGGAATACCAATATAGTATTGAGTACCAAATACGTAAAATTGGTACAAGTATCAATACGATACGGGTACCAAATAGATAAATTCAATACGAGTACCATAAATACCATAATACAAAATACAATATAACATATATTATATTTTTTAAAGTTCTATATAAAATTCGGTACCAATACATGTTTTTACCCGTACTCACACTAATACCGAAAGTACCGAATACCAAAATCGATAAAATTAAGTACCAATACATGTAACGAATACCTAAAATCGGTACACATACAAATATTTAGGAAAAAATGCCCATCCCTACACACGGTATAACAATTTAATTGAGAGCACCATTTACAAGGAAGTTACCCACAATATTCGTTATACATGAGGGTAAAACCGTAAAGCTACACTTATTATAGTGGGGAATATCAAGCTTTTATAGACAATCCATATCTCTATATGTCAACTTAATGATTTCGAATTTTCGATAACTGATTTTATATTTTCATGCTAATTTTGTTTAGTTCTGTTTGATATAGGTGACATATACCTAGTGTGACTTTTCAATGATCCAAGGGAATCTAAATATTAATTCACCTAAGTATTCAAATCTTGATAATATTAGTATTTGTATTTTTCAACTTTGAGCAAATGTTTACCTAGATCAAATCTGTTTAGTGTTGATGCATCTTGATTGATATAGTCAACTATTGAAAATTACGGTTTTGATTCTTCGTGTATAATGAAATTTGAAAAGAGTCGTCGCATACTAAACAATTTAGTTTTGAGACTTCGGTTTCTTTTGAGTCATTCTAAATCTCGAGGATCATGCACTAATCAACACATGTTTGATGCTTGATTTATCTTATTATCATTGGGGTTGGTGGTCCAGCGGCAAGTGGTAGAGCCAAAGCCTCTTAGAACACCTACGTTTGTAGGTCTTTGGTTCAAATCTCACATGACTAAAGAAATTCACCGTTAAAATAATCTATTAAAATAAAAAAAAACTTATTCAACAAAAATCACTTTATGTAAGTATAAGTAATTATCAAGTCTACATTTGATACTACAATAAATTCTTTTAAGGGGTTACTCATGTAATAAGGGGAAAGTGAAAAGTTATGCTTTTAATAAAAAAAAGAATATAATTTATTTTATTCTCAAGTAACAGCCAAACAAATTCGAAATCCATTACATTCCATTTTTACAACGATTGCACCATATAAAAAGTATATTCGAATTAATATATTTTAACTCATTTTTAATGCTTACCTCATTGTAAATTCTATACAAGGATTGCACCATATAAAAAGTATATTCGAATTAATATATTTATATACTATTAACTAGGTTATAACCCCGTGTATTACACGGGGTTGAATAAATAAATTTTATATACTAAATAATAAAACAATATATCTTTAAAACCCTATTTATTGTACGGGTTGAATAAATATAATTTTATATATTAATTAATAAAAAGTTATATCTATAAGAACCATATTGTACAGGTTGAATAAATGTAATTTTATATACTAAATAAAAAAGTTATATCTTTAAAACCACATGTATTACACGGGTTGAATAAATGTAATATTGTTTACCAAATAATAAAATAATACATCTTTAAAAAACCTCATTTATTACACAGGTTGAATAAATGTAATTTTATATACCAAACAATAAAAAATTACATCTTTAAAAATATGTGCATTACACGGTTTGAATAAATGTAATTTTCTATACTAAATAATAAAAAATATATATCCTTAAAAAACCCCGTGTATTGGACGAATTGAATAAATCTATTTTTATATATCAAATAATAAAAAGTTTTATCTTAAAAAACCTCATGTGTTACATGGGTCGAGTAACTGTAATTTGTATAGTGAAAATAAAAATATTTAATATATTAATACAAAGTTTGGTTTTCATGATAAAAATAGATTATTCTATTGTTGCAAAATTTGTTAACGAATTCTCAATAAATATAACCCTTTATTTAAAACTCCGTAAATATATAAATGATAAATAATATTAGTTAATTTTATTTTAAGTTTCGTAAAATTTATTTGATACCAAACTAAAAAAACGTTCAAATATAATTAATTCAAATAAATGATATTATAAATGAGAAGGAGATTAAACTAAATAATAATTATCCATAAGATATTAGACTAATAATATTTAGTAGGAGTGTTATCTATAATATAAGATATTAAATTAAATAATATTTAGTAGGAGAGTTATCTATAATTCATTAGAAAATATTAAATTAAAAGAATAATTATCTGTAAGAGATGGCTTAATATGATGACAAGTGTCCCTAAAGTGGTTTCTTTTATTATATAGTATAGATTTGTAACATGTGTATGCATCTTTGGTTGTAAATTATGCTTAAATATTTCTACCTTAATCAAATAGTATGCATCTTTGGTTATAAATTATGCTTAAATGTTTGTACCTTAATCAAATAATTTGTATGCATGTTTGGTAGTAAATTGTGCTTAAGTTGTTGTACCTTAATCAAATAATGGTTTCATTACCTTACCAAATTCAATCTGTTTTGTATGCATGTATGGTTGTAAATTGTGCTTAAGTGATTGTGCCCTAATCAAATAATGGTTTCATTATCTTACCATGTTCAATCAGTTTGATCCATTCAAATTTGTGTTGTTTTATTTGTAAATTATTATTATTTATAATAATCTAATTAATTTAGCCAAAATCTTATATAAATATAATTTGCAACATATTAATGCAATGGTTGTTGTAATATATGCATTATGGTTTGTATAGTGGTAACGATATATAATATATAGATTACGATGGAGCTGTCAAACGGGAAAAAATATATGCGGGTTCATCGTAACGTGCGAGTCCTAGATCAACTTAGTTATTTTATGCTATGTTTTACGTTTCGGTTTAATTTCTTCGCATTAACACGCCTTAACTTCAGTGTCGGTGGTCGCTGGCAATAGTGTGACATTAGTGCTCGCCCCCCGCCGCAACGCGGGGGTGCTTAATACTAGTTTTAAGTTTTAACTCATTTTTAATGCTTACCTCATTGTAAATTCTAGTTTTCATTTATATTTTTAAAAATATAAACAGTTTTTATTTTCTGTGTAATAATAAGATAAAACCATTTTGTATTTAAAAGGACAATAAAACAAATAAATCTTGTAAAAGAGAATCAATTCCATCATTTGATTCTTTTGGTTTGCAAAGATTCTTTTCATATGTTTAAGATTATCTATGACATCTTCAATAATATAATTGTTAAATTTCTTTGTTGAAAAGTAAAGACGATCCACGAAATAATTAAAATGCTAGTCCTAGACGTTTTAGTATCATATCTAATATGTTATGAATTTACATCGAGATAGTTGGTAAACGGACAACAAGTTGTGTCGCTACCCTTTTTTTAATAGCAAAACTAAGTCTTTTAAAAACTACGTCCATAGATCTCGGGATCATAACATTACTATGCATGACCCTTTGAACTCGACTAAGTAGGTCCAATGCTAGTATAAAATATAAAAAGAACAAAATTAATACAAAAAGCTTGTAACGTATAGAGTATCATTATTAACTATTTATAAAAGTAAAATGACGATAATTACACAAGTCTAATCAAATCTTTTCCTTTAAAATAATTTTGTCAAACACTTTATATGTTCATATAATGTGCTTTATTGATGCGGTTCGCGTGCGCGATCTCAATATATTTAAGTGATCAAGAGAAATGATAACACTTTAGCACGAATTTAAACCAGAAAGAGAAAGTTAATGTTACACAGAATCGAGTTCTAGTGACTTTGCACTCGAGTCACAGTCTGATAGGTTCACTTAGGATGACACTTAGGTGTCTATTGCTGATATACCATACTTTTGAAATATGGGAACAAAAAAGTGAATCAGACTAAAGTATAGGGACCATCCAAAGTGACCATATTTCGCAAAAGTTCCACTTAGACCCTTAGTTTAAGATTCAATTTACATATGCACACCCTTATATATGTCTTAGGGGATGTTTGGTGTTGCGTTTTCAAAATAGATTATGCGTTTTCAAAATAGATTTTGCGTTTTCAAAACTGCGTTTTGAAAAAGCATGTAGGTACATGCTTCTCCAAAACTGCGTTTTGGAGGCAGTAATCACTTTTTTATCCAAACATTTTTTAGATTATTTATGTTTTACAAACGCAATAATCAAATAATCACTTCAAAACGTAATCCCAAACACCCTCTTAATAGCATTATATCTTATGTTTATGTATAAGATTGTAAAGAAGTTGTGATCACGAATAGGCGGTCCGAAATCCGAACCTGGAAAGTCTACATGAACCCAAAAAGTATGTTAAAAAGTAAATCTGTACATGACATCACATGTGTATTCATGGATTCACCCGAACACAAACTATTTAACCTGAAAGAAATTAGTGTATTCATGGATTCACACGAACACAAACTATTTAACCTGAAAGAAATTAATTTTTTATACTGCTCCACGTGGTCGTGGGTTTGAGTCCCGCGGATGATGCCACTGAAGACTCAAGAACCTGCAACTTGGAGAATTACAGGGATGAACATCAGAGACCGTGTATAATCTGCACAATTGGACAAGAAACAACACCGTTAGCCTCGTCATAGGAAGGAGAGCCTCTTTGTGACCAAACTCGGGCGTGAGGCTAAGTACAAGTGAAGTACAAGAAAGTTAATGAGAAAGTTCGGAGAAGTACAGATTACCCTTTTTGGGAAGTTGAGTGTGGTATTATACCTTTGGAGTGGCTGACGTGACCTTGGCCGGATTTGTTGCTTTCAGGCATTTATGGGAGTGAGTCTCTAAGTTGGTTACAGAAGATTTCTTAGCAGGGGCGAAGTAAAGAAGGGGCGGGGAGGGGCGCCTGACCCCCCGAACTTTTCGCTCAGTAGTGTTATATATGTAGTTTTCGTATAGAAATTTTTGGGTATGCACGTTTTCGACCCCCCGGTTCTATAGAAATTTTTGGGTATATACGTTTTCGACCCCCCCGTCATTCGGGTCAAGCTTCGCCACTGTTCCTTAGGTTCGGCTTCGGAGGAGTTACGGTCGGACCAAGTATCGGAGATCATGACCTGGAAGGTCCTATTCGTGCGTGTAGGTCTGGTTCGGTAACTTGGACGTTGCCTCATCATATGTAAAATAATTTTTAAAACTATAACATGATGATCATTCCTCACTATTTTTTTTTAAACATTTGATATAAAATACCCGATCAATTTTAACATATACATATTTTGTCTGAACCTGATTGTGGTTAGCCAAACATGTCATGTTAAAAGTTCAATATATATGTGATACTTTTCATATCATTAATGGTATATACCAAATTATGTCTTATTTTAATGTTTCTCAGTCAATTCAGTGTTTTTTTAGGATTAATTATTTAAATTAATTATCTCATTATTGTGTTATGAATAATAAATAATTAGTTTTTGTAAAAAAAAAAAGTTATTTATGCTTTTATTATTTTAAATTGAAATAAGTTGTTAATAATAAACTGTTTTAATCAGTTTGTTGTAAATATATATATATATTTTTATTATTTGAAAGTTTACCAATAGAATAAAATATTTTTAAATAAACAACGCGAGACATCCCTTGTTTCCTGAGTTATGTAAACCACAGTAATGAACCATCAAGATTGTCATATTTACATAAATCACCCCAAACTTCTGTGAATTACAAGCTAAAAAAAAATACCATTTTAGACATTGTCCCATGTGGGCCTTTCTTAAAATGAAACGAATAACTTGCCCATGTAACTGATTCCAAATAAAGTAGTACCCTAAATAGGTGCGAATATATACACACACGCACACATACACACACACGTACCCTCCCAATTCATGTGAAGTTGTGAACACCCAAAATAACTCTTGGTTGTAGCTTTAGTCGACAAATGATGCTTGTTATGACTCGTAAACTTTTGGTGTTGGTGTCATTATTAAAAAATATTGCATAGGTGTCGCTCGACTGTCAGCTTCAATATAAGGTTTCCATATCCCTTTATTCCGCAAGTAATTATATAAGATCAAGTTCTAAGTGATACTTGGAGCTATATTTAGGAATAGGGCTGATGATAGATATCTGTATAAGACACGATTATACCTGTTTACTGAAAAAGTACACTACTTGATTTTTTACCTTTTTAAAATAAATAGAATAAGCAGGCTACGATCCATAATTTCTTCTCTTTGGTACATAAAACATACAACTGTGTTACAGACATGAGATATAAAGTAGTTAAACAAGTTGTATTCATGTTTAATACTTGTGTTATTCGCATCGTCAGAGACCTGTTAAACCCGATAAAACATGATTTGTCAGCCCTATTTAGGAATGACACTTAAAAGCCCATAAACATTTGTATGCTTTATTTCTTTGATATTCAATGATTTATGTTTTAGGGTAGGTTCTAGTGCATAGTATAAACAAAAGGGTATTTTAGTCATATATGTTTGTGTAACATATATGTATTTTTAAAGTTAAAGATTTATTAAAATCCTAAATAGAACATTCGGAACTATAGTTTGATCCAACTGGATGAGACCAATGTGCAAAAAGGGTATAACAGTCATTTGTCAATGACACAAACTTCAGTGGAGTGTGTGACTTCAAGGTAGTAACTAGCAAGAGTAGGGGCTACCTATATTCTTTTCAATAGTTAGGGGCAATTCTAGCAAAACATTAAAACTAATGGATGATCATGTAATTAACAAACAAACCTTGACTTACATTAATTGCACATGGCACATGTAATGTAACAACTTCTTAGTTTAGTTTAATTCCATTGTTTGTTTTAGCTTTTAAAACCATTGTTTCCAAAGATTCTAATTTCTATATAACTTGAATAGTTCTCAAGGAATTTATATAGATACATGGTATGTGTGTGTATGTGTATATATATATATATATATATGTTTGAAGCCTTTAGCACTTTTGGCTTTTGAGTGTGGGGAATTCATTCTGTGGTTGCTTCTTTCTCTCTGTCTTTGTTGTACAAAAGAAAGAACCCATCCATAAATAAACAAAATTCCCAAAGAGGACAAAGGAAAAAGAGAAATAAAGGAGAAAACAAATAAAGAAAATAGCTAGTGGGAGAAGTTGAATTTTTGGGAAAAGAACATAATCAAGGTTGTAGTGGGCACTGGTGAAAGAAACTTGTATTCAACATTTGATATGGATGGGAGGTATGGTGGTGTTAGCGGCGGTTCGGGTGGCGGTTGTTATGAGTTTGAGGGTGGTGGGGTGGTCATGACTAGAGACCCTAAACCAAGGCTTAGGTGGACTGCTGATCTTCATGATAGATTTGTTGATGCTGTTACTAAACTTGGTGGCCCTGACAGTTAGTCTTTTTTTTATCTTTAATCTGTTTTTGATCATTGTTAATGTGTGTTTGTGTTTCTTTATGTTTTTTGAACCAAAAAGTTATAAACTTGATTACTTTCATGAGATTCTTGATCTTGATCAGAAGTTTACCAATGCCCGGAATCCAAGATTGTTAGAAACAGTTGAAAGTTTTGATCTTGATGAGATTCTTGATCTTGATTGTTAATAAAACATATGAAAGTTTTGATCTTGATGAATCTTGATTTTTGGATAATTGGATTACATGTTCATGTGATCAAGAATCTTTATATGGAAGTCTTATTTAATTTGCATAATGAACTTAACAAGAAGTTGAAGTTAAAGTGGCTTTTTGAATGCTAATCTAACTAGTAAAACATGTCAAAAGTGATCTAGAAATAATATGGTGTGTTGACTTCTACTTGCAATTTTGATCTGATTTAAACTGATATGGGGTTTGTTTTTGCAGAAGCGACACCGAAATCGGTATTGAGATTAATGGGATTGAAGGGGCTGACATTGTACCATTTGAAGAGCCATTTGCAGGTTAAAGTTTAAGTTTGACTTTACAAAATTCAATTTTATGACTTCACAAATTCAAATTTGACATGAATTCTACTTGTTAGAACTTAAAAATGATTCAAATCTGTCATTCTTTTACATAATGAAATGTAGTTTATTAACTTATCTTCACAAACAACACCCGATTCTTGTCGATTTTGAAGTTTAAATGTCTTGTTCTTGATGTATGCAGAAGTATAGACTCGGACAGCAGGCGAAGAAGCAAAACAACGGCGATCCCAACAACGAAAACAGCGGTGAGAATGAGCCCTACAATATGCATTCAACATTTTTACCACTTCTTTTCAGAAACATTTTATGATTATTTAAATAATTTAGGTGATTCTTATGAACCCTACAACATGCATTCGACGGGCACGAGCTCTAATTCCTTGAGAACCAACCATGAACCCACAGGGTACGCATCAACCTCATTTGTCGCGTTACATAACATATGATCTTAATAGTATCTCAACCCAAATACGGTTTTGTTTTCTTTTGTATACAGAGAGATCCCTATTGCGGATGCATTACTATGCCAGATTGAAACACAAAAGAGGTTACAAGAACAGTTCGAGGTATGTAACGCTTACTCTCTTTGTCTCATCAAAACTGCCGTCGTTAGAGGGTATTTTAGTCATTTCACGATGTGTGTGTACAGGTACAAAAGAAACTCCAAATGAGAATAGAAACTCAGGGGAAATACTTGCAAGGAATATTAGAGAATGCGCAAAAAAGCCTGTCACTCGACATGAACTCATCCGGCAATCTTGAAGCAACACGCGCCGAGTTAACCAACTTCAACTTAGCGCTCTCGGATCTCATGCAAAATCTTAATTCTGAACAAAGGGAGGAAAACGTTACCAAATTTAGCCTCGATGGTAAGAAGGGACCGGTGACAGTAAAAGAAGAAATGAAGATCAAAACGGAGGGTGGCGGTGGTGGAACCATCAGTTTTGATTTGAACACCGGAGGTAACTACGACTTCATTGGCACGAATCAGGATTTACTTGCACTCGGGTTTGCACGACAAAACTAGAGACGATCGTAATAATAATAGCATAATTCATATTTTCTGCAATAATTCATCTAAATTTTGATGATGCCAATTAATGCACGTGATGTAGCTAGATGGAGTAATGTTTTCATGGTGTTTGCCATAAATCACATTGGAATTAAATTGTAGATTTATAACATTAACATGTATTTTGAGATGATGATGGATGGCTTCTCTTAAATTCATTTCAATAAAGTATATTCTAAACATCTTTTACCATTGTTTTGAATGATATTCCAATCAATGTTTTGAAAACTGGAACAAAATAAATTAAGTAACAAGAAACATAATACATGTGGTGGGAGCAAAGCCTCTATAAGAGAGGTCAAGGGTTTGAATGTCTGATTTTCAACTTTCTTTATCCCTTCATGCCTTCAGCTTAATTGACGTTAGTGTTGTAAGAATCGCTAACGCTAGTCGGCCGGTGGGGTACTGACTAGCGACTAATCGGATTAAGATTTTTATATGTAATCTTCAGTTTTATATATACATGTACACATTTTATGTGTAACTTTTTAGCAAGACACGTTTTGATTTTTGGCCGATTAGGACTACCGTTGACCGTCTAGCAATTAATTGGCTGATCAGAGGAAAATTACTCGATGAACCTCCGAGTAGCAATTAGTCGACGACTAATCAGATGCTAGTCGAGTAGTCGGCATTTTTACAATACCACCCCACATCAGCGGCTCAATCGGGTCCCTAGTTTAATCAAATGGCTTCATACTCTCCTTTAGAAACCAAACCAAGACAAAATACACAACGAGCACGATAGTTGATGAATAGAGAGGAGCTCATATTAACGTTGGTAAAATGGTCTGATTTTAACGACCAAAAAGGGAAAAAAAAACAAAATTTAGTTTTAACATGTTCTCTTAAAAACAAGAACAATTATATAGATAATATCCACCCAAGATTCAAGAATAAATTAGTTTTACTGGCTGGCTTCTAGTTTCTCCTCCTTTTATCAGGTGGGGTCCCACTCCCGAGCCCGGGCCCACCACCCTTTCTTTTCCTATTACTGGACTTAGGTGACCTTGACCTGTATTCATCATCCATCATCCCCACTTCCCCTTCTTCCACTGGGTCAAAATCTTGACTTCTTGATGACTGCCCCTTACGTGAAGTAGAATGATATTGACCATCTTCCATATCATTGTCATTGACCGATTTTGACCAATTATGTTTTCGGTTTTTCTCTGACTCAGCAGCCAACTCTATACCGTCTTCTAACTCTCTCTCGATTAGATCATCTTCGTCCATCAAATCCGTTTTCCGGGTCACATCACCGCCACGCGCTTTTCGCCTTTTTTCAAGAGCGGCTTTAACTTTATCTTTGTCGAGTCGTTTTATAGCGTCTTGCGGCGACTGCCCTTTGAACTTCTCTTTCGATGATTCCACTGCTTCCCGTCTTTCCTCATTCCTGTTACCATCTTCTGCCGTGTGACGCTCTTGTTGACTTTCGTTGACTTCAACGTCTCCCTTTACGTTCGGGCCTGATTGATCAGGAGTGGGCCTTGATGAGGTACCGGGCCGAGAATTGCTGTTGTTTGGGCCGTCTTCGTCGTTAGGAAGAGATCGGGTGGGACCCTTTTGCGTAACCCCGCCATTTGTACTGCCGTCAACAACTTCGCTCGTTTGAGACGGTGCCACTCTGTTTTGCTCATACAGTTCCAACATTTGGTTACTGACCTCTGCAAAATGATAAAAAAAAAATTAAAGAAAATCATCTAAATATATGTAAAAAAAATAGAGTAAAATGCCATTTTCGTCGACCAGTTTTGCGACTTTCGTCTAAAGGTTTAGTTTTCCGCATCTGGATCCAAAAAGTTTGAAACCGTGCCATTTTCATCCGGCTCGTTAACTTCATCCATTTTTCTCCGTTAAGTCAGAGGTATTTTAGTATTTTTTGTTAACTTAAAAGGCAATTTGGTCTTCTGAATACTTGTACATTATGCTAAGTCCTTGTACATAAAGTGATTTAGCACAATGTACAAGTATTCAAAAGATCGAATTGCCTTTAAGTTAACAAAAAAGACGGAAATGCCCCTGACTTAACAAAGAAAAATGGATGGAGATAACGAGCCGGATGAAAGTGGCAAGATTTCAAACCTTTTGGATTTAGATGCAGAAAAACAAACCTTTGGACAAAAGTCTCAAAACTGGCCAAACCTCAGGGACAAAAATGGCATTTTACTCTTTTCTTTTTATGAAAAGCAAAAAGCACAGACCCTCTAATTGACGTGGGGTGACATCGAACTCCTGCCACCAAACTTTTTCACCGTCTGACGGTAGTTTAACTTTGAGAAACTTGGCGGCAAGGAAAATAGCACCGGCGGCGATGTGGTGGGGTTTAAATTGCAAGCAGAGAGATGTCCGAAGCCTGCATGCCTCTTTTGCATGTCAAAATGGTACGACAGGCTGGCATTTTTACATAGAGAAACAACCACAAATTAAGAAATTATTACAGCAGCGTACCCATCGTTGACAAAATTCCAAGCAACTTGAGCAAGGGCATTTTGGGCAACCTTGAACTTCTTTATTGCTTCTACTAGTGGTTTATATGGATGATGCACGTTAAAATCGAAACCGAGAGTTGCAAGAACAACTCGCTCCCCGATTAATATTAATTCCTTTTGTTGTTCGTACACTTCCTGCTTCAAAAACATATAATAGAAAAACCAACTGAATAAGTTGTTCGTACACTTCCTGCTTCAAAAACAAATAATAAAATCCAACTGAATAACAGTGCATTCCTGTAGGGGTGTTCATGGATGTCTTGGTTTTAAAAAACGTATAGCGATTTGATCCCAAAAGCCGATGCGTGATGCGCGAAGCGCACGCATCACCTATTCGAGGTGTTCTTTATCAAAAAAACACAAAAGAATTATTTATAGCTAATATTTTAACTTGTCAACCTTTAAAGTTTAAACACTAAAAGTTAAGATACTTTCATCATTTATAGCCAGATTTGTTCAATCGATAGTCTAACTTGTTCAAATACTAGTCAACTGTATAAGCGCCACATCGGACCACATCATGTGACGCGCGCATTTTAAAACCAAGATGGATGTTAACCGGTAATGTCGGTTTGATGATTTCTTGAACCTAAACCAAAACCGAAAACACAGGTAACAGGTTAACCGATAATCAGTTAACCACTTTTTCCGGTCTGGTTATATGATTAACCAATTAACTGTTTCTTTATTAAATATCTAGATTTTCAAACGTTAAATAGTTTTATTTCTGTCATTGTGAATGCAAACATCTCTTATTTACATGTAAATTAAAAATAAAATAAATTATTTATATTCTCATGAACTAATTCATAAAAAGGCGAAACTAATATCTCAAAGAAATGGCTATTATATATTACTATGCGGGTAAGTATATGGGTTAAAACTAAAAGTTAAATTGAGCCATTAGTTATTACTAAACAAGAAAATATATATACAGAAGTGTTGACCTTTTTTGGTCAACCAATATATATCTAAACTTGAATTTGTTTTTTCGGTTTAGCCTTCCGTCACCAAAATCTTGAAACATATCCCTGAACCGAAATTTTCAGAAAACTGGCTTGGTTAATCAAAAATATGTGGCGGTTCATCGGTTTTTGTGTTCGGTTTCAGATATTTTAAACACGCCTACATTCCAGATTTTACAGTTTGAACTCAAATGCACGACAATATCTGAAGAAAATTGTGGGTGGATGTGTGTGTTGTTATACATATACGCACATATAACAAACCTAGAGAGCTAACAAGTGAGTCTTTTTAGTAGAGTTAATGATACCTTCTGTTTAATTCTTTGTATAGCCTCTGGATCCTTTTTGTTATTGATTTCATAGGAAACAAGGATTACGTCTTTCAATGGACGAGGTGTTTCTTCAACCTTGCCTGCCAGAAACATGCAGACAGTTGCAATTGTCTGCAATCCAAGCATGTTACTCAATGATAGCAATGTACATAAAACAAGCTAAATTCAATAAAAAAAGAAGCAAAACAAGAGTAAAGTTATGAGATGAAGCATAACTCACCCTCCTGTCATTCTTTGCATGTGATTGACGAAGAAAGAAACGGTGACAAAAGATTATAGCTGTAGCAATGGTTACCTGGGGCCTGCATGGAAATATCCAACACAATCCACATATTACTATTATAACTTTAAACAAATAATTTTCAGTACGGAACACAACAGGTCTATGTATAAAAAGCAGCATATATTGAAAATTAAGAATACTGCAACCTCCAAGATTGAAAGCATAACGATTATCAAGTGAAGCATGCATTTACAGTCTCTTTTCCTAGGGATCTGGAAGCACACAAATAGCGAATATAATTTGCCCTCAGCATAGTAGCATACCATTCTTTAATCCTACAGTCTTCAAGTCTATTTTGATGTCTTGTGTTAGGATCAAAGCACACATGGACACAATAAAAACAGTAAAGAACACAAGAGATGTTACATGGTTTGATCGCGGTGTGCAACCTACGTCCATGGGGCAACTAGGGTTTTCGTATTATTGAGTGATAATGAACTACAAGTACAGGAGATATATTTATAGACTAGCTAATTAGGGTTTAACCCATACTAAACTTGCTAAACAAAAAGATAATGGGGCCCGTTAAGAGTTAGGGCCAGCTGGACCCTACTACTCCTCTCCTAATCCACTTGAAGCCACATCCCAACATTTTGCTGTTCAAGCATTGTTACCATCGTGTTTTAAAATATAATCCGCCCTCAGCACACCCTTATCTTTAAGTTTAAGAATCCTAACTTCTTCAAGTCTATTTTAATGTCTTACCGTCCAAGTGCTGTTACTTTTATATTTTAAGATATAATCTACCCTCAGCACGCCATTATCTTCTCTTGACGTCCTCCCTTTTATATGGATACTCTAGCCTTTATGGTAGTACAGACCATACTCCATAGAGAACAGACCATCTTACCTGACTTGGTTTTGCATTAAAAATTAACCCATCGTTTGCTCTGTTTTCTATTTATTAAAAATAGACTACTGCTTTAAATTTAGTTGCTAATGACTTAGAAAACATAAAAATGTAAGAAATTTAGACTTGTAAGTTCTTTTTATCCAGATAGAAAGAGAACATGAACCCATGGCCAAACTAGATGCTTGCTGAGGCACTTTTTTACTTCTAACCTAGTAAAAGGGGGTCTATATGTGAATTTCATGGTTCTCAATCTCACAATGGAAAGATCTGGATCTCACAGAAGTAAAGTGTTAATGCTGGAGGTTTAGGTGTTGTTTGTTTTTTCAGAGGTAAAACGTCTGCAGTCTGTGGACTACATCTGCAGACATCTGTAGCAGAAGAGGTGGACCAAACCTCTGCAGTCTACAAGAAGAAGACTATTTGTTTTTTAACTTAGTGATATAACAGAAGATGATAACCTAAAGACACAAAGCTCAAATTCAACAAATTAAGTTAAAAGGATCCTTCAGAAAGTGTATGCGTTATAAAATATCATTAATCAGCAGCTAACAAGTCAACAACCAAAAACACAAATGAAATCGATTCATCAAAATAGATAATTAAACATATAAACTTCGGATTCAGATCCACTAATCGGTTCTCAAGTTCATATATTCATAAAACAGAAATTGATGAGCTAGATGACTAAAACAATCGAATAAAAAAACAGCAAGATGTAATACAACATGATCTTCAACTTCAATTGCTAAGAAAAACGGATGAGAGCTTACCATTTTGGAGACAGAGAGATGATGACAGATGAAAGAGGAATTGAAACCCTAGGTTGCAGCATGTATCAAAACCAGTTTAGATTGATTCATTCTAGTACAAAAAGTCCAGATTTTTTAACACATAGAAAAATAAGAAAAAACAATCTTTTAAAACTTCCAGTCGGCTGAAGGAAGTGGCAGGTAGGTGGCAGCACGGCGGAGAGGAGGGAGGAGGAGGCGCAGCGGTGAAAGGAAGGAGAGAGGCGGAGCCGGCGGCGGTGGAGGAGGGAGGAGGAGCCGGCGGCGGTGGAGAGGGAGGAGAGAGGCAGGAGGTGGCGGCGGTGTGGAGGAGGGAGGAGGAGGAGGCAGCGGTGACGAGGGAGGCGGTGGCTGGGTGGAGGAGATGGAGAAGGAGAAGGAGCCCTAGGGTTTTGTGTGTTTGTGATATCTGGGAAACAAAAGAATGGAGAAGAGGTAAGAAGAGCTTGACCCACATCTGCACCAAAAAGAGGACGCGCAGACCTTTTTTAATGAAAGGTCTTCGAGAAAACAGTCTTCAGTCCCAAAGGTCTGTGCGACGCAGACATAAGAGGTCAGGAAGCTCTTCTTTGAAAAAACAAACAGCACCTTAGTTGTAATCACCCGGCAATCTGGCATATGACTATGCCCTTGGTAAACTAAATGATGCTATTCATTGCCATGGCATTGCACAAAGATTACAAGCAGAAATAAATATTTCTGTTTTTCAGTTAAGTGAAGATAGCATTTTGGGACACTGAGATGCTATGCAGTTATAGCGGTCAATAGCGGCAAGGTTTAAAATACGGAATCGGGCCTCGAGGCGTTGTCCCTTTGCCTCACGAGGCGGAATTAAAAAGTAAAATACTAACTAATTTTATCATCAGATTCATCAATAACATCGAAAAAAGACATGAAATGTTTGAAATTGACACAAAAAGTCAAAAACATCAAAAACAAATATCAAAACCCCCTAAGACACAGCTTTTCTTAGCACCTCAGCTCTATCAGGCGCACGTACAGTATAACCCCCTAAGGCACCACCTCAGACTCGTTTTTTGGGCGCACGCCTCATCAGTTTTTTTAAACCATGAATATCGGTCAAGGTCTGCTATTTGATATATAGGTTACAGCGGTGGTATATCGGTAATTTTATATCATGCAGAATTTATGTGTGTATATATATATATATATATATATATATTTGAAAAATATTAATAGTAATATCAAAATTCAGAGTAATATCATGCTGTAAGATTCCAAAATTAAATTCTCAGCAGCCTATAGCACCAAAGAACCATGAAGATTCGAAAATAACCAACGATCTCAGCAGCCTATGGCACTGAAGAGCCAGCAGCGATGAAGATTGAACTTTGTTTGAAGAACCAGTGATGTTGCACCACGCACACATTACTAGATTAGGTTTTAATTAAAGTTTGGACCTTTAGTTTTGGCCCCAAATTAAAAGAAAATTTGTTTTTTTGTGGGCTTTTCCCTACTTTTGGCCCTAAATTAAAAGACCTATAAAAGCGGTGGCGCGGTGCTATGAACGCTATAAGGGAATCAAAATAGCGGCCTATAGCAACAATAATAGCAGAACCGCTATTTTTTTGAACGGCTAAAATATTTCCACACCTGACTTTTGCAGGATTTGAACCCACAACCACTTGGTTGGGAATGCACCACTTTACCACCAGGCAATCCCCTTGGGGATCAGAACCGCTATTTTGACCGCTTTGTAATCTGAGGTCCGCTAACCGCTATAGCACCGCTGTTGACTGCATAGCTGAGATGTCACACATACAACAATACTGTGTATGGATGTATAATGAATGAACTTCAAAGCTATCACAAAAGCATGATGACAAGAATGAAGGTAAAATTATGAGAAAGCAAAACTGCAACCGTCAGTACGATGATCCTAGAAAACTTTATAACTGCAAACTCTTAAACCGAGCAACTTAAAATGATGGGGATTCTGTAGTACGATGATCCTAGAAAACTTTATAACTGCAAACTCTTAAACTGACCAACTTAAAATGATGGGGATTCTGTAGGCCCGTAAATATGACTGATACAAGTATACTATATGAAAGAGTTTCAATATGTATATGGAACTCATCCTATTAATAGATACAAATATGGCTATAGAAAAAAAATGACCAAATTACCAAAGCACTACAAGAAAAAAAACTTAGAAAAATGGTAAAAACAATTAAAAACAGATAGAACCATAAACACCTATCAAACACGTAATCAAAATTATAATAAAGATTTTGTCTTAATATAACATATTATGGCAGACCCATAGTGACCCAATAAGTGAAAAACTTTACCCAAACCAACCCAGTTTCTAACAAGACGAACTGAACTTTCCAAGCAGAATAAATCCTAATGCACTTTTCATTAATGATCAACAAATAAAGATACGGACACTAAAAAAAAAGATAATTTGAGGGGAATAATAATAACAAAGAATAAAGAAGCTTACACTTTGAGCCTCATACCCAAGTCTTGCAAGAACGTGCAATATGACTTACGTAGATAAGTTTCCTTCTTCAGATCAATGCCATCTGGTCTAGACGGGGAGTTTTCTTCAATTTCTTTCCGTGAAAAATACCACCGGCCACCATTTTCTTCCGTTTTATCGTCAGAATGTCTATATGGACCGCCCTCATACATTCCAAAATGCATCGGATCACTGGACAACAAAGCAGTCATTGGCAGCTTCTGCTCTCTCTTATCAATTTTTTTTTGAAAATGATGATGAGATTCCCGATTCCCCTAGTTTGCTAGTTTGTAGAATGCACTAAACTGACATCCGCACTGTATCAGTATGTGCACTAACAGATTTCAGTAAGCAAGAAAGGGCACAACAGGCAGTTTCTCATATATACAGATTTTCCCTAGTTTACAGTGTAACTTAATAGAGGTGTATTAACAAAATTGAGTGAGGAAAACAGAAAGTAAAACAAAACGGTTAGCTGGTTACAGGAATCTTTTAGCATTTATTAACTTACACACCTAGACTAAAATAGGTTCTAAGCCTATGTGGGAATAACTACAAATTCACATACATAGCATCATATCGCCAAAACGGACATTGGTAACTTCCTACAGCCTACAATTGATCATATCATATGAGATGCAAAACACGTCCAGTAAAGATCATATATGACAATTAAAGTAAAAAAAAAAACAGGTTTGATGAAAAATATTAGCCAAGTCTTATGCGTGACCACATTGCACCCATGACCAATGCACTAGATTTGAAGCAAGTGCAGGGTGCAACAACAGTTCAAATGTTTAATTGAAGTACCGTATGGCAATCATAGAGGAGCGTTGTCCTCAACAGTTTGCATCATAGTTGTTAATGGCGAATAGCAACAAATACCGATAAGGTACCTATATGCTACATAGCGAATAGCGATAAATAGCGGGCACTATTTTATAAATAGTGATACACTAGAAAAAGATTTTAAATTTTTTTATATGTATATTATATCAAAATACCCTGATATATACGCTATTTTACATGTATATTTAACAAAAGCCTAAAATCCAGCTGTTTTATAGCTATTTTCAATCGCTATTAATATTTAAAAACTAACTAAAATCCCGCTATTTATGGCTACATACCCTGTAGCGACCTTCGACCTAGACGCTACGCTATTCGCTATAGCAACCATAGCGACCGCTATTGACAAGTATGGTTTGCATATGCAAAACAACTAGAAAATCATACAGGGGGAATCACAAGATTACCTAATGTATTTTATACTGTTAAAACACTAATGTAAAGCATGAAAACCTTCAAAAGCCCCGACCGAATCACGTAAAATCTCTCGTGTTCTTTACCGCTTTTCTGTTTGTTTGTTCGTGTATGCTCAGTTTGATCCTAATTCCAAACAAACTACAATGTAACTGAATGTACATAACTAACTAGAAAGACTTCCAATTTTCCCAGTCAGATACCTTTAACTAATGTATGTGTCCAATTTAAGACAACCGCCTACAAGAACAGGACTTTTTGCTCAATCAAACCTAATCTCCATCTAACAATAGCCCTCTTTAAGGGTCTGCCATCATACAGCCTTCAATAAAGAACAACTGTTGATTAAGATCCTACAATTACTACTTAATTCCCTTTCATATGACTGCAAGAGCTTCGATTTTGACTGTAACCATGAAGCAAACCCTACTTCTCTAATAAGATGAAAAATGTAACAAGTTTTCAAGGAATAAACAACATATATTCTGCTTAACAACATCGAATTATCTCAAGCTAAACATTGAATATAGGAATCAAGATCACGTAAATACATCGGTTACTTTGTGCCCTAATTGAAAAGGTGCTAACAAAACAATAAGAGTGCATCTATACAGCAAATATTAGGGAAGCAAAAGGTATGAGATAAAGTAAGAATTACCGGCGATTAGCTGAGGAAGATTGCAGTGTTGGTGAGCGTTTGTGGTCGGTGTTTTTAGGCTGCGCGTATTGATGGAGAGAGAAAGAGAAGAAGAAGAAGAAGAAGGTGTATTGAAATCATGTTTTTTATATTAGAGTTAACTTCCGTTTTGTCCCATGTGGTGGTTTGGTGATTTTAACGGTTTTGCCTCGATCATTTAAAAAACGGCCATTTTCCTCCTTGATGTTTCGATCTTGTAGCCAGTTTGCTCCCCGGCTCTAACTCCATCCATATTGTATGTTAACTAAAATGGTATTTTTGTAATTTCAAGTTGACATACATGATCCAAGTACCCTTACATTATATTTGAAAGAGTAAATTGCAATTTTACCCCCTGAGGTTAGGGGCCATTGGCACTCTTACCCCCCCCTAAGGAAATAAATGCAAAATTACCCCCTACTGTTAACTCTTATGTCGCACAATTACCCCCTAAGCTCAAATATGTTGACCGGTCAATAAAAGCATGGAAGAGTCAAAGGGTAAATAGGTAATTTCACGTTCATTAGTATCTTATATAGTATAATAACCCTTAAACTCAACACTATTTCACAATCTTACCCCCTAAGGTTCTTCACTTCCACCTCCACCTCCATCTCCGATCAATCCACCACCGGCGATCAACCGGCGATCCATCCACCACTGCCACAACCGGCTTCCACCTCCACCACCGGCTTCCACCTCCACCTCCACAACCGGCGACCACTTAACCATGAGTGAATCAGAGAACCCCATCCTTCCACCTCCACCTCCACCTCCGGCGACCACAATGGCGAGCATACCTCCGCCGACGCAGCTGGTTTCCGGCGACCGATCATCCTTTTTATCTCTGCTGTCAGGTATAAAATCGATCTTTGTGAAGAAGTTAGAAACATGGGCTTATTGAAACACCATCTTTCTTTGTTTGCAGTGGACATGAGGGTTCGTTTTTCACTCCGCTCGATTGTGGTTTCCGTGGTGGTGAAAATGCGGGGCCGCCCTTTCTTGCACTTCCAGTTTCCCCCGCAGCAGGAAATGGTTGTGTAGTTTACTTATGAACTCTAATATATTAGGATGTTTTGGGTTAATATGTAGTGTAGTTGACTGTTAATGTGGGTTATATATTAGGATCTTTTGGTATGCTTGATCATAGACTGACTGTTAATGTTGGTTTTTGGTATGCTTGATCATAGTCTGACTGTTAATGTGGGTTATATTTGGATCTATGATTGTACAGCCGTACAAGTTATATTTGGGTATATGAAGCTTGACTTGTACAAATGTGGGTTATATTTCATAATGTGGGTTAAACAGGCTTGTACAAATGTGCATGGGTCAATAGGTGTATTATGAAAGTCAAACAGGCATATGGGTAATATGGATATGCAGTTTGACTTATGAAAGTCAAATAGGTCAATAGGTGTATGTTGAAAGTCAAACAGGCTTCTACAAATGCATATGGGTAATGTGGATGTGCAGTTTGACTTATGAAAGTCAAACAGGCTTGTACAATGCATATAGGTCAATAGGTGTATGTTGAAAGTCAAACAGGTTTGTACAATGCATATACAGGTTTGTACAATGACTGCCAAGGTCAATAGGTGAACCTAGTTGGACATGTGAACCATTTTTGCTGACAGTGAACCTAGTTTGACATCTGAACCTGTTAATGAATTATCACCTGAGGTTCTGAATTATGTGTAATGTGGATGTGCAGTTTGATTTCTAGTCAAACAGGTTTGTACAATGCATATACAGGATGTGCAGTTTTAATACCCAGTCTCTACAAATGCATATAGGTCAATAGGTGTATCAACAGGTGTATGTGAAGTTACTGAACATGGTTATGGCAGTTACATGATCATAGTTGATGATAGTTATATGTGCAGATGTAAGAACATGGTTATGGCAGTTAGATGATCTTACATGATCAAAATGTGCATTTGATAGTTTGATTAGGATATACATTTTGTGCATTTGATCAACAACCTGTTAGCAATCATTGTTAGTAGTCATAACAGCTTCTATGGTGATTAATAGTCACCACATATTCTAGTCTGGTTAATAGTCAAAATGTGCAGCAGGTATGCTTAATCAGTGGTTAATAGTCACCACAGCAGGTATGCTTAATCAGTGGTTAATAGTCACCACAGCAGGTGTGCAACATGTTTGCTTGAGTATAAAACACATTGCAGCAGGTAAGCAGGTATGCAACAGGTATGCTTGAGGTGTTTATATGATTCAGAAGCAGATTACATGTGAATTGATTCAGAATTAGGTGTTTATATGATTCAGAAGCAGATTATATGTGAATTGATTCAGAATTAGGTTTCAGATCATAGAACAGGTTAAGATTTATGATTATAGAATCATAGATCAGGTTTTTGATTTTGGCGGGAAGGTTTTTGGAAGTTGCAGGGGGTAATGTTGTATCTTAACTCAAAGTACAGGGGGTAATAAGGAAGGACAAATTAGTAATTTACCAATGGGGGGTAATTGTGCGACTTAACAGAAATGTTGGGGGGTAAAATGGAAGGGTAATATAGTCATTTCAACTAAGAGTCAACAGATCTGTCATTGACTTTCAAGCCGGGGGGTAATTGTGCGACATAAGAGTTAACAGTAGGGGGTAATTTTGCATTTATTTCCTTAGGGGGGGGGGGGGGTAAGAGTGCCAATGGCCCCTAACCTCAGGGGGTAAAACTGCAATTTACTCTATTTGAAATTACCAAAATACCCTTCCAGTTAACATACAATATGGATGGAGTTTGAGCCGGGGAGCAAACTGGCGACAAGATCGATACATCAAGGAGGAAAATGACCGTTTTTAAATGATTGGGGCAAAACCGTTAAAGTGACCAAACCACAGGGAGCAAAACGGAAGTTAACTCTTTTTTTTATTAGTTAAAAAATGGTGTTTGTGTTTGCGGCGTGGAGAGTGGTGTGGTGTGACGTGGCTTTGAGTCATGGCGTTGAGATCGTATAGGAAAGGTGGCGTGGAGATTGGATCGTTTATATTGTAATTTTTTAGTATTTAAAGAAACATGTGGTGGTTTTTCACATGCGGAAAAAGTGAAACTACGCCCCATTTGTTGAAATCGTGTAGGAAAGATGTGGCCCATATTTGACAGTTTCTACATGACCACACCCCATGGTCTTGCCGAGCCCAACACATATAAATCATCTTGTTTAATTAACCAAACAAAATTGACATAAAACAGTTAATTGGCTAGTTTCGTAACATGGTTAAAGATATGTTATTACAAAAGTAGGCGTAAACAAACATAAACACTATCGACCGAGTATCAGCAAAGCGAGTGGTCACGTAGTCAACATGCCTTATTTCATGTCCTCGCAAATCAACGGCTTCTCTCTCCTTCCCACACACCATGACATCTCTCTCCTCCCCCCCCCCCCCCCGCGCGCGCGCTCTTACAATCATGGCTTTCTTCCCATAGACCATTTGTGTCAACGGACCGTGTGACTTCCTTTTTCTCACCTCTTTTCTTTGTCGATAGTTTTTGAAATCAAAGCACCATTAGTTTCTCTTCCTAAACACCTATCCCCCCCCCCCTCTCTCTTACAATCATGGCTTTCCTCCCATGGGTCGTCCATGTTCGCGGACTGTGCGACTCCTTTTTTTCTCACCTCTTTCTTTTGCTGATTGTCTTTTCTATCAAGCCAACTAATTGAACCGTAAACGGTAGATCGAGTTGTCGGTTTAACGGACTTGTTTCATAACATTGGTTAAAATTATGCGGCGATAATGGGATGTATTATAAAAGTTTAAGGTGTAAAGAATTACAAAGAATAACGATTACTATAAGTATCTGCAATGTGGAATGCCTACTCTAATGTCCCCACAAATCACCATTATACAACCACAACTGTTCTTCACACACTAATGTTATATGATCAGAGATATACACATACCAAAACAAATTAAACACATCTTAACATTGAATAATAAAAATATTTACAGACTACCGTCATAACTACTATGAGACACCGTTTGGACATATACATACATACTGACATATGCTAGAATATTAACTATATGTTAAACACATTTTTATACTAGCGAGACACATAAGTTTTTGATGCTAAGTTTAAATTCCAACACACCATTTGTTCAGCAGCAACTCAACAAACAAATTGTTTCAGATATCTATACGATCAAATGCCGGCCGACCCAAAAGTTTACGTGGGTGATAATTTGAGGCTCCTTGATTCTGGTCTACACGTACTTGATCATTCCACGACCCTCCACGCTAAGCTTAATAGCTTGAAGCTGCTTCTTTTTATTCAACTGCCGCAGCCTCTTGTTCATCTGTCATCACATAGAAGAATATTTATTATACACATAATATTAATTGTAATCACTACTAATATGGTATACTATTGCAATTGATATAGACCTTGAGTCGACATTGATATTCTTGCATAGCTTGTTTGGCTCTAGCTTTAATTTCATCTGGATCTATCTTAGATTGGGGGCGCACCACAAAATGTAGTGGCATTGTTCCAGGCCTTGATGCGCGTAGTGTAGAAGTTGAATTTCCAGACTTTGGTTCTCTGCAATTACCCAAAAAAACCATCAAACAAGTGAAAGCCATATGTAGCAACTATAATATGTTCTAGAAATAAAATAACTTACTGCGAATATTTAGCCGGATCCAGATCGTCAACATCTCTAAACTGCATTCCAGAAGATTTATTTATAGGCCTGTTGTTAATGAGTAGCAAAACAGATTAGAAAACTTGAAGCAAAGAATGTAAATATTAATTTAGTTACAATATTTTGGATCAAAAATTGCAATATACATTTTTATTGATGGCTGGCGAATGGGGATTCTCTCATCCGTAAGGTCCTCAAATCTATTGCTTATATGAAATATTTGTCGACTCTGCGTTATATGTAAAATGTTAGTGTCAATTGAAGGGCCAAGAAATTGGTAAACTCTCAACATGTGCATAAAACCTCAAAAAGAAGAACTTACCCATTTGTCAACCAAGTCTTTCGCTAGCTTTCTGTTGGATGCGGTTTCTTCATCAGACTTCGACATGAACATAACGACCTAAAGAAAGACATGATCATTAGAAAAAGGAGAGGATAATAATAAGTACCAATTTAGAAACAATAATAAGACCAACCTTTCCTATTCCACTCTTCTTCAATTGTTCTCTTCTATCATCTTGATATAAATCAATTGGGAACTGCAGGATGGATTAAAGCAAAAAAAGTATTTAATTACACAAACATAAAAGGATATGATTAATCAATCCTTAAGATAAAACCATGTTTATACCTCAGTTAGGATCTCTAATATTGCTGTACGAATGTTTCTATTGGGAAAGCTTCCATCAGGGAGGGGTTCAAGCCAATTTTTCAAAAGCGTTAGAACTCCGTGATCCAGGAACTCCAGTTGAAGTTGTTTCCTGTATTAAGAATTGAGATCAGATGGTAAATATAATATGTTCATTACGAGACTTGTGCGAACAATGCACTTAGCCAGCCACTTACTTAGATAGAGCTTCAGTTAGAAAAGGAAGCTTTATGAGTTTATTGATTGCTGGTTTCGATGCCCTATTCAGATTTGCATCTTCTTCTGCTACAACTTCAAGTTCAGCCATGATCTTTTCGACAACAATTGCAATCTCCATAGCAGTTTTCTCAGTCTTCTTCTTTTTCTTGCCCATCTTGAAAAGTTCCTTGATCTCATCATCTTCTTCACCCTCCTCAGCCTACATGACATGATTAAAAAATAATAATTGTCAGTGTCATGCAAACCAAGATCCTTATATGACATCCAAAAGTAACATGTTCTAATGCATCAGTGCATCACAAGAAACTTTTAAATAGGGTGCTGCATGTATATGCCTAATTCTTTTACCTTACTCGAAGAATAACCACAACGGTTGCTTCCATGACGATTTACTGGATCGACACCACTATCATCTATAAAGTTATCATCACCCTCCTTTTTTATACCCTTTATCTCTTCCTGAACCAGTAATTAAACAAACCTCCATAAAAAACTTACAAAGTTACCATCATAAAACAACAAAAAACATGGTTAATTAATTGTTCAACAGATATTCCTATCAAATTCTAACCACTATATATAAAGGCTACCAGTTTAAAACTAATAATGTACCTCTGAATCGCCTCCTCCGACAATAGTATCCCACATCTCCTTCACTTCTGGAGCATCACCACTCCTTTTAAAAATTTTATTACTATTCCCACCGTCTCTAAAAAGCTTCTTCCTATTTCCACAACCACTAACTGAACCATCATCTCTCACCATATCAACTGCAAACTCCAGTACGGTGCGCTTCTTCATTAACCTCTTCGATTTAGAATCAAATTTGTTAAACTCAACCGTCGGATTTAAAACATCATCTTCTTTAATGGGGTGTTGTTGATGATTGTTGTGAAAACTACAAAGTTGACAAAAACAATACAGTTAAGGTCGGTTTCATGACTAACAGTAGTAGCATTAATTGTCTAGATTAAAAAGAAGTGGAACTTACAGATTGTTCTTGTAGGACATAGAATTTTTAAGTGGAACTCAACGAAGAAGAGAAGTGGTGATTGGAAGCACTTTTATATATACACACTGAACTGAAAGCTTTTTTTACTTTGTTATCAAGTAATAAAATTTCAAATAATTTATTTTACTTATGAATCACAAATCCGATAAATACTATAGTATACTTTGTTAGCAAGTAATTAACAAAAATTCAAATTACAAATTAAAAATAATTTATTTTACTTATGAATAATCACATAAATATTATAGTCTGCGCCACACTCCACCTCTTATCCAAAATGTGTATAAATAATAGGTTTATGTAGATAAGGTAAATAATATATGAGATTTAGGTTGATGAGAAAAATAACTTATGAGATTTAGTTAAGTATAACGTTAAATTATGGAATATCAAAAGTTATTAAATTATTATTTAATCTTCTAACTTAAAGTTTAATTATAAATCTTTATAACTAACTAGTGTGTTATTACCCGCCGCTCCGCCGTGGGGTTTAGTATACTATTAATAGGTTTTGGCATTTCATATGCGCTAAACTCCATAATTATAGTTGATGCTTGTATAACATAAATTACTTGAAGGGGGAATTTCTCTCTACTGGCGTGGCAGACACATGTCGCTTCATACTCCTCCACAACGAATAGTCTAAAAACCGGTTAGCACCTGATTTTTTTTTTAAATAAAGTTTTATTTATCTCTTTCATTTTTTTGGCAAATACATATATTTAAAAACTTTCCTTTATTTAAAAAACAAAAAACGTACCATTATATAAAAATGTACATCATCATCGGGTTACAAATAAAATAAATATGAATATTAATATTAGTTTTTTGTTTCATTAACTACTGTTGATGTTGTTATTAGTAGAGACATTATGTAATTGTGATACACTAATATAGAGTTTAAGTCTGTGTTTAAACTATTGATAACAACATTTAGTTTTGGCCTACATTAAAACAATTCTTATGGGATTTTATGACTGTGTATGCAAGTGGATAATAATGGGGTAGGTGAGCTAGGAGATAGTGAGGTAGGTGGCGGCGACGGTGGCGGTGAAGCGGCTGTAAACTGGCAAAATGCTTGATACAAAGCCGAGGTACTGTCACACTCGCTTGACGAGCAGTTGTTGGCTCACGTGTCTTGTTTGCGAATTGCGACTCCCGTGGATCAGCTGCCCAGGATCGATGCACAGCTGGCGCAGTCACAGCATGTTGTCGCGAAGTATTCGGGTCTCGGTGGGCAGGATGGTAATCTTGGTGATGATAAGGAGCTTGATCAATTCATGGTACGAGTAAAAGATTGCGAGTTTGTTCTATTGTTATGGTTTGAAAATTGAAACTGATTGATTTTTTTTATTTGTGCTATAATGCAGACTCATTATGTTCTGTTGCTTTGTTCTTTTAAAGAGCAACTGCAACAACATGTTTGTGTTAACGCTATGGAAGCTGTTATCGCGTGTTGGGAGATCGGGCAGTCGTTACAGAGCTTGACAGGTTTTGTGGCTATGTTGGTTTGGATTTCGGTTTGATATTTGTTCATGTTGTTGTTTGATGATGATGGTTGAAGGAACAGGTGCGACAATGTCGGATGATGATGATCAAGTGGACAGACGACGGTGATGCGAATTTGTTTGATGGGATGGGTTGCTTTTGTTTTGTTTTATACTTTTATGTATGGAGTTCATGTTTTGCACAAATGGAACATAAATGTTATCGAGTTTTGAACACAGTAATTATTTTGACCGCCTGCGCGCCGCGAAGCGCGCGCGAGGTTTAAATCCTAGTTGATATAAAACAGTTAATTGGCTAGTTTCATAACATGGTTAAAGATATGTTATTACAAAAGTAGAAAGCGTAAACAAACACAAACACTATCGACCAAGTATCAGCAAAGCGAGTGGTCACATAGTCAGCATGTCTTATTTCATGTCCTCGCAACTCAACGGCTTCTCTCTCCTTCCCATACACCATGACATCTCTCTCTCTCTCTTCCCCGCTCTTACAATCATGGCTTTCTTCCTATAGACCATTTGTGTCAACGGACCGTGTGACTTCCTTTTTCTCATCTCTTTTCTTTGTCGATAGTTTTTGAAATCAAAGCACCATTAGTTTCTCTTCCTAAACACCTTTCTATCTCCCCCCCCCCCCCCCCTCCTACAATCATGGCTTTCCTCCCATGGGTCGTCCATGTTCGCGGACCGTGCGACTCTTTTTTTTCTCACCTATTTCTTTTGCTGATAGTCTTTTCTATCAAGCCAACTAATTGAACCGTAAACGGTGGATCGAGTTGTCGGTTTAACGGACTTGTTTCATAACATTGGTAAAAATTATGCGGCGATAATGGGATGTATTATAAAAAGTTTAAGGTGTAAAGAATCACAAAGAATAACAATTACTATAAGTATCTGCAATGTGGAATGCCACGGAGTTGGCATGCCTACTCTAATGTCCCCACAAATCACCATTATACAACCACAACTGTTCTTCACACACTAATGTTATATGATCAGAGAGATACACATACCAAAACAAATTAAACACATCTCACTACTAGAAAACTAGGTTTTTCCGACCGCAATTTTGGTCGCAAACCAGTCGTAATTGCCCTGTTGCAACCGTTTTCCGACCGGAACTGCGATCGGAAAAACACCCGTCGCAATTGCTCTACTCCGACTAACTTGCGACTGCTGCTATCTTTTGCGACCCGGGATTTGCGACTTTAATAATGGTCACAAATATTGCGACTGCTCTTGGTTTTGTGGGACTTTGGTTGCGACGGTCTTGATGCGACCGTATTCCGACCGCATGCCTTTTACAAAACTGCGATCGTTTTCCGACCGCATGCCTTTTACCAATTGCGACCGTTTTGCAACTGCTTGCCATTTGAAAAATTGTGACCATTTTCGCGGTCGCAATTTTTATTAATTATAGCCATTTTCTATTTTAACCTGCATATAATATCAATTTTAAAATTTACATATAATCAAATTTTCACAATTATATAAAGCATTCCACTTAAAACATCAAATACCAAAGTTATCATAACAAAATACATATTCAAAACAAAGTGTTTATACGTTTTGAAACCTAAGTCAATGATTATGCGTTTTGAAACCTAGCTTTTAGCATCGCTACTGATCTGACTTTAGTCCAACGGTATCACTACCACCTAGAACACTTCCTTGACTACGACCTTGCTCGCCACTACTTCGATCAACGCCTCGGCCACGACCCATGATATTTGCCATAGTATGTCCCATGATATCTACAATAAAAAGCAAGTATGATATCTACATAGATGGATCAACTATAGTTTTAGATTCCTGCGCTAACCTAAAAAGACTTTGACATGTGTCAACATACCTTGTTGTTGCCCTGTTCTTCAAAAGCATGCTGGATCTAACAGAAAACAAATAAAAAATTAAGAATTTGCATGATCACTTTTTGTTCAGAAGTTTTAGTTTTTTTAATAATAGTTAACGTGTCAAGTATAATCACCAAAGTTATATTGTTAAAAAAATGATCCAACCCGACCCGAAACGAGTTTTTTACTGAAGTGATGCTGCTTTCAAAAATTAAATCAAAACTAATTCAGTAAAAAACTCACCCGAAACCCGTTCTGACCCATAACCCGACCCTAATGAATTATCACATCAAATCTTACCTGAGACCGAAATGCAAGAACAATATTAAATTATTAATCAAAACACGAGTTTTGTTACATAATTTCAGTTTCAGGACCTACCGGATTGAGCCTGTGACAATGCCAAACCCATTCGCAGTCAAGAGGAACAACCAAAGGTCCGTTTGTGACCCGAGAGTCAGAGTGTTTAGCAAGCAAAGGAAGCCAGCAAGAATTGCACCTGAAAGCAATCAACCAATCACATACACACGCAAAAGGAGAAACAAAGAAGTTGAGTAGTGATTATCGATTTATGATTTACCTGTAGATGGCCCGTTGCAAGGTTTGGTCTTTATAAAGCCAACGGTTTCTGTCTACAGCAGCAAGAAACTTCAGCTGAAGCTTAGCAGCAGCCACAAGATCTTCAGTTATTTCGATACTTTGAGCTGCATTCCACTCGGACTCCTATTCTTTTAGTCAATTCAATCAGTTTCACCAAGTAATCAAAGGTTGCAAGAAACATTCAAGCACAAACAGAATTTATAGAAACATCAAAACGTAAAGCAACAAAAATTAAGCCGATAAGATAAGTCACTCTAAATCTTCATCGTCAAAATTAAGCAAGATGTCACTAATAATCACAATCTGGAACTCAATACTTTTCTTTACTTTTTTGAATAAACTTCAACTAATATCGAGATGTTATTCAGATCTGAACATAATAAGCCGATTTTTTCCACGTATGATCCGTCGTTTTTGAATCGTTTTAAATGGAAAGCACAAACAGGAGGAATTTGATCCAGCATAAGTTGTTTCTCGACGGACACTTTCTGTTTACAATGGTCACATGTAAACTTCATTTCTTCATCTTCAATGTGTTCGACTTTTGTAAATGATTCAAGGCGGTTGAAAGACTGTTCATGTCTTCGATTTCCAAGCTTAGGTCCACCGATGGCTCGTACGTATCAGATACGTGATTGCAGTTGCAACACCTTAACTGAAATTCATATAATATGATAACAACAAGAAAACAAATTATGAGTAAAGATAACTAACTTCTCGGTATCCTGAAATGTATAAAAATGAATGAGAATTAAATTCTTATTCTTACTTTACTGATAACACGACCACCAAAGACTTGCTTGACTAAATTGAAGCTTTGAGACGGGAGTGCGTCGTCTTTTGTTTTTAAATTAGTTAAGCAACTTTCGAGTCTATCGAGAAAGCATTGCAAGAATTCGTGAGCACCTTCTTGTTGATACCTTAGGAATGCGGATGAAAAATCTGACAACAATTACGTCAAGGATTACATATTCAAGACCAATGTTAACCAGGTAATGCAGGGTTGAAGAAATAAAAAATAAGTAATTTTGATATAAACTAAAGGATACAACTCAAATTGTCAACAAATTTCCAAGGGGACCACTTTTTCCGTTGGATGATAATGAAAGTTCAATGTGTTCCCGCAAAGCACAGAGCAAACAGAACCGTTCATTGCTACCTGCAAACCCAAACTTTAGTATCCAGCTCGGTTATAACCTCCTCTTGTGGGCGATAAATTAAATCAATCATCCGCCATATCTGCACGCATTTGAATTACATATTAATAATATATTGTATTAAGTTACAAGATTATAAACAGTAACTAGATAGTAGAGGTGGAAATTTTGACCCAAATGGCTTTATTCAAACGTTAGATTCGTATTTTAATGACCATGTACTTGTACTCGTGTCTAATGTGTTAAATAAATAAAAAAAGGACAATCATTTGAACCCATTTTGACTAGGTTTGACACAATGAGAAATAATCAGGTTTCGGGTGGTCGTGTTCAATCTTTTATATTAAGCAGGTTGTGTCCGGGTTGACCTGTTTAACCAATTTAAATAAACCAGTCCTGTTTGGGTTGTGGCAAATTTAACCCATTTAAACTAACAGGCCGGCCGTCAACCCATTTAAATTTAGAATACAAGGTTAACATGCCAACCCGTTTAACCCATTTGTACTTGCAAGTTAAAACCCATTAACCCATTAGGATAAATGGGTTACACGTTTTTCAAGTTCATCAATTCAACCTTACAAAACTGCCACTCTGAGTCCGAGTTTTGAAATGTACTATAAGTTACTTACCTGTAAGGTACCACCGCCACCAGTACTTTCATTGTCGTCAGATACACTAACGATTGTCCATGGATCATGTGCGTTCCAGTGAAAATCAACCACCTTGTCCCTACATTTTACACAACCACCAGACACTTCATCTTGAAGAGCATATGTTAAAAAATAAATGTGACGGACTATGACTAAACCAAAGAGAAACAATATCAATACAAGTTACACAAATGCCATGATGCACTTCATCTATTGTGTTTAACATAATGTGTCGTTTACAATTGGTAGTAACTAGTAAATATCCGAAGGGCCCCTCAACAATAAAAATGAAAATGTTTGGCCCAGATACGAATGTATGATATGGGAAAAAGATTTATCAAAATTTTGCCAAAAATATAATAACTTTGGTGCCCGCTGAAAAAGAGAACAAAGAGCTGAATATACTTATGATTATGAATATGTGATTATATTACACCAAAAACAAACTAATTAATAAAAATAATGAGCTTTTTGTACCTGTGCCCAGAATGACGGAACAATAAGCCTTGTGCCGGTTTTGTGGATGGACCAGAAAGTTCCCCAATCTGCTCAAAAGCAAACATAATTGAAAAGAAAAGCAAAAAAAAGTACAGGTGACAATTTTGACCCGTTTGGTTATAAATGGGTCTTTGTGCGATAAAGATAAGATCAACACCTTATTATGATCCCAGATGTTCAGGACTCCATCTTCTGCCGAACTGCCAAAGACGGATGATTTGTCTGGAGACCACTGAAATATAAATATAATCGTAAGTATCTTTTAATGATGCAGAACTTCAATAAAAAAACATGTAATGAAAACAAAATTACTTTTGAGTTATACCTGTACACAAAGAACAGCGGCCTTGTGATTCTCAAATATGTGGATGGGTGATCCAATCCCATTTGCAGTGAGATTCCGACAATCAAACATGCGAATAGTGTTATCAGCAGACCTAAAAAAATTAATTGAATTAAGCTCAGGAACAGTTTCTGTAGAATCCAGCTTTATGGTTCATACTTTAGCATGTAGAAATTTCTAACGAGCAAGTAATATAGTAAAAGGCAGTTTGTACGCTTTTTACCCTGTTAGTAAAAGATTTTAATCGCTCGGATTCCAATCAACACAGTGAAGATCAGCATTGTGCGCTTTCTCAACCTGCAAAAGAATTACAAAATGGGAAAAAATAGATTTATGCATATATACAACTTATATCAAACAAAACATTTGCAAAACACAAGAGGGCATAACTACAAGAGTAATTGTTAGTGTCTTCCGAGTCAGAAACATGTAATTTTTTTGCTCGAAACGAACCGGGTCGGGTTGTCCAAATCCTTTTCTCATGTCTTTAACAAATGCATAAAATAGAAATACAAAAAAACTAAATTAGTTCAACGATATAGAGGCATAACTTTGATCAATTATATACCTCATAAACTGCAACTCTTAACTAATAAGTCTAATAACACAAATTAGTAAAAGCAATTGACTAGTAGTAACATGTTTTTAAACACTTCACAACCACTAGTGTAACGACTAATATGTATCAAATTAGAACGTTAAATTCAAAGTTTCCTATAAATAAAACATAGCACTTCAATTAATTCTTAAAAACACTAACCATAAGCAATCATAGACAACTAAATTAACTTATTTAAACATAAAATCACATCCCTAAAGTTCTCAACTTATAGATAAACCAAACTAATATGCAAATTGATACAACTAAATGCTCAGTCTAATATACTAACAACAAACAAGTAATAACCTGAACACCAATCAGACATTCAACTCGTTTTTAACAACACATCTGTTCTGATTCAGATCTGCAGCTCAGTTCGTTTATCAGTTTTAGTTCAAGATCCTATAACCGAAATCAACCTGAAATCGATTAAAACTGTCCGAAAACTTCAATTAACACGCCGAAATGATACGAAACTTGATCGAAAATCAACCGAAACAGTTCGAAACTGTTTTGAATTGAAGAAGTGTGTTTTGAAAAATTCAAAAAACCTTCAGCTTTCGCTTTAGGTCTGTTCAAACTTTTCAGATCTGAATTCAATGTGATTTTCAAATGAACTGTTTATCCGACTTTCGATTTAGATCAGTGCATCGAATGGTTTTAATTTCTGTAAAGCCTAATTTAAAACTCAATTTAATAGTTGACTAACCCTAGCAATTCGATACAGTATCATGAATCTGAACCGTTAACAATGATATAACCTTAAAGACGAAACCTAACCTTAAAGGAAATGAAGATCGGTGAAAGGATTTCTTCGAGCGGTAGATCTCCTCAAAATCAGATTGGTGAGATGATTTCTTCAATCACGTATTCGGAATCAGTCGTCGGATTTAACACATGGTTTCAAACTGGAATCAATCGTCGGATTGCTGACATTGAGTCGGATTATTAAAGGAAATGAAGAGTGACACATACCAGATGTACGGTATCAGATCGATGGATGACGAGGATGATCGCCGGAGTCGCAGATGTACCGTGAGTCGCAGATGAGGATGATGTAAGATTAACAGATCTGCAGAGTTTTGATGAACGAGGATGATCGTGTGATTGAAGCTTCTAAACTTATGACTACTGACAGTTTTAACCCAGAACTTATGATTATTTTCAGTTTTTACCCTAAACACTAATGAATAATTTTTTGCCTTTTCTATTATTTCTTGTATCTGCGACCGCTTTAAATGGTCGCAACTTTTGTTTTTTTATATATTTCTCGTATTTGTGACCGTTTTATACGGTCGCAACTGTTGTTTTTTTGTTTTTCTATTTGCGATTGCTTTAAACGGTCGTAAATTTTGCTGTTTTTTTTATTTTTCTCGTATTTGCGACTGTTTTCCGACCACAAAAATACGGTCACAAAATTTGTGACCGTTTTGCGATCGAATCTGGATTGGTCTTTAAGTTTGCGATTGTTTTGGTTTTAGTCACAAATCGGTCGCTAATTTTGCGACCGTCTTATGTTAGTCGCAAAATTTGGTCACAATTGCCTAGTTTTCTAGTAGTGTCTTAACATTGAATAATAAAAATATTTACAGACTACCGTCATAACTACTATTAGACACCGTTTGAGCATATACATACTGACATATACTAGAATATTAACTATATGTTAAACACATTTTTGTACTAGCGAGACACATAAGATTTTGATGCTAAGTTTAAATTCCAACAGACCATTTGTTCAGCACCAACTCAACAAACAAATTGCTTCAGATATCTATACGATCAAATGCCGGCCAACCCAAAAGTTTACGTGGGTGATAATTTGAGGCACATGCTCCTTGATTCTGGTCTACACGTACTTGATCATTCCACGACCCTCCACGCTAAGCTTAATAGCTTGAAGTTGCTTCTTTTTCTTCAACTGCTGCAGCCTCTTGTTCATCTGTCATCACATAGAAGAATATTTATCATACACATAATATTAATTATAATCATTACTAATATGGTATACTATTGCAATTGATATAGACCTTGAGTCGACGTTGATATTCTTGCATAGCTTGTTTGGCTCTGGCTTTAACTTCATCTGTATCTATCTTTGATTGGGGGTGCACCATAAAATGTAGTGGCATTGAAGTTGAATTTCCAGACTTTGGTTCTCTGCAATTACCCAAAAAAACCATCAAACAAGTGAGCCATATGTAGCAACTATAATATGTTGTAGAAATAAAATAACTTACTGAGAATATTTAGCCGAATCCAGATCGTCATCATCTCTAAACTGCATTCCAGAAGATTTATTTCTAGGCCTGCTAAAGAGTAGCAAAACATATTAGAAAACTTGAAGCAAAGAATGTAAATATTAATTTAGTTACAATATTTTGGATCAAAAATTGCAATATACATTTTTATTGATGTCTGGCGAATGGGGATTCTCTCATCCTTAAGGTCCTCAAATCTATTGCTTATATGAAATATTTGTCGACTCTGCATTATATGTAAAATGTTAGTGTCAATTAAAGGGCCAAGAAATCGGTAAACTCTCAACATGTGCATAAAACCTCAAAAAGAAGAACTTACCCATTTGTCAACCAAGTCTTTCGCTAGCTTTCTGTTGGATGCGGTTTCTTCATCAGACTTTGACATGAACATAACGGCCTAAAGAAAGACATGATCATTAGAAAAAGGAGAGGATAATAATAAGTACCAATTTAGAAACAATAATAAGACCAACCTTTCCTATTCCACTCTTCTTCAATTGTTCTCTTCTATCATCTTGATATAAATCAATTGAAAACTGCAGGATTAAAGCAAAAAAAGTATTTAATTACACAAACATAAATGGATATGATTAATCAATCCTTAAGATAAAACCATGTTTATACCTCAGTTAGGATCTCTAATATTGCTGTACGAATGTTTCTATTGGGCAAGCTTCCATCAGGGAGGGGTTCAAGCCAATTTTTCAAAAGCGTTAGAACTCCGTGATCCAGGAACTCCAGTTGAAGTTGTTTCCTGTATTAATAAGAATTGTGATGGTAAATATAATATGTCCATTAAGATACTTGTGCGAACAATGCACTTAGCGACTTACTTAGATAGAGCTTCAATTAGAAAAGGAAGCTTTATGAGTTTATTAATTGCTGGTTTGGATGCCCTATTCAGATTTGCATCTTCTTCTGCTACAACTTCAAGTTCAGCCATGATCTTTTCGACAACAATTGCAATCTCCATAGCAGTTTTCTCAGTCTTCTTCTTTTTCTTGCCCATCTTGAAAAGTTCCTTGATCTCATCATCTTCTTCACCCTCATCAGCCTACATGATTAAAAAATAATAAGTGTCATGCAAACCAAGATCCTTGTATGACATCCAAAAGTGACATGTTCTAATGCATCACAACAATTAATAAGAAACTTTTAAATAGGGTGCTGCATGTATATGCCTAGCTAATTCTTTTACCTTAGGAGCACGACTCGAAGAATAACCACAACGGTTGCTTCCATGACGATTTACTGGATCGACACCACTATCATCTATGAAGTTATCATCATCCAGCTCCTTTTTTATACCCATTTTCTCTTCCTGAACCAGTAATTAAACAAACCTCCATAAAAAACTTACAAAGTTACCATCATAAAACAGCAAAAAACATGGTTAATTAATTGTTCAACAGATATTCCTATCAAATTCTAACCACTATATATAAAGGCTACCAGTTTAAAACTAGCTAATAATGTACCTCTGAATCGCCTCCTCCGACAATAGTATCCCACATCTCCTTCACTTCTGGAGCATCACCACTCCTTTTAAAATTTTTATTACTATTCCCACCGTCTCTAAAAAACTTCTTCCTATTTCCACAACCACTAACTGAACCATCATCTCTCACCATATCAACTGCAAACTCCGCGCGCTTCTTCATTAACCTTTTCGATTTAGAATCGAATTTGTTAAACTCAACCGTCAGATTTAAAACATCAACTTCTTTAATGGGGTGTTGTTGATGATTGTTGTGAAAACTACAAAGTTGACAAAAACAATACAGTTAAGGTCGGTTTCATGACTAACAGTAGTAGCATTAATTGTCTAGATTAAAAAGAAGTGGAACTTACAAATTGTTCTTGTAGGACATAGAATTTTCAAGTGGAACTCAACGAAGAAAAGTGGTGATTGGATTGGAAGCACTTTTATATATAGACACTGAACTGAAAGGTTTTTTTACTTTGTTATCAAGTAATAATTTATTTTACTTATGAATAAATCCCATAAATACTATAGTATACTTTGTGAGCAAGTAACAAAAATTCAAATTACAAATTAAGAATAATTTATTTTACTTATGAATAATCACATAAATATTATAGTGTGTGCAACATTCCACATCTTATCTAAAATGTGTATAAATAATAGGTTTATGTAGATAAGGTAAATAATATATGAGATTTAGGTAGATGAGGTAAATGATTTATGAGATTTAGTTATTACGTATATGGTAGGTTAACAAAATAACGTTAGATTATGGAGAATATGAAAAGTTATTAAATTATTATTTAATCTTCTAACTTATAATAAAGAATTCCAGTTAACAGGGCCGGCTCTGGGGCCGGCAAATCCGTGCCGATGCCCGAGGCCCAAAAATTCAAAGGGTCCGAAAAGTCTTTATAAGCTTCTATATATTTATTAAATTATATATTTAGTATATTCATTTGTTTATTATGCAAAAAAAGTATTGGTGATGTAGTGGAAAAAACCATCTCAAAATAATGACATAATGTAGAGGTTTCAAGTTTGAGTCTTTGCTTCATTACTAAATTTTTATTTTTTTAATTCATTTACCCTTAACCATAATTTTGGGCCCAATTCTTTTGGTCGCCCGAGGTCTAAATTTTTTCGAGAGTTTTTTGGGACGGCTCTGCCAGTTAATAATGCTAAGGACGTTTCCTTCAATTTGTTAATTATATTTTTAATATTTAATATCTAATATTATTATATAACCTAACAAATTTGAAGGGGATGTACAATAGCAATTCTTTTTCCCCAATTTTCTTATAATATTTAATTTTCGTAGCATTAATGTTTTTTTACTTTTATATGAGAGTTTTAGGTTTAATTTAACCTATTTCTCTTTTTCTTTCTTGGCCCACTTCTCTTATTATCTTTTTAAATAATATACTGAACCTTCATTATACTAACTACTAATGCAAATAAACTTTATTCTCTCTAACCATGAATCTTCATTATACTAACTACTAATGCAAATAAACTTTATTCTCTCTGACTAATATTACCTATAAATTTGATGTAGGATCGTTGTTGGACCCGAGATGAGTCGATCAGAGGTGTTCTACTCAGAATGAAAGGCGGAAACAGACATAATGAGTTGAATTCAGCTAGATATCACTTTTAACTGTCGTATATATTGATCTGGAACAATTTTACAACAAAACGACACTTCGACAGAGCTTCGCCGTCGGAAACACACATACATGAACTCCTTGAAACGAAATCAGGTCAAAGCTATTTATAGGCTAGGTGATTCCGCTTGAACATGCTCAAGCGGAATACCATTACAAGCGAAATCTCCATCTCAAGCGAAATAACCAGTTCAAGCGGAATCTTGTGATTTCGCTTGAACCTGCCATGACCTCTTCAAGCGAAATCAGCTCCTTGACTTGTTTTCTCAATCTTCGTGCCATTTGCAATACAAGACTCGATACAAGACGAAGTCGACAGACGCATGCACCAACATTTGAGTATAGAATTTTCACTCCACAAACGAATGAGCAAACGTTAGAATTTAGTAATTTTATGTTTCACTAACAACTTGCTTTCGTTATTTTAAAAATAACTAAATACATGGATAGTTTTTTTCTCAACTTTTGGATACAAAATTTAATCAAAACATAATTATATTCCAAATAAAACATTTTTATTAAAAACAAAACAAACTATGTAGTTTTTTTGTTTATCATAATACCATATATATGATAATACGATATAAAAATGTTTTCATCACCTTTCTTACAAGACACCCTGCCGCGTAGCGCGGGTGTCTCCCCTAGTTAATAATATATATCTTACCATACTTCTAATGAATATCTAATATAATTAATATTTAATATTACCTATTATCGAATATTATATATTATAATCTATGGGAAAAGATCAAATAGGAAGTTTATTTTGGCTAGGAAGTGTAGGAAGCAATAGGATTAGGACATGTGGCAACATTTAAAATAAAGAAAAAGAGTATTTTAGTCAATCCAACCCTTTTTCTTCCTTTTCAAAACCCAGTAACTTCAAAACCCACCATTTTCAAAACCCACCATCTTCAACCATTTCTTCACTTTCTATCTCAATAATCACTACATTATAGTGCGATTTTCATCACCAATCAATGATTCAAACACCCGATCAACGTGTTCTTTAGCTTTTTTGAAGAAAACTCAGTTTAATTTCATACAAAATCTCATTTTTTCCGGTGATTTTGAAGATAATCACTCGATCCGTTCGATTCGAGCGCTGATAAGTGTTTCAATCATTCAAAATTCGTCAATTGTTGAAGAAATCACTTCGATCCATGTAAGAAATTCTTTAATTTCATTTTTACGATCTGGGTTTTTGATTTAGTCATTGCGTTTTATGATCTTGGCGGGGCGTCACCGGCTAGGCCTCGACGTCATTCGGGCCCGCCGAAGGTAGGAAGCAACATTGCCATTGGTGTGGAACAGAATGTGTAGGCAAGTGAGTAAAGAAAGTATTGTGCAATGTTTAGTAAATTAATTTTATAAGGTCTACTACATTAAGTAAAGAAAAGAAAGTAAAGATTTATTTGTTGTGATTTAAGTTATTTGATTGAGGGATGAAAGGTTAAGGCCCTGTTTGTTTGGCACTTAATAGCCTCTTATTCAGTCATGTCTGACCGGGTCAGATTTCAGATGGTTTGTTTCATGCCTCTTAACACTTACCCAACCTCTTATTACCCTCTGACCGGGTCATACATTGTGTGAAGTCTGACTCATCACTGAATGAACATTAGACTTCAATATCCCTCACATTTGCCCTAATTCTTTACAGCAGCTCCTCCATCAATCCACCACACAGAAATCGTAAACTTGAGCAAATCCTTATCATCACCGATAACACAGAAATCGTCATCAATCGAAAGAAAAAGGAGGAGACGAAAGAAGACGGGGAGGAGTTTTACCGGTGAAATTCGTCGGAGGAGCCTCAAACCACCACCGTCGCCTCCACTGTCGCCGCCGTGAGCGGCGGTGCCGCTGCCGTGCTTCCCTTTCCTTCTCACTCCGTCACTCTGTCTCACTTTCTCTCCTGTTCTTCGAGATGGGGGTGTGTGAGAGCAACAGTTACCATCAGCTGGGGGGTGTGTGATGTTCGGCTCGCAAGAATTCCCTCCGGTTTCTGGTTAGAGAGTGAGAGGGAGGGGGAGCCAGGGGTGATAAGGGTTGTTGTGGGGTGGTTTGTGGAGTGGGTGGATCAATGTTATCTGCAAATTGTTAATTTGATATTGAGAAGACTATTTAAAATGTCATTATAGTAAAATGGTTCCAGCTAGAAGCTTCGGTTTCATTAAATAGTAAAATGGTTTTTTAATTAAAAGGGGTAAAATGTCATTATACACAGTCATTCAGATGTGCAACCAAACAGCACTTTACTGGTTCAGCACTTACTCGTTCAGAGCCTCTTACCCATTCAGACCTTTTATTCATTCAGCACTTATTGATTCAGATGTTGTCAAACAGCCCCTAAGGTTTGTGTCTGAATTCTTTCTTTCTTGTTTGTCTTGTGTGCATGTTCAAAATGAATATTAAAAATTACTTTGATTGAGATTAAAATTTTTTTATTACAGTTTATTGTTAAAAATGAAATTTTGGATGGGGATTTCTAAAAGGTTCGGATAACGGATTATCCAAAAACTAAAAAAAATAGTATATATATATATATATATATATATATATATATATATATATATATAGGTAGAGGATCCTGTAAAAAGTGGGACTTTTGTGAGAAGTGTGAGAAATAATTTGGGAATGACAAGTGTCCTTTATCCTAATTAATTCAAAAGGGTATATTAGTAATTTGACATTTTTATCATTTAATTGATTTCCAAGAATAACTGCCAAAAAAAAAAAAAAAAAAAACCGTCGATGAGTTTTTTAAGGTTTGAATCGAATTTTGAATTAGGAGAAATTTTAGGAAACATTATACATCTGATTGTTTTATATTCTTCATCATCTTTCAATCGCAACATCTTTTAATCATACATTGTTCATGGCGTGGTGTTTTAAAAAAACTGGAGACATTGACTATGATTCAAGTCATGGTGTTTTATCTGGAGACATTGTTCATGGCGTGGTGTTTTATCTATGACTTGAATCATAGATGTTTAAAACACCACGCCATGAACAATGTCTCCAGATAAAACACCATGACTTGAATCATAGTCATGGTGTTTTAAAATCTGGGAATGTTTTGTATTGATAAAACACCACGTCATGAACAATGTCTCCAGATAAAACACCATGACTTGAATCATAGATGTTTAAAACACCACGCCATGAACAATGTCTCCAGATAAAACACCATGACTTGAATCATAGATGTTTAAAACACCACGCCATGAACAATGTCTCCAGATAAAACACCATGACTTGAATCATAGTCAATTTTATCCAGTTGTTTTAAAACACCACGCCACGAATCTGATTACAGTTCTCTTTATGATAATGTATGACGAATATGTAACCAAAGACCTCCTACAATTAAGGTGAATCATTAATTCCTATATTTAAGGAAAAAGGAGTGAATGTAGGAGTTTTTGGTCGTGTATGATATGGTTACCATATTTCAAACATTGAAAAAGACACTATTGCCCTTCAATTTTACATAAGGTCCCTCTAATTAAAACACAATTTACATTTTTATACCCTATTGATCTCAACCATTAGATCAAATATCCAATGGTTTAAAACACTTCTTACACTTCTTACATTTTAGACACTTTTTACCATATCCCTACCCTATATATATATTACATGAGTACTATGTTTAGTTTAAATATCGTTAAAAACAGTAACTAAACGTATTCGGATTTATGAATGTGTTTTGTTTTCAAATTTGATCCGATATTAATCCATTGTTGTTTCAGGCAGATGTTGAGGTCGATGTTGTAGCAGCCGGAGCACCGAAGAAGAGGACGTTCAAGAAGTTCAGTTTCATAGGAGTTGATCTGGATGCTTTCCTTGGTATTCTTAGCCAATAATATTATGTATATTTATTTAAAATAGTTTTTTGTAATTATCTTGTAATCAGGAATGTTTATCATCTCCTAAAATAGTGTTTAGGCTTTCTTTGTATTTGATCCCTATATAAAGGGCCCCTTGTACGATTGTTCAAAAATGAATAAAGACAGCAGTTTTGCATACGTGCTTTTATGGTATCAGAGCCTTGCTCTGCATACTCAGCATTGTCTCGCCATCTCTAAGCTCTCGAGCACTTTTTTTTGGGTTTCGATCCAGATCACTCAGCCTTTTTCTGCATACAGCCAGCCGACCTTCTGCATACAGCCCTTTTCCCTTCGATAACCTGCTGTCCACGTCTGCCTGCTGCCTTCGATAACCTGTTGTCTCATTCAATAACCTGTTGTCCTCGTCTGACCTTCGATAACCTGCTGTCTGCCCCTGTTCACCATGACAAAGAGCACTTCAGAAAACAAAAGCACTGATGATCAGAATCGATCGAACAGTTCTGAGAACAAATCCCTCCACCCTGCGTACTCAGTTACCAACATTCAGACGAAGGTTCGTATTCTTGATGGAACCAAGGTCACCTATACGTCATGGGTGAAGCTTTTCAAACTTCACACCATGGCATATAAGGTTCTTGACCACATCAATGACACACCAGCCCCTGACGAAGCAGATCCGCAATATCCGTCTTGGAAAGAATTGGACGCGTTGGTTTCTCAATGGATTTACAGCACACTCTCGGACGACCTCCTCACACGTGTTCTTGACACCGATGCTACGGCTCGCACCACATGGTTGAAGTTAGAAAAAATATTCCTCAGCAACAAGCAAGCTAAGGCCGCTGCCCTCGAATCACGGTTTGTTAATCTCACCCTTGAACAGTGCAGCTCCGTCGATGATTAGTGTCAGCAGTTAAAAAGCTTAGCTGATCAACTTCAAGACGTTGATCAGCCGGTTACCGAGTCCCGACTCGTCCTTAAATTGGCCCGTGGCTTATCGCCTGAATTTGATACTACAGCAGCCTTGATTAATAACCAAAAGGCTGATTAGGATTTGGCTCGCTCCATGCTTCACGATGAAGTTCTCCGACAGGAAGCCCGTACTCAGAAGACGTCTTCAGTCTTGGCCGCTCCTGCTGCTCCGACCGCAAACTCTTCCTCCGTTGCAGCAACACCTTCGCCATCTGATACATCTCAACAACAGCCCTACCGCGGTCAATCTTATCGTGGCCGCGGTGGTCGTGGTAATGGCAGAGGCCGCAGTGGTCGCGGCCGTGGAAACCGATCAGCCGGACCCAACAGTAACCATTGGACCTATCAACCAAATTCTTACCCACAATGGGCCTGGTGGACCACACCACCATGTCCATACCCGACACAATCACAATGGAGGCCCAACACTGCTGCAACGCCACCGCCTCCTGCGGCCCACTTCGCCGGTTACAATCAGCCACAGTCCCCAATGGGCTACGGTCCATTCGGCCTAATTCAGCACGGGTTTGATGCTCTCAACCCATCTGATTTAAGTGCTGCCTACAACACGTCCCAGCTTGCCTACACGGACCCGTCATCTTACTTTGACACAGGCGCTGAGCGGACCGTCTCCAACAACAAAGGTATGATCACTCACCATGATTCTTTTCCTATTTCCACAAAAAATTTGGTAGGTAATGGCAATGTTTTACCAATTGAGGGTTCGGGCACTGGCTTTCTCCCTATCCATAATCGCACCTATATCCTACCGAATATCTTGTTTAGCCCTCAAATTATCAAAAATTTAATATATGTTCGTCGTTTCACACGTGATAATCATGTTTCAATTGAATTTGAACCTTTTGGTTTTTCTTTGAAGGACCTCAAGACGGGCCGCCTCTTGTCGCGCCACAATAGCACGGGAGTTCTCTATCCTATTACCCCACCAACACTCCCACCTCAAGCTTGCTCACTTTCAACAGCATCTCTTCCTTGGCATGATAGACTTGGACATCCTGGATCTCAAGTTTTAGATATTCTTAGGCGTAATTCTGGTTTTTTATGTAATAAACACACTTCTAGTTTTTGCAATTCTTGTCATTTATCTAATAGTAAACGTCTTCCTTTTTATGAATCTACTTCGTTTACTTTTTCGCCTTTTGATATAATACACTGTGATTTGTGGACATCCCCAATAACTAGTAAAACCGGCTACAAATACTACATGGTCCTAATTGATAACTTCTCACACTTTATTTGGGTATATCCCCTTAAATACAAATCCGAAACCTTCCCCACTTTTGTCAAATTTCACACCCTCATCACTACTCAATTTCAACGCAAAATCAAAACCTTTCAGTGTGATCTGGGTGGTGAATTCGACAATAATGCTTTTAAAACCTTTGCTACCCAACAGGGCCTTCTATTTCGTTTTTCGTGTCCGAAAACTTCATCCCAAAATGGTCGTGCGGAAAGAATGATTCGTCGCTTAAACGATATCATTCATGCCTTACTTATCCATGCCCATCTTCCACCCATTTTTTGGGTTGAGGCTCTACACACAGCCACCTACCTTCACACCATCCTTCCCACCAAAGGCCTAAATTTCTTCACTCCCACCTTTGCTCTATACCTCTGCCACCCTACATACGACCACCTTCGTGTGTTCGGGTGTGCTTGCTATCCAAACCATTCAGCCACCCAGTCTCATAAACTACACAGTCGGTCCGTCCGGTGCATTTTTCTTGGATATCCACCGGATTTTCGCGGTTATCAGTGTTTCGATCCGACAACTGGAAAGGTTCACATATCCCGTCATGTAACTTTTGATGAACACACCTTTCCATATACTATTCCCACCACACCTAATGCCTATACTTTTCTCGAGGACACTACCCCCCCCCCCCCCACGGGGTTCTCTTTCACCCGTCCACCTCAACCATTACCACTTCCCACACCAGCTGCTACTAACCCCACCACCTCTCCCCATTCGGTCACCCCATTTCCCCTAACCTATTCCCGTCGCCCACGACCACCACCTACAGCCCCTCCATCATCCGCCCATGCCCAACACATCCCCACGGCCCCACCAGCCCACATACCTCCCTCGGCCCAACCTGCCCAAACCCCACCCTCGACTACGGCCCAACCCACAACCAACACTCACCCCATGACCACCCGTTCAAAAGCCAAAATACTACATACCTCCACTACTATCTCTCCGGTTCCTAATACCTATGCAAAAGCCTTTGCCGACCCTCATTGGTTACATGCTATGCAAACCGAATTTAGTGCGTTACAGGAAAACGAAACATGGGAACTCGTTCCCCGTCCTCATGATCGTCCAGTTATCAGGTGTATGTGGCTTTTCAGACATAAATTTAAATCGGACGGTTCTCTTGAACGTTACAAAGCACGGTTGGTCGTAAATGGTAAATCGCAGACTGTTGGTATAGATTGTGAAGATACTTTTAGCCCGGTTGTTAAACCGGAAACTATCAGGACGGTACTTTCCATTGCTGTCTCTCATTATTGGCCCATTCATCAGTTGGATGTCAAGAACGCCTTTTTACACGGCCATTTGAATGAGACAGTCTTTATGCATCAACCGCCCGGGTTTGTTGATAGGCGGTATCCTAACTATGTTTGCAGATTGAAGAAGTCCCTTTATGGACTTAAACAGGCACCGAGGGCATGGTATATGCGGTTCGCAACTTTTCTTCTAGCTCATGGGTTTCGTAGTAGTACATGCGATAATTCGCTTTTCATTTACAAAGACGGGGATAAAACATGTTACTTGCTTTTGTATGTGGACGACATTGTTCTTACGGCATCCTCCACCTCGTTGCTCAATCATATTATTTCAACACTTTCCCGGGAATTTGCTATGACAGACCTGGGTCATCTCCATCATTTTTTGGGCATCAAGGTTACTCGGGATGATAAAGGTTTATTTTTAGATCAGGCTCCGTACGCCAAGGATATTATCTCGCGCGCTCACATGACGGAGTGTAAACCATGCGCTACACCAGTTGATCTTTCGTCAAAACTAAGTGCGTCTGACGGTCCATTATTTCACGATCCTACGTTGTATCGTAGCCTTGCCGGTGCTCTTCAGTACCTTACTTTTACTCGCCCAGATATCTCTTATGCGGTTCAACAAGTCTGTCTTTTTATGCACGAACCACGGGATCCCCATTATGCTTTCTTGAAATGCATCCTCAGATACTTACAGGGGACAGTTACTTATGGGATTCGACTAACCAAGTCTAATTCGCATTCTTTGGTCGCCTATTCTGATGCAGACTGGGGCGGGTGTCCTGACTCACGACGATCTACAAGTGGGTACTGTGTGTTTCTTGGTGATAATTTAATTTCTTGGTCGTCTAAACGCCAGCCCACTATTTCCCGTTCTAGTGCTGAGGCTGAGTATCGTGGCGTCGCCAATGCTGTCGCAGAAGCCACTTGGATTCGTAATTTACTTCTGGAGTTGCATCTTCCACTACGGCATGCTTCGGTTGTTTACTGCGACAATGTATCTGCTGTTTATCTTTCTGATAACCCCGTCCAACATCAACGAACGAAGCATATTGAGATCGACATTCATTTTGTACGGGAAAAGGTGCGGGTTGGCCACATACGGGTTCTTCATGTCCCGTCTTCATTGCAATACGCTAATATTTTTACTAAAGGGATTTCACGGCAGCTGTTTCAATCTTTTCGTTCCAGTTTGAGCGTCTGTCCTACGCCCGCTCAAACTGCGGGGGAGTCTTAGCCGATAATATTGTGTATATTTATTTAAAATAGTTTTTTGTAATTATCTTGTAATTAGGAATGTTTATCATCTCCTAAAATAGTGTTTAGGGTTTCTTTGTATTTTATCCCTATATGACTAACTCCATTGGTGACCTTTGTTTAGGTTGGTTGGCACTTGGCAAAATAATATTCGTTGTTTAAAAAAAGAAAAAAGAAATTGAAACCCACAACCTGGTTGTTGGAGCAACCTAGGTCATGAACTAAAACCATGCTCAACTTCATCCACTTGTCCAAACTTTATTGGTGCACATTTTTTTATTAATTACTATTTCCCCCATTAATTTAATTACTTAAATAACTTTTTATAATTAAACTTATAATAAAAACAAAATACATAATATTTCTTAAAATAATTTTCTGAATATCCCGATATAAATTTTATTAAAAACAGATTTTGTTTAAAAACACATTTTTAACATAAAATAAATATCTATTTAATAAAGAGTTAATTACTGTTTTCGTCCCTGAGGTTTGTCAAAAATAACGGTTTCAGTCCATTAGTTTAAAAATTGCGATTTCAGTCTATTAGTTTCATTTTCGTAACCATTTCAGTCCACTTTTCAAACGGCGTTTGTTTTATGCAGTTAATGGAAGCACGTGCTTGTCACGTGATGGGCAATTTGGTCATTTAATACAACTGGGTTTGTGAGAATTGGAATGGAAATGACCAAATTGCCCATCACGTGACAAGCACGTGCTTCCATTAACTGCATAAAACAAACGCCGTTTGAAAAGTGGACTGAAATTGTTACGAAAATGAAACTAATGGACTGAAATCGCAATTTTTAAACTAATGGACTGAAACCGTTATTTTTGACAAACCTCAGGGACGAAAACAGTAATTAACTCTTTAATAAAAGTTGGTTTAGGTTGGGTTGTTAATAGAAATGAAAGGTTGGGTTGTGTAGATTGAAGAAAGAGAAACTAGTTTTTTATTAAAGGTTGAGTTGAGTTAGGTTGTGAATGGGGATAGTCTAAAGGGCCCCTTGTACGATTGTTCAAAAATGAATAAAGACAGCAGTTTTGCATACGTGCTTTTAGGTATGTCTACTGATGAGCTTGTTAAGCTCTTCACTGCTCGTGCTCGCAGAAGGTATATACATATATATTCATATGCAATATTTTGTATGATTAAAATAGTAATTTTGATAGATCTGTCGTTTTTATTTGTAATTTGTGTGTTTGTATGTTCCAGAGAGGTTTGAAGAGGAAGCCTATGGCTTTGATTAAGAAGCTCCGTAAGCTGTATGTTTTTTATAACATTTTGCTGTGATAATCTTGTTTTATAAGGAAATTTATGCTGCTGTGTGTTACTGTTATATGCTATTTTGTTACATTATGGTTAGTTTTGTTGCTGAAAAAGTTTATTGATATTTGATTGATTTATGTAAATAGTGCTGCTAAATGCATTGTTTGACGGTACCTGTCGGGTCGAAACGGTGAGAGACAGTGGCGATGTTACGAGTTAGTGCGTTTTGGCGACGAACCGGGTCGATACGGTCAGTACGGCGTAGATATCATATCGAGGTAAGCTTCCATGTATATATTATGGGCAACTTATCAAGCGGCTTTTCGTTAATGCAGAAGCAGTCCAACGAGCTGCTACCATTGCTGAAGCTGAAGACGAGAACAAGATTGAAGCAACCCACCTAGAAAGTATACTTCCTCAACTGTTTCTATCTTATTTCATAGGTGTTGAAATTGTTATTGCCACACCTGGAAGGTTAATTGATATGTTGAAGTCTCATCATACAAACTTGCGGAGGGTCACGTATCTCGTGCTCTCGATGAAGCGGACCGGATGCTAGACATGGGTTTTGAACCGCAAATGAAGAAAATTGTTTCCCAGGTTAGTGATTTATGTGAAAATATGTAACATAAGTTTATTTAGAAGTATAATCATCAATGCCAAACATTTAACTGAGATAGAGTTTCCATGATTGAGTCCTTTTTAAATCCAAAATATGCCTCTTCATATTGTATTTGAAAGTTTAAGAGCTTAGTTATCAATGGTCGTTCTTAAATAATTTAGCGTGAACTTGTTTTTACTTAAAATTTATTTAATTCGTAGAATGTCATAACCAAAAATGACTCAAATACTCAATGGGGATTAGATGTCAAGGCAAATAAATTCGAAACTAAGATGGTGGGGCCTATGCAGTTAATAACGAAATATATCGGTTATCGGTCCCCATGTAAAATATCGGTACCGGTATTCAGCGGCGCAGCTTAGTGGAGTTCCGAGGGGGCGCCCGACCCCTCGAACTTTTCGATGCGTAGTGTTATGAATAGTACTTTCGTATAGAAAATTTTTAGGTATATACGTTTCCACCCCCCGGTTTCGGAAAAATGGGGGGCGAAGCTTCGCCACTGCCGATATTATCGGCGATATTGACCGATATTTTTCCCGATATCAATATCTTTCTTAGTTCTATCAGTTGTCAATGGTTTACCTAGAAGTTATGTCAAAACTTGATGAACCCGACCATAAACATCCTTTCACGGTGGTTTTCGGCTTTTAGCACAAGTTTTATCAATATCTTTGAATTTAGATATATTATGTTTGATGTAGGATGGGAATGAAGTGTTCTTTAGGATCAAGCGCAGTACCCAGTCGAAGAAGTTAATGAATGCGTACTGCGATAGGCAATCTGTGGAGATGAACGCTATCGCTTTTCTGTTCGATGGGCGGCATCTTCGAGCTGAGCATGATGCAGGGATATCATATATTATTTTATATTTATTTGAATTTAATATTTTATTTTATCTTATTTTGTTTCCTTTTCGAATTATGATTCATATCTTATAAATAGAGTGTTTAGGGTTATTGTTTAGATAGTTTTTGAGTTGATTATTATAAAAAGAACGTTGTTCTTGAACCTTTCGGTTCGTTTATCGTCTTTGATTAATCGATTGTTCTTGAGCCATTTGAGCTTCCGATCTGTATCATTTGGTATCAGAGCTTTTGGTTTTCAAATGGCTCTACGTGGAAAAGAAGAAACTTTCGTTCGTAGATTCGCCGCCGGAGGCAACGACGGAGTTCCTTTTAATCCGCGAGGATATGGTGATCATTCTCGTAGATTCGCCGCCCGAGGCAACGAGATTGTGGACCATGAAAACTTTCGTGAATCATGTGATGGTTATCATCCCCGTAGATTCGCCGCCCGAGGCAACGAGGATCCTGACCTTATCTATGATTCTTCTCCCGTGTATGATGAATATGGGGATGAGGAATGGTATTCTTGGGCTACCGGTAGTGGTCTAAACTTACCGGGTGGAAAGCTTGTTGATGTCGGTGAAGACGCAGGGGAAGAGGATTTGAAGATTGCTATTAATTTTGATGAGTTTTTTAAGGGTGATACGGTGGTTTATGGTGGTTCTGGTTGGGTGACTCCGGTGGCTTTAGATGGGATTGTGACATTTAGAGAAACTAGTCAATATGGGGTGAAACTTCCTTCTCCATTGCCTAGAGATGTACATGGTTTGAAGAACGCACCCATAATCTCGGAAATTAAAGTTGGAAAATATATTCAAATTGCTGATAACAATATGGTTGCCACAATTAAGGGTGATGTTGCTTTGACGGCTACTGACACGATATTTTCACCTATTGAGTCGAAAATCAAAGAAGAATCAAATATCTCTTCGTTAAACAAGGAAGGTAAAGATATAACATCTCCATCTTTTAATTTGAAAATTCAAATTGTTAGTATTAATGAGGTTGACCAAATTGTGGATAAACCGACTCAACAAATAAAGAATCAATCATCTTTTGCAATCATGGTGGGTCCCTATGATGACATTGATTTAAAGGCTTGTGTTGGGTTTAAGAAAAAACAATATGGTTATGGAGTTCCATGGGATAGAACGTATGGGGAGGCCCAATCACCTACTAAATACGTGCCAAATGAAATTGATAGTGTATCGAATTTTATTGTGTCTGTTAGTGTGAATGGATTGATCCAACTTGGTTTTCTCCCTGTTGATTTAAAATTCCGAATCGTAAATACATTATCAATGATGAAAGTTGGAGTTAATAATTTTGAGGGGGTTGAACTGATAGTGAACCAAAAACGGTCCAATGCTCCATTCGACCCAGGTGGTACAAATTTAAAGTCGGGCGAGATGATTCATGAGGTTGAATTTTTTATGCGGGTCATGATAATAAAAAAATGGAATCGGGTTGATGTTCCTTTTGACCCAGGTGGGTTTGGTTTGAAGGCAAAACTCGAGGACGAGTTTTTTTCGAAGAGGGGGAGTATGATGCAGGGATATCATATATTATTTTATATTTATTTGAATTTAATATTTTATTTTATCTTATTTTGTTTCCTTTTCGAATTATGATTCATATCTTATAAATAGAGTGTTTAGGGTTATTGTTTAGATAGTTTTTGAGTTGATTATTATAAAAAGAACGTTGTTCTTGAACCTTTCGGTTCGTTTATCGTCTTTGATTAATCGATTGTTCTTGAGCCATTTGAGTACGCTTCCGATCTGTATCAGAGCAGACCCCTGATGAGGTACTTACTTAACAGCATTTGCTTGTTTGGTAATTTCATAATTCATAGGTCACTTGTTTTGACTGATTGTGTATGCAGCTTGAGATGGAGGAAGGTGATGAAATTGATGCAATGCTGCACCAAACTGGAGGTGGGACTTTTTAGAAACTTGGTAGGTTGAATATAAGTTATCAAGAAAACCTTCAAAGATTCACGTGGTTTGATTGGATCAAGGTTTTACTTTTGTTACATATGGTGGTAGTGCTTGGAGATTGAAGGTTTTTGATGTACTCAACAACCATATCTAACATATCTGTTGTATTACTATGCTGCAGATTCAAAATGTGATTTTAGTAGCTACACCAACTCCAAGAGTTGGTTTTACGGCTTCCAGAAAAACCCGAACAGAGACACCCAAAACATTTGAGATGGGTAATGGGACGCTTATTCAGATATGACGCCTGATATGGGGTTAATTATAAACTTTTTCATGGGTTTGAGACGGGTATGGTATTAAGTGATAGTTGTCTAATACAAGCCCTTCTACCCATTTGCCGGCATCGAAACCCATATGTTATATGATGTTATATTATCGAAAGACGGGGATTATAATTGAATCTGATGAGTTGGGACACCCGCTGCAACGCGCGGGCCTTCCCACTAGTATATATTATATTGCAAAATATATCGATCGAAAGTTCTGTAACAAACAAATAACATATTAATGACAAACTAACCATATATTAACATTAATATTTATTCGATTTATCATTTATAGTGTAACAAGTTGTTTTATATCAGAAGATGTTCACATATCTTCTCAAATGTATATTTGAATGGGATAAAGTAATGAGACGGGTTTGATTTATTTTAATTACTAGGTTAACTCCGTGTACTACACAAGTTGAATAAATGTAATTTTATATACTAAATTAAAACAGTTATTCTTTAAAAATCTCCTTTATTACACGAGTTGAACAAATATAATTTTATATATTAAATAATAATAAAATATATCTCTAAGAACTCCATGTATTGTACTGAATAAATGTAATTTTATATACCAAATAATAAAAATCCGAGTATTGTATGGGTTTAATAAATCTAATTATATAGACTAAATTATAAAAAAAAAAATATATCTTTAAAAACACTGTGTATTACACGGGTAAAATACATGTAATTTTGTAACCTTGTATACCGCAAGCGGGGCGAATATATTCTAAATAATAAAAAAAAGTTATAACTTTAAAAACACCATGTATTACACGGGTTAAATAAATGTAATTTTCTATAGTAAATAATATGCTATTGAATTCGTTTAAAAAATCATAAATTTGGTTCGGTTTAATTCGAATCAAATCACAAACTTGATTAAGTTTAATTCGAATTGATTAGAACCCCAATTTGAAAAATCAAAAACATAATTATATTATTAGCTTCTCTTCCTAATTAGTGTTTTTTTAAAGTTTGATCTAATGTCTAATAAGTTATTTTGTATATTTTGTTTGTACTTTAATTTTTTTATATGAGCGTATTATTGTTTTTTTAAGTTTAAGATTATTGTTTTGTGTTATTATTTAAAAAATATAATTAATTTATAACTTAAATTTGAAGATAATATATTATTAGAAAAAATAGAATGATTGATGTAGGGTAAAATACACATATTTGTCCCGTGTAAAATGTATAATTATTGTATAGTTTTTATTTGTTTTTATTTAGTTTAAGTATTATATTATATTATTTGGTGTTTTAGCAGGTTCTGGTGTAAATGGAACGAAAATGAGTAAAATGTAAATAACCAGCCAGTTAGGCAAAGTGAGATGCCAGAGACCGAAGTAAAATTGCAGCTATTTTCTTTTGAGCTGCATATCTACACATCAGAAAAGGAAAAGCCCATGCCAATTCCCTTTAATTACACCACTTGCCACCATTTTTTTTTTTGGTTAAAGTCTTGGATGCCTATATTTGGAAAAGTGGACATCACAATTCTCAGTAAGTATGATCGATCAAATTGTAATAATTGGCTGGATCTTTCATGGGCTGCCATAAAGGCTTAAAGCCCATAAGTTGTTTACGTATTTTTTTTGGATGGGGCATGTGAAACAATTAGTGGAACATTATTATCATAAGGGTGAGGGGGGCACTCCCCTAAGAGGGGAGTCCCCTCTCTTACGCATAACCAATCCTCGTGTGCCACGTCAACTCCCCTCTTAAACTCCCCTAACACCCTAAATTGATGGCGGCACTCCCCTCTTAGGTGACTTGGTTTTTTATTTAAAAAAAAAAAAAGGAAATTTTTCATTGGTCCACTCCTCCCTCTCTTCGGTGAAGTCCCACCGATTTTGGTCCCCGATGTTGGTCCCCGATTGAATGGCAGCACCTCCCTCTTCGGTGGAGGAGGTCCCCGCATGGGGTCACCGAGAACGCCCCGCTCACCCTAATATTTTGATTAAAAACAAACCCTAATATATATATGGCTGGACGTGGATAATAAAAAAAAAGACATCAGCCACATATATATTTAATAGAGATCAGACGCACGAAGGGAATAAAGATCGATTTTGGGACTTCTTGGGGCAATTGTTGAGCATTCTTGGAGCACTTTCGGAGGTTTTGAAGCCTAGGAATCATCGGTACGAGTTCGGGGAAGAAGACTTGAAGATCTAATCGGGTTTTCTAGTTCTTTATTCTTGACTTTTCTTACGAAACTTGTTATGATGAATTCGTGTTTAGACATCTTTGATTTGTTTTCACGTTTTAGTATGCTTGGCTAAATTTATAAACCACCTAGACTTGATGAATGGATTAATATAAAGTTTTTACCGTTTTTGTTATTTGCATGATTACTATGGATTGATTGTGTTTAGTAAGCGGTTTGATTTAATGATTTGATGTGTATGTATGCTTTGAGTTGGTTTATTGTTATTATTTGCTTCATATGATTCTTAGTGACGGTCTATATCACAACATAGAGTCATATTAGGGTTTAGGATTTCGGTGAGTGTCTATATCACATAAGAAAACCTTAACTCTTTAGGGAGAATTGCGCAATAACCCCTAGAAGTAATTGGTAATAATTTGCTAAGTCTTAGTGTTCTACTAGTCCTAATACCTGAAAAGTGAGGGGCTATTGGTAGGTCTTACCCGGCGAATTGCTTTAGATAGTCCTTGGAAAAGGTCATGTCTTGGTTTACCTGTCGGTTTTATTAGTCTATCAAGTCAAATTAATTACTTCAAACTACCCTAGATCTATGATTGGAAAAGAGTAGGTCAACATTAGGGTACTTACACAATAATTAGACAACTGGAAATGCGTCTAATAACCGGTAGGATTAACGGCCTAGGTAGTTCCACAGGTTTCTCCTTGAGAAGGGTCGAGGGGCTTAGATGGTTCTTAATAGGTTTAGTACTTTAAGATCCCGGTTCCATAATTCATGCATTTAACTTAATCGGTAATCTCTTAAAAACAATCCAGGATTCTTGTCTAGGTGGTCTCATTCTCGTATAAGGAAAGTCCTCAGTCTTCGCTCGTCTTTAGTCTAGTTTTAGTCTACTTAGTAGTTTAATATAGATTTCTTTAGTTTTCCGTAACCCCCCCCCCCCCCCAAAACAAATAAACAAGTTTTAGTCGTGTCTGTCAGTGTCTATTAGAGTCTAGTTTACGTATTACATAGAGTCTCGTGGTTCGATATCCGGACTTCCTAGGTTTATACTACATTGATCGGTACACTTGCCGATTGTGTGGTTTTAGGTCGAGTCTAGAATTAAAGCTTTGTAGTGTCTAGTTTAGAGAGTCTAATATAGTTAATTTTTATAGTCTGTTTAGCACACATCAAGTTTTTTGCGCCGTTGACGGGGACTCTTGACAATCGCGTTCATTAGCTTTGATAGAATTTATTGACATATACGTGCTACGTGTTTTCTTTTGTTTTGAGTCTTTCATTTTTAATTTGTTTATCTTTAGTTTGAGTCTTAGTGACTAGTGCTTGCTTTTCTCATATTTAGGAGAGAGTCACCTTTGAGATAGATCAATCCATGAACCACCCGAGTGGTTCCGATGACTATAGTGGTCCCTGCCATTCCGTATATTTCTTGAACTCTTTTATCTCATGTGTTGGCCATTGTCTTGAATATATTAGTGGAGCCGACTTAGTAGGAGGAGGGAGAGTCGAGGAAGAGTCGTTGAGGGTAGATGAAGTAGAAGTTGAGGGAATTCCTTTGATTCCCGAAGTGTTAGCCGTTTGTGATGACACCACCCAACCCCCACCCTTAGAGCTTAAGGTTCTTTCATCTCATTTAGAGTATGCTTTTCTAGGAGAGGGTTCCGAGCTACCGGTTATCATCTCATCGAAGTTAGAAGATGAGAGAAGTGAGAAAGAGGTGATAAGTGGTCCTAGTCTAGAGGAAGCGATTGGACCCAAGTGTGGGGATCCACCCGAAATGAGAGTAAATGATCTTGGAAAAAGGGTAAAGTGCGTATAATCTAAGATAGAAGCGCTAAGAAAGGCTCAGTGTGGGGATAGATTTCGATTTGAAATGTATAAGTTTAAACCGCCCGATGATGGTTTGAGAGGTTATGACAGGTATGCGGGTGTTCAGATAGATTCGGATAATAATAGGTATGATTGTGCTACAGCCCGTGAGGTTTGGTATGGAGGTGAGCTGCGTCTACATGATCCACCGTGAGTGTTAGAAAAGTTGATAGCACACTTGTAGAGTTTGTAGATTTTGAGTCTTTATCGTAGTTTTAGTTCTTTTTCGTGTTTTGTGTTTTCGTGTTTACTTGGTTATTGAGTCGTTTATTTTGTACCATGAGTCTAAATTAGTCGTTTTTTGAGTCGTTTTTTTTTTAGAGTCGGTACTGCTTTGGTTTTTGCTTGTTTTTGTTTATGCAGGTTTGAATATGTACCACCCGTACTCAATCTCCATTCGGGTGATTTTGGAGCTGCTTATTAGATATCAGGCATTTTCTGAGTGTACCAGTTAGTGTCAAAGCCGATCGCGACCGAAATGCTATACGATCGAGCTAGATTGGACGAGAGTTTCGGAGCTTACGCGATAAAACCAGCTAAGTCCTTTCCGATTTGCTCATTTTTTTATTTCTTATTTATTTTTAGTCTTTTGAGTCAGTTTCCATCCTACATTGAGGCCAATGTAGAGTTTAAGTGTGGGGATGAGAAATTGTCGTTTAGGTCTTAGTTAGTGAGTCTTGAGTCATAAAAATTTAATAAAAAAAATACAAAAAAAAAATTAGAAAATTTTAAAAAATCCAAAAAAAATTGAAAAATCAGAAAATGTCTTTCGAATAAAAAGAAATTTGCAAATTAAAACGGAAAATGATAGAAAAAGTGAATTGTTGCTTGGGTTCGAATAATAATAATAAGAGATTAAAATAAATCGAGCTTGCGTCTAGTTAGGGATATGTGGATAGGCCCGGGTTTGGTTTTAAGTCCCTTTGATTTAATATACCTTAATTGTCGGTCTGCTAGTGGGTTTTCGCCTGGGAAATATGGGAAATCAAAACTGCCGATAAGAGTATAAGAGACACCGTTATAAGTTAAAACTGTTAGAGTTTGTGATCATGCGAAAAAAAATAGAATAAAAAGTGAGCTAGAAACTAAATGAAAGTAATGCATTCCTATGTAGTCTGAGCTGGGGATAGCGACTCTACAGCAAGATTACCGCTAGGGTGTGTGAAATCGATCGTGCAAATAAGAAGAAATAAAAAGTACCGAAACCTAAGTAATATGTGGTTGGGGATAGCGACTCTACAGCCGGATTGCCTCTTGGTTAGGGAAAACATCGTCTAGACTCACGAAGAAAAAAAATGGAAAAAGAAAAAAATTTGATTGTAAACTCTCTTGGTTTTGATATAAGACGGTTAGGAATTGGTCCAGTGATCGTTCCTTTAGTCCTATAAGCTTGAGGCGGGAGTAGGTAGACCGTAAATTCTGGTGTGAGACCCTAGGTGGATTGACCGTATTTAAATTAAAATCACATGATAAGGGCTTAGGATTGGATTTGGGTTTAAAGTGGACAAGTATATTCGCAATCGCGGCTAACGCAAATCTTGGTTTTAATTAATTATACCTATGCTTTTGACCCGAGTGACTATTCGTCTCTGATTCCGTTGCATAATTCTTTTTCGAGGACGAAAAAAGCTTAAGTGTGGGGATATTTGATGTAGGGTAAAATACACATATTTGTCCCGTGTAAGATGTATAATTATTGTATAGTTTTTATTTGTTTTTATTTAGTTTAAGTATTATATTATATTATTTGGTGTTTTAGCAGGTTCTGGTGTAAATGGAGCGAAAATGAGTAAAATGTAAATAACCAGCCAGTTGGGCAAAGTGGGGTGCCAGAGACCGAAGTAAAATTGCAGCTATTTTCTTTTGAGCTGCATATCTACATAGAGGTGCACAAACCGGTTAATTTTAATAACCGGACCGGTTAACCGGTTATACCGGTTAATTTGACTTTTTGACTTTAACCGGTTAATGCTTTAACCGGTTATTACTTTAACCGGTTATTTTATTAACTGGTCCGGTTAATTACTTTAACCGGTCTATCGGTTAAAAAACCGTTTTTTTTTGCCTTTTTTTTGAATTTTTCGGTTATTTTTTCGGTTAACCGGTCTATCGGTTAAAAAACCGGTTTAAAAAAACCGGTTAATAACCGGTTATTATACTAAAAACTTGTAACCGGTTACTAACCTACGGTTAAAAATAACCACTAACCGGTTATTCCTAAATCGGTTATTAACCGGTTACGGTTTCGGTTAATAACCGGTTACGGTTAATTAACCGGTTATTTTGAACACCTCTATATCTACACATCAGAAAAGGAAAAGCCCATGCCAATTCTCTTTAATTACACCACTTGCCACCATTTTTTTTGGTTAAAGTCTTGGATGCCTATATTTGGAAAAGTGGACATCAGTAAGTATGATCGATCAAATTGTAATAATGGGCTGAATCTTTCATGGGCTGCCATAAAGGCTTAAAGCCCATAAGTTGTTAACGTATTTTTTTTTGGATTGGGGGGCATGTGAAACAATTAGTGGAACATTATTATCATAATATTTACAAACCCTAATATATATATGGCTGGACGTAGATAATAAAAAAAAGACATCAGCCACATATATATTTAATAGAGATCAGACGCACGAAGGGAATAAAGATCGATTTTGGGACTTCTTGGGGCAATTGTTGAGCATTCTTGGAGCACTTTCGGAGATTTTGAAGCCTAGGAATCATCGGTACGAGTTGCTTTAGATAGTCCTTGGAAAAGGTCATGTCTTGGTTTACCTGTCGGTTTTATTAGTCTATCAAGTCAAATTAATTACTTCAAACTACCCTAGATCTATGATTGGAAAAGAGTAGGTCAACATTAGGGTACTTACACAATAATTAGACAACTGGAAATGCGTCTAATAACCGGTGGGATTAACGGCCTAGGTAGTTCCACAGGTTTCTCCTTGAGAAGGGTCGAGGGGCTTAGATGGTTATTAATAGGTTTAGTACTTTAAGATCCCGGTTCCATAATTCATGCATTTAACTTAGTCGGTAATCTCTTAAAAACAATCCAGGATTCTTGTCTAGGTGGTCTCGTTCTCATATAAGGAAAGTCCTCAGTCTTCGCTCGTCTTTAGTCTAGTTTTAGTCTACTTAGTAGTTTAATATAGATTTCTTTAGTTTTCCGTAACCCCCCCCCCCCAAACAAATAAACAAGTTTTAGTCGTGTCTGTCAGTGTCTATTAGAGTCTAGTTTACGTGATACATAGAGTCTCGTGGTTCGATATCCGGACTTCCTAGGTTTATACTACATTGATCGGTACACTTGCCGATTGTGTGGTTTTAGGTCAGTCTAGAATTAAAGCTTTGTAGTGTCTAGTTTAGAGAGTCTAATATAGTTAATTTTTATAGTCTGTTTAGCACACATCAAGTTTTTGAAAAAATCGCTTCCTTTGTTGTGTAGACATCCCTTTCACTACATTGCCACTAAAGAGATAATTTGCGAAGTCGCAAAACCATGGCAATCCTTCTTTCTCGGCCTCAACAAACTCTATAGAATCGTGAGGGAACGTGTCTCCAATCTCCTCCTCACGAATCTCTTCCCTCTTGGGAACCTCTAACCGCGATAAATGATCGGCCACCACATTCTCGGCTCCTCTCTTGTCTCTAATCTCAATATCGAACTCGCTAAGCAAAAGAATCCACCGAATGAGTCGGGGTTTAGCGTCTTTCATTTGAAAAAGAAAACGTAACGCGGAGTGGTCGGTGAAAACAATTGTCTTGGATAAAACGAGGTACGAGCGGAATTTATCAAATGCGAAAACTACGGCTAAAAGCTCTTTCTCCGTGGTAGTGTAGTTTTCTTGAGCATCATTGAGCGTTTTGCTTGCGAAGTAGATGGGGTGGAAGTGCTTATCCTTTCTTTGTCCTAATACCGCTCCAACGGCATAGTCACTCGCATCGCACATTAGCTCAAACGGCAAGCTCCAGTCGGGCAAGATAAGAATAGGTGCACTAACCAACTGTTCCTTCAAGAAGTTGAAGGCCTTAAGACACTCTTCGTCAAAGACAAATGGAATATCTTTCTCTAGCAAACGGGTCATGGGGCGAGTAATTTTTGAGAAATCCCTAATAAAACGCCTATAGAAGCCCGCATGCCCTAGAAAACTCCTAATCGACTTAACACTCATGGGTGGAGGTAACCTACTAATGGTATCTATTTTCGCACGATCTACCTCAATACCCTCTCTCGATATCTTATGCCCTAACAATATACCTTCCGTCACCATGAAGTGACACTTCTCCCAATTTAGCATAAGCTTCATCTCCACACGCCGCTTCAACATCCTCTCCAAATTCTTCAAACACACATCGAAGGAATCACCATAAACTGAAAAATCATCCATGAAAACCTCCATGGAAGTCTCTATCATATCCTGAAATATGGCGACCATGCAACGCTGAAAAGTAGCTGGAGCGTTACATAACCCGAATGGCATGCGTCGATACGCGTAGGTGCCATAGGGTCATGTGAAGGTGGTCTTATCCTGATCCTCCGGTGCTATGGGGATCTGGAAGTAACCGGAAAAGCCGTCTAGAAAACAATAGAAATGTTGACCGGCGAGACGCTCCAACATTTGATCTATGAAAGGCAATGGGAAATGGTCTTTACGGGTGGCATCATTCAACTTTCGGTAATCGATGCACACGCGCCACCCCGTGACCGTACGTGAAGGGATAAGCTCGTTCTTTTCGTTCATGACAACGGTCATCCCCCCCTCTTGGGGACAACCTGAGTGGGACTAACCCATGGAGAATCGGAAATGGGATAGATCATCCCGGCATCTAGGAGTTTAAGAACCTCCTTCTTCACGACATCTTGCATGTTAGGGTTAAGCCTCCTTTGGGGTTGCACCACCGGCTTATAATCATCCTCCATGAGTATCCGGTGGGTGCAATAGGAGGGGCTTATGCCCTTGATGTCGGACAACCTCCATGCAATGGCCTCTTTGTTGGCCCTCAACACATCCAACAACCTCAATTGTTCCACCACCTTCACCAAACCATTCACCTAAGGATTCCCCACCCAATAGTCCCACTTCTAGTACCTCTAGCGAACCAGAAAACTTAGAACAAATGGCCAACGCTAGGCAAACCGTCCATCAGCAGGCCACTCAGAATTTCACCGGCCTTGCTTCACCCATCACCGTTCCACCCATAGTTAGCGAGAACTCATGGCAGATTCCATCTTATGCCATGCAGGCCATCACAAACACCATTCAGTTCCACGGCCGTGAGGACGAGGACGCCCCGGCCCACATTAACCGTTTCTCCCGCATCCTAGCTACTTTTAGCCTTCACGGTGCCCCTAACGATGCCACTTACTTACAGCTTTTCCCGTTTTCACTATCTGGCCGTGCGGCTACTTGGTTGGACTCACAACCAGCCGGTGCCTTCACTACTTGGGCGGGGCTTCGTTAAGCCTTTTTGAATAAGTACTTCCCGCCCGCTAAGGCCTCACGTCTTAGAGACCAAATCCACTCTTTTCGCATGGAGCCCGACGAGCCTTACTACCTTGCTTGGGAGCGTTTCCAAAACTTGTGTGCTCGTTGCTCCCAGCATGGTCTTTCCGATTGGGCTTTATGTGAGAAATTTTATAACGGTCTCACCCAAGAGACTCGTGATAGGTTCGATACTAATGCGGGGGGGGGGGGGGTATATGATGGGTATTCTCACTGTTGCTGAGTGTTTAGAGCGTTTTGAGGCATTTGCTCAGTCTCAATCTCAATCGCGATCCGATCAGCGGTATCAAAGTGGTAATTCTAATACCACTACTAGTACACCCGCCCGAGGGGTGAACCATGTCACCATGGATCCTAGTTTAGCCGTTGTTTTGGAAAACATGTCTAGGGAACTTAAGGAGATCAAGGCTAAGGTAGACAAATGTGAGTATTGCCGAGGGGGTCACGATACGAGTGCGTGTCCATTGCTAGTTGGTGAGGAGCAAGTTGATTTCGTATGAGGAGGTTTTGGTAGAGGTCAATCTAGTGGGTTTGATAATAAGGGAACTTAAGGAGATCAAGGCTAAGGTAGACAAATGTGAGTATTGCCGAGGGGGTCACGATACGAGTGCGTGTCCATTGCTAGTTGGTGAGGAGCAAGTTGATTTCGTATGAGGAGGTTTTGGTAGAGGTCAATCTAGTGGGTTTGATAATAATAATTTTGGTTTGGGTTGGTGTAATAATAATAATTTTGCTAATAATAATAATTTTTGCTCAAATGGACCCCCTGGTTTTCAAATAGCTCAAAATCCAAATAGGGGTTTAGGTTCACTCTTTGGTGGGGGTTCAAATGGGCAGGTCAAGGATGGGGGGTCAATTAGTTATGATCTAGGGGGTAGTCTAGAAAGAATGGATGCAATGATGAGTCAATTAATTGTTAAGGACCAAACCACCCAAAAGAAACTTAGCGAACATGACCTTATGCTTAAGAATCACCAAGCTGTTTTCCAAGACCTTCAAAGGGTTGTAGGTTATATGTCTAGGAAGTTAGAAAAGAGATTACCCGGTCAGTTTGCGGATAACACCCAACCTAACCCGAATGCTCATGTAAAGGCCATTACCACTCGTAGTGGCAAAACCGTAGGAAACCCGAGCGTAGAGGAGAGAGTAGTCGACGAGGATGGAGATATTGTAGATGAAGAGATAGAGATGGAGACTCCCGACAAAGTGTAAAAGAGGCTAAGCCCAGCAAGTACCGCACAGCCCGGTGAGTCTCAAAGTGAGAAGAAAGTTGAGAAAACCCTTATAGACGTTAGACCTTCACCTTTAGTAAACCATTCGTATATCCCGTTTCCCTCACGTCTTAAGAACCAAAAATACTCAAGGGAATACGGGCAATTTTTAGACATTTTCAAGCAATTGAAGATTAATCTTCCGTTTATCGAGGCACTCCAATCGATGCCTAAATACACGAAATTCTTGAAAGATCTTCTTAGGAACAAAGAGAAGTTAGGAGAGCTGTCGAACGTTCCATTGAATGGAGGATGTTCCGCCGTTGTGTCAAATCAACTTCCTGAAAAGCTTACCGATCCCGGTGTTTTCACTATTCCTTGTCTATTCGGCAGTAACACCAACACTAGAGCTTTAGCCGACTTAGGAGCTAGCATCAATTTGATGCCCTTTTCTCTCTACGAGAAGCTAGATCTAGGAGAGCTTGCACCTACCCGAATGACATTATCCTTAGCTGATAGGTCCGTGAAACACCCGAGGGGCATAGTTGAGAATTTGCTTGTTAAGGTTGACAAGTTCGTTTTTCCGGCCGATTTCATCATTCTTGACATGGAAGCCGATGAAAACGTACCGTTAATTTTAGGACGCCCATTCTTGAACACCGCTAAAGCTCTCATAGATGTCTTTTTAGGCACCATCACATTTAGAGCGGGCAAGGAATCGGTAGTTTTTAAGGTTATGAATTCGAGAGGGCCTAGTGATAAAGTGGAGGCGGTATCGTTAGTGGGGGAGTGTGAGAAGGACGAGAGAGATGAGGAGAACGTGGTGAGTGGTCCGAGTCTAGAAAAAGTAATAGGACTCAAGTGTGGGGACCCACCTGATAGGAGAGTAGAGGAATTAGAAGCGAGAATGGTGCGTTTAGAATCTAAGCTAGAGATACTAAGCAAAGCTCAGTTTGGGGAGAGATTTCGATATGACGAGTCTAGATTCAAACCGCCAGATGAGGAGTTGAGAGGTTATGAGAGAGATAAGGGTGTTTGGGGTGATTCGGGCAATAAGTATAATGGTGCTACAGCCCGTGACTGTGTGTTTGGAGGTGAGCTGCATCTCTATGATCCCCCATAAGTATGTGAGAAGTTGTTACTCATTTTTAGAGTTTGTACCGTTTGTATCTTCGTTTATTTTTTGTATTTTTTTAGTAGCTAACGATCGTTTTTTGTTAGTTTTTCGGTTCTTTGTTTGTGTCTTGAGTCGTTTGCAGGAATGCATTACCGAGGATTTGCAGGAATTCGCGAGAGAAATAAGGTTCCAGGTAAGTTTTACACTTAGAAAAAAAATTAAGGTTGAACTTTGATGGGTTTGGGAAAAACATAAAAAAATTTCTAAGGCATTGAAAGAAAAAAATTAGACACTTTCTGTTGAAAATGCCCTTTAGCGGGCCGCCACCCACTAAAAAAATCCTCTCGCCGCCGCCAGCACGTAAGAAAATTATTTTCGGAACACTTTCACTCGGTGGCGGGCCGCCACCCACCTCTCACATGGGTCGCGGCAGCCAGAGGACACATCTGCAGCCCATAAACATATTAAAAAAACACCTAACTTGGTTTTTTCGGAAATACATAACGTGGTGGCGGCCGCCACCCACCTCACCTATTTCTGGCGGGCCGCTAAACAAGTTATCTGCAGCCAAAAATCTTTTATTTTCCCAAATCTCAGATTCCTAACCTAATTCTTCCCTCTACACCTCACCGATAACCTCCTATCTTCTTCTCTACATCACCGATAACTTCCATTGTCATCTAACCCCTCACCTCTTCTTTCTTTCCACCTAACCTACCCCCATAACCGATAACCTCCCCCTTTATCTCCACTCTCTACTGCCGAATACATCAATGATTCTATCCGACATTCAATGTAAGATAAGATTTAATATTAATTGATTATTGATTATTTAATTAATTGATATAAGATAACTATGAAAAGGCAGGAAATTACAAATGTAGACGTCTTCAACGAATGACACGTGTCACTTATTAGTTTCTTTTATTATAGTAGATAGATTAACAACTACAAATATTTAATTGTGTATTTAATGATAGTTAAGAATAAATTATGTGTGATATACTGGTCTTTTAAATTGTGTAATTTTATTTCAAAAATTATTTTGTTTTTCTTTAAATTCAAAGAAGAAAATTGACATTTTCCTGCTTACGAGTGATTTTAAGCAATTTTCTATGATATTTATCATCTTTTACTTACGTAGGGTATTTTTTATTCATCCGTCTAAGACACGAATCTATAATCTAGTTTATAAAATATAATAGATAACTAGTATTAAGCACCCCCGTGTTGCGACGGGGGCGTAAAACCATACCAAATAGCACCAATGGCACATCTCGTTAGCAACCACCAATACTGAAGTTGTGGCGTGTTAATGCGAAGAAATTATACCAAAGCTAAAACATAGAAAATAATAACTAAATCGATCTAGGACCCGCACTTTACGACGAACCTGCCAAACGGGAAAAATAGATGACATAAAAAAGTTGAAGTGCACACACACTTTGCGTTGTGTTAGCTCGCAAAATTTAGAACGAAGCATAAAACGAAATGTAAAAACGTTGAACCACACACCCACGTTGCGTTGTATTAACTCAGAAAATTTAGAACAAAGCGTAAACGAAAATTTGCGAAAGATGAAAAGTATAAGGGACCAAAGTTGAAGATAACAAAGTTGTGAGTTTAAATTATAAAAGATGAAAAGTTTTGGGTTAAAAAAGTTGTTATATAGTGTTATATGGTGTTATATATTGTTTTTTGGTGTTATATAGTATTATATGATGGATGTATAGTGTTATATGGCATTATATAGTGTTATTTAGAGTTATATAGTATTATATAGTGTTATATTTTTCTGATAGCATGTCTATGATAGATGTATAGTGTTATATATTGTTATATAGTGTTATATAGTGTTACAGAGTGTTAAATGGTCTTATATAGTGTTATATGATGGATGTATAATGTTATATATTTCTTGTAGCAGTTACATATTTTTGGATTTTTTTTAAGAATGTCCGAATTTTAGAATAAGTTTAAAAGTGAATCGCTAGAATTTTGGAGAGTCTATGGGGTATCAGGCGGGGGTTGGGGCGTGGGTTGGCTGAAAACGCACAAGCCACCACCCCGGGTGGGCTTGGGTTTGGGCGTGGCCCAAGGGGCGGGAGTTTAAAGCTGGGCGTGGGGCGGGGCTACGAGACTGACTTGGCGGGATGTGATTGGCCAACAAAACTAGCTGTTTGGGCTAGCCGTTGGGCATTATTTAAAAATTTTTTTTTTCCTTTATAAATACCTTACCATATTTAACATTTTTCACACACAATATCAAACACATAAAACATAATCTTGCCATGAGTTCTTCAAGTTCAAGTGAATCGTCATAATCATCTGACGATGGTGCGGAAATATTTCTACAAACGATCGCGACGGTGGTGAAAGCTATCGTGGAAGACGATGAGGAAGAGACTTCGCAACCTAAACGGAGGAGGTACATCGCTCGTGAACGACACACCGCTAACAATTTGTTGGTAAGCGATTATTTCTCAGCGGAACCTAAGTATGATGAAAAAATGTTTAGGCGTCGTTTTCGTATGAGTAGAAACTTATTTTTAAGGATATCTAGAGATCTTGAGGAGAAGTATGTTTATTTCCAACAAAAACCGGATGTAACCGGGCAATTAGGATTTAGTATGTGGCAAAAGGTCACGGCCGCACTTAGACAGTTAGTGTACGGCAAGGGATATACATCACAACCTTCGATCTGATTTGGTGGATCATGTTTCAACGATTCCTGTGTTCGAAACCGACGAAGACGACGAAGAATGATTGTTTTTTTATTTTGATACTATGTTTTTTTTGTAATTATTATGTATGTTTATGTAGTTTTTAATGGTTATATATATATAGAGAGAGAGAGAGAAAGTATAATGTACAAAAGGCCTTATCGTACATTATCGTACGCGACCAGATACATAACGTGCGTGGTTATTTTTTTTACCATCTCAACGTGCGTGATTATACTTTCCATACGTGATTATCACTTCTCATGTGTGATTATCACCAAAAATCTGATCCCATGCGTTATTTTGTGTTCCATGCGTGATTATTGCCTGATCCGACGGTTTACAGCGTCGCGTACGTGAAGTACGATAACGCGTAATGTATGTTAACCGCACTATATATATATATATATATATATATATATATAGAGAGAGAGAGAGAGAGAGGCCGGTTATCATACAAATAACCTAATCGTACATTATGTACGCTTCATCCACAACCGTCAGATCATCTGATTTAAACAGCGTGTTTTACTATTAAATTTATCAAATTAAAATTAATACAAAGAAACCGCCAAGGTTAAAATCGTCTAATGCGAGATCAAAACCCTTGATAATCAGCAAACAAAAACCTCAAAAATCATAACGTAAGATTCTAAAATCAAAACCGAAATCGAAATTATAACAATTAATAAAAAATCGATCGATTCCTATTCACCAAATCCTTATGTGAAAAATGAAATTCTAATGAATTTAGAAATTATGAACTAACACAAATCGATGGACACGTTTGTGAACTTCTGATGAATTTATAAATCGAAATTATAACAATTAATCAAGAAGATGATGCAGGTTGTGAGATCATGTGCGAATTCATGGACAATGCACATGCGATTTAAATTAAAAAAAATTCTTTCAAATTTCATATAGTGTGCGAATTCATAATAATGTACATGCGATTACGATAAAAAGTTATGTATTCCTTAAAATTTCATATAGTGTGCGAATTCATGATAAAGCATTGCGATTTCAGTAAAATGTTAAGTATTCATTGAGATTTTATATAGTGTGCGAATTTGTATCCATTCAAATGCGATTTCGAATAAAAACAGTGCAAAACAATTAAAAATTGCTTTCTCTTAAAAATGCAAAAAAAAAAAAAATTTAAATAATAAATAAATAACTAAAAAAAACAAAATACGAATCTAAAAAACTAAAAATACTTGATTTATAAAAAAATACTTGATTTATGACCGATGTGACTGTAAATTGACATGTAATGATCAATTTTACAATAATTACTATTGAACTTACCACCCTACCTACATAATAAATTTACTATATTAATATAAAAAACCTAGATATAACTACCTTCCATATTAAGTCATACATAGAAGATTATCAAAAACACACACAAAACATACAAACAAAAATGGCATCTGATGATTCAGAACAAATCAAAAACATTTCAATCAAAGAACTATTATCAACTCGCACATTGACAGAACTAAGCACTGATGTCAACTCTTCTCATCTGGTTCTTGATGTGCAGGGTAAAATTCTTGAACAAATCAAGAAAAATCAAGATATATGGGAACGCCTACTTCAAGAACCACCATCAAGCTTCAAGGACAGAGCTTTGGATCACATAAAAGAGCAATCTCGAGCTGATGACTTGGCCTTCTCTTTCCTGACAGATGCTCTGAACACTGTGAAGGAGAAGATGGAGTTCAGCTCTTCTGAACGTGATAAAATCTTTTCTTCAAGTAACTAAATTATCTTTTTAATCCTTTTGTGGTTGTGTCTCTGTTAGACAATAACAATTATTTTATATTTTGGGTATGTATTTAGAACACATATTATATATTTAGAACACATATTATGCTTGCTTATAAAAGTATTAAATCACATGAATGATATTGCCCTGTTTGTCACATAAAAAAATATAACTCAAAAAATCGCATGTAATAAAAGTGAAATCGCATGTTAGAGTTATTATAAACTGAATCATATAAAATCGCATGTTTATACATTATAAATCGCATGTGAAAAAAGATATAAACAGATGAATATAAAAATCGCAAGTGTTTCGTATAAATTCGCATGTCCATTTAGAAAAAAACTACTCATCCTCATCATCTTCCGAAACCTCCTCCCACTGATCTTCTTCTTCAGATCCATCATCACTACTGTAATCTTCAAACTCATCTTCCTCTTCATCATCTTCAACCTCATTGTCTTTGTCTCTATCAACATTTTCGATCTGGATGCCCTTTTTTTTTTTTTTATGTTTACCATGTAGTTTGGCTTTCAGCTCCTCGCAAGTCCGAATGTCATGACCTTTTACATTACATACGCTACATGTCCTTGACCTTTTCCCCTTGCGGCTGATCATTTGTTCTTTCTTAGATTTAATCCTTTTATGCGAGCCGCGACCTTTGTTTCTTATACCAGCCGGCACACGGACAGTAGGAGGAGCATTAGTTACTAGTTGTTGATAACCAATCAACTTTGAAAATCGGTCAAATTTTGGACCAAGTTGCTTGGTTATTCGACTCTGATCAACTCTCTCTTTAAGCTGCATCATTTGATCCCTGACTAAAACAAGTTGATCGAGGTCAGAAATCAAATTGCTAACCAAATACTCCCCTGTGTGGATGATTTCACGAGCAATCCGTTTAGCCTTGTGTTGCACATCCTTGCCACCCACATTTAAATTGTACTTCACATTTAACTCATTCGGCACAACATCCTTCGTCCATCTCTTCATAACATACTTGTTTGGTATTTCTTTAACACCAAACATCTTGAAAAGGAAATAGATGTGTTTGCAAAGCAGCCCATACTGCTCAAAACGCAAACAGCTACATTGTGCAGTTACATCATTTTCAAGGTTCTTGAACCACACCTAGGAAAAACCAACAATATATATATATATATATATATATATATATTCAAAATTAAAATCGCATGTGTAACAAGACAATTTTGCATGTCTTAAAAAATATGTAAATGAATAAATTTTGAAAATCGCATGATAAAAAACAAAATCGCATATTGTAAGATGATAATTCTGAAAAAAAAGAAATTCGCATGTATGTTATCAACAAATCGCATGTGTGAAATAAATATGCTATAATACCTCCAATAAACCATTTCCATGTGCTTTAAAGTCCTTCAACATTATCCTGATCTGTGGACCCCCTACTTTGGTGTCCATCGGCAGACATTCAGAAATTGTACCACAAATCTCAATTTGCTGATCAAAGAATATAGACCTGGTGAATATCTTAGCAGCATCTTCTTCCAAAGAAGTTCCGGTCAAATCAGCAGGCTCAGTATATCTTGAAATATGATCATTCTTTCTATGATTAAAACGTTGGACATCCATTGCGCCGTCGAAATGATTCATAAACTCTACGAGAGTGAGTTGTGAATTAGAAACCTGGCAGAAAAAATGGTTCTCACTCTCTGATCTTGAGGTTGTTCTCATAAGTCCCGACATTGGCTCGTGTCGGTAAAAAGCCGGAATCCACATGGATCTCATCACAAACATATCATCGATTTCTGTGAGACCAAACTCAATCATCACCAACTTCCACTGTCTCTCGAATTCTTCGGGCTCAATCGAATCAGTCCATACAATGTCGCACATCCTCCTTTTAAACTCATCGTTATTGCACAACTCGTGTCCAACCTATGACAAATAAATTCTTTTTATATCAACCTATAACAAAAATATATAATATACAAAAAAATAACACTAACAGAAGACAATATAGCATACTATACCTTATCTGCCACTTTTTTCATTATGTGCCACATGCACAATCTGTGTCTGCTGACATGGAAAACCTCCTCAATAGCCTGTTTCATAGCAGGGTCTTGATCAGTCACTACAACCTTTGGCTGCTGACCAAATGACTTTAAAAATGAATTCAGAAGCCATTTATATGATTCAATGCTCTCCGATGTCAACAACCCAGCTCCAAATGTTACATTTCGACAGTGGTTGTCAATGCCAGTGAACGGGACAAACACCATCTTGTACCTGCACAACACATGCGAAAATACGTTGAAAACATGCGAATTACAAAAAACCACATGCGAAAACCAAAGTATAACATGCGATATAGTCAACACCAATTTTACACATGCGATATACACAGCTCATGAAGACATATAACATGCGAAAATAGTAAAAAAGAAAACATATTTGTCTTCAAACACTAACCTGTTTGTCTTGAAAGTTGCATCAAAAGATATCACATCCCCAAATTCCATATAGTTCAGCTTGCATAAACCATCAGCCCAGAAGAAACCAGTTAAACGTTTGCCATCATCAACAGAATATTCAAACGAATAATCAGCTAAATACTGTTTTTTGTCAGTCATCCTATTAATCACCATGTCAGCATCATATTCTCCTATATTGCTGTTAATTCGCTTCCTAAAATTTTTGCAATCATCAACCGTGGCACCAACGTTCTCGAAACCACCATAACGTTTCCTCATTATATGGAAAGCTTTGACAGGACCAAGGTTTAAAGTGCCTAGTTCCCATACTATCTCCTCCTGGACATCTGACAATTGTCTGTAAGCTGGCAACATGTGAATATCATCTTGGCATACAAACTTATGATTATGGCCATCAACAAATCTCTTTACTGTATATAATCTACCATCCACAGTGCAAATCATAAGTTGAGCTTTGCATCCAGTTCTAATAGTCCCCCTATTCCTTGTTTTGAATTGCTTTTTTGACTTCGAACGATCGTCAATACACAGTGGCTTATGTCCCTCTTTAGAACAAACAAAATACTTAGTTTTGATTATACCACCACTATGTACTTCACCACCTTTCCGAATAGAAAAACCAGCTAACTTAGCATATGATTGGTAAAACGCATATGCGTGTTCAATAGAGATAAATTGCATTCCAACCACAGGTGTAGCTGATGCTTGAACCTCCGGAGTGTAAACCCTTTCATCTAAATGAATCAAATCAGAAAAATAAAAAACATGCAAAATCTATGAAGAAAACATGCGAAATTGATGATTTTGATTAATCTGATTTATCTATGCGATTTAATATACCATAGCATGCGAAATACCTAAGGAAAAAACATCAAATGCGAATTGAAAGACTAATAACATGCGAATTTGTACATGTTGCTTTCATGTCAAAAATATACTCAACATTCAAACTTCAAAAACAGTTACAAAAATGTAAAACCAGAGGAGCGATTAAACAAAAAACAGGTATACGAACAATTTAGAGATCTGAATTAACATAATTACCATTAAAACAATCGTTTAGAGCACTTGAACTTGCAATTGGATTTGAATTTGCAGATGGCGGATTTAAAACATCCTCAATAGAAACTCTCTGATATGCAGATAATTGAGCATGATCACCGATCGGTCGACTTTCTTCAACATCAACAACATTTGCACGTCCAGTGCTGCTCTGTGGATCCATCGGAAAAAAAAAACAACTGAATAAAACCCTAACACAGAAGAACGATAACTGCAATTTGAGAATTATGAAAAATTTGAAATTGATTCGAATGATAAATACCGGGATATTAGTGTAACGAACTTCTCGCTCGCTGATTGAATGAAGAGACGAATTTACCCTCAGATGATTGAATTGATTGTCTCATTTAACCTTATATATGAAAAAACCAATCAGGACACGTGTATGGCTATTATGTTAGCGTATATAATGTACGATAAGGTAATTTGTACCGTACTCTTTACCTACATATATATATATATATATATATATATATATATATATATATATATATTAAAAAAAATTGATTTGGCTTGGCCACACCAGCCAAGCCACGCCCACCATACCCCTACAACTTGGGTTTGTGTATTGAGTGCCCCCATAATCCACGTGTCAACCGTGCCCCAAACCCCCGCCTCACCATACCCCACGGTCTTACCTAATTTGAAACATATACAAAGACACTATTACCCCTACAATTTTTAAATCCGTCCAAATAATTAAAACACAATTTATAATTTGGTCCCTATTGATCTCAACCACTAGATCAAACAAAGATCTAATGGTTTAAAACACTTCTCACACTTTTGAATTAATGTACAGTATCCCTACCAAATATATATATATATATATATATATATATATATATAAGTGACCGCTAAAATGAGAACCACCTCGAGTTGTAAAAACTGTGAGAACTTTTTGATCTGGGGCGAGGTGGACCAATTTTTTTTTCATAAACGTAGATGCGTGTATTATAAACACATTTGTAAAAAAAAATTCAAAAAAAATGTCGAGTGTTTAGTTTTGAGCACCACAAGTTTGTGTTTACGGGTACCGTAAATTTTCCGGTTAAATTTACGGTACCCGTAAACACAAACTTGTGGTGCTCAAAACTACACACACGACATTTTTTTTTTGAATTTTTTTTACAAATGTGTTTATAATACACGCAACTACGTTTATGAAAAAAAAATTGGTCCACCTCGCCCCGTACGATGTAGTTCTCACGGTTCTTACAACTCGAGTTTGTTCTCATTTTAGCGGTCCCCTATATATATATGATAGGTTCAAGAGTGAACACTAGTGTAGCTTGCGAACTCAGTAAACTAATCCTGGCCATACACGTGTGTAGATCAAAGGCCAGGATTAGATGTTGAAATACACTAGTGTATTTTACGATTTGATGATGAGATCCTGGCCATACACGTGTGTAGATCAATGGCCAGGATTCGTTCACTCAGTTCGCAAATACACTGGTGTTCACTCTAGAACCCCACCCTATATATATATATATATATGTTTTGAATTAAATTGATTTAAAAAAAAAATAAAAAAACTATATATGTTTTGTAAAAATAAAATAACTTTAAATCAACTTTAAATTACATATGTTTTATAAAAATAAAACAAAAATCTACAACTTTTCAACAAAAAAACACAACCAAATACTAACAAACAACAAACCAACAACCCATTTTTCCACCAAAACCTCACTTTTACCCCTAAAAATAAACAGCAAGCCCAAAACGCCCAATGTTGGCCAAAGCGGGGTGCTTCGGTACGAGGTTATCAGACAAGGACTGACAGACTCAACCCTTGTCTGTTGACTTTAATCTAAAGCACCCCGCTTTGGCCAAAGCGGGGCGTTTTGAGATGTGCGAATAAACCAATGGGGTGTGCGAATAGCCTGGGCATTTAGCATATGACCAAGTTATGCTTAAAAATTTCAAAATATAAGATACCATAGCTAGTGCCAATGAGCTGGTTAAAAAGTGGTAAGAGAGAGATATGGTGTTCCAAGTGACCCAGATTCAATTCCTGCCCTCACCATTTAGTTTCGGCGCCACCTGGTGATGATGGGAGATTAGGCGGCCGCACTGTCCTGCCTTTGGGCGAGTGTTCACGGGCTTCGGCCTTAGGTACGGGTTTTCTCCGATTCAGAGACGAGTGTATCATGTGATGAATTTCGCCGGCAACCGATTTAAAGGATTCGTTTGCTGTTAAGAAAAGAGAAAATTACGAAAATAGCCAAAGGCCAGGGTTGACTTACGAAAATAGCCACCTCATGCGTCCTTGGAGTGGCGCATCACAGATTCAAATGCGCATGATGCGTCTAGAAACAATGGGATGCGTCTTTGGAGCGAAACCCAATCGAAAGTGGACACGTGGCGGCAGACTCCTCCAAGGGGTCAGACAGACTCCTCCAATGAGTTAGGCAGACTCCTCCGAGTGTGAGATCCAAGGCGTCAGGCCTGACCCCTTGGAAGAGTCTGCTTGACCCTTTGGATGAGTCTGCCTGACCCCTTGGAGGAGTCTGCCGCCACGTGTCCATTTTCTATTGGGTTTCGCTCCAAAGACGCATACCAAGACTTCTAGACGCATCCTGTGCATTTGAATCCGTGATGCGCCACTCCAAGGACGCATGAGGTGGCTATTTTCGTAATTCAACCCTGATCTTGACTATTTTCGTAATTTTCTCGATTGGTCATCGTTGGTCCCACACCGGATCCAATAACCTTTTCTTATGAATTCAACGGCTAAAACTTCGATAGTTCGACCCCATCAACAATTAATTATAAACCCAGCTGAGCTCACCGGGCAGAGGAGACGCTGTTTCTTCCTGCATATACACCCACTTTGCATCCAAGATTTTGACCCACAATTTCAAGTTTCCACCCTTCTTCTTCTTCTTCTTCTTCTTCTTTTGCCCTAATTTTCACTCATTAGGGTTTTCTGTTTCATATTTATCATCATTACACTGGCTCACAAGGTTTAACGGTAAGTTAATCTTTCAGGGCTTTTGATACATTTGTTTCAGTTTATGTTATACAAATGTGATTGATGGGTGTTATCTTTTTATCTTGATAAATAGTCTTGCCATGTTTAGGGGTTTTAAAAATTGGTTTTTGATTTTAACTGTTAGGGCTTCAAGTCCACAAATTTCATGCTCAATGTGCCTTTATTAATTATTATTTTATTTTTAATTTTTCTAATATTTTAACTAAAAATGCATGTATTGAAGTTTAGTGATAGGATGGTTGTAGGTTGTACTAAAGTGGTTGTGGTTTGAAATCTGAATAATGGCAAGTCAGGAGAACGATGGATCGCCTGTTAAGGAGGCGAACGATTCTGCAAATGAAACTCAGGTGAATTGATTCTCTTTTGACTCTTTGTTCATCATGGGATGTATATAGATGCTGCTGTTAATCTGTTTTACTTACATTCCTTATGTATATTGTTTATTGGTTTTTGTTTGCTCAGGAGCAGCCCTCAGGCAATGCCATGGGAGCGGTCCCACCTGATTGGACCGGTTTTCAGGTTTCGTATCTATAACACTTTTAAGCTTATAGTCAAATTGGAGCATGTGTCGTGTGAGTTGTTTGACTAAATTTAAGTGGTATTTACGTAATTACTTCTTGAACAGGCTTATTCGCCTATGCCTCCACCTGGTTACTTAGCATCAAGCCCTCAACCTCCTCCCTACATGTGGGGGGTTCAGGTACTATGCTTCTTAAATAATGGATTTTGCTCTATAAAGTTGATTTATATAAGCGAAATATAAGTCAGTTTTATGGTAATGTTCCACGTTTATGTGTTTTTTCTGTTTCAAACTCTTATTATTACTACTATTACTTTTTAACTATTGTGCCTCACCCTGTTCATATGTGAAGTTGGTTATCGACATTTAATTTTTTTATGTATTTTGAGTAGTTATTTCATCTATATTGAATTATTCTGCATTTTCTAATATATATATATGTGTGTGTGTACTTGCAGCATTTTATGCCACCTTATGGTACCGCACCTCATCCATATGTAATGTATCCTCATGGTGGCTTATATGCTCATCCATCGATGCCTCCGGTATTCTTGTTATTATTTTATATATTAATGCTACATTTATTTTTTAATTCCATAAGAAGGCATTGGATGTTAATAGTTAATACATACCTGATACCGTAAGTGTAACCAGGGGTCATATCCTTTTAGTCCATACGCAATGCCCTCTCCAAATGGTGTTGCCGAGGCTTCTGTAAGTTGCGTCAATTCGCTTTTATATTTTTTTGTTAAAAGATGTTAGAAACAAGCGTTGAATTTGCATGCAGGTTAATACAGCTGGCAGTATGGAAGTAAACGGCAAGTCGCCAGAGGGGAAGGAAAAACTTCCGATTAAAAGATCAAAGGGTAGTCTCGGCAGTTTGAATATGATTACCGGCAACAACAATGAATCCAGCAAAAATGGATCTTATCCTAAGAGGTATAGATTAATAAATATCATATGGTGTTTTTGATACGGTGAAGTTCAACTCGATATAAAATTTACGAGGTTTAACGTACTGGTTTTGCAGCGGTGAGGTGGAAGTGAAGCTTCTAGCGAAGGAAGTGATGCAAATTCTGAAAATGTGCGTATTCTTGAAAATATCACCGATACATATAGTATTTCACATGACTATTACTATTTTACTGAATCAGTATTCAGTAACAATATTGCTGGTTTTGTTTTTTTTATTTTTTATTTTTTATTTTTTATTTCAGAACTCACAAATGAAATCGGGACCCACACAGGATCCTATGGAAGGTTTGGTGCTATGCACTTATTCTTAACGTTGGTCTTGCGTAATTAATGCGATTGCTATAACCATGTTATTGGGTACAGATGAAGCATCGCAAAATGGAAATTCCACCGTAAATGGTTATCAGAATGGAGGACTTGTGAATCAAACAATGATGATTGTGCCGATGTCAGCAGCAGGTCCTGCTACTAACTTAAACATATGTAGTATTACTGGTGTGGTGTAATTGTGTAAATTTATTTAATATTTTTGTAATTTATGGAAAAATAACTTCTGCTCCACTTGCAGGGGGAATGGTTGCTGCTGTCGGGTCAAGGGAGAACATGCAGCCACAGCATTGGCTACAGGTGCAAATTCATCACTTCTATGTTTTATTATATTTTTATGAGTAAAAGGCCATTTTTGTCCGTGAGGTTTGCCCAGTTTTGCGACTTTCGTGATTCGTCCAAAGGTTTGTTTTTTCGCAGCTGGATCCAAAAGGTTTGAAATCTTGCCATTTTCATCCGGCTCGTTAACTCCATCCATTTTTCTCCATTAAGTCAGGGGTATTTCTGTCTTTTTTGTTAACTTAAAGGGCAATTCAGTCTTTTGAATACTTGTACATTATGCTAAATGTTTGTACATATAGTGAAAAAGACCGAATTGCCCTTTAAGTTAACAAAAATGCTGGAAATACCCCTGACTTAACGGAGAAAAATGGATGGAGTTAACGAGCTGGATGAAAATGGCAAGATTTATTTCAAGCCTTTTGGATCCAGATGTGGAAAAACAAACCTTTGGACGAAAGTCGCAAAACTGGCCAAACCTCAGGGACGAAAATGGCATTTTACTCTATTTATATTCGACTTTATTCTTCTGTCACCCTGATGCATTCTTGAACTATTGTAATCGTTTCTTTTTACATACTTTGTTTTATGCTTGCTTATGGATAGTGCATAGGAAACTGAACATTTTATGATGGTATCTAGTGTATTAAATATTGATTAATTATTTAATTTCAGGACGAAAGGGAGTTAAAAAGGCAGAGAAGGAAGCAATCCAATAGGGAATCTGCTCGCAGATCCAGATTGCGTAAACAGGTAAGATTTGGGTTATGCTTGGCTTCCGACGGGTAAAAACTTAAAAAGTTGGTTAAAATGGTCAAAACAAAATTAAAAGTTGGTTAAAAGTCAAAACAAAATTAGTATTAATCTCAATTTCTTTGTTTGTTAACGTTTTGTGGGAATCAGGCAGAATGTGACGAGCTAGCTCAACGGGCCGAGACTTTGACCGAAGAAAACGCCGCTCTTAAAACAGAAGTGAGTCGTATTAGGAGTGATTACGAGCAGCTTCTTGCTGAGAATGCAGTTCTTAAGGTATTACACATTTCTGGTTCGGTCCTGTTCACAACTGACTGTCTCCAGGGGTAAGTAAATTTGATGATTTGATTTTTTTCAGGAGAGATTAGCGGAAGCTCCTGGGCAGGAAGAAACAAACCAAGAAATGGGCCGTGAAAATCATCAAGATGGGCAAGCCGTACTTGTGTAAACTGGTTAATTATTGTCTAGCACTCCCATTTTTCCGGGGATTAACCTAACTGAACCCAACCGAACCAAATTTTAGTGAAACCGAAAAAGCCTGTGCTTTGAAATGGTAGTAGGTAGTAGAATAGCCATTGATGCTGATCATTATTCCTATTTAGATGGCAGGATATTTAAATCAGATTATATTAATTATAGCCATCCATTGTTCTGAATTGAGTGTGATCTTTCGAAGCTGGATAAAATCAGGGTTATGAAAATCGCTAGTCGCTAGTTGGTCTGTGGGGTACCGACTAGCGATTAATCAGGATCCGGGATTAATCGTATTGGGATTTTTATATCTTATTTTCAGTTTTATGTATACACACATTTTTGTATGTATTTTTTTAAGTATAAAAGTTTTAACCCCTCATCAACCCATTTTTTAGGTATACATAATTAATTGCTGGAATTTATAGGTTTTCGCCGGAATCTCGCTGGAATCTGGTCAGAATCGCCTATTTCCGGCCGACTAGATCCGATTTCTGGTAACAAGTTACAACGGGTTGAATATGAATGCTTTTGTTTTCGTTAGTAAGGTAAATTTTTACTTGGTTTTAACTTTTAATCTCATATTGTGGTCGGTTTTTATTCATCGACTTATTATCGGTAAATAGATTGAAATCAGCATACTTTGCATTTACTGAACTAGATAACATTCCAAAACAAACATATCATGTCTCAAGGTATAAATAGTGCGTAACATCGCCAATCTGAAGTTGATGCTCCCCCAAAGCAACCTTCCGGTTGCCATCTTCATCAACGACGCTCAAATGTCTGCAACCGTCCACATGGAATGTAACCATCGTCACCTGTTGTGGAGCCAAGAACACCTTTTCAAAATCCAGTAAATCTGTTTGAGGTACGTTCCGGATCCATCGAGGATAGGAATACAACAACACACTGTAACTCCCAGCCATATTCCCAACGTTTTTCACACCGATGACGACTTCAAATCCCGAATTCCTACAGTTATGATCACTTACCTCAACTGCTTCACATTCAGGATAACGACAAACTTGATCTTCATCTAGCGAGAGTTTGACCGACTTTGGTGCTCTAACCACCCACTGAGCGAACATAGAATAGCTTAGGCCGTACCCAAACGGATAAACCGTTGTGCCTTTATAAAACCGGTAGGTGTACCCAGGGTGGCCAGTGGTTAGGTTTGGTCTCATGTTCATGTTGGTCATGTTCACTGTTTCTGCGAAAAACTGTGGATACCATGTCATGGGTAGCCTTCCACCTGGATTATATCGTCCGAAAACGACATCAGCTAACGCAGCTCCACCAGCTTCACCCGGGAACCCGACCCACAAAATGCTAGTGATCTTAGGGTTCTCCTTTGCAAACTGAATATCCATTCCACCTCCCGACATTATAACAAGAATCACGGGCCCTTTAGATACAGATGCAACTTCTGAAATAAGGCGGTTCTGTTGTCCGGGAAGACTTATGCTGGTTCTATCTCGACTCTCAGCCTCAATGGATTGATCCGTACCCATCACTAGAACCACAGCGTCTGCTGCAGACGCCACTTCCCTTGCCTCGTTAAGTTGCGCATTAGCACATTTGGTGTCACTACAGCCTGCGTGATAGAGAGTCACAACGGAGTCGGATAGCCCTTGTAACGGAGTTGTATATTTGCATGGAACCCCTGAGTAAATCAACATCATAAATCTCAGTTATAACACACACACTGACACATATATGTATGTATATGTGTATGTGTATGTGTATGTATATAGACCTGCATAGTTGCCAATCATGGTGGTTGTGGCATTAGCATTGGGGCCAATAAGTGCTAGAGATTTGATGGCAGTTGGAGAGAGTGGCAAAGGGCGAAATACATTTTTGAGCAACACGATTCCTTGTCTAGCAGCGTCGCGGGCTAGCTCCTGGTGAGCCGGCGTGCACACATCTTTCGGACCAAGGTTCCCATACATTTGCTTACTCGGGTCACCATCGAAGAACCCAAGTCTCATAAGTGTCGCAAAGTTATTCGAAACCGCCTTATCAACCACTGACTCTTCCACTAGCCCACCTTGTACAGCACCCATTGTGTAGTCTCTTAACCAATTCCCACAGTTAAGGTCCAAACCAGCGTTTAACGCATCTGCAGCGACTTGTTCTGGGGTCTTCGCCCAATGCTGCGAGTTGAACATGGTGTCTAACGAATCACAATCGGAACTTATGTACCCGTTTAGTTTCCATTCGCCCCGAATAACCCGTTTCAAAAGATCCGGATCCCCACATGTTGGTTTGCCGTTAACTTCGTTATACGAACACATCACACTTGCAACATTTCCATCCAAAACACAACTCTTGAATGGTGGTTGATATGTATCCTCCATATCTTGCTTTGTTACCTTTTAACAAAACAAACACAAAAACAAAATATATTTTAGCGACAGAAGTTGGCGAACGTAGCAACGAATTTAGGCATCGATAAACGTACCTTAGCATCGAAGTGATATCGATCAATGCCTTCCCAATTATCAACATCATACGCCGTATAATGTTTACAAGCAGCCGCAACTTTCAACCGATCTTTATCTCCATCATCTCTTTCTTGCAAACCGCGAACATAATTCGCCACATATTTACTCACTAAAACCGGATCTTCTCCAGGAGTTTCTTGCCCTCGGCCCCACCGCGGGTCACGAAATATATTCACATTCGGCGACCAATACGTTAACCCCGCTAACCCAACATTATACATAGCTCTAGCTTCGGTTGACACCACCTTACCAATAGCTTTAAACAAAGTTTTATTAAACGACGCCGCGGTAAGGATGACTTGTGGGAAGCTCGTGGCTCTGGGGACCAAGCTAGAGAAATGAGTCGCGGGTCCGACGTTAGAAACGCCATGCAACGCTTCCGACCACCACTTGTATCCTGGTATACCGAGGCGGTCAATGCTGCTAGCATTGTTCACCAAGTTTCCTATCTTTTCTTCTAAAGTTAGCCTCTTAACCAAATCATTTACTCGTGTTTTGACATCCAATGACGGATTGCAGAATGAGTAGTTTTTCAAGCTCGGGTCTTTGTCAGTATTGCATGCGAAGAGGGGTTCATTTTCGGCGAAAACGATGGTTTGGCATGAGAATATAATCAAGAGAAGAAGAGCAATGGCCATGGATAAGATGTGTTGAAGAGAATGAAAAGACATGAGTGTAATTAGTAGTAATTAAATACTAAATCTAGTAGATTAACTCATTTAAAGTTTAAACATACATAATACATGATATATCTATGAAAGTTTTACTAAGAAGATGTGTACGTAAAATAGGCAGAAAGCAGCAAAACCTCCTAACAACCATGTCACAAGAATCAAATGAATAAAGTGTTGGTAACCGTTTTATAAATACTAAATTAACAAATGAGTAAATGACAATATGACATTATATGGTTTAGGATCAAGTACAAAGGCTCATAAAAATAAGAAGTGTACAAAGGCTCCTAAAAAAAAACCTATTACACCAAAAAAAAAAAAAAAAAAAAAACCTAAATCCCCACTCCCACCACCCAAAAAATAATAATTTTTTTGAGTAAACTGCAATCTTACCCCCTGGGGTTGTATGTGATTGGCACTCTGACTCCTACCTGGAAAATATTGATGTCTGACCCCCCAACGTTGTCGATCTATCGCAACCTTACCCCCTGGCCTTTGTGTCCGTTAATTTGCAACGTTATCTTCAAACGGTTAAAGGGCAAACTGGTAATTTCACCCTAATCCTTACTTACATCCCTTTATCTTTCACATTTCATCAGTATGAAACCCTGAACTTAACCTAGTTCTAGAATCATCATTCTCTGTACATGGCGATCCTGCACATTTGAACAAATTCAAGCGAAATTCAAGTTCTTACCAGTATGGATCTTCGATTATGGAAGATTAGAGCTGAAGATCATTATTTCGAACCAGACGAGATGTACCGTAAATGACATGCAAGCTCACAGGGTCTGATTTAGGTAAAAATTGAACCTTTTACTTTGTTAATATGTTGTTGATGTTTGTTTACATGTGACACTCAGAGACAATTTACAATTAAATTACACCATGGAGGTAATTTTGTAGAAAACCCAAATAGGGAATACTTAGATGAAAAGATCAACTACATTGATCATGTAGATTTTCATGTGTTGACTACAGATGTTTTAGAGGAGATGATTAAGAAAATAGGCTACGATGATGGTCTCTTTTTCTGCATTCGTTACAAGGAACCTTACATGTCTTTAGATTTTGGTCTTATGACATTAAAATGTGATGTTGATTTAGAAGCTATGTTTGATCATGTGCGTCAAGGAGTCAACCTGGTAGACATGTATGTTGAATACCGGAGGTCAACAATCTTGATGGAGTCCTATGAAGTTCAAGCAGGTCCATGTAGAGAAATTGTTCCAGCATCAGTTTTAATACAAAATGCAAATGAAAGTCAGAATGAAGATGAGGAAGAAAGTGAAGATCAGAATGAAGAGGACGAAGAAAGTGATCCTGATTATGAGTATTTTGAGGAAGATAATATGGTTTATGAAATAAAAGTCGATATGCAGAGGTTTAAGGCTAATGTAGAATTTACTAGGGAAGAACTGGATGGTTCAAGTGATGGGGATCATGATGATGAGAGAAATGTAGAAGGTCATATTCTTGTAGACCTGGAGGACTTTGAAAGTGGGTCTGATGACAATACAACACTTAGAGATAGGGTTGCTAGGAAGATAAGGAGGAAAAGGAAGGCTGTTATCAAAGAGAGGGGTGCAGATGATGTACCCTTCTATGTTGGTCAGCTTATCGATGACAAAAGTAAGATGAACGAGATGGTAAAAAACTATGCTATTAAGGCTAGGAGGGATGTTTTTATCCTAAAAAACGAGTTGTTAAGGTATAGAGTAGTGTGTTTCGGTAGTAATCCACCACTACTTGGTGTTGCAAAAAAAAAAAAAAAGAAATGAGGGGCAAAATAGTAAAATCAACAAGGTAGGGTAAAAATACAGGCACATTAAAAGGCATACAAAGCCCACCTGCCCTTGGGTAGTTCACATCTCAAGGAATACGACTAAGGAGAAGTGGTGTGTGAAGACAGTTCATAATAATCATAACTGTTTGACAACCAGGGACGTATCATTGTACACAATGAGTTCGATTGCCAAGGAGATCCAACCTATGATTGAAAGCAATCCAGAGATGCCAATTCAAGCAATTAAATGTCAACTTCTTAGGAAGCATCGGCTAGAAATATCACTACATAAGGTGTTCAGAGCTAAGAGGATAGCAACTACCAGGATTTATAGTGATTACCAAGAGCAGTATAGTATTCTAAGGTCGTACTGTGATGAACTTCTCAAAGCCAACCCATGTAGTACAATTAAGATAGATGTGGAGCCATATGGGAACCCAGGTAGTCCTACAAGGCAGTTTCACAGGATATATGTTTGTTTTGCATCTATGATAAGAGGATTTAAGATGATTGGAAGACCACTGCTGGGTGTCGATGGGTGTTTTATGAAAGGTCCTTTTCCTGGACAAATCTTGAGTGTTGTTGGTATAGATGGGAACAATAGCATATATCCAGTTTGTTATGCTCTTGTTGAGGCAGAAACAACACAAAGTTGGAAATGGTTTTTGCAACTTTTGAGAGATGGCCTAAGGTGCACGGTTGATTCATGTTTCACTTTCATCAGCGACAGATAGAAGGTAATCCATTATTACATGTTAATTCCTAACTTTACTTTAAATTTGCTTGAAAAATAAGAGGAATATTTCCAATTTGTATTATAGGGTCCGATTCCAGCTATGCTAGCAGTTTTTCCTAATGCTGAGCACAAGTTTTGTTTGAGGCACATTCATGAGAACATGAAATTCAAGTGGCGAGGAGATGTTTACAAGAATTTGCTTTGTTCAGCAAGTGGGAAGACCTCCATTCCATAATTTAACAAGGCTATGGAAGAAATTAAGACAACAGAACGGGCTATGTATGACTGGCTGAATGAGATCCCATACACAGCTTGGTCAAGAGCATATTTTTCTGGAAGAGCTAAATGTGATATGTTGCTGAACAACATATGTGAAGTTTTTAACAGACAAATCATAGGGGCAAGGGACAAGCCAATTATCACATGCTTAGAATTCATTAGGGAGTACATGACCAAGAGGATAGTGTCACACCCCTATATTTCCACGTATTACCGGTGGGCCCGGTGGGGAGTATCGTGACGTAGTTGATATCGTTATAGTCAAACAACACAATATTTAAATGCACAGCGGAAGCAAAAGATAGATATATTTCAACTTTAATAAATTGTAATATCAAGTATCACAAACAGTTGAAAATAATCCACAGGTGGATAAAAATAAAATGGAGACATTGTTCAACAGTTTTAACATCCAAGCTTGCGAGACTTATTGTGGACGCTATGAGAAAGCCAGCCTAGTTCGCGTAGTACCTGCACTTAACCTTTTTGGGAAAATACGTCAGTTTACACTGGTAAATACAATTAACTGACTCATTTAGAAAAGGCTTAATAAAATTGATTTGAATGCACGTGGCACAAACTTTTTATAACTTGGGATAATTATTTGAATATAATACTTGTAAACGAATTACATGTTCCTTATGCGTTCAGTAGCCCGATCCGTAGACAGGGTTAAAGATCAATAGACACACCACATGATATAGTCCCGCGGCGGGTTATTCTCGAAGGCGGCGATTATACCATATTATTTATTTATGCACTGACGGGTGTACGCCTACACGCGCGTGCTAAGGTCGTGGCCATTTCGTAAAATGATGCCAAGGATATCCGGGACATGGTCATTAACCCCCCAAAGGCTTTAAGCAAACAAAACATTTCAAAATGGAGCATATCAATGATTTAATCTCTATTCGATTAAAGATTCAATGCCGGACCAAGCGGTATTTTATATACCGTACCCCAAGCCCGTATAAGGGAAAATAAGTTAAAAGTATTTACCTTTGCAAGTATCAATCACAAATAGGAAGTGCGTGTAGCTTTTACCGGGTCTAAACAGAAAATTTGTCAGGTCGAACATGCTTAGACATGTTTTTATACTTATTACTGAGTTATATGAGTGGTAAAATAGGTTACATGCCTTCTACATTGTTAATTAGGCGTTAATAGCATTCTGTTGACTTTTTCTAATCAACTTTGACCCGACAAATGGTCTAGTTAGAGTGGGAATCAGAGGGTGCCCTTCTAAGGGTTTATTACCCACATAAATACCAACTTATAACTACCTTCAATTCGACTAATCACTGGACCATTAATGATTAATCGCTAAGTCAAACGTTAATTACGACGGTTTGACTTTTAAGCTAAAAACTAAGTAAAACTCAATTAGGAAAGGTTAAGCATACTTACAGAAGTCCTATGCACGAATAGGGATGCTTAGGGTCTGCTCTTGAACTCCCAAAAGCTCCAGAAATGCAGATGGAATGAATGCAAGAATGTTGCAAACATTGTGGCTTTATATAGTGATTTTAATTGTTTGTGATCTTGACACACAAGCCTGGCATTGTTCCCAGATCATTTACAAGTGCCCCTAAGCCTAAAAATCAGTAGGGGACGCGCATGGAAGTGGAAAATATCTTTCTAAGGCGGTTACAAGCTCAAAACAGGAACTGTCCCGTTTTTCTGTTGCTGTGCATGCCTTACGGACCGTAAGGCTTGACCTTTACGGTCCGTAAGCCTGTTCCAGAGGCAAAAAGTTGTTGGCCTTTCAAGCTTCGAACGGGTAACTGATGTATTATGATTTTGGACCATTATTTTCAGTATGGGGCCTCATGTTTGGGTCATGAACAGTTTACACAACTATGATAAGATAGAAAGTTTTCTTGGATCCTTTTGAAAGTGCCGTAAATGAAGGTTGTCGTGCATATCCTCGTAGGATTCCATTCTTTTGAAATTTGAATCAATCATTGCTAGCATTTACCGGATTTGAGTATATCAGATGTTTATAATATATGTTAGGGTCTTGGGATTCATAATGAGGTCGTTCAGAGGTGTAAATTAACATGACGACACGTTTAAATCCTGCCTTACATCTTTAATTGGATCCGGGTTTATAACACTTTTGTCTTACATGACACGTGTCGTTATTTTATTGAACACGAATTTTCGAGGTGTTACATCCTCACCCCCTTAAAAGAAATCTCGACCTCGAGATTTACTGAAACAAATGAGGGTACTTTTCTTTCATTGTGGATTCTACCTCCCACGTGTACTCAGGACCTCTACGGGCATCCCATTTTACCTTTACAATAGGCACATGCTTCCTTCGAAGCTTCTTAACCTATCGATCCTCGATCGACACAGGTTTTTCAACAAACTTCAAGCTCTCTTCTATGTGCACATCCGTATGTGGTATGACTAGTGATTCATCAGCGAAACACTTCTTCAGATTGCCGATGTGGAATACATGATGAATACCACTGAGCTCTTCAGGTAAGTTTAACTTATAAGCAGCTGATCCGACACATTCGATGACCTCGAATGGTCCTATGTATCTCGGGCTTAACTTACCTTTCTTACCAAATCGCATCACTCCCTTCCAGGGTGATACTTTGAGTAACACTTTGTCACCTACCTCGAATTTCAGAGGTTTACGCTTTAGATCTGCGTAGCTTTTCTGCCTATCCCTGGCAGCTTTCAGGCGGTCACGAATCTGGACAATCTTGTCCGTCGTTTCAAAGACTATTTCGGGTCCTGACAGTTGGACATCTCCAACTTCCGCCCAACAAACGGGCGTTCTGCATTTCCTACCATACAATGCCTCAAAAGGCGCAGCCTTAATGCTGGTATGATAGCTATTATTGTACGAGAACTCGATTAATGGCAGGTGGTTATCCCAACTACCACCTAAGTCGATCACACATGCACGAAGCATGTCTTCCAAAGTTTGGATAATACGCTCACTCTGACCGTCCGTCTGAGGATGGTAAGCCGTACTAAAATTTAAACGCGTGCCCAGAGATTGTTGGAAACTTTTCCAAAAATGTGACGTGTATCTAGTATCTCTGTCAGAGATAATAGCTACTGGTACGCCATGTAGAGATACAATCTTATCTACGTACAATTGGGTGACGTTTGCGTGACTACACATATTTTTATGATGAAATTACATACGATTCGGTTTTAAATTTATAAAAGTGATTATTACTTTAACATCAAAACACACACGAAAGAGGCAAGTGTACCCCGTCATATATGTAGTAAAGTATCGGTAAGAACCAAGTATCGATCCACGGAAATGGGCGGAGAAATAATACTAGACCTTTGTCACTAAACTACCGGTAAAAACATAAGTTGTTTGATTTTTTTATAAACTAAAGTAAGCATAAACAAATAAAACATAGTATAACATAGATAAATAGCCTTGCTTAATACACAACCAAAGCATGTCAACTAAGTCGGTTTTGGCACTAGAAGCATTCGGTCAATTTTCCATTTTAAGACAATTAGTATCCCTTTCGGGAATCCTAACATGACAATCATTCGGAAAGTTCAAACGATAAACACACTTTAACCACCTAAAATTGTTCTTTAACGTGCAATTGATAAATGTCTATGAAAATCTCTTAAAAATAAGTTAGTCATCCGTTAGGAGTTTTCTAACCTCATTTAAACAAGGAAAGCGACACCGATAAACACAATGCAACCACCGAGAAAAGCATAAACTAGATTAAATCACAACCGAGTTCATTTTACAAATCATGCACATAAATTCACTAAGATAGCAATTTTGGCCTAAACTACTAACTAAGCTAACAAATCATGGCAAGAATTTATAACGACACCATTTAACCCGTTAAGGTCCTTACGTGACGGCAAGCTTTCTTGATTAACAATAATTACATTTTATTAAACCACTAACCATTTCTAGTATCATGGTGCACACATTTTAACCAAGCTAAACTAGTTAACCAAGTTTAAAGTTTACTAATACAAGATTAATTAAGCTTCATTTTTCAACTATCTTAACTAACCAAATACCAATCATCCAACAAAATTACTTATAATCAAGAAATCAATATCAATAACAATGTTGCAAACTAATCATCAAAGATTAACATAGAAAATACTTCCAAATGTCATTACAAACAAAGATTAACATACTAATGGTTATAATCAAGCAAGGGATTGTTGTGTTTTTGCCCAAAGGCTACAATAATACATAAACATTAATCTAAATGCTTGAAAGATTAACAAAATCATGGAAAAATTAGAAAACCAAACCATAAACAAGCATAAGATTAAGAATCTGGATAGTAATCGAGCTAAACGGGACAATGTGGCTTGAATCCGGGTGAAAGCTAACGCCTCCGGAGCCTGAAAATCGCCTGAATTGCTCTCCAAAATTCCAGAGTTTTGAACAGAATGTTTCTGTTCTGTTTTTATATTTTTTCGATGTCGCACGGTCGTTCTTCCTATTGCACGACCGTGCACTTTAAGCAATTATTGGAGTATGGTGCACCATACTGTATGACGTCATCAGATCTTTGACCAGATTCGATATCGCACGACCGTTCTTCAGATGGCACGGTCGTTCTATGCCGGGATCTTGTTGCACGAGCTGCTGCACTGGTCGTTCATCACTGAGCTTTTGGCTGATCATCGGATCCGCACGGGGTGCAGAATATGGAACGCCCGTGCACCACCGGGGTGGCCTTGAATGCCTTGCACGCTGAGTCGCACTGGTCGTTCAGTTCCGGATTAATTTGAATTTGTCGGAGATGCACGGTCGTGCATTAGGTCGCACGACCGTTCCACACGCCCAGGTCAGTTTTCTTAACAGAATGTTCGCAGCTTCGTCGTTTTGTCCGGAAAGTCCTCGTTTTCGCTATCATCTTGTCTGGTATGCTGTTTTAGGCCTGTAAACAAAAGTGTAGATGATTAAGCATCTGAATGACGGTTTTACGGCCGAAAACACATAAAATGGGGGTAAAACGGGGGACTAAAATATGTGTAAATTAGCGAATATCAAATCTCCCCACACTTGAACCTTGCTTGTCCTCAAGCAAGCTAAACTAAAATGCAATAAAAGATAGTATCAAACAAGAACGATAATTTACACACTATTTTATTGAAAACAACTATAAACGGTTAGCCGGTTTTTCGAAAGACAACATCAAAAGACTCAAACCCAACAAGCATATGCAAATATATAGCGACAATCAAAAAGTCGTGACTTCACATTTAATTGACTTAACATGTTAATCATCACACAACTCACAATGTTCACACACACTCGGTTTTATTTATGAAACATACATAAAATGTGTACGTGCAAACACTCAATGCCTCGTCAATGAAATGTGTAATATCATAAGCTTGTCATAAGATCTCGTCTCCACCAACTAACATGCGAAAAAGTGTAAATCAAGAGGTCTTTACGGGTTGTAACGTTAGGCTTGGGCGAAGGGTATGGAAATGGATATTTAAAGTGGTGAAATGGTTAAAACTCGGTTTTAGCGTTTAACTAGCAACAAACAATACAACTATACATACATATGCCTTAAAAAGGCGACTATTGCGCAATCGAGCTCATCAACTATATTTTAACATTTAAGCATTCAAAATTGCTCGATTTTCGTCGACTTCACCCTATTTTAGGGTGTTTTATTTTCTGTTTTTTTTCCAAGGAACTAGATATATAATAAACAATAAACTACAACAAACGCTAGTTAAACAATTATTTTGACCGAGTTTTAACACTAAAAAGGTTTAAAACATAAAAAGGCTAAATTTGGCTAAGTGGGCGATAATGTAGGGTAAACAAAGGTAAACGGGAAGGCTCGACATGGTTAATCCTAAAGGGTAATGTAAGGTGGGAAGCACAACACAAAGAACAAGGTTTACAACAAAGGGGTAATCTAAGTGCCTCTATCACTTCTACACAATTCCGCAAGTTCATGGTCTTAACAAGCATACTAGTGACAAGTTCTAAATTACACATAACATCCGGCTCACTCCTATATCCGAAATGAAAAAATATATAACAATATCAAGGCTCAAATATGCTCACGTAACGGAAGGAATGGGTAAAAGTGTGAAAACTATCATGCAAGTCTTTCTTTGTTTGTCACGCTTTCCGGTTTCCTTTTTCAAAAATATTTTGCGTGTCGAGTTTTTATCAAGTCCGAAGCTTTCTAAAACACAACCAACCGGTTTTTTACTAAAATATATACAAAATACAGGTATTTTTGAATGATTTTTCTGATTTTCTTTTTTTTTTAATGAGGACAAACAAAGTTAACAAAGTTAACCCCCTCCCCACACTTGAACTTCGCATTGTCCCCAATGCGAGACCCGAAATATAGAGAAAAGGATAATAGTACTCCCCTCAAGATGATGTTGATGCAACGAGACTTCCGAAGCTGTATCTGCCATGTGCTCCGGTCCAAGATTTGATACCCAAAACCTGCAAGTATGTCACATGTGCACCAAAACAGAACAGAAACAGAAAAAACAAAAATAAACCATAATGTACATAAATATAAGACTAACATCCAAACAAATACAAGACATAAAGTAAATTGTCTGAAAATAAAATACAATCCGAGGGTGTTTGAAATAGTAGCCAAAATGAACACCCGATAAATACACTACTAAAAGATATAACTTTTTTTTTAAATGCCCCTGACCATGCGCACGGTAGTGCGGATTTTCGCACGGGCGTTCGGATCCGATGTTGACCCATTCTAGCACGTTGACCTCGGTAATGCACGGGGGTGCGACTCGAGGTGCAGGCCAGCCCGAAATCGCACGGGCGTGCGACCCATGGCACGGCCGTGCGAGATCTGCAGACATGTTTGTTAACTGCAGGATGCAGTTTCAGCGTCCGAATCGATCATTTTTCGCCATTTTTACCATTCGCACGCTGTTATAACATTATTTCAACCTAGACCCTACGCTCGGCACGTTTAAAAACTGTACAAACTAACGAAATCTACCAAACACACCTAAATTACTCTAAAACGACAAAAGCACAAAAAAGACGATTTTACCCCTAAAGCGCTTAAGTCGCTCTTGCTACATTTTTAAATCACGAGTCAGTAGTGTAGACTCATGCTAAATTTTTGTCGGCGAGTCGATAGCAAGACTCATGCTAAATTTTTGTCGGCGAGTCGATAGCAAGACTCATGTCCCCACACTTATGATGTGTGCGGGGCGTGGAGTTCGATAACCTCCACCGCCGACTCGATCGGCCCGGTAACGTAAAGCTTCAAAAGGTGCCCATTCACTTTGAAAATAACGCCGTCCGCGTTCTCTATTGCAACAGTCCCATAAGAAAATACCTCTTTTACTGTGTATGGTCCTGTCCAACGTGAATGAAGTTTTCCTGGAAATAGGCGCAACACATTTTTTTTTGCTGAAAAGAAACAGAATATTATTTAAAATGGGTTGAAAATTTTTATAAAAATTCGAAAATGGGCCCGAAATTTTATAAAAGTTACAACAATAAAAAAAATCGAATCGGCTAATGTAAAAATGATTTTTCAAAGCCGAAAACTCAAAGAATAAATAAATAATTAAATCCGGATTCGAACAAATAAATGGAACAAAAATTTACAAGTGTACAAAATAATCTCGAAAATGAATAAAATGAACTAAAACCAAGAAATATTAACAAATAAATAAACAAATAAATAATCAAGAAAATATACACAAATATTCACAATTATATACGCCGATAAAACAATGACTCGGGTCGTTCCTAAAACTCGCCATTTCCCCGGCAACGGCGCCAAAAACTTGACGTGTGCGTGACTACACATATTTTTATGATGAAATTACACACGATTCGGTTTTAAATTTATAAAAGTGATTATTACTTTAACATCAAAACACACACGAAAGAGGCAAGTGTACCCCGTCATATATGTAGTAAAGTATCGGTAAGAACCAAGTATCGATCCACGGAAATGGGCGGAGAAATAATACTAGACCTTTGTCACTAAACTACCGGTAAAAACATAAGTTGTTTGATTTTTTTATAAACTAAAGTAAGTATAAACAAATACAACATAGTATAAAATAGATAAATAGCCTTGCTTAATACACAACCAAAGCATGTCAACTAAGTCGGTTTTGGCACTAGAAGCATTCGGTCAATTTTCCATTTTAAGACAATTAGTATCCCTTTCGGGAATCCTAACATGACAATCATTCGGAAAGTTAAAACGATAAACACACTTTAACCACCTAAAATTGTTCTTTAACGTGCAATTGATAAATGTCTATGAAAATATCTTAAAAATAAGTTAGTCATCCGTTAGGAGTTTTCTAACCTCACTTAAACAAGGAAAGCGACACCGATAAACACAATGCAACCACCGAGAAAAGCATAAACTAGATTAAATCACAACCGAGTTCATTTTACAAATCATGCACATAAATTCACTAAGATAGCAATTTTGGCCTAAACTACTAACTAAGCTAACAAATCATGGCAAGAATTTATAACGACACCATTTAACCCGTTAAGGTCCTTACGTGACGGCAAGCTTTCTTGATTAACAATAATTACATTTTATTAAACCACTAACCATTTCTAGTATCATGGTGCACACATTTTAACCAAGCTAAACTAGTTAACCAAGTTTAAAGTTTACTAATACAAGATTAATTAAGCTTCATTTTTCAACTATCTTAACTAACCAAATACCAATCATCCAACAAAATTACTTATAATCAAGAAATCAATATCAATAACAAGGTTGCAAACTAATCATCAAAGATTAAAATAGAAAATACTTCCAAATGTCATTACAAACAAAGATTAACATACTAATGGTTATAATCAAGCAAGGGAATGTTGTGTTTTTGCCCAAAGGCTACAATAATACATAAACATTAATCTAAATGCTTGAAAGATTAACAAAATCATGGAAAGATTAGAAAACCAAACCATAAACAAGCATAAGATTAAGAATCCGGATAGTAATCGAGCTAAACGGGACAATGTGGCTTGAATCCGGGTGAAAGCTAACGCCTCCGGAGCCTGAAAATCGCCTGAATTGCTCTCCAAAATTCCAGAGTTTTGAACCGAATGTTTATGTTCTGTTTTTATATTTTTTCGATGTCGCACGGTCGTTCTTCCTATTGCACGACCGTGCACTTTAAGCAATTATTGGAGTATGGTGCACCATACTGCATGACGTCATCAGATCTTTTACCAGATTCGATATCGCACGACCGTTCTTCAGATGGCACAGTCGTTCTATGCCGGGATCTTGTTGCACGAGCTGCTGCACTGGTCGTTCATCACCGAGCTTTTGGCTGATCATCGGATCCGCACGGGGTGCAGAATATGGAACGCCCGTGCACCACCGGGGTGGCCTTGAATGCCTTGCACGCTGAGTCGCACTGGTCATTCAGTTCCGGATTAATTTGAATTTGTCGGAGATGCACGGTCGTGCATTAGGTCGCACGACCGTTCCACACGCCCAGGTCAGCTTTATTAACAGAATGTTCGCAGCTTCGTCGTTTTGTCCGGAAAGTCCTCGTTTTCGTTATCATCTAGTCTGGTATGCTGTTTTAGGCCTGTAAACAAAAGTGTAGATGATTAAGCATCCGAATGACGGTTTTACGGCCGAAAACGCATAAAATGGCGGTAAAACGGGGGACTAAAATATGTGTAAATTAGCGAATATCATTGGGCTACCATGTCGGAGCTATAGGTCTCCTTGATGGGTAGGAAATGTGCTGACTTAGTCAGTCTATCTACTATTACCCATATCGTATCATTTCCTTTCCTTGTCTTTGGCAATTTGGTGATGAAATCCATCGTCACCATTTCCCACTTCCACGTGGGAAGTTCAGGCTGTTGTAGCAAACCTGACGGCTTTTGATGTTCTGCTTTGACTTGCGCACACGTCAAGCATTTAGCTACATAGGCAGCTACAGACTTCTTCAAGCCTATCCACCAATAGTTTGCCTTTAGATCCTGGTACATCTTATCAGCTCCAGGATGAACGGAGTATTTGGAATTGTGGGCTTCCTGGAGGATAACATCTCGAAGTCCCCCATAAATTGGAACCCATATTCGTCCATTTAACCTCAAAATTCCGTCCTTGCCATAGGATAACTGCTCTTCAGTTACTCCTAGCTTTTCATTAGGATAGTTAGCTTCCAACACAGCTTCCTTCTGTGCAGCTCACAACCTTTCGTTCAAACAGTTCTTTATCTCAATGCTCTTGGCATTGATTCTTATGGGTTTCACCCTTTCCTTTCGACTTAAGGCATCGGCGACTACATTCGCCTTGCCAGGATGGTATCTTATCTCACAATCATAATCATTCAAGGTTTCCATCCAACGTCGTTGCCTCATGTTCAAATCTTTTTGGTTAAATAGGTGCTGGAGGCTCTTGTGATCAGAATAGATCACACACTTGATACCATATAAATAGTGCATCCATAGCTTTAGTGCAAATACAACGGCACCCAACTCCAAATCATGGGTGGTGTAATTCTTTTCATGCACCTTTAACTGACGTGATGCATAGGCAATAACTTTGCCTTTCTGTATAAGCACACATCCCATCCCGGTGTGTGATGCATCACAATATACCACAAACTCTTCTATTCCATCAGGCAATGTTAACACATGAGCATTGCTCAACTTCTTCTTGAGAATATCAAAGGATTCTTGTTGCTTAGGGCCCCAATCGAACTTTATTTTCTTCCCAGTTAAAGAAGTTAGGGGTGCAGCAATCCTTGAAAAATTTTCAATGAAGCGCCTATAATACCCTGCCAATCCCAAGAAACTGCGAATTTCTGTGGGCGTCTTCGGCTCTTGCCAGTTCATGACAGCTTCAACTTTAGCGGGATCTACTTGGATACCACGCTCACTGACAACATGTCCAAGGAATTGGACTTTACGAAGCCAGAATTCACACTTCGAAAACTTGGCATAGAGCTTCTCCTGCTGAAGTAATTCTAGGATACATCGGAGATGCTTCTCATGGTCAGCCTGACTCTTGGAGTAAATGAGAATGTCATCGATGAAAATGATGACGAATTTATCTAGGTAAGGTTTGCAGACACGATTCATGAGATCCATGAATGCGGCTGGTGCATTAGTGAGCCCAAAATGTATCACTAGGAACTCGTAATGACCATAACGAGTTCTAAATGCAGTCTTGTGCACGTCTTCATCTTTAACCTTCAATTGATGATAGCCTGACCTCAGATCGATCTTGGAGAAGTAACTTGCCCCTTGAAGCTGATCGAACAGATCGTCGATTCTGGGCAATGGGTACCTATTCTTATTAGTGACCTTATTAAGCTCACGGTGATCGATGCACAGACGCATCGATCCATCCTTTTTCTTGACAAATAAGATTGGTGCTCCCCAAGGAGATGAACTGGGTCTAATGAATCCTTTGGCTAGCAGTTCATCCAGTTGTGTTCTCAATTCCTTCATCTCTGTTGGTGCCAACCTATAAGGTGCTCTAGCAACAGGTGCTGCTCCAGGGATGATGTCAATTCTGAATTCTACTTGTCTATCTGGTGGTAAACCAGGTAGTTCTTTAGGGAAAACATCGGGATATTCAGAAATGACGGGGATATCCTCAATCTTGGGTTTCGGCTCGTCAATAGTCACTTGTGCCATGTAGATGACACAACCCTTCTTCAAACACTTAGAGGCCTTGAGCATAGTCACTTGCTCAGGCAGTCCATACTGGGTATCTCCCTGAATGGTAAGTGATTCACCAGACGGAGTCTTGATCACCACCTGCTTCTTATTGCAGACAATTTGGACCTGGTTATGAGATAACCAGTCCATACCCAAAACTATGTCAAAACCGGCTAACTTAAAGGGAAGTAGGGACAAAGGAAAAGAGTGGTTCTTAATGGATATAACACATCCATCTAACACAGTTGAGACGGTTTCTATGGTTCCATCAGCTAATTCCACTTCATATTCCACACTTAAAGTTTTAACAGGCAATTTCAACAATTCACAAAACTTATTATCTACGAAGGACTTATCAGCGCCTGAATCAAAAAGTACTCTTGCATAGACATCATTTATAAGGAAGGTACCTGTGATCACAATGTCGTCCTGCACAGCTTCCTTTGCATCCATCTTGAAGACCCTAGCATTGGTCTTCTTTCCTTCATCAGCTTTCTTTGCATATTTTGGGCAATTTGTCTTAATGTGCCCTTTTTCATTGCAACTGTAGCACGTTGCGTCCTTCAGTTTCTTGCACTCTAGGGTCTTATGCTCTGAAGATTTGCAAATCCCACATGGCCTCAGCTGAGACTGGGATTTTGACTCAAGTCTGCACCTCCCAAAGTGGTGCTTCTAACAAGTCTTACACTTGGGCTTATCTCCAGATTGATGCCCATCCTTCTTAGAACCAGACCCCTTCTTGTGGTCATTGTTTCCCCTGTGCTTCTTATCTGACCGTCGTGAATTGTCATCTTCACGCTTTCTTTTCTCGGCATCCGTGTTCCTCAGCGATCTCTGCCTGACCGCGTCCAGTGTGAGGGACAAAGATATATCAGCTACAGATCTGAAAGTAGCTGGCCGAGAGGCTTTTACACTTGCCTTGATCTCTGGGGCTAAACCCCCAATGAAACGAGCTATTCTTTTGGGTTCCGGGGTCACCAGATAAGGAACCAACCTTGACATTGTATTAAAGCTCGTAAGGTAAGCTTGGCAATCCAGATTTTCATTACCAATGACAGAAAATCCGACTCAATCTTTTCAACCTCATGCTGAGGACAGTAGTTCTCCTTGATGAGGGCAACAAATTGTTCCCATGTCATATTGTACAGTGGAATCTTCCCCGTAGCTTGAATCAACGATCTCCACCAGGCTAAGGCCTCACCTTTGAACGATTGAGACACAAACTTTACCACATCCTTTTTAGCGCACCCGCTGATATCAACCACGGTGTCCATCTCATCCAACCATGTCATGCAATCTATAGCTCCTTTCTCCCCAGTGAAATCCCTGGGTTTACATGAAACAAAATACTTGTAGGAGCAACCCTTATCACGGGGTCCTTGATTCAGTACGATCCTTTGAGATGGGACACTTTGCTGATTTGAAGATTGACGATCGTCATCGTTTTTCTTTGGCTCGTCTTTCTTAGAGGGTGGTGGCTTGCTGTGAGCCTCAGAATGAGTCTTAGGCTTGGAATGCGGTGCGGAGAGGGTTCTACTCCGAGTCCCGCTATATTCCTGATACTGTCGCTCTATGGCTTTCGTAACAGCGTTGTCTATTAACGCTCGCAGTTCAGCACCCGCTATATTAATTCGGGCATCATCCTGATTCTCCAGTGGGTGACTGTTGATCTCATCCGAGTCAGCCATTGTATCTTGAACTGTTACATAAGATATTGACAATAATTTATTTGGGAGTTTGTTATGGAATTGTCTCTTAGGCAATTCATTAACCATGGTAAACATAGACCAATTTTGGTTAATTTGTTACTCACATTTATTTAGGATTTTTATTATAACTTATCCTAATTATCAAATAATAACAGTATTATTAGCACAAAAGGTCTAATCACAGGGACATTTTAATTCATAAACCATGATTTCAGAGAATCAAAGCATGAAGGTTTGAACATAGTTCTTTACCTTTTCTGACAGGGAGTCGTAGACTACTACTGTCTTTTGTCTTATATGACAATGAGTATGGCCCGTAGGCACTACATCACTAATGGATGTTTAATATAGGATCATCTTAATTGATGATTTAAACCCATGATTTATAGATCATTAAGTTGGTTTAGGAAATCTTTTGAAGAATCCTTATATAAGAATGACGTGTGTGATTTTTAACGAATCACGTTTGCCAGGAGCGTTAACATGTTTTCAGATGTTAACAGGGATCCAAATCTTTTTAAACATGTCTTACCATCTTGGCCGAGTCTTATAATGACATGTAGGCTAGGTTATACCTTTAAGATTCTTATTTAATATATAAATAGGCAGATTATTTATAAAAGGAATGATTTTTGATTTAATTATTTCATATATTTATGCATATAATGACAAAAATGAAATTTATAAACTTAACATTCCATTAACATTGAGAAGCATACATTGCCCTAAACGGGACTTTTAACAGAAACAATTTGCCCACGCAGGGGCTAAACCGATAATACAAGTCCACGCAGGGACCAAATACTAAAATAGATGTCCACGCAGGGACTAAAAGATAAGTCCACACAGGGACTAAATACACAGATACATGTCCACGCAGGGACTAAATACAAGGATGCATGTCCACGCAGGAACTTGATTGAAATAGGAAATACAACAATACATATAGGGATTTAATGATCCCTCTTCTTCTTCTTCCCCTTTAGCAAGCTCGCTAGGCCCTTGAGGAAACCCCTGTTGTTCCTACGTTCTTCTTGGAACTCATGTTCCACCCGACTAAGTCTTTGGAGGATCTCCTCCTGCTCCGGTGGAGAAAATCGTGGTGGCTGCGATTGTTGTCGAATCGGTGGTCGAGCAAGTACTTAATATCCATGAGTTGGATATCCCACTCCCCAAGGAGCTCCGTAGGGTCCTTCTGGATCTAGGGCGTTGTAGTTCGCCGCGACCAGGTACGGGTCGGCTTCAGCATAGTTATAATGAGTGTGAGCCGGCTGCTCAAACGGATTGTACGCCATTGAACCGGCGTATGCAGGGATCGGGTTATCAAAACCCATCGGTGGTGGCTGTGGTGCAACTGGTGCAGAGTTCACCTCTGGAATTGGGTTTGAGGGCCCACCCATTTGTGGGTCCTCATGCAGCGGCAGGTAGTGACTGCCACTGGAGTGTCGAGGGGTGCTAAAGTGGAAATACCCTCCTCGCGCAGATATTCGAGCGCCTATCCTCCTACGTCTGGGTGGTTCTGGAGGTGCTTAATGAACTGGCGGCGGTGGTGGCGGTGGCGTGACTGCCACGAATCGCGAATCCCCAGAGGGATCCTGCTGCTGCTGCTGTTGGTGAGGTAATGAATGGTGAGAAGGTGTGAAGTACCATTCATGTTGGTTAAACCTCGCTTGGTAACTGTCAGGACCACCGTAGGGTGATCCGTGGAAGGAAGATCCATCAGGGATCTCGATGGGATGGTTGGGGGTACCGCTTGCAGGTTCGACGGGATCCGTGTCCTCGTCCATGTCCATTGCATTGTCTTCTGAGAAGTGGTCCTCTGGTCCCAATGGGTTAAAACCCACTGGTTCTTGAATATAATTTGCCGGGTTGAACCGGCCCTGAAAGACAGGAGTAGGGTCGCCGAAGGAATGGTGCGAAAGGGATCGCTGGAGAGGTATATATGAAGGTTGTGGGTTATCGGGCTCGTTTTCCGAGTGCGGCCCAAAAGAATGACGATAGGAAGGTGTTGAACTGTGCGAGATAGACCGTCTAGCGGGCTCAAAACGGTTCCTCCTGTTTCCCTGAGGATCGGCACTCATAGTGGTAGAGGGAGTTCGCCGGTGTGAAGGCCCGGCCTCGTGATCGTTGGGGGCGGTGATTGGCCCCTTACCTCGTCCTCCTCTTCTAAATCTTGGCGGCATATTTCCTATCAAAATAATAAAAGATACAACAAGAAATATAAAGGACAAATTTAAAATAAAAACAAAATTTGGATCATTCCTATGTTCTTGTCTAGACTCAAAAATTTAGGAATGTGCAATTGTGTAACTGAGATTAAACACAAAATGCTAGTGTTTAATTCACTCAGCGTTGGCTCTGATACCAACTTGTCACACCCCTATATTTCCACGTATTACCGGTGGGCCCGGTGGGGAGTATCGTGACGTAGTTGATATCGTTATAGTCAAACAACACAATATTTAAATGCACAGCGGAAGCAAAAGATAGATATATTTCAACTTTAATAAATTGTAATATCAAGTATCACAAACAGTTGAAAATAATCCACATGTGGATAAAAATAAAATGGAGACATTGTTCAACAGTTTTAACATCCAAGCTTGCGAGACTTATTGTGGACGCTAGGAGAAAGCCAGCCTAGTTCGCGTAGTACCTGCACTTAACCTTTTTGGGAAAATACGTCAGTTTACACTGGTAAATACAATTATCTGACTCATTTAGAAAAGGCTTAATAAAATTGATTTGAATGCACATGGCACAAACTTTTTATAACTTGGGATAATTATTTGAATATAATACTTGTAAACGAATTACATGTTCCTTATGCGTTCAGTAACCCGATCCGTAGACCGGGTTAAAGATCAATAGACACACCACATGATATAGTCCCGCGGCGGGTTATTCCCAAAGGCGGCGATTATACCATATTATTTATTTATGCACTGACGGGTGTACGCCTACACGCGCGTGCTAAGGTCGTGACCATTTCGTAAAATGATGCCAAGGATATCCGGGACATGGTCATTAACCCCCCAAAGGCTTTAAGCAAACAAAACATTTCAAAATGGAGCATATCAATGATTTAATCTCTATTCGATTAAAGATTCAATGCCGGACCAAGCGGTATTTTATATACCGTACCCCAAGCCCGTATAAGGGAAAATAAGTTAAAAGTATTTACCTTTGCAAGTATCAATCACAAATAGCAAGTGCGTGTAGCTTTTACCAGGTCTCCTATTCTGGAACGAAGGTTTATAATAACCTATTAGAATCCTAACGGGTCTTTAATTAAGCCTAAACTTAGACCGGTTAGTTTCACGGAAAGATACGGTTCGAACGCGTGATTAAGCGAAGACCGGAATAGAATGTGATTTAGACCCGAAAAGTTTGAAGACTTGTATAATATGGTTAAACTAAACACATTCTGGATTTTGAGATAAAAACGACAAGGTTTGACCCGTTTCGGCTAATTTATGCAAACTAGTTACATAAACCGAACCGAACGCGTAAGAAGCGTAACGGGTAACCGTAAGAGTCATATCCAGGTTTCCTAAGTCAATATGCTTTAAATATGTTGTGATATCAGTAGGATATCTTCCATTATGCCCAAAACGAGTTTAATCTCAAATTAAGCCCCGGAGGGGTATTTTGGTCATTTTAAAGATTATAAAAGAGATTAAATGAAACTCTGAGATTCGGGTCTGAATACATCAGTAAAAATAACTTATTTTAACAGGTCATATTAGTTGTGATAAGTCCTAAGTGCCAAAAATGGTTTTAAACCTAAACTACGTGTTTAATACGCGTAAAAAGCCATTTTAAGCGATTTCCGGGTTATACAGGAAATCTGAGGTTTCTCAATAGGTTATAAAGTTCAAAATACTTTATTTATTATATAAAATCAATAGCAATTGGATTGGTGTCAAAATACTATGCAGAACTCATTTTATAACCAAAAAGGGTATAATCGGTATTTACCGAATCAACGCCATAACCTTAGGTTATGAGCAGGTTAAAAATAATTAAAAATCTTCAAAAATCCCAAAATATTGTATTACATCAGTGGGTAAAAGGTTTGGTGTAAAAAATTGGGTTTAGATAGGCTTTATGCTAATGACGCCGTTAAATTACTAAAAAGCGTTCTAATTACGTCATTGAGCATAACTCCTAATCTAGACCTCCAACTGATGTGAACATTTAGGGACATGTTTATAAATTAGTAATAAAGATTATTGTCCTTTCATATATCCAAAATTCTCGTTTTATGGTCAAAAGGGCATATTGGTCAACATTTAAGCAATTAACGGAATCATGCATATTAATTGGATAGCTAATGAACCAAGGTGTATAACCACAGAGGGTTATACTATCATGTAGCCTGGTCCTAAGGAAGCTCTAAGGCATTTCCAAATCATACTAAATCGGGTCAGAACTGAAGTCAAAACAAAAGTCAAAGTTTTGTGACTTTCGGTTCCAAACCGGGTCTAAACAGAAAATTTGTCGGGTCGAACATGCTTAGACATGTTCTTATACTTATTACTGAGTTATATGAGTGGTAAAATAGGTTACATGCCTTCTACATTGTTAATTAGGCGTTAATTCGAAGATTAGCATTCTGTTGACTTTTTCTAATCAACTTTGACCCGACAAATGGTCTAGTTAGAGTGGGAATCAGAGGGTGCCCTTCTAAGGGTTTATTACCCACATAAATACCAACTTATAACTACCTTCAATTCGACTAATCACTGGACCATTAATGATTAATCGCTAAGTCAAACGTTAATTACGACGGTTTGACTTTTAAGCTAAAAACTAAGTAAAACTCAATTAGGAAAGGTTAAGCATACTTACAGAAGTCCTATGCACGAATAGGGATGCTTAGGGTCTGCTCTTGAACTCCCAAAAGCTCCAGAAATGCAGATGGAATGAATGCAAGAATGTTGCAAACATTGTGGCTTTATATAGTGATTTTAATTGTTTGTGATCTTGACGCACAAGCCTAGCATTGTTCCCAGATCATTTACAAGTGCCCCTAAGCCTAAAAATCAGTAGGGGATGCGCATGGAAGTGGAAAATATCTTTCTAAGGCGGTTACAAGCTCAAAACAGGAACTGTCCCGTTTTTCTGTTGCTGTGCATGCCTTACGGACCGTAAGGCTTGACCTTTACGGTTCGTAAGCCTGTTCCAGAGGCAAAAAGTTGTTGGCCTTTCAAGCTTCGAACGGGTAACTGATGTATTACGATTTTGGACCATTATTTTCAGTATGGGGCCTCATGTTTGGGTCATGAACAGTTTATGCAACTATGATAAGATAGAAAGTTTTCTTGGATCCTTTTGAAAGTGCCGTAAATGAAGGTTGTCGTGCATATCCTCGTAGGATTCCATTCTTTTGAAATTTGAATCAATCATTGCTAGCATTTACCGGATTTGAGTATATCAGATGTTTATAATATATGTTAGGGTCTTGGGATTCATAATGAGGTCGTTCAGAGGTGTAAATTAACATGACGACACGTTTAAATCCTGCCTTACATCTTTAATTGGATCCGGGTTTATAACACTTTTGTCTTATATGACACGTGTCGTTATTTTATTGAACACGAATTTTCGAGGTGTTACAGATAGTGAATGTAAAGAAATTACAAGCAAAGTGTATGGGGCCACTGACACCTCATGCCACTGAGGTCTTCGATGGGATCAAGAAACAGGCCTCTGAAATTTTTGTTTTAATGGTTAACATAGACAAGTATCAAGTAACAGGTCCGAGATCACAGTGTGTTGTGAATGTTAAAAAGAAAACTTGTGCATGCAGGAAGTGAGACTTGACAGGGATGCCTTGCAAACATGCTGTTGCAGCCATATGGGATATGTTAAGGAATAGCATTGATGCTGGTATACCAGAAGAGTGGGTTTCGGATGTGTATTGGTTGTCAACATGGAAGAAAGTTTATGAGAATGTCATAGAGCCAGTCAATGGGCCGGATATGTGGACTCCTTCTCAATGTCCAACAACACTTATCCCACCAAAGCATCATACACAGGTTGGAAGGCCAAAGAAGAAGCGAAAGAAGACATTTAGGGAAAAAGAGCTTGAGAAGGAGTTCGACAAAGGAGGTAAAATGACCAAAAAGGGCACCACCAACAAGTGTAGTAAATGTGGAAACCTGGGACACAACATCAGGAGCTGCAAAGGACAAGGGGGTGAACAATCTACTGCTTCATAAGAATCGCATACTGCCACTCAAGGTGCCCCAATTGACAATCTTTATGATTGATGGAAGTTTTTTATGGTTTCTAATATCTCTAGTTGTATGGATGTTTGTGACACTCTAGGTTTTTCCGAGCAAACACCTTGTAATTACTTTGTGCGTATATATATATGTCATTAAATGAAAGTTGTGATTCTTCTTGTGCTATGTGTCGATAACGTGTATGTAATATATATGTGTATATAAAGATGCTCGTGAACCGAAACCATGACTCGAGACCACCCGGTCTCGAGTAAATAAGTGAACAATTGGGTTGCTTGGGCCGCACCTCCCTTAGCCTACTCAGAAACCCACTCAAGGTGCACCACCCTCTAAATATAAGCCAAGAACCCTCACACACTCTCCTTTACACTCTCTCACTTCATCCTCACTCCCTCTAGAAAACCCTCACAAAATCACCTCTCCTCTCTCGGACTCAAACCGGAAGCATCAAGATATCCGGATTAGCTCGTGATCATCGCTTGGACACTTCCTTCATCATCTCACACACTCACAATCAAAACAAGTTCCGGTTAGTACCATACCTCGGTTAGATGGATGATGTCTTAAATTAACAAAGATGTATGCTTGTTGGATAATACACATGTGCTATGAGGATAGATGAGTTAAGATGACTAAGTTATTGATAGATCTTTGTGTTATAGTGATAATAGGATGATATGCAAGACATGTTCATGCTTTGATAAGAAATTGTTAGATAACATGCAAGGTTGATAGGACAATATGAGTGTGTATGTGTATGTTTGCAATCCGAGGAATGTATGTTAGATTCAGGAATCGATGATGCTAATTTGAGTATATGCTAGGATAGGGTTGTTTGAATAATCATGTTGCCAAATGATGAAAACCCTAAAATGATGAACTTGTTGAATATGACATGAATATTTGAAATATTGTGTGTTTGATCCATATTAATCAAATGTTAGACAAAGAAACATGTTTAGGGAATTTCTATTGGATAGTACACTAGATCATGCATATGAAATTCTATTGGATAGTACAATCGGATAGGTTCTAGAAGGTCTCGGTCATCAGGTGTGCAAGTCGAGACCACCAGTCTCGACTCGAAACCAACTCATGACAACTCGAGACCACAGCAGTCACGACTCGAGATCATGTCCAAGTACTCAAAGCAGACTCCAAGGACTCGAGACCATCTAGGTCTCGACTCGAGAACCCATGATCTCGACTCGAGACTAAATCCGAGACAATTGAGGTTGCGACTCAAGCTGGTGTGACTCGAAACCACCCCACTACAAACCGAGACCATTCGGTTGCGACTCGAGACCTCTCGGTCTCGACTCGAGACCACCTTGTCTCGAGTGGGCTACTTGTTTTCGTTATTGGGCCGTATTTACTGTTTGGGCTGCATAATTTTCCTGTTACTGTTTATCCGGACTAAGTGTTACCGATTAACTGTTCAAGTGTTAGGGCAGGCCCAAATACCCTCGTATGTTTTATATGCTATGTGTTAGCTATGTGTAGATATACGTGATTACCTGTGTCCGAGCCTGACCTATACTGGTAACCATTTAGGACGTGGTGACCAGCATACTTAACCAAGTAAACTAAACTGCCAAGCAACCCAAGGTGAGTTCACAACTATTAAAGCATGCGTCCCGGTGGTTTTGGGAAACGGAAACTTAATCAACGCTATCCCTGCATAAGGGATACAAACTTACTTTACTTCCCTTGTTACTGGGAATAAACTTACTTACTTCCCTTGTTACTGGGAACTCTTGGTTAATTATTGTTTATACGGAATGCAACAAGCAACACTAAACGAAACTCTATCACTTAAGTCCCTACCATTTAATACCGATTAGTCGTCGGGGCCTGGCGAACGGGTTATTAGTTAATAGCGCTATTTAGGTGTAACCAGCCTCACACCGACCCTTGTTACTGGGAACGGGAGTGAACTAATGAACTCTGGCAAACCGTAAATGATGATGGAACATTGACAACGGGGCACTACGGAAACGTACGGTTAAGTAAGTATTCGGTATTGGAAAAACAGTTTAGTCGCTTACTTATGGGGTAGCTCCCCATCGCATGTATAAACGGATAAATTAACTGGTGAAACAAGTTTTTGGTAACTAAAACTGGACAACTCGTGGACTCGCCAACATTTTTGTTGATACCCTACTGCATGCTTTGCAGGTACCCAGTGACTCAGGAGCTTGCAGCTTGGGAATGTGTAGTGGTCTTCCAACCCATGTGTTGGGTTCTAGATAATCTTGAACTATGAACTTTGTTTTGAAACCGTTGGTTCATGCTTCCGCTGTTTACTTAAAATGTTATTTGAACTTAAAACCTTTAAAACTTCAAACTATGATGTTTACTAACTATTGTGGTTGGTGGGCATCTTTACTATTGACCAATGTTTAGTATAATTGGTGGCTGGATCCTGGTCAGTCACGCCTCCAAGCGGTGGTATTCCGCACGTGGATTTTGGGGGTGTGACAATGTTTGTCGAGTTTGTCACAGACAATGTTTGTTTTCATTTATGCATTTATGACTATGTTTGTTACTTTATTATGTTGTGATGAAAATGTTTGGTTGTTTTTTATATGGCTGCATTTCACTAGTTTCATATTTGTGGCTGCATTCCAAACATAATTTTGACATAAAGTAATTCGATTACACTGCAACTTCTTAGTACAGAATCCATAATTTAGTGGTCCAAAATACAACATACAACAAATTTAGATGCTGGTTTCTAGCCTATTTCCAGTGACAATCATCCAAACAAGACCAATCCGAATCAGAACCATGCTCCCCTTCATATGGATTGTGATACCAATCATCCTCTTCATCCCAATAACTGTAATCCCATGCATGTTCCAGCACTTTAGGGTCATAGTCTTTTGTCGGATCTTCGAGTGTCACTTCATCCTCTGTTTGTTGCTCCAAATAAGGTCTGAGTACCTCAGAGTCTTGATCCTCAAAGTATACATAACTGTCTGGTTCTTCAGCTGTAACGACATCTTCATCCTTATCATTCTCATTCTCAGCAACAACTTCAGGATTACATTCAGGCTACCAATATAACATTAAAACAAACACTAAGAACTTGAAAAAGGAAAATGTACCATTCCATTAACTGGAAAGTCAGTTACAAGTAGTAGAAAATACAAATACTAATCCAATTTCTCTACATTTAACTACTTAAGCAAATAAACTAGCACAATCAAGACCCAAGTAATCCCTAAGTATAACTTCCATTTGAACACATCGTCATTCTTGTACTGAGCCAATTTATCTTTGCACTTAGCCAACTCATCCTTATATTTAATACTTTGAATTAAAGCAGGCATTACCTCACGACAGATTGGACATCCCTGTTCTTCACCAACATCAGCTCATCTAAGGAATCCACATCCTCTAATCTAAAATCGAACATCAATATCAACACCACAACTCAGTAATTATCACACAACTACATTCAATATTCAATATGCATAAACCAGAAATGACTTACACATCGCAGATACCATCTTCCAGGATTTACCTTCGTTTCCGACTGTTTGTAAACAGTTTGCCCACCACAAGGACAGATAATGTCTGAGGGTTGGGTATTCACCATTTTTTCTTTCGATCGAAACAAGGTGGAAGAAGAGCTAGACATTTTCAACGCAAGGAGTTAAATGTAGAGAAATTGAAGATTTGGGGGAGCTAGGGTTTATGTGATGGAGCGATTAAAGATTTGGGGGGTGGAAGAAGTTAACTGTCTGAGGGTGGAAGAAGAGAAGATGGAGCGATTGAAGAATTGGGGGAGCTAGGGTTATATTTGATGAGGAAGAAGATGGATGGAGGGTATAATGGTCTTTTCATCGCTTCCAAACGGTCATAATAACGTTGAATGGACGGAGGGGGTAAGGTTGCGATAGATCGACAACGTTGGGGGGTCAGACATCAATATTTTCCAGGTAGGGGGTCAGAGTGACAATCACATACAACCCCAGGGGGGTAAAATTGCAGTTTACTCTAATTTTTTTTTTGTTGACGAAAAGTAGCGATTTAAATTTTTTTTGTGTGTTTTTAGATTTTTTTAGCATTTAGTTGTGGGGTTTAGCTTTATGTTTTAGTTTTTAGGGTGGTGGTGTGGGGTGGGGGTGAGTGTTTAGGTTTTGGGTGGTGGTATATTGAGTTTAGGTTTTAGGTTCTTGAACGCTTGTCACTCTATAATACCTTTTTACATTTATTATTTTTAGTAGCATTTTTAAAATAACTTAACTCTATGAATGTAATGTATTTTATATTATTTGTATGCTTAAACACAAGACTTAATGATATAAATGGATATTTCGAAGGGTCGCACTCAATAAACCTTCAAGTCTATCCAGAATTTGGTTAATTTGGTCCTTTGTGTTGAATATGTTAGCCGTCAGCTTCTATTTTGGTTTCAGTTTATAAGACCGGTGGGTATGGGGATCGGCACAGGGCCCCCCCCCCCCCCCCCCCCCTTTAGGTCAGTCACACACCGCCCCCTAGGGGCCGTCCTCGGCACTTCCGTCACAATTGTAACGCCGGAGACGGGGCAAGCTGGTGGATCCCCCATGTGCTTCTCTCTCATCCTTTATATATATATATATATATATATATATATTAATATATTATTAATGGTGGAGTAGTCTTGGCTAGTCCCCACACCCTTGGGTAGTCCCCAAGAGGAGCATCCTCCTCCCGTGATTACGTGGCGCCTACGTGGCGGGTAGTCTCCAAAGAGACTATCCTCACCATACCCACCGGTCTAAATGTTTGATCTTTTCAAATGTTGTGTATGTCATACGTGTATAATTTTGTTTTGGATTGACGTACACCATATTTAAATAAGGTGTTTTTTTGTTTAACCCTTTAAAATTAAAAAAAAAAAACTTTTGAAACTTATAAATTTTTAGTCCTGCTCATTTAGGTGTGCGTGTGTGTAATAGTAATAATACTAAACGACAATTATTATTATTATTATTATTATTATTATTATTATTATTATTATTATTATTATTATAAGGACAAATAATATAATTAGTTTTTGTATTAGATAAATGAATGAAAATTGTAGGAGAAAGAGGGAGAAAAAGTGAAGTGAAAACCAGCATGAAAAAAAGAATTCCATTAAAATAATCCAAACCAGACAAATTTGATTGACGGACTTCGTCATTAACAATGGGCTAGAGCTCATTTAGTATAAGGTAAACTAGTCAATAAGATTTAAAAAAATTATAGAACATCTAGATGGTTTAGGATATCGGTTAAAAACTTTTCATACTATTAAGATTTAGTGTGGTAAGGGGTATGGTCCCAGATCTCGCACCAGCATGGCCGCGAGTGACCATTACCCTTATCAAAAACCCCCACCAGCAAGAACTTATCTGTGTCCGTGCGGCCTGACACGAACACAGCGGTCGAATCCAATCAGTCAAGGGATGAGAAGACTTACCTTAAGTATGAAAACGGATGTTACACATAGCGATGCGGCTTGGCACCGCATCCTATGAACATTTTCGTCACGACAATGGATCTGGACAACAGCAACAACCGCTACGAGTGGAGATGCGGCCTAGCACCGCATCCCGCACATGTCTTGGCCAGAACAAGAACGCGGGTAACAGCAGTTACCGCAAGCAGCGATGCGGCCTGACACCGCATCCTGCCCACAAGACAAGTGGGACTGACACCACAGAGCAAGTGGCAGTGAGGACAGTTGCCTGTCAGCCCACATGTAAGCAACAGACTGACACCACAACAGAACGTGGCATCACCACCGTAACCGACAAGCCTGACACACCTACAGGAGGTTGTGCGCTGTCAATCTAGCCACTCAACTACCCTCCTTCACTCCTCGGCTATAAATACCCACCCAAAACCAGGTTTGAGGTATCTCTTCACAACTCCCTCACTACTACGATCACACACTTTGCTTCACAAGCAAATGACTGATTCTCACGCCGGAGAGTGGTAACAAAGAGCATCCCCCACCTCTTCCTCCTTGTTACGAGTCACGGTTTGTTTCCTTGTGCAGGAGATCAACCAGCGGACGATCCAGCCACCGATCCTCGGAAAGAAGGGATTAACCCTACTTGACGAGACCAGTGAATTAACCTCCCTTGGTTAACCACTGTTTCATCAGTGGCCAACACCTCAAATCACCTCTGCGTTTTAATCTTCGCCAAAGCTCGCCAAACCAAAGTGGCATGGGAGCCAAGGGTGCCACTTTTCTCCAACACCTCAAATCACCTCTGCGTTTTAAACTTGTCATACCATGTTAACGGGTGCGGGGGACTTGGATGTGGGGCCACACTTTTCTCCAACAAATCAAACCACACAACTAGGGGTGTTCACGATCCGATCCGATCCGATCGAGGGTATGCTCATGCTCGGATTGAATTACAACCGATCCGATCCGAGCGTATCAAATTTGTAAAACCGATCGCAAAAGTGATGCTCATGCTCGGATTGAATTTTTCGAGCGATCATCGAGCGATCTTCGATCGATCTTCGAGGCGACGAGGCCTGAAACAAGTCCGACGAGGCGACGAATAAAGACATACCGATTGAAGCCTGAAACAAGTCCGACGATTAACTAACAAAAAAACATACCGATTGAAGCCTGAAACGATTAATTAACAAAAAAACATACCGATTGAAGCCTGAAACAAGTCCGACGAGGCGACGAATAAAGACTGGAGCGAACAGAAACAGATATTTAACGATTATTGAAGAATGAACGGATACATATATTTAACGATATGTTGCAGGAACTGAAACAGGAGCGACTAACCTTTTAGGAGACACTTGAGCCGATGATTGTCCGATGAATTAAGTCGGAGACACTTGAGCCGATGATGAATTGAGTTGGAAAGGGAGACTGAGAGTCGACGGAGACACTGAGCAGTTGAGACTTGAGAGCGGCGACTGAATGAGTGAATTGTTATAGGAAATAGATTTAGGGTTAGATTTTTATACTAAATATGGGCTAATATTATTTGGGCTTTTAATTATTTTGGGCTATTATATTTTTTGGGTTTTTAATCTATAAAATATAATATATATATATATACATATATATATGTATATATATATATATATATATATATATTAATTATTAATAAAAATAATTCGAGCGAAACCGAGCGATCGTCGAGCGAGCGGAGCCTTGCTCATGCTCGGATTGAATTTGAATCGAACCGATCCGATCGGCTCATTTACAAACTGAGCGGGAATCGAACGAGCATTTTTCGATCATTTTTCGAGCGATCGTCGAGCGATCTTCGATCGTCGAGCAGTTTGGACAGCCCTACACACAACTCACATTTTTATAAGTAAAAAGTTACAAAAAAAAAAAAAAAAAAAAAAAAACAATTATGTTTTTAGTTAAACCACTGCCCCTTTGTGAGACCACCTGTAGTGGTTGCCCAAAGAGGCGTTTTTTGTGACGAATAACGCCCAATCTCGCCCTGTTCCCACTACGCATGGGCGTGTTTGGCAGTTTTGTTGTTGAGACGTTTTTTAAATCACGCCTAAAGGGGGGTTTTGTTGTCCAATCACATTTCAGCTTCTATTATTTGGCCAATAAGATTTTTTTTAAATGTTTATTTTATTTTATTACAAACATAATGCCCCACATCCCCACTACACTCATTTTAGAAAACGCTCAATAATGCCCCATTGCTGACTGGGCTGACACATGGCGCAAAACGCCCAAGAGTGAATATTGCCCACTACGCATGGTCTGAAAGTGTAGTTTAGTTAAAACTTCACTGTCTGTGACAATGACATGACACTAACTTTTAGCCTTTTTAGTTATTCACTACACGTTGTTTATGTAGTTTTACCAGATAAAACCTCACCGCCTATGTTGTTTATGTTAGCTTTTCCAGAATACATGTTTGCTGATAATCAGGAGCTTGGTTATGTGAATAATTAAATAGTTGTTTGGTTTTATAAATCGTAATTTTTCCTCAAGAACTAGCTATGTATAAACTTTAATCACTTGGGTCTTGTTTATTCATATAGTAAGTTGTGTTCGACATTCTATAAAAAACTTATAAAATATGAATGTACTTGGTAATTAAGTTGAGAGTCATGTTGAAGTGTTTTAGGTGTTCTGGATTTGTATATCTCTAGACTTAAAACCAATAATGCTAATATGTTCAATTAGGTGGGATGCTTATTTTGAGACTCTAGAATTTGGGAACAAAAGGATATATTATTGTGTCTAGCTAGTCCTTCAATTTGATATACACTGTTGATATTGTATCTTGCTTTACATATTGTTTGAATCAAGGTTTATAGTTCTTATTTATTATCAAGAGCTTTCAACATATTGGTTATGTGAATAATTAAATAGTTGTTTGGGGTATGGGGCGGGGGTTGGGGCGTGGGTTGGGTACAAACGCCCAAGTCACCACCCCGGGTGGGCTTGGGTTTCGGCCTGCCCCCTTGGGCGGGGTTTCAGCCCGGGCGTTGGGCGGAGCTACCCACATAAAATGGCGGAACCTCATTGGCCAAGAGCACTAGCCCATTGAAATTGGTTTTTTTCCACGCCACCCCAGCCACGCCCCACCATACCTCTTTGAAATTGGCTTTTGGTCTTGAGTGCCACATACTCTACGTGTCGCACCATACCCCACGGTCTAATGTGCTGAGAATGACATTTGACAAATGTTGTCGTGAATACATGGTGTTAGCACGGTTATTATATAAAACGCAGATTTTTATATTTTATTCGATGATTTTTTAACAAAAAACTAGCATATTTTCTTAATCTACTCTAATTATGCGTCAATACCTGCACCTTTCAGAATTTGAATCCTGCACCTCTAAAATAAAGGAGGTACACTTTATCACCATACCATGCTGAGGACAACCGATGATACATACGAAACAATAATCCAGTAGACAAATATATATACAATTATTATGTATATATTAATTTATAACATTTTGTTGCATTATTAGTTGTAATTTTAGCAAAAATGGTTGTACCCACTTATTTTTTTTTGTCCTTAATTTTTATTTTGTCTTTATATATTATTTTACTTTTAACCCAAATACTTTAATAATTTTACAAATTAATCACAACATCGTTGGTTGTAACATGTGCTTAAGTGGTTGTACCTTAGTCAAATATAGGTTGTAAGTTGTGCTTAAGTCTTGGTTGTACCTTAATCAAATAATAATGGTTTCACTACCTTACCAAATTCAATATGTTTTGTATGCATGTATGGTTGTAAATTGTGCTTAAGTGGTTGTACCCTAATCAAATAATAGTTTCATTATCTTACCATATTCAATCGATTTGATCCATTCAAAGTTGTGTTGTTTTATTTGTAAATTACTATTATTTATAATAATCTAATTAATTTAGCCAAAATCTTGTATAAATATAATTTGCAACATATTGATGGAATGGTTGTTGTAATGTATGCATTATGGTTTGTATAGTGGCAATATATATATTATATATAGATTACGATGAACCTGTTAAACGGGAAAAAAAGACGCGGGTTCATCGTAACACGCGAGTCCTAAATCAACTTGGTTATTTTATTATATGTTTCACGTTTCGGTTAAATTTCTTCGAATTAACACCGCAACTTCAGTGTCGATGGTCGCTGATAGTAGTGTGACATTAGTGCTCGCCCCCGCCGCAACGCGGGGGGTGTTTAATACTAGTTATTATATATTTTATATCGTTATCATAAGGGTAACTTTTGGATATGTATACGTTGTAAAATAAAAGCATTTAACTTTTAGACAGCATGATAAAATCATAAACTTATTGAAAATACTAGTTTTCTAAACTAAAAATTAATAGGGGGTGTAAATATCATTAATATTAATGTAATTAATATTTAAGAAATATTAAGAATTTCAAATTTACAAATTTAATTTTAAATAGCATGTTTAAAGTATGTTTAAATTTAATGTAATAGAAAAGGTTGTGAAGAGGGGGTGTAAATCTTTCTATACTAAGGCCCGGGGAGCCTTATAAGTAAATAGTACATCGAATCTGTCACTAACGTCGATCCTACGATGCAACTTTATCCCACACCCCATAGCCTAATAAATAAAAAAAAAACTTGACACGTGTCAATCTTTGATGTCTTCTTATCTTATTTTTCTTCTTATTTTATTTTTCAATTTCTTTTAACTAAATATAATTTAGATAAGGATAATAATTTTTTTGTCAAACTTTGAATTAATAATTTTCTTATCTTATTTTTCAATTTCTTTGAATTAATAACAATATATAATTTGTATTTTCATCTTCTTCGTAGAAAATAGAAGAAATTTTCTTTTTTTTTATTTGTGGAAACAGGCAATTATATAAATTTTTATTTTCATTTAAATTAGATTTAGCTAAATTACTTTTTAAATACTATTATTATTTAATATTTAATAGGATACAGAAATAAGAAAATTATATTAAATCACAAACTACATGGATCTCTCTTATTTATTTATTATTTCTTTTATTTTTTTCGCTTATTAATAATCATTTAGTATTTCATTGGTTCTACCACGTGTAACACGCATGTTTCTGACATAATAATAAATACAAAACAAATTAAATTTTAATAAGTAAATAGTACATCGAATTTATCATTTAAATACATAACTTGACGACCGTGTATGTTAATCGATTAAATTATATTTATTTAACCTGTGCAATATACAAGGTATTTTAAAGATATAACTATATTTTTTATTATAAAAAATTAAATTTATGCAACCCATATAAAATACAGGGTTCTAAGCTGGTATCATTAATATAATGTAATAGAAAAGGTTGTCAAAAGGGCATTTAGCCCGGTGGTATTATTGTTTTTTTTTTTGAGCGGTGATGATTCAAACCTTGTGGTAAACATATGATATAAATTTAGAAATATAGATCGTTAAAAAGAAAGGTCGTGTAGCACCGATGTTAAATTTCAACTCCATTACCAAAGAAAAATGTATACTTTGTACACGAATTTCCAATGTTCAATTTCAACGAGGCGAGTCGTATACGCATATATTGTGTAGTCCTGGTCTTCGATGACCACGTGTAGTCATTGATTTTATTTACACTTATATATTATTTATTTATCATATTTAGAACGATAAACTTAGTTACCCATTAAATCATCTTCTAAATTCTACACCAATATTCTATTTAATTTAAAAAGAGAATAAAAACAGACGTTAATTTCCTCTTAGACCATAAGACCCACAACACGATGAAGTTCTGATAACATTATCAATATTGTCGAGTTCCCGGTTTCCGGCGGGAAGTCAACAGAGCTCGTCAGTGTTGCAAAGGTCCAACGCCGTCTTCCTGCAAAAGAGAACAGCGTTAGCCTCGCCACGGAGAACCCCGGAGGGGGGAATCCGTGACCAAGCTATGGCGTGAGAATAACTAAATTTGCCGGAAAATGAGGAGCTTGTTCCGACGAGTGTATGATCGCCGGAATATCCTCTGTGGTGTGAATTCTAGGCAGAGTACCTTAAATGAGATCCGAGGGAATGTTCGGAGTTAATATGTGTAAGTATTGAATGAGGAGGAGTATTGAATGCATACCATAAATAAGTCTCACTTATCCTCGTGGGAGATGCCTTTCATCCCATCTAACGGTTGAATCAGGCCTTTGGGGAACTCCGACACGTGTCCAAGCCCCAACGGTCAGATGATTAACTCATTAATGGTGCCAGAACTCATTAATGGTGCCAGTTGCTGGTGATGTACTGTTTCCCGGATGCTTTCTTTCTTTTCTTTCGAGCAATTAATAATATCAGAGATATCACATCCTTTTCTTTTCCTGCCACATCTCATAGTCTCTTTTAAGAGATGAAGCCGGGTTTGGGCATGTAGGCCAACCCAAATAAACAGGAGCCCAAGACGAGTTCACCGGACAACAAGTGGGCCTCGTCGTCAAATATATTATAAAACAATTGTCACTTAACTAAGCTAGCTGAATATAAGAATTTAAATAACTGGAAAAAATACTTTTTAATTGAGATCCAGATTATAAAATTTATTGATTAGCATTTAATCATTTATATAAATATAAAGGCATGATGTGAAGCAGGGTCGTTCTAACGTTTTTTGAGGCGACAAACAAACTACAAAGGCGGGGCCCTTTGAATGGTTATAAAGAAAACATCGGTTCTTCTTTCTTCTTCCTAAGTCTCAGTCGCAAACACAATATCAAAATTCAAATATTTAAAGTATCAATTAAGAATTTAGGGAGGACAGTGATTAAGTGAATCACAATATATAGAGATTACTATAAAAAAATAGCCGTTAACCAACCTTGATTATCCTTGCGACACCATTAATTTCACCTAATTTCACATCTATTTTTTCCCCAATCGGCGACACCATTGAGCAAAATGGACATGTGCGACGTTACAGTTAGTGAAAATAACGATGACGGCCTAGATTAAATACGCATTGCATATTGGTTGGAGTTGAAATTAGGCTCTTTTATTTAAAATTGGTTATTTATTTGGTCTAATACATAATACATATGCTATATAAAGATTTTTAAAATATTTAGAGGCCTTATTTTTTGAAGGCCCTAGGTCGTTGCCTAGATTTAGAAGCCTCTAGATACGGCCCTGATGTGAAGAAGTTTAGAGAGTTACTCGTATGAATAAACACAATAATAAAGTATGCATACAAAAATTAAATTTTCAATCGATTAATAACATTAATTGGCCTTCTAAATACCGGAAATGATAATAAAACTGGGAACGCTATACTAAAACAAACCAAACAAATAGAAACTATTTGTTTTCCGATTTTTCCTTCACCAGATATTTTTTCACATTGTTTGTTTGACTCGAATTGTCCACAAGCACATTATCAATTTGGTGACTATACTCTAAACAATGCAAGTCCAATTTCGTGTACGCATTGATATCATTATGAGGTTAAGTGCACCCGGGGTGGTCCGTTATACCACCCCTACCACGCGTGATGAAGAAGAAGAGAACACCGCCGCCATCAAATAGTTTCACGCGTCAATGTTACAACGCTTGGTATTTTTCACGCGTTAAAATTTTCAAATTCAACCGTTGCTTGTTGACCGACCGTTGATAAATAAAAAAAAACCTTTAAACAATCTATATATACTTCACATTTTTATATCATTTCACCCACATCAAAACACAAATACATATCACACATTCTATATATTTCACAAATGGATTTTCCTACATCTTCGTCGTTTTCGATTGACAGCGATAGCGATAGCCAATCGTTTTCCGACAATGAGACGCTTGAATTTTTCGAGTCGGTGTATAACGAACTTGAAGCAAGTTCGAACCGCCCAAAGAAGAAAATGGTGGATCGTGATCGTATACATGCCAACGAAGTGTTAATGAACGATTATTTTGTGGAGAATCCGGTCTACAATGCAGAAACGTTTAGAGATCGGTTTCGTTTACCAAAAAAATTATTTTTAAAGATTGTTTGAGACATCGAAACAACTGAAGAATGGTTTCAAGAACGTTACGACGCGAGGGGCAAACCAAGTTTCACGTCGATACAAAAATGCACGTCCCCCATTCACCAACTAGCGACAGGTAACCCTCCTGATCAATTTGATGAACACTTAGCTATGTCGGACAGAACTTCACGTGAATGTCTGCAAATTTTTTTGTAATGCGGTCATTAAACTGTATGGTAAAGAGTTTTTACGTAAACCGACGAGACACGACATCTCGCGTATTTACGCCGCACATGAGGCTAGATGGCATTTTCCAGGGATGCTCGGTAGCATCGATTGTACACATATCGAGTGGAGAAATTGTCCAAGAGAGTTGCAAGGGGCGTATGTTAGGGATGACGTCAAAAGACCAACCATCATACTTGAAGCGGTGACGTCGAATGATTTATGGTTTTGGCATTCATATTTTAGTGTTCCAGGTTCAAACAATGACATCAATGTTTTGCACACGTCATCGTTGTTCCAAACCGTAACGGATGGTACTGCACCCTTCTGTCCATTCTATGTTAACGGACAATATTACAGATATAACAACCCTCCTAAAAACCCTTAACATGACCCTAAACGTTCCTATTATACCCAGAATACTCGTTAACCGGCCTAATAACCTTTATATTTTTAAAAATCAAATAAAAACAATATTACAAGGCTCTCGCGGGGCGCGACACCCTTAGGTGTGCTAGTCGCGTGCCGCGACAAGGTGACACCAGGCCGAACCCTGGTCTGCCACGTGTCCTGTTACGCATCAAGGCTACCTCGTTGATTCACCATAGCTAGATCCTACCCTACTAGCCTCGCGGGCCAAGAGGGAGTTCAATGAGAGCGTCACGGGGCGCGAGCCGCCTTCGGGCAGGCTATAAATAGAGGCCTTTGGCCTCATTTCTCCCCTTTCAACTTTTTTTCTTCACTCGGACACTATAATAGTCAAAACTCTCGGGAATAATACCCCTAAAAAGCGAAGCTCTGCCTCGTTGTAAGTATTATAACCCCCGATCACGTATTTGTTACCCTACCCGATTGATCTAGGGCTCCGTAACGCATGTCAAGGCTCTGCCTGACTCAGTTCGTTGAAGTTCTGTCTCGTGTTGTACGGCTAATGTGATTTGGGTTATCTTACTAACACATGTGCATTGTTTAATTTTTAATAGATAATAACCAGGAGAACCATCAGGAAGCTATAGTACTATCTAAGTCAACAATGTGAGTACATTCTCTTTTTGTAAACTGTTTTTACAAAACCTCAAATGTTTTAATTATACTTAACAGTGATTGAGTCTATGTATTCTACAATTATTGCCGGTATGTGGGGTTTTGTATACAATACTTGTAATCCGTTACTATTGGACGACGAGTTAGCCAATGAGTAACATGAACTGAAACCTTGTAAATTAATATTGTATAATTAGAGACTCAAAACTGTAGTGACGGAATTCAATTCCACCCAAATCTACCATGGCTGCAATTGTAGTTGCAAAAGCTTTGAAGAAAATCTTCAAACAACACAAATGTCATCTACATTGGCAAGTCAAGATTTAAATCATATCTACAAATTCTGAAATTACCACTACTACAATAGGTAATCATTATCGCCTCGTTAGTACGAAACCAAAGCATCACAAATCCAACCAAATACTTTAAACATTATTAGGCGGCTTTAAAGCCACCTTCATCAACAGAACACCCATTAATAGGTCACCATCAAACAATAATGACAGAACCATGTCATCATATACCTGTCACGGCCCCCGGCCCGGTGTGACCCGGTCCAGAGGCCGCGGGATAGAAAACCCGTGGTATTTGCATTTTGGCAGCGGAAGTGTTAACAGGATCGTTTAAACTTGAAAATGCCCAACTTATTTTATTTCACCCATTGGGACAAACCCCATAATTTACAAAAAGGAATTTCACAAGGAAATTCCCTGTTTTACAAAACATATTTATTTATTTATTTTATTGAGCCACTTCTTCAAGCTGGTAGTGCTACACGACACTTTTCCTAGATCACAGCAGATCATCTGAAACATGTTTAAAAAGATTTTTATCAGCGGGGAAATACTGGCGAGTCATCCAATTTGCACAAAAGACACATTGTTATAAATTTACAGCATTAAGGGTTTTTATATTTGCCCTTTATCATATAATTATCTGGTTCAGCTGTCACTCGACCGAATCTATGACTGTGGACATATCACTAATTAGGCTCGCCCACCTAAAGTGATAAATCGTTAGTAGTAATGTGCACAAAACCCCCACATACTGCCAGTAATTAAAGATTAGCAAAGACTTAATCACTGCAAAGTATAACTGGAAAACATTTAGGGTTTTGCAAAGCAATTTGATAAAAAGAGAATGACTCACATTGCAAATTTAACTGGACAGAACCTTGCCTGCTGATTTATTCTTGTAACCTAGGTAAATAACAATGCACGCGAAACTAGGTCAGTAACTTAATACAACATTTACGATAAGCTCACGAAATCAAAACCCTCACGATGAATGACAAAGTATAGCCCGTATTCGGGCAGCACTGAAACATCCATCGGATTGGTTTCAATCGATCGGACATTATATCGTAGCAGTGATCGAGTTATTACCCTGTTGTCGCAGCAGAGCTTCGTGCTAGTGTGTGTTTTTGAACGAAAAAGTGAATAACTCAGTGTACAAAACGAATTTGAACGTCGAACCAACGCAGCCATGCAAGTGCCAAACCCCTGGATTTTATACTGAAAAATGGTCCCTGTCGCGTGGCGCGCCAGGTCCTCCTGGCTCCCGCGCGTGGCGCGACGGGTACACTTTTAGGGTAGGGTAGCCTCGTGTATTTATAGCCTAGGTGAGTCAACAGTTCGACGGATTTCGCATTCTACAACAAACTGTGAAGATAATCGTCAATGGGGGAATACCCCCCCCCCCCCCCCCTTGAGTTTTAGGGACCCTGATCCTAGTTTCGATTGTTCTAAAAATTTTAGGGGTCATGCAATATTATTTGGGGGTCTTAATTAGAGTTTCCTATTGGACATAATAAAATAAGAAATAATACTTTTGATGAGAGTTGTTACATCCTCCCCCCCCCCCCCTTAATTAAAATCTCGTCCTCGAGATTTACTGGAACAAATAAGGATATTTTCGCTTCATCTCTGATTCTAGTTCCCAAGTGTACTCAGGTCCTCTCTTTGAATCCCACTTGACTTTGACCAGTACCAGTCGTTTGTGTTTGAGAAACTTGACCTTTCTGTCTTCTATTTGCAGTGGTTTCTCCACAAATTTTAATTTCTCATTTACCTCTATATCTTGAAGAGGTACTACCAGGGATTCGTCAGATAAACATTTCTTGAGGTTGGATACATGAAATACGTTATGTACCCCAGCCAGCTCTTCTAGTAGTTGTAGGCGATAGGCGACTGGTCCTATTCGTTGGATTACTGAGAATGGTCCTATGTATCTTGGACTTAGCTTTCCTTTCTTTCCGAACCGAACCACTCCTTTCCAAGGAGAAACTTTCAAGAGTACCTTATCTCCGACTTGAAATTCTAGCGGCTTACGTCTATTGTCTGCATAACTTTTCTGACGATCTTGAGCCGTCTTTAATCTTTCCTTGATATGAGTTATCTTGTCGGTGGTTTCTTGTACGATTTCAGGACCTGATAATTGGCTTTCTCCTATTTCTGCCCAACAAACTGGAGTTCTACATTTTCGTCCATACAGTGCTTCGAACGGGGCAACTTCGATGCTTGAATGATAACTATTGTTATAGGAGAATTCAATTAAGGGTAGGTGGTTATCCCAGTTTCCACCAAAATCTATCACACAGGCCCTGAGCATGTCTTCCAGGGTTTGGATCGTCCTTTCACTCTGTCCATCGGTTTGGGGATGGTAAGCTGCACTTAAATTTAGTCTGGTTCCCATGGCTTCTTGAAAACTTGTCCAGAAATGCGAAGTGAAACGACTATCTCTATCTGATACAATAGAGAGTGGGACTCCATGTAAAGATACTACTTCGTCTACGTATAATTTGGCTAATCTTTCCTTACTAAAAGTTTCCTTCATGGGCAGGAAATGAGCCGATTTGGTTAATAGATCCACAATTACCCAAATTGCGTCGTTACCTTTTCTGGTTTTAGGCAACTTAGTAACAAAATCCATGGTTATTAGTTCCCATTTCCAAACAGGCATTTCTAATTGTTGGAGTAACCCTGAAGGTTTCTGGTGTTCTGCCTTAACTTGTGAACAAGTTAGACACTTAGATACATATCTAGCTATGTCATTTTTCATTCCTATCCACCAAAAAATATTTCTTAAATCTTGGTACATCTTATTATTTCCAAGGTGCATTGTATATCTAGATTTATGGGCTTCCTCTAAAATCTTATTTCTTAAGTCTCCTTGCTTAGGTACCCAAATTCTTTTCTTGTGGAATCTCTAAATTCCATCAGCTCCTTGCTCTAATTCTTTTATTCTTCCTTTCATTTCTTCAGCATCATCCTCAATTGCTGTTACTTGAACTTTCTTCAGTTGTTCCATTAAATCTGACTGTAGATTTAATCTAAGAGCACGAACTCGCTTTTGTTTTTCATGATACTTACGACTTAGAGCATCTGCGACTACATTTGCTTTTCCTTCGTGATATTGGATGTCACAGTCGTAGTCACTTAGAATTTCCATCCATCTTCTTTGCCTCATGTTTAATTCTTTTTGCCCAAATATGTACCTTAAGCTTTTATGATCTGTATAAACGGTAAACTTACTTCCATACAGATAGTGTCTCCAAATCTTAAGCGCAAAAATTATCGACCCTAATTCTAAATCATGTGTCGTATAGTTTTCCTCGTGCTTTTTCAATTGCCTTGAGGCATACGCAATTACCTTTTTGCGTTGCATTAGCACACATCCTAATCCTAGCTTAGAAGCGTCACAATAGACTTCAAAATCTTCTATCCCTTCGGGTAAGGCAAGAATTGGGGTGTTTGTTAATGTTTGTTTTAAAATCCTAAAGGCTTCTTCTTGCTTAGGTCCCCATTCAAACTTAACTGATTTACAGGTTAGCTTAGTTAATGGCACAGCTATCTTAGAAAAATCTTTAATGAATTGTCTATAATATCCAGCTAATCCTAGAAAACTTCTAACTTCCATAGCTGATTGAGGGACCTTCCATTTGGTGATCGCTTCTATTTTGGATGGATCTACGTGAATACCTTCGTGATTCACCATGTGTCCTAAAAATTGCACCTCCTGTAGCCAAAATTCACACTTCGAGAATTTGGCATAAAGCTTTTTCCTTTCTTAGCAGAGTTAAAAGTGCATGTAAATGCTTACAATGCTCGTCCTGACTTTTGGAATAAATAAGTATATCGTCGATGAAGACAATTACGAATTTATCCAAATACGGTTTACAGATCCTATTCATCATATCCATAAATGCTGCAGGAGCATTTGTTAATCCAAATGTCATGACTGTAAACTCGTAGTGACCATACCTAGTTCTGAAAGCGGTTTTAGGTATGTCTTCTTCTTGTACCTTCAACTGATGATATCCGGAGTGTAAATCTATCTTAGAAAAATATCTAGCCCCCTGAAGTTGATCGAAAAGATCATCAAGCCTAGGCAATGGGTATCGATTCTTAATTGTAACCTTATTTAATTCTCTATAATCGATACACATTCGCATCGAACCATCTTTCTTCTTTACGAACAACACTGGTGCTCCCCAAGGGGATGAACTAGGTTGTATGAATCCTTTACTGAGCAGTTCATCTAATTGCTTTTTCAGTTCTAGCATTTCAGTGGGTGCTAACCGGTAGGGTGCTTTAGCTACGGGTGTAGTTCCAGGAATCAGATGAATTCTAAATTCTACCTCCCTATCTGGTGGTAATCCTGGTAGTTCTTCTGGAAACACATCTGAGTATTCTGATACTACAGGAATTTCCTTAAGTTCTATACCCTTAGTGTTAATGATTACTGAAATCATATACACTATTCCTTGTTTTCGTTCATAACTAGCAACTTTCATTACAGAAATGAACTTCATTGATTTACGTGGCTTATCTCCTGTAACCATGATTATTTCGCCTGATGGTGTAAGAATTTCTATGGAATTCTTATCACAAAGGATTCGAGCATGGTTGGCTACTAACCAATCCATTCCTAATACAACATCGAATCCAGCTAAATTCATGGGTAATAGGTTTGCAGAAAATTTATGACCTGAAAGTTCTATATTTTCTTTTTGCAAAACCGTGTCTATGTTAATAGAGTTCCCGTCTGCCGTTTCTACTGTATAAATCTGCCTAAGTTTGGTTAAGGGTAGCTTAAGAGCTTGGCAGAAAGAAGTATTTATAAAACTTTGGTTTGCACCAGAGTCGATTAATACTTTTGCATAAACGTTGTGTACCAGAAACGTACCAGCTATTACATCGGGAATTAGTTCGGCTTCCTGCGTGGTCAATTGGAAGGCTCTTGCATTCTTCTTATTAGTTCCTTCAGCAGGTTTGGCTTTGTTATCTGCTGGCTTGACCAATTTAGGACATTCTGGTCTGAAATGCCCAGCTTCTCCACAGTTGTAGCAGATCTTTGCTTTCTTTTTGCATTCCTCTTCCCGATGGCCCAGAATTTTGCAGAAATTTCAATTTTCTCTACATTTTCCAAAATGTTTCTTTTTTGCAATTCCCGCAAAATGGCGGGGTGGAAGAGGACCCAGTTCCCTTCCTCTTGAAGTTAATATTATTACCCACACGAAATCCTTGGGTAATCTTTTGGGCTAACTCCTTTTTCCTATTTTCTTCTCGTGTACGCACCAGTCCGTCGGTCAAAGTATTAGCTAACTCCACCGCATCGTCAATTGTGCGAGGTCTCGCAGCTTTGACGATATCACGGATCTCGCTAATTAAACCCCAAATATAGCGAGAGATAAGTACCGGTTCTGGCGAAGCCAGAGTTGGAACAATTCGAGCATACTCGAAGAACTTCGAAGAATACCCTCGACAGTCAACATCCACCATTCGGTGGCTTAGAAACTTATTCGCCATTTGCTCTTTTTCATATTCAGGGTAGAATTTCCTTTCCACCAAATGCTTAAACTCTTCCCAATTCATGGCATAGGCCATGTCATTTCCCTTGGCTTGCAGTACCGTGTTCCACCATTCTAATGCATCTTCCTTAAAAAGGTGAGAAGCATACATGACCTTATCCTCCTCGGCACATTTACTTATTTTAATCACTGCCTCGGTTTTCTCCAACCAACGCAGTGCAACAATTGTCCCTTCATTGCCTGCAAATTCAACAGGTTTACAGGCAAGAAATTCTTTATAAGTGCAAACAGGCGTTGCAACTTTCATTTTCTTAAGTATCGGGGCTTGAATCACGTTGTCATTATTGCCGCCTCCGTTAACACTGTTACTGGAATTATCGTCGCGCATGCGTTTACTATGGTGAGCTTGTAGAGGCTCGACAGGGCTTTTAACCGCAGCGACGATTGCTGGGATAGCATTGGCTATTCCCTGAGCAACGATGTTTTCTATATCTTGCCTATTAAGAAAATTATCTTCATTGTTTTGTTCAGATTGGTTAACCTCATTAACTGGTTCATTAACAGCAGGTTCCATCTAATAATTAACAATATATATAAGTTATTGGTATAAATAAATATCAATTAAACACAATAAAGCAATCGCACATAATCACGTCAACACGTATAGCCAAAATTGTCAACTTTGGGACTTTCATATTTTATATATTTTAGTATGCATCCGTACACACCAGATATGTTACAAAAGTTTTATTTTTAGTTATTTTACATGATTATATTTTTATTATTATTTTATTATTATTAAACACATAACCACACCACCATGCAACCACAACCAACTGGCGTCTCAGAAACGACGCTCCATCTCGTCGTATTTCCATGAGATCTGTTCCCCCACTTCGCGGATTCTATTTCCTGCGTCCACCAGCTCCTCGCCATAGTGGCGGAGTTCAGCCAAGTTCTCAGTGCTCATAGGTGGGTTTGGTGCAGGCTCAGGGTCAAACTGAGGGAAAAAGGTGTTAGGGTTATTCAAGAGATTCTGAAATTGCCAGTCAGTTGTCCACCATTCTTCCAGCTCTCCTGGTAGAGGTTGGTGGTTGACAATGGGATCTGGGATAGTAGGTTCCAAATTAACTGGAAGTTGTATTTCAGCTGGGTAATTGAAGAGGTTTTCATTGGCAGGTCCGATGAGGTCGCTATTGGCCAGTTTGCGATCCAGCTCCTCCCACAGTGGCATTTCCTGGGCTTGCCCTGAACTTTCCCCAATCTCCTTTCCTTTGCCCTTATCCTTGGGATCCTCGGTCTTTTTAACCCTCTGTGCAGCTAGCTTCTTCCTCCGTACGCGTCTCCAGCCTACGATTCTTCTTCTCTTTTTCGACTTGGGTTTCTCCTGAGGTTGGGCTTGGAATTCCATAGGTTTCTAAGCGTCGGCCCAATAACCGAAAAAGCCCCCGGAAACTTCCATGTCAGCAGAATAGATAGTGAGATTCTGAAGAGCTTCAGACAACTCATTCATGTTGTTAGCATATATGAAAGACATACACAACTTAAGTTAATATTTTATTCATCCCTTAGAATTTTCACAGAATCATAAAATAACAATTTGAAAAGAAATTAAGTATTTGTAAATACTTAATTAGCTTAAATCAGTGGCTCTGATAACACCTTTTTCTGTCACGGCCCCCGGCCCGGTGTGACCCGGTCCAGAGGCCGAGGGACAGAAAACCCGTGGTATTTGCATTTTGGCAGCGGAAGTGTTAACAGGATCGTTTAAACTTGAAAATGCCCAACTTATTTTATTTCACCCATTGGGACAAACCCCATAATTTACAATAAAGGAATTTCACAAGGAAATTCCCTGTTTTACAAAACATATTTATTTATTTTATTGAGCCACTTCTTCAAGCTGGTAGTGCTGCACGACACTTTTCCTAGATCACAGTAGATCACCTGAAACATGTTTAAAAAGATTTTTATCAGCGGGGAAATACTGGTGAGTCATCCAATTTGCACAAAAGACACATTGTTATAAATTTACAGCATTAAGGTTTTTTATATTTGCCCTTTATCATATAATTATCTGGTTCAGCTGTCACTCGACCGAATCTATGACTGTGGACATATCACTAATTAGGCTCGCCCACCTAAAGTGATAAATCGTTAGTAGTAATGTGCACAAAACCACCCCCACACACTGCCAGTAATTAAAGATTAGCAAAGACTTAATCACTGCAAAGTATAACTGGAAAACATTTAGGGTTTTGTAAAGCAATTTGATAAAAAGAGAATGACTCACATTGCAAATTTAACTGGACAGAACCTTGCCTACTGATTTATTCTTGTAACCTAGGTAAATGTAACACCTCGTAAAATCACGTCCAATGATGTATTGACACGTGTAATAAACCCTAATGAAGTCAAACATTGAATTTAAGGGACTAATTTTTCGAAAAATCGAAAACTTTGATTATGAAAGGACTGGAAGTGTTAGCATACCTAAAATAAGTTTCCAAATAACCTCTCACGATATTTATATTCACAAATGAGCCACTTGGCGATCGAGTGTAGCCGTTTGCGTAATTAATTGAAAGTTTGCGCAATAAAGGGGTAAAAGTGTCAACATGTTAATTCTTACATCTGAGTGACCTTTTAACAAACCGGGAGTTTCATGATATTTGATTATACTCTCGGGAATGCCAAACATTGGTCGTTTAAGGTTTTTATGCCTATAAGTAAAGTTACGCGCAACTTTGCAGGTTAAAGGGACTAAAAGTGTCAATATGTTTAATTATACATCTGAATGACCTTTTAGTGAACCCAAAGCATCGTGATGTTTAATAATACTTTCAAGAATGCCTAATATGGATTAGATGAGTCTTCAATGCTATTAAATGATGAGATGCGCAAGTTTGCGCAATAGAGGGACCTAAAGCGTCAAATTTTGAATCTACGCCTTTCGGTGACAATTTAAGCAAACGGGAGTGTAGTAATATTTAATTATATGCTTAGGAATGCCCATTATGGGCCATGGAAGGCTTGGGAATCATTAAACGACATTTCTCCCTACTTTGTGCGATTAAAGGACTATTTGCGTCAAATTGCAAAAGTATGTCGATTCATATAGAATCGGACCTTCCGGAATATGACCATGAGTTAAACATGCCCTAATTATCCCTTACCTAGCATAGCAATAGGCTAAGAGGTGTTTCATGCGCAAAAATAAACTTTTAAGTCATGTAGGGACTAAAAGTATCAAAAAGTGCACAAGTTTGCATTTTCGCGCATATCTCGCATTCTGAATATCTCCGGACACCCAAAAATTTATGTAAGCACTAAAATATTTTATTTTAATGTTTGGCTTGATAAAATTCCATTCGTCGCGTAGTTTGGATCGTTTTTCGCATCCGTTCGTGTTTCGTCGTAATTAGTCGAACAACGCGACCGTACGGCCAAACGAACCGACATCCGATATGTTTTTGAGCATGTTTCATGTTCCCTATGTTTGGGCATCATTTTAGAGCCTTAAAATTGGTTTAACGGGCCTTAGATGTGTCGGAAATGGCATTTGGAAGTGCAGGGGCCAAAATTGTCAACAGTTCAAAGTTCCTGTGAGCTGGCATGGTCCTTACGGACCGTATGCCTATCCTTTGCGGTCCATAAAGGAGGCCCAGTTCCAGAAATTTGAAAACCAGCTTTGGTTTTGCTCCCTTGTCTCACATATTGATTCTATGGATCCTTTGATGGTTTAGAAAACTGGTATACACCTGTTATGATCTTGTTATCCCTCTATAACACTTGTCATCATCCCATGATCCTCCAAAAACTATAAATAGGTGGTGGGTTTCATTGTTCAAACTCACCATTTCATTCCATTCTTGCTATCTTCTCATTTCTGGAGGATCCTGAGCATTTGGAATTCCCTTGGAGTTCTTTTCAGTACTAAGGACCATTTGTAAGTGTCCTTAACCTCCTAATTTCAGTTTTGATTAGTTTAATGACCAAAAGTCAAACTTATCGTAATTAAGGTTTGACTTAGTGATTAATCGCTAATGGTCCAGTCATTAGTCAAATTGAAAGTAGTTATAAGTGGGTAATTATGTAGGTAATAAACCCCTGAGAGGGCACCTACTGATTATCATCCTAACTTGGTCAAATGTCGGGTTAAACCTAATAATAAAAGTCAACAGGAAACTATTTTGCAAATAAACTTATAATTAGCAATACAGAAGCTATGGAACCTGTTTTAACACTAAAATAACTTGGTAATTAAGTTAAGAACATGTCTAAGCATGTTCCACCCGACAATTCTAAGTATAGGCTCGGTTCACAACCGAAAGTCGCAAAGTTTGACATTTGCTTTGACTTTTAGTTCTGACCCGATTTAGCTTAGTTTTGATATGCCTTAGGATTCCTTTAGGACCATGTTATAGGTTAATATAACCCTCTAAGGTTATACAACTTGGATCCTAAGTTATCCGATTCATTGCATGTTTCCGTTATATGCCTAATTGTTGACCGTTATGCCCTTTTGACCTTAAAACAAGATTTTTGAAAATATGAAAGGATAGAAACCTTTATTACTGAATTATAAACTTGTCCCTAAAATTTGACATTAGTTTGAGGTCTAGATTATGAGTTATGCTCATTAGCGTAAAATGAAAGCTTTTTATTAATTAAACGGCGTAATTAGCATATAGCCTATCTAAACCCAAATTTTAATACCAAACTTTTTACCCACTGATGTAAAATAATATTTTGGGATTTTTGAAGATTTTTATTTATTTTTAGGCTGAGCATAACTTAGGGTTATAGCATTGATTCCATAATTGTCGGTTTTGCCCTTTTGGCCTATAAAATGAGTTTTTCAAATCATTTTGATACCAAACCTTTTTCTACTGATTTTATATGATAAATAAAACATTTTAAGCTTTCTGGAATGATAAAAATATCAGCTTTTCTTATAAAACCCGGAAATCGCTTAAAATCGCCTTTTTACGCGTTTTTAACGCATAGTATAAGTTAAAAAATATTTTTAACATATAAGGTTTGATACCTACTGATGTTTTAAGTAAAATTTCATAATTAAACAGTAGGCAAAAGTTTTAAACTCAGAATTCTAAATTTTGACCTTTAAAGCTTATGTGAAATTACCAAAATGCCCCTTCAGTGCATAGTTTGGTTATAATTAATAAATTTCACATGTATGTAATACCATACTGTTATAACTTATTAAATTAAGTATTTTTAATGATTATATCAGACCTAGAACTCAGAATAATATTTAATCTCTCTTATAACCTTTAAATTGACCAAAATACCCCTACAGAGCATAAATTGGTTTTAAATTTGTTTTGGGCATAATGGAAGGTATCCTACTGATACCACAACATATTTAAGGCATATCAACTTAGGAAACCTGTCATGACTCTTGTGGTTACCCGTTACGCACTTTTCGTGTTCGAATCGGCTTATGTAACTAGTTTGCATAAATTAGCCGAAACGGGTCAAACCTTATCATTTTTGTCTCAAAATCCAGAATGTGTTTAGTTTACCCTTATTACACAAGTATAGAAGCTTGTCGGGTCTAAACCACATTCAAATCCGGTCTTCGCTTAATCATGCGTTTTGAACCGTATCCTCCTTTAAAACTAACCGGTCTAAGCATAGGCTTAATTAAGAACCGTTAGGAATCTAATAGGTTATTAAAAACCTTCGTTCCAGATTTAGGAGCCCAGTAAAAGCTATATGTACTTGCTGATTTGATATACGGCTGGGATTGAATTTATATTTAGCTCAGGTAAATACTTTTAACTTATTTTCCCTATACGGGCTTGGGGTACGGTATATAAAATACCGCTTGGTCGGGCATTGAATTTTTGATCGTATGAAGGTTAATTTATTGATATGGCCCGTTTAAATTGTTTTGTTTGCTTAAAGCCTTTGGGGGGTTAATGACCATGTCCCGGATATCCTTGGCATCATTTTAAGGAATGGCCACGACCTAAGCATGGGGTGTAGGCGTACACCCGACAGTGCATATATAAATAATAAGGTATAACCGCCAGTTACGAGAATAACTCGCCGCGGGACTATATCATGTGGTGTGTCTATTAATCTTTAACCCGGTGTCAATCCGGGCTACTGAACGTATAAGAAACATGTAAATTCTTTTACAAGTTTATATATAAATAATTATCTCAAGTTATAAAAAGTTTTGTGGCATGTGCATTCAAATCAATTTTCTTAAACGTTTTCAAAATGAGCCAGTTAAATTGTATTTGCCAGTGTAAACTGACGTATTTTCCCAAAAAGGCTAAGTGCAGGTACTAATCGGAATAGGCTGGCCTCTCCTAGCATCAAATAAAAGTCTCGCAAGCTTAGATGCCTTAAAGTCTGTTGAACAAAGTTTCTTTTTATCTTTTGATCCGCCTGTGGATCTTTTACAACCGTATTTGTAATACTTGATATTACTCTTTATCGGATTGTAATATTTTTATCTTTTGCTTCCGCTGTGCATTTAAATTGTGTTGTTTGACTATGATGATATCAACTACGCCACGATACTCCCCACCGGTAATACGTGGAAATATCGGGGTGTGACAGGTTGGTATCAGAGCCAACATTGAGTGAATTAAACACTAGCCTTTTGTGTTTAATCTCAATGACACAATAACACATTCCTTGACCTTCTGAGTCTAGACTTAACATAGGAATACTCACATCTCTATTCGGAGAATTATTGCTTTCAATTCTATATATTTTTTAATTTGTCGCCAAGCAAAGAAGCCGTAATGGAAATTCTCCCCAAATGGAGAAGAAACTCCTTTTGCTGAAGTTCGTTTCCTTAGTAAGTCCTTATAAGGGCATTCTCATCTTTTAGTCCCTTCGTGGAAAACATTATTCCTTTCAAGTCCCGTTCAGGGCAATTCTATACCTCTTTTAAAGTCATAGGAATGCTTTATCAAAATTTCATTTTATCAATATATATGAATATAATATATGAAATAAGTGAAAAGTATCATTTCTTTTATAAGATCTGCCATTATAATAAAATGGCAAAAATCTAAAAAGGACAAGACCTAGCATATGTGTCATCTTAAGACAAGGCCAAGATGGTAGTCCCTCAATTAGATTCAGATCCTTATTAATATCTCAATTTAGGATTGTTCTGCGTTAAATATTAAAAAGAATCTTAAAGGTACAACCTAGCCTATATGTCATTTCAGACAAGGCCAAGATGGTATAACCTATTCAAAAGATTCAAATCCTTGTTAACATCTGTAAACATGTTAACATTCCTGGCAAATGTGATTCGATAAAATCATCCTTATACTGGATTCTCCCGAAATCCTTTCTTATTTTGTGAATTAAGCATCCATTAGGGATGTAATGCTTCCGGGCCATATTCATTGTCATATAAGACAAACGACAGTCGTAGCCTACAACTCCCTGTCAAGAAAAGGCAATGAACAACGTTCAAGCCTAAATACCTTGATTCTACAAAATCATGGTTTATAATTTAAATTTGCCCTTGTGACTTGGCCTTTTTGTGCCATGGTTCTTTTTTAATTAAATTTACGAAAATTTTTAATAAAAATCCTGAATAAAATAAATATCATTCCTTTCCTGCCAGTATACATATTAAAAAGAATCTTAAAAGGTATAACCTAGCTTGAATGTCGTTAAAGACCTAGCTAAGATGGTAAAACCTGTTTAAAAGAGATTCAGATTCTTGTTAACATCTGAAAACATGTTAACACTCCTGACAACAGTGATACAATAAAATCACGCTTGTCATCTTTATGTTGGGAATTTCCAAACCCCTTATTTAGCATAAATGATCAAGAGGAATCATGGCTAATAGACGTCGAACATGATGTATACATCAAAACATCCATTTAAGATGTACGCATACGATGTATTCATGATAAAGATAGTTTTATTTCATAACTTCTTGTCCAGACAATGAACTATGAGATTTTCCGATCCAAAGGAATCATTGATTATGTTTTAAAATTTTCCTTAGTGGCAAGGCCTTTGTGCCATCCAAAAGTCCTTTGGAACAAGCCCTGGTGCTAAATAAAATGTCGGTACGACATTGACAGTCGTGACTTATGCCCCCTGTCTAATAAATATGAAGGATTATATTCCGTTTAAACGCCAAGGATGGATTATTAAAAACCTAGGCAAAACGTAATCAAATAAATTTAATACTATCTATTGGCCTATATGGTTTATTTGTACCATGGCTATTTAAATCATCAAATTCGACAATTCACCATATAATTAAACCAATTATTGCCCCTTGGACCTTTTCCTTCAAAGCTTCACCATGGCTGACTCATCTAAAGTTCACAATCATCCAGTTGATCAGAATGGTAATGCAAGACTGAACTTATCAGGCACCGAGTTACAGGATATGTTAGATACAGCCGTAAACAAAGCCGTGGACCGCGTATTAAAGGATCATAAGAGAAAGTGCGATAATACCCCAAATAAGGGTTACAAAAAGGGTAAGGCCGAATCAAATCGGTCCAAGCCGAAAGAGGCAAAACCCAAATGTAAAACCTGCGGGAAGAAGCACTTCGGAACATGTTTCCGTGAATAGACCAGGGGATGTGGTATCTGTAAAGAGATGAATCACAAGACCCATGAATGCAAGGACTTGAAGGACGCCACATGCTATGGTTGTGGCGAGAAGGGGCACATAAAGAACCGCTACCCAAAGAAGACGACTAAAGGGAAATGCACTTTAGAGTCACAAGCTAGGCCTTGTGGGATCTGTAATAAAGAAGGGCACAAAAATTTGGAGTGCCAAGACATAAAGGACGCAACCTGCTATGGTTGTAAGGAAGTAGGGCACATCAAAACTAATTGCCCAAACAAAACTAAGCAGCCTGGGGAGGCTAAGAAAACCAAAGCTGGGGGCTCTCAAATGAATGCTCAAGAGGTCGTTCAGGGTGAAAATGTCACAACAGGTACTTTCCTTATCAATGACGTTTATGCTAGAGTATTATTGAGTCGGGTGCAGATAAGTCTTTCGTAGACAATAGATTTTCTAAATTATTAAATCTGCTTGTTAAAACTCTAAGCGTTAAGTATGAGGTAGAATTGGCCGATGGTACCTCAGAGACTGCTTCAGCAATATTAGATGGATGTTTTATATCCATTAGGAATCATTCTTTTCCGATGTCCTTGTTTCCGTTGAAATAGAGGGACTCGATATAGTGATAGGAATGGATTGGTCATCTTGTAACCAAGCCCATATTGTGTGTGATAAGAAGCAAGTAGCTATCAAGACTCCTTATGGTGAGCCTTTGACAATTCAAGGAGACACATGGTACGGATTGCCTAAGCACTTGTTGAAATTGGTATTTAATACCAAAGATTCGAGTATGGAAAACTCAGAAGAGACAAATAACAGTCGCGATGCTAGAGATGCGACAACTGTTAATGGTGCATCAAATGTGAACCTCAATGTTAATGGAGTTAATTTCCAAAACTGTAATTAACGCAGCTGTTAAAAAGGCTATGAGAAAAGTCATGAAAAGGTTCAAGAAGCCGAATGCTGCTTGCTCTAAAACACATGTCGCTGCTCATAAGAAGAGCTTTATTCATACTTCATATGCGAAGAATAAACTAAACAAAATCATATATGGCAAGGAGCCCCATTTCTTTTAGGATGTGCCTAAAAGTACTTCGTCTCTTGGAAGTCAAGAGACTTCAATAGTAAAAAGGGGCCATCGATTGCAGGAAATTGTTGGATGAAGTAGAAACCATTAGGCGTATCAGCGGTTATGCTGGAAAAGGGCACGGTGAGGTATGCATCACAGACATTCGATGGCAATACCTTTAATTAGTAAGGACATTAATGAAGTCCACAAGAAAGGTCCTCTTATACAATATAGGACGATCCAAGATTTAAGGACCTTATTAGAAAAACCTATTATCCGCTTCATGAAATGGAAAAAAATGGAATAAGAATTTTCTGACTCTCGCCATAAAAGTTCTAGACTGTCGACAGTATGTTAAAAATTTTTATTCACTGGCTGAGATAGTACCCTATTCCATTTACCCAAAACCTAAGCTTAATGCAAATAATTATTGGTGGTTAGCAACAGCAATAAGAGGGCACATTAAGATTTCAAAGCCTGCTCATTATAAATCCATTATGGATCTACCTCCGCTACTCACATTATATAGATTAAGAAATAACCAGTCAAAGCTAAGACTGCCCTAAAATATGTCAAGGATTTTACAGCTAAGTTTAAAAGGATTAAGAATGGAGGCGTTTAACCGTCCTGATAAATGATTAGAGGCAGTTCACATTAATAAAGACACCAGATAAATCCCTTATTGTGATTTTATTGCTAGGAGTTACGTTTGGTCTTAGATGCTGCTGAGTCTCTCGTAAGACCATAAGCTTAGCAAACTTTTAGAAATTTTCCCGTAAGAACCCCATATATTAAGTGTAAGGTAAAACATACATGCGAAATCATAAGAACCATTTCTTCTGTTCCTGTCAGAAACCTTCAGTTGTAGAATGCTAGAAGCATCTTTTCTCTAGGTGTAGTACGTCAGCATATGTAGTTGATATCTCTTTGATCCCCGTCGATTGCGAATACCAGACGGTATGACAAAAGCGCCACATGAGGATTGATGTATCTTAATAAGTTCCATAGATTGCTTCCATGCCTGATCAGTATGGAGGTTTAATGCATGGGACCACAAAGATATTCCGATGGTTATATGGTACTAAAGTCAGCTAATGATATTCAAAGAAGATATCCAGAATGGAAGTTTTCAAGTAAATGTGTTACTTATTTGACACAAGCAATGATGGATGAACTGAAGCCTGAGATTTGGAAAATCTCTGTAACCTCCTTGTATCTTGATTATCTTCTCCTAAGATTACCCTGTTTACCTCCTGAGAGGCAAGTAGAGTTAAGATTTATATCCCATTTTGGGCTGTATTATTATGAAATCTCCAAGACGGCTAGTACCATCATTGGAAGAATCGAAGCCCTGATTAAGTGAGTTTTTAAAATAAAGGATTCATATAGCCTAACTCAATATTCTGAGAACTCGGTATAGTTAATTAAGAAAGACGGTTCATTTTGCTTATACATTAAGTACCGCAACCCTAATTAGGCAACAATTAAGAATTGCCATCAGCTGCCCAGGATCGTCGATTTGTTCGACTAACGGCAAGGATTAGCTATTCCTTAAAATTAGTTTTAAGCAGTGGTTGGAATAACCATCTCACCTTAAAATGAGCTTATCTATAATAGTTGTCATATAAGTATTAAGGCTGCTCCTTTGGAGACCTTGCATAGATGGAATGTTAAACATCTATTGTTAGACAGAAGATTGGTAAGTCCAATTATCAGGATCTGAAAGTTGCCTTGGAAACAACGAATAAGATCAAAAAAATCCATAATCATCTGTAAGTTTCCAGTATTCGGCAGAAAATCAAGGATTAATGAAAGTGGCAACCCTCCTAGGTTCGTGTTAAGGAGTAAGGTTCAACAAAATATATCACCCTGGAAAGGTGTGCCAATCTGTTAATTATCATGCTAGTTAAGCTCTGAATATACAGAATCATTCGAGGGAATCGAATGTATCAAGATCAAATAGCTTATAAGATAAAACCTACTTAAGGATCTTGGCGGAGCTCGCAATGCATTACACACTAATGATTTAAGGATGTGTTTCACCAATAAGTCGAGAAGCATTATCATATAATGATATGCAAATTTGTGATATGATGAGAAACCTGTATCGATTGAGGATCGACAGGTTAAGAAGCTCCAAAAAGGATACATGTACCTATTATAGAGGTCAACTTGGGAGTTTGGAGAGGCTCCAGATATGCTATAGAAGTTAAGTCCATTATGTGACAAAAGTGCTTCCAGCATTTAGCAAATCTCGAGGTCGAGATTTCTTTTAAGGGGGTGATAATGTAACACCTCGTAAAATCATGTCCAATGATGTATTGACACGTGTAATAAACCCTAATGAAGTCAAACATTGAATTTAAGGGACTAATTTTTCGAAAAATCAAAAACTTTGATTTGGAAAGGAATGAAAGTGTTAGCATACCTAAAATAAGTTTCTAAATAACCTCTCATGATATTTATATTCACAAATGAGCCACTTGGCGATCGAGTGTAGCCGTTTGCGTAATTAATTGAAAGTTTGCGCAATAAAGGGGTAAAAGCGTCAACATGTTAATTCTTACCTCTGAGTGACCTTTTAACAAACCGGGAGTTTCATGATATTTGATTATACTCTCGGGAATGCCAAACATTGGCCGTTTAAGGTTTTTATGCCTATAAGTAAAGTTACGCGCAACTTTGCAGGTTAAAGGGACTAAAAGTGTCAATATATTTAATTATACCTCTGAATGACCTTTTAGCGAACCCGAAGCATCATGATGTTTAATAATACTTTCAATAATGCCTAATATGGATTAGATGAGGCTTCAATGCTATTAAATGATGAGATGCGCAAGTTTGCGCAATAGAGGGACCTAAAGCGTCAACTTTTGAATCTACGCCTTTCGGTGAGCATTTAAGCAAACGGGAGTGTATTAATATTTAAGTATATGCTTAGGAATGCCCATTATGGGCCATTGAAGGCTTGGGAATCATTAAACGACATTTCGCCCTGCTTTGTGCGATTAAAGGACTATTTGCGTCAAACTGCAAAACTATGTCGATTCGTATAGAATCGGACCTTCCGGAATATGACCATGAGTTAAAAATGCCCTAATTATCCCTTACCTAGCTTAGAAATAGGCTTAGAGGTGTTTCATGCGCAAAATTAAACTTTTAAGTCATGTAGGGACTAAAAGTGTCAAAAAGTGCACAAGTTTGCATTTTCGCGCATATCTCGCATTCTGAATATCTCCGGACACCCAAAAATTTATGTAAGCACTAAAATATTTTATTTTAATGTTTGGCTTGATAAAATTTCATTCGTCGCGTAGTTTGGATCGTTTTTCGCATCCGTTCGTGTTTCATCGTAATTAGTCGAACAACGCGACCGTACGGCCAAACGAACCGACATCAAACATGTTTTTGAGCAAGATTCATATTCCCTATGTTTGGGCATCATTTTAGAACCTTAAAATTGGTTTAACGGGCCTTAGATGTGTCGAAAATGGCATTTGGAAGTGCAGGGGCCAAAATTTTCAACAGTTGAAAGTTCCTGTGAGCTGGCATGGTCCTTACGGACCGTATGCCTATCCTTTGCGGTCCGTAAAGGAGGCCCAGTTCCAGAAATTTGAAAACCAGCTTTGGTTTTGCTCCCTTGTCTCACATATTGATTCTATGGATCCTTTGATGGTTTAGAAAACTGGTATACACCTGTTATGATCTTGTTATCCCTCTATAACACTTGTCATCATCCCATGATCCTCCAAAAACTATAAATAGGTGGTGGGTTTTATTGTTCAAACTCACCATTTCATTCCATTCTTGCTATCTTCTCATTTCTGGAGGATCCTGAGCATTTGGAATTCCCTTGGAGTTCTTTTCAGTACTAAGGACCATTTGTAAGTGTCCTTAACCTCCTAATTTTAGTTTTGATTAGTTTAATGACCAAAAGTCAAACTTATCATAATTAAGGTTTGACTTAGTGATTAATCACTAATGGTCCAGTCATTAGTCAAATTGAAAGTAGTTATAAGTGGGCAATTATGTAGGTAATAAACCCCTGAGAGGGCACCTACTGATTATCATCCTAACTTGGTCAAATGTCGGGTCAAACCTAATAATAAAAAGTCAACAGGAAACTATTTTGCAAATAAACTTATAATTAGCAATATAGAAGCTATGGAACCTGTTTTAACACTAAAATAACTTGGTAATTAAGTTAAGAACATGTCTAAGCATGTTCCACCCGACAATTCTAAGTATAGACTCGGTTCACAACCGAAAGTCGCAAAGTTTGACCTTTGCTTTGACTTTTAGTTCTGACCCGATTTAGCTTAGTTTTGATATGCCATAGGATTCCTTTAGGACCATGTTATAGGTTAGTATAACCCTCTGAGGTTATACAACTTGGATCCTAAGTTATCCGATTCATTGCATGTTTCCGTTATATGCCTAATTGTTGACCGTTATGCCCTTTTGACCTTAAAACAAGATTTTTGAAAACATGAAAGGATAGAAACCTTTATTTCTGAATTATAAACTTGTACCTAAAATTTGACATCAGTTTGAGGTCTAGATTAGAGTTATGCTCATTAGCGTAAAATGAAAGCTTTTTATTAATTAAACGGCGTAATTAGCATATAGCCTATCTAAAACCAAATTTTAATACCAAACTTTTTACCCACTGATGTAAAATAATATTTTGGGATTTTTGAAGATTTTTATTTATTTTTAGGCTGAGCATAACTTAGGGTTATAACATTGATTCGATAATTGTCGGTTTTGCCCTTTTGGCCTATAAAATGAGTTTTTCAAATCATTTTGATACCAAACATTTTTCTACTAATTTTATATGATAAATAAAATATTTTAAGCTTTCTGGAATGATAAAAATATCAGCTTTTCTTATAAAACCCGGAAATCGCTTAAAATCGCCTTTTTACGCGTTTTTAACATATAAGGTTTGAAACCTACTGATGTTTTAACTAAATTTTCGTAATTAAACAGTAGGCAAAAGTTTTAAACTCAGAATTCTAAATTTTGACCTTTAAAGCTTATGTGAAATTACCAAAATGCCCCTTCGGTGCATAGTTTGGTTATAATTAATAAATTTCACATGTATGTAATACCATACTGTTATAACTTATTAAATTAAGTATTTTTCCTGATTATATCAGACCTAGAACTCAGAATAATATTTAATCTCTCTTATAACCTTTAAAATGACCAAAATACCCCTACGGGGCATAAATTGGTTTTAAATTTGTTTTGGGCATAATGGAAGGTATCATACTGATACCACAACATATTTAAGGCATATTAACTTAGGAAACCTGTCATGACTCTTGTGGTTACCCGTTACGCACTTTTCGCGTTCGAATCGGCTTATGTAACTAGTTTGCATAAATTAGCCGAAACGGGTCAAACCTTATCATTTTTGTCTCAAAGTCCAGAATGTGTTTAGTTTAACCTTATTACACAAGTATACAAGCTTGTCGGGTCTAAACCACATTCAAATCCGGTCTTCGCTTAATCATGCGTTTTGAACCGTATCCTCCTTTAAAACTAACCGGTCTAAGCATAGGCTTAATTAAGACCCGTTAGGAATCTAATAGGTTATTAAAAACCTTCATTCCAGATTTAGGAGCCCAGTAAAAGCTATCTGTACTTGCTGATTTGATATACGGCTGGGAGTGAATTTATATTTAGCTCAGGTAAATACTTTTAACTTATTTTCCCTATACGGGCTTGGGGTACGGTATATAAAATACCGCTTGGTCGGGCATTTAATTTTTGATCATATGAAGGTTAATTTATTGATATGACCCGTTTAAATTGTTTTGTTTGCTTAAAGCCTTTGGGGGGTTAATGACCATGTCCTGGATATCCTTGGCATCGTTTTAAGAAATGGCCACAACCTAAGCACGGGGTGTAGGCGTACACCCGACAGTGCATATATAAATAATAAGGTATAACCGCCGGTTACGAGAATAACTCGCCGCGGGACTATTTCATGTGGTATGTCTATTAATCTTTAACCCGGTGTCAATCCGGGCTACTGAATGTATAAGAAACATGTAAATTCTTTTACAAGTTTATATATAAATAATTATCACAAGTTATAAAAAGTTTTGTGCCATGTGCATTCATATCAATTTTCTTAAACGTTTTCAAAATGAGTCAGTTAAATTGTATTTACCAGTGTAAACTGACGTATTTTTCTAAAAAGGCTAAGTGCAGGTACTAATCAGAATAGGTTGGCCTCTCCTAGCATCAAATAAAAGTCTCGCAAGCTTAGATGCCTTAAAGTCTGTTGAACAAAGTTTCTTTGTATCTTTTGATCCGCCTGTGGATCTTTTACAACCGTATTTGTAATACTTGATATTACTCTTTATCGGATTGTAATATTTTTATCTTTTGCTTCCGCTGTGCATTTAAATTGTGTTGTTTGACTATGATGATATCAACTACGTTACGATACTCCCCACCGGGCCCACCGGTAATACGTGGAAATATCGGGGTGTGACAGTAAATAACAATGCACGCGAAACTAGGTCAGTAACTTAATACAACGTTTACGATAAACTCACGAAATCAAAACCCTCACGACGAATGACAAAGTATAGCCCGTATTCGGGCAGCACTTAAACATCCATCGGATTGGTTTCAATCGATCGGACATTATATCGTAGCAGTGATCGAGTTATTACCCTGTTGTCGCAGCAGAGCTTCGTGCTAGTGTGTGTTTTTGAACGAAAAAGTGAATAACTCAGTGTACAAAACGAATTTGAACGTCGAACCAACGCAGCCACGCAAGTGCCAAACCCCTGGATTTTATACTGAAAAATGGTCCCTGTCGCGTGGCGCGTGTAACAACCCTCGGTAAACCATCGCCCTCATAAATATTTTAGACGCCTTAGTATATTATAAAATGTCCCCATATATCTTATATTACACCCCGTATGTGAAAACCGAGCCCGATATATGTTATAGTTTATGAAATAAATGAAAAACATGAAATATATGGCTGAGGCGGGCCGCATAAACCCACCCCATGCTATTACACGGGCCGTATGGGAGTGTTGACCGGACTCCGCTGAATTCTTAAGTTCAAGCGGGCCGCGTAAGCTTAAGTTTACATTAACGCGGGCCGCGCGTGTTCCAAATGGTGGCACATCCCTGAGCCGACACGTGTCGACATCGTGTCGAGCCTACTTGGTGATCAGGCAAAGCTATATGTTGACCGCGTGTTGACGCGGGCCGCGTAAGGCTTAGCCTTACCTTACGCGGGCCGCGTGAAGGACAGATTTCAGCACTATAAATAGATAGCATCAGATTACGATTTCCGTCGCTCACATTTCAATCTCGAATCACCATTTCTGTAGTAGAGAAATTATAGTCGGGTACTATACCCCTAATTAGCGAGGTACTGCTCCGTTGTAAGTATTATAACCCCGGTTTCATAATAGTTACGCTGCCCGATTGATTTAGGGTTCTGTAACAACTGTCGTGGTTCTGCCCGACGTAGTTGTTGGAATGCCGTCTCGGGGAGGGTATCATTAATAATTTCAAAGGGTTATGATACTAACCAATGTACATTTGTGTAAATTATAGATTATACCCAGGAAATCCCTACGAAAAGCCTAAGATAGCAATGTGAGTTTATCCTCTTTTTGATAATGTTTTTGGAATGTTTTACAAAACCTTAAATGTTTTACAATGCGATTAAGCAGTATGTGAGTCTTTGTAGTTCTTCAATTACTGCCGGTATTTGGGGTTTTGTATACAAAATTTATTACTTGCGAGTAGTAAGTCGGAATGACAGTACGTTACCATTGGACGACGAGTAGCCAATGTGTAATATGACCCACAGGTCAAGGATTGACGGTACTGATTGAGTAATTTGGTAGAAATAAACAATGTGATCGCTCTCAATACTGTGTTAATTGATAAAATGTTTCTTGATTAAACTGGGATTCACTCACCAGTATTTCCCGCTGACAAAATATTTTTAAAACATGTTTCAGGTAACACAATGTGAAAGCCAACTGGGAAAAAGCCAGCTCGAGAGCACTGACGGCTTGGAAAATAAGTGGCTATAAAAGTTATCTAAGAAACAATGTTTTAAATTAAATAAAATAGGGTTTGTCCCTATAAATGTATTGTAATAAGAAACTTGGGTTTTACCCATGTGTTTATTAATATTAATTATGGTGGTTTTACTCTGATAAACATTTCCTAACTACGGTCCTGATGTAAATTCCGCTGCGAGAATAAACAAACTGATACCACCACACTCTGAGTTCACGTCCGCCCGTTCCCGGGGAACAGGGATCGGGGGTTGTGACAGCGCGCCAGGTCCCCCTGGCTCCCGCGCGTGGCGCGACGGGTACTCTTTTAGGGTAGGGTAGCCTCGTGTATTTATAGCCTAGGTGAGTCAACAGTTCGATGAATTTCGCATTCTACAACAAACTGTGAAGATAATCGTCAATGGGGGAATCCCCCCCCCCCTTGAGTTTTAGGGGCCCTGATCCTAGTTTCGATTGTTCTGAAAATTTTAGGGGTCATGCAATATTATTTGGGGGTCTTAATTAGGGTTTCCTATTGGACATAATAAAATAAGAAATAATACTTTTGATGAGAGTTGTTACACCACCTTCCCACCATTGAACACATGCAACCATGTGATTGCACGTTAAAACACATATAACCCAACAAAACATCGTCACAGTCAACATCAAATACGAACCGTCATACGTTTTATGTTGTATATGTGTTTTTAAACCGAACCAACAACTCATAGATTGCAAGCAACCATCGTTTCAACAAAACATCATAGACCCAACGGAAGAACATAAATAGTCACAGACCCGTCTGAAGAGCCACCTTTACTGACGGAATACCCTTCAATACACATCCTTCAAAAAACAAACTCAAAACCATACCATCTTATAACCACGTGCAAAATTAAAACAGTCTCGGACAACTAAACAATCATCTTAACAAACTGATTATACATTACACACCAACAACCAACAAAGAATGCCTTAACAATGCATGATACAACAAACTAAACAATGTCAATAGTCTCTGAATACTAAACCGTTCGAACAACATGTGTAAACCAATGAAGAAGAACTTACCTAACGTAGCGGGAAAGTCATTGGAGAAAGTAGGTTGAAGCTGCCACGATGTAGAGAGAGAGAGAGAGAGACAAAGCATAAATAATAAGAGACACTGAGCTGGGGGGCAACCTTTTAAACCCCCCACTGACCCAAAAAGTACAACAAAAAAGCAACACAAACGAACACCCAAAGCAAGTAAAACCAGCAAAGCATAAGGTACAACCCACAATGTATAGAAATCTTGTAAATTAACATTATACAAATATAAAAATACCACTTAATACTTTAACAGTATGTTGTCATATGTCATATACGCTATGTTCCCAAGTTTCCTTAAAGGAGAGAAAAGAAAGGATTTGGAAGGAAACATTATTTAGTTGCGTTCTAGAGTTTCATTAAAGGAAAGAAAAGAAGTGAAAAAAAGAGGTTTTTGGCCTAAAATCAGTGTTGTGAGAATAGCTAGGCGCTAGGCGGCCAATGGGGTACCGACTAGCGATTAATCAGAATTAATAGGTATTAATCGAGATTAGTCATATTGGGATTTCATATGCAACTTTCAGTGTTATATGTATATACACACATTTTTATATGCAATTTTTCTAAGTAGACATGTTTTAACACCTTCTTCGACCCAAATTTTGAGGTAGATAGGATTAATTTCAAGAATTTATAGGTTTTGGCCGAAATTTACAGGTATTGGCCCGAATCGGTAGACGGCCACCGGTTTTTGACCGATTAGGACTGGATTTGACCATTGTTGACCGACTATATGAAAATTACTCGGTGAACCCAGGACTAGCGATTAATCAGAGGCTAGGCGGGATTTTTACAACCATGACTAAAATTCATCCTTCCAATTTGAAAAGAAATTGAGAGAAAAGAAAAGAAAATCAGGGAATCTTTTCTTTTCTCTTCTTATGTTAACTTCGGAACACATAATAGTCTACTTGTATGTTAAATTTTTAATTTTAACTTCAGAACACATAATAGTCTACTTGTATGTTCAATTTTTAATAAATTATATTTGTAATTGATGAATTTTTATAAAATATATAGTTTATTCAGAAACCTTATAACTTTTTTTTTATCGTGTTAAATTTTTTACTTTTATCAGGATTGGTTTGTCCATATATATTTGAGAATCTGTTTGTGTAGAAGGTTAACGGTCCCCTTTATGTTCTTGAATTCTACTTTTCATTATTTATCTTTCCTCTCAAATTGGCCCAACACCACCCAGTTTGCCCTAATTTTACTATGGGTTTATATATAGGATAGAGTTCTTCCGATAATAACAAACAGACAATGAAGTCAGTCAAATATATAATATAGATTGCCCATTTTTGTAATGCTTATCCTATAGTTTGGTTTCAATCTAATTCCTTGTTAGCAGACGGCCACTTGGTATAAAAGGAATATAACTTACGCATGATGTTTTATAGATACAATGTATTGACTAGGATTTTACGCTTCGCTTGCGGTATGCACATATAATGTATATATATGTGTGGGTCCTAAGGGGCAAAAGTGAAAGTGCATTAATTTTAACGTTTTCGTAAAAATAGTGTAAGCGGGGGACGGTTAATCATGCATCATGTGGTGGCGTTGATAGTTGAAAGACAAAATGGTACATAATCGGTCTTTGCTGAGTGTTATGTGTCTTGTGTCCAAGGCTTGATGCAAAACTACTACCGAGACGGGGGTTTCACTGGAATTAGTCTCTCTATTCCTACGGGGTAGAGGTAAGGCTCCTCAAACCCTACCTTAGCTTTGCTATTGGTAGGATTTATCGAGTATGATGATGATGATTTTGTTGACAACTTTGTTTCTGCAGTTTATGAGATGCTTACAAAAATCAGAAATAAAATTATCACTTATGAGTCTACTACACTTTTTTTTATGAGATGCATCATGCTTTTATAGATACAATGTATTGACTAGGATTTTACGCTTCGCATGCGGTATGCGCATATAATGTATATATGCATCATTTCGTAAAAATAGTGTTAAAGGTGGGAACGGTTAATCATGCATCATGTGGTGGCGTTAATAGCTGAAAGACAAGGGGTACATAATCGGTCTTTGTTGAGTGAGTGTTATGTGTCTTGTGTCCAAGGCTTGATACAAAGCTACTACCAAGACGGGGGTCGGGGGGTCTCACTGGAAGCAGTCTCTCTATTCCTACGGGGTAGAGGTAAGGTTGTCTACATATTACTCTCCTCCTCAGACCCTACCTTAGCTTTGCTATCGGTTGGATTTACCGAGTCTGATGACGATGATTTTGTTGACAACCTTGTTTCTGCAGTTTATGAGATGCTTACAAAAATCAGAAATAAAAATATCACTTATGAGTCTACTACACTTTTTTTTATCTCTATATATCCAGGATTATACATCACCTTAATTAGCATAAGTATATATATAGCATGTACATATAGAAAGTTGATAAGGGTGGGTACGAGTCGAAATGTAATGTTTACTCTTGACATATTATTATGTGTTTGGGGTTGGTGTTTGCATTCGTATTCTAACTTAATAAGGACATCATGAAACTCATATATCATTAATAATCATATATATCCATTTATTATGACAAATTACAACATTATTGTATTACAATGAGGAAGAAGCCTTATAATTAGACTATCTCCATTACTTATTCACTCCATTTATTTCAGTTCTTATATTTCGAACTCCTTTTTAGTTTGATCATATAATCAAATGGCTTCGATCAAGGGCAGAATATAACGTCGTAGTTGGTTCCACCAGGGCACGTAAATGTGCTAGTTTGATCATCCTGAGGATAACTATAAGCGTCGGGGCATCTCTGTTTGAAAAACCTTGATAAATCAGTTGGCCCACAAGGTCCATTGTTACAACAATACTGTTCAGTTCTGTACACGGTGCAAGGGTTATTGCACCCGCCAGGAGCCCGTAACTCAGCAGGACACTGGCCATTGATATCCGCGGTACAGGAGATACCACGGGTGCACCCATTAGAATTGGGTCTAAATACCATCGGCACGTTGAATCCGTCCACAAGAGAAATGTCAAAGAAATCAAGATTGTTGAACTGATTCAAAGCGTACTCGGCCAATGTGTTGGGTGGTGTACCATAGTTTTGGCATTGGAGGAGACCATTGCAATCACCGGTTTGGCACCTGCCTCGCCCTGAGCCATCAAAGTTGCAACCGGTTCGGGGCCATATACGGGCTCCTGCTGTGCCAGCTGCGACGGTTAAAGACCAGGTTTGGCCTGAGTTAAGTTGTCGGCCGCCACCAGGCACCGCACCGGCCCAAACAGTGTATGGACAGTTGTTTCGAATAGTGAACACGGCTGCATTGGTAGAGTGAAAAAGAATAGCCAAGAGAAGGAAAGTGGGAAGGGTGGAGGTTGTCATTGTGGTTTTGGGTGAATTGAAAGTGAGAATAAACATGGTTTATATAGGCCGAACATATACAATATTTAGAAAGATATACATTGAAATTTCAAAGGTATTCATTGAACAAAATGGTTATGTGGAATTGTTCTGTAGTAGATGCTCTAAGGATACCAATTTTCCAAAAAATAATACAAAGTCATAACTATACATACATTGAGGTATATTTTAAAAGTAAGGAAGTAATATATATTATAAAACTTTTAGATCTCTCACCATTACAGTTAACAACACATTTGTTAAAACTTATTTTAGTTTACTCTTTTTTGTTATTTTATCTTTGTATTTTGTAACTTTATAAAAAATATTTATTATCTTATTCTTATACTTAGTTTTGTTTATCACTACGTGTTGCCCCGCCTGCGTTGCGGGGCGATTGCCGAATAATTCTTAACCAATTAAAAAAACAGTATCATAGTTTTGCTAGAAAGAAAAGGTAAAAAAAAGTGTTAGGGAGCACCTTGTCACGATTTTTAGCTGGAGGCAAAGTCATATTTTTATTTTTTCTTTGTGGAAAAATCAAAATTTTTTCCCGAGGGTAAAATCCTAATTTTTAGCTAGAGGAAAACCATATTTTATTTTGCACTGCGGGCAAAAAAACGTAATTTTGAATGGAGGGTGATATCGTAATTTTGAACCGAGGGAAAAAGCGTAAATTTTAACTGGGGCCAAAAGCATAATTTTATTTTGAACTGGGGGCAAAGACATAATTTTAAACTGAGGGAAAAACCGTAATTTTAAAGTGGGTATAAAATAATAAACTGATGTAAAATCGTAATTTTGAGCCGGGGGAAAACCAAAATTTTATTTGAAAGTGGGGTGAAAACGTAATTTTGGCTGAGGGTAAAAGCGTAATTTTTTACCGAGGGTGAAATCGTATTTTCGGTTTAGCTGGGTGTAAAGTCATATTTTTATTTTGAACCGGGAGAAAATCATAATTTTGAACCGATGGTAAAATCGTAATTTTGAGGTAGGTGAAAACCATAAATTTATTTTCAGCTGGGGGCAAAAAAGTAATTTTAAACTGAGGGTGAAATCGTAATTTTGAATCGAGGGAAAAATCGTAATTTTGAGCTGGGGGCAAAAGCATAATTTTATTTTGAACTGGGGGCGAAGACGTAATGTTAAACTGGGGGCAAAACCGTAATTTTAAAACGGGTAGAAAATAAAAAGTTGAGGGCAAAATCGTAATTTTTGAACCGATGGCAAAATCATAATTTTGAGCTGCTGGCAAAAGGGTTATTACATTTTTTAGTTGGGAGAAAAGCGTAATTTTAAACTGGAGGCAAAACCATAATTTTAAAGTGGATATAAAATAATAAAATTGTTAGTCTAATAGAGGAGGGGCGGCCGCCCATTTCAACCAATGGCAGGGAAACACTATTCCCTGCCATGGTCTTTGTATATGTAGGTAAATTTATAAAATTATCATTTTTGTTTATGCATTTAATTTGTTATTTTCTGTGTGTATAAACTAATTTCAGGTTTTTTATACACTAAATATACACACGCATAGATAAGCGATATTATACTTATCTGTATTTTGACCGACACAAATCTAGCCTTCGTTGTTCGAGTATGAAATTACACTCACAAATCCTATCCGTTAATTAATTTTTTGCTTGCATTTGTAACTTAATTGCGTGTACATTTGAAACTTATTTTTAAGGACTAAAACGATACCTCAGAACGTAAAATAATTATTTGAAAGTTCTAAGTTCTAGATCCCATACTCTAGAAATCCGCCATGTAGTAATGAAAAAAAATCAAATCCAGAATCGTCAAAAGAGTTTTTGAACTATTAATTCTATGAGGCTGGAGGGTGTGGGATGGAGCCCCTAGGGGCCTTTTCAGGATAAGTAAGCGATACGTAGGATTCACGTCAGCCAGGGGGCTTTATCACGACTCCCTTTAACTTGCAGGGTGTGACATGGAGCCCTCTATTAAACAAAATTAAAAAAAAAAAGATTTCATTGGATTAAATCAAGTGGGCCCCACCTGAACATCTCATTCTTAGCGTTAACATGATGGAGCCCCGTCCTATAGCGCCCGTTGTTGAATCTGTGGGTGTGGGTGTATGGCGCCAGGTGACGCTATAGGTGATGAGGTGGCACGATGAAGCCCCACACACCCTCCGGCCTAAGGCTATGGGGTGTGGTTGGAGCCCCCTTGGGCTTTATCATGCCAACTAGTATCCACGTCAGCGCCACCTAGAATCCAACTCAGCCATGGAGCCCCCTTTAATTTGCATGGTGTGGATGGAGCCCCATATTAAAGAAAATTAAAAAAAAAGATTTCATTGGTGCAAAACAAGTGGGTCCCACCTATAGAGCCCCTTCGAGCTCGTTACCATGGTGGCGGAGGTTCAATGGCGCCCCGGCATAGCGCCGAGGGTGTTGACAATGGCGGAGGGGGGGCGCTATAGGTGTCCAGCTGGCGAGGGTGGCGCCCCCACACCCTCCAGCCTAAGAATTGAGGCAAATCGACCCAATAGTTGGCATAAATAAGACATCCAAATTGACAAATACAAAATATGCACAAAATAGACATTGTTTCCTGTGAGAAAAGAAGCAAAAAAATACATAAGAATTCTGGTTCTCTTAATTGCAATAGTCTTTTTCTCTTTCAGTTTTTCTTTTACTTTCAATCGCACTCCTATTATACAGGTAATGAAATGAACCGGACCGACCGAACAATTTCCATGTCGGTACTGGTCAGTATTCGTTTTTATTGTTTCCGATCGATGTAAAACAAGTTGGATATTCCTTTGATCATATCACAACTTTATTTATTATTATTTATTTTTTTTGCTTCTCTTTCGCTTTTATTGCAAGTGCCGGTACTTTGAATTGATCGAAATATTGGAAAATGTCGGCACATTTTCGAACTTTTAAAATTCAAAATTTCAATAAAGGAGTACACGTCTTTGGGCATTTTTTTATGTATTCGTCTATTACCTCTATAACATTCATGAAAGCTGGTGAACAGTAGTTCACCTGCCTGACACTCTCCCATTCGCCCAATCAATTTACGATTTTATTCTCGCTTTAAAATTACGTTTTTGCCATCAGTTTAAAATTACGTTTTTACATCCAGCTCAAAATAAAATTATACTTCTGCCCCCAACTAAAAATTACCAATTTGCCCTCGATTCAAACTTATGTTTTTTTTCCTGCTTAAATTTACAGTTTTGTTATTAGTTTTGTTTTTTCCCCACCCTGCCAAATTACAATTTTTCTCTCAATCTAAATTTACATTTTCCTATCGTTTTCTTTGCTTTCCCAGTCAAATTACGTTTTTGACCCCAGTATAAAATTACAGTCATGCCATCGTTTTAGTTTTTTTTTTATATAAACTATAGTAGTGCTTTGTTTTAATTGTTTGACTCGGTGTAATTTTTATTTGTGTCAGGCGGCTGCCTGGCACACGCTTATTTATTCTGAAAAATTACAATTTTGCTCCCAGTTTAAAATTATTGTTTTCATATCGTTTTTTCTTAAGCAAAAGTATGATAGTGTTTTAATTTAATTGGTTGACTCAATGTAATTTTTTTAGATCGCATTATGAGTAGTATGTACAAGTAATCGAAACACAGACAGCAGACATGTTATGAGAGAGAAATACTCGGCTTTTTTTTTGCCATTTTGTCTTTACCTTTTTTTTATAGTTTTATTTTTTCCCTTTTCGACTTTTTTGCCCTTCTGCTTTTTTTTATTGCATGAACAATGGTTGCCACCTGCATGATAGGTATTTGTTGCTTTTAGTTTTTTTTCCTGCTTCAACTTTTTTATTTTTCTTCCCTTTTTATCTTTTTGAGTTTTTTTTATAGTTTTGTATTCTTTTATACTTTTCCGATTTCTTTTATCTTTTGTTTTTTATTTATAGTTTTGTATTTTTTACCTCTTAACTTTTAGCATTGACACTTACAACCCTTTAACTTTATAAAAAAACTTTGTAATAAAGCTTTACGTGTTTCTCTTTATTTACGTGTTGGTATAAATTAAAATTGATTTGCGTTATTTTGCGTTTAGACGTAAATTTTTTCGCACAAATGAGTTGGGTCAACTATAATATGTTCTCATCCGTATAATTATGTACGTTTTCAGTTAGTCTATATTTTAACGTATTTTTTTTGGAAAATGAGTCGGGTCAAATATAATACACTTTCGCGCTTATTTTTATTTACGTTTTCAATTTCTCTACGTTTTGACGTAAATTTTGTTCGGAAACGAGTAGAGTAAAATATAATACTTTTTATTAGACGGTATAAATTCGAGTCACTTTGCGTTTTGACATCGCCGCAACGTGTCGTAACTATTTTCTTGCGTGCTTATTTTATTGCACGTGTTGGTATAAATTCAAGTTGGTTTACTTTTCGATGTAATTTTTTTTTCATAATATGTCAACTCAAATATAACACGTTTCTATCCTTAGTTTTATATACTTTTTTCTCTTTCTTGATTTTTTTTTCTAGACTTTATTATTTATATTTCTAAACTTTTTTTTATGTTTAGTGTTTTAGTTTTATGTTCTTTTTTTATTGAAGTTGTATTTAATATAACTGTAACGCCCCAAAACTCGAATTACTAAATTTGCTAGTGTGACCCCATGTTTAATAAAATGGAGTGTAATAACTAGGTTATTATACCTAGTCAAATGTTTAGCAAAACACACAAGGGAACAAACTAGAGGGACCATAGATGAACAAGGAGAAAGTTATGTTTTAATTAACAAACCAAACACACACACACACACAAACACACACATCTGGTGCGTGTTCGAGAAGGAGCCAGGAGCTCCTTGAGAGCTCAAAACCCTAACTCATCTAAATCACCAAATTGAAGGGTGAATCGAGTCCCAAATTCACAACCGAACATGAATTAGTGATCACCTTCACAAGGGGATCGTAAGGTATGTCTTAAATCTAAGATTGGTGATCATGTGTGAAGTGGGTTATGTTCTAATCCGTGAGTTAATATGAAATTGATCATGTATAAGGGTTAGAATCATCATATAGAACATAGGTTATGTATGGTTTGTGTTAATTTGATGTTTAGGGGTGAAACCCGTTTGTTATTGTGAGGATGATGACTTGAATCACCACCTATGTCCAATTCTTGTTGAAAGATCGATGTATTATGTGGGTATGATGAATTGTTGTTAGATGAATTGAATAAAATGTGATGATAATATGTTTGATGTTTAATTTTAAATACTACATGTTGATTAGTAGAAGGATTTGATGAACTATGTATGAATTTAGAAGATTATGCATGAATTAGTTGTACGTTATGCTTAAAAGGTGGTACGCACACCAAGTGTATGATGAAATGTCTAAGTGAAGTTAAGATGTGAGATTGTATGAAATGGCTTGATATTTATGAATGAGATGAGGTAATGATATAATTAGTAGTATACTAACTTGAAGAATGTGCTTTAGATGGAACTTATACAAGAATTCGGGTTGAATGTATGTCTTGGTCAAGACTATGCATTAAGGACTTGTACGTTGTGTTTAATATCACTAGGTGATCATATGATTGTAAGCATATTTGCATCGTGAATAAGAAATGTATATAGTGTCATTGATATAGCATAAATGATGTTACGGATATATGTGGATAAGTCGGAAGTTAATATGATAAACCGTTGACTTCTGAAAGTCAACTACACATAGGAAGCATAAATTAACTTGTTTTTGTAAAGATAGGATATTAGAAAGTCGTATGGTACATGTTACATCAATACGCGTTACATGGAATGACATGTTGAATTATATGAGTTTGAAAGTATGTGAAAGTGGTTATATGTCTTATGCTTGTTATAATTGACTAATGAAAGTCAAATGTGAAATATGCAATTGATATAATCTTTAACATGTACAATTGTGTATGCTAACGAGAATGTGAATTGGTGGCATGAAAGTAGATGAATCATATCAAGATGGACTCAAGCATGAAAGGCTAACGGGTCAAGAGGAGGCAAGGAAGTGGATACGGACACGGATGCACAAGGTAAGTGATTTCCGAATCACTTCTTAGTTTGTTAAGTAAGGTTATGTTCTAGTTAATTAGGCATGATAATTGAAGTCAAATAAGGAAGGGTTGTATGAAATTGATGATTTACGTTAAGTAGGCCGAATGGGTCAAAATGTGGTTTTATTACTATACCGGAAGGGTTGTATAAGTAATTGATTACGGTACTATAACCGGGTATGGGTAGAATTGTACATAAGTACGCTAACCAAGAATCGGAGACGCGGATTAATAGTCTAAAGACTCGGTTGTGAGTCATGGTTAATGGACAAACAATTTTGCATTTGAAATTGTATTAACAAAGTTTGTTTTCGTATAAATGAATGACATGAATAGGTTTAACGCATACCGGGTATCGGGTGCATAAATCCCAAGTACGAACCTGAAATTGTATTAACAAAGTTTGTTTTCGTATAAATGAATGACATGAATAGGTTTTCGTATAAATGAATGACATGAATAGGTTTACGCATACGTTTATGTAAGTTTTGGGTTAAAACAAATGAGTAGTTTGACGAAAACATGAACGGGTCGAATAAGTGAAAGCGGGTATATAAAGCCGAGAGCTTTAAGTGAATATTTTCCTTAAACCGGATGTTGGATTTCAAGTTCATATGATATAATGTGAATTTACGAGCATGTAGGAAGAAACGGGAGGTTAAACGGGTAAACGGTTCAAAAGTTATGCGCGTTTTAGTGCGTACGGACGACGAAACGGAACTGCAGGAAAATGCAAAATCTAGAGGGCGTCGCCGACGGGCTCTAGAAAGTCAGTTTTTGGCTGACGGGTTATTTGGCTGTCTACGGAAGTTTTGGGCTACGGGCAACTGCAAGGGCCGTCGCCGACGGCCTCCCCATGTTCAAAAACCTGAAAATTGTTATCTAAGTTTATTTGGGTATAGTAGGCTTCGGTTTGTTATCCGTGGACCACGGCGGGCCTCCCAAATATGATTTTAATCGTTCCTTTGACGTTTATGGGCTATAAATCTAAGTCTAAGTACCATGTAATTAATGTATGGATATATAAGAGGTATGTAAGATCTTGAACGTGTACGTAAGAGTGTATGTACATATGTATTCATGTATTTAAGTATATATGAAGATACGTATGTGTATATGTACGTATGTAGAGACGTAGTAATGTATGTACGTATGTAGATGTGTATTTATGTATATGTGAAGATATGTATGTGTATATGTACCTATGTAGAGACGTAGTAATGTATGTGCGTATGTAGATGTGTATTTTAGTATATATGAAGGTACGTATGAGTGTATGCATGTATGTAGAGATATAGGAAGGTATGTACGTATGTAGATGTGTATGTATGCACGTAATGTATGCATGATTTAGATACGTCGAGTAATACGTTATTAATAGTGTGCCTTGAGAATGAAAAGTAATGCAGGTACATTATTGAAGCCTCATCAGGATATGGATACGTAGATGAAATGCTTAAAGTTAGAAGGATAATGAAATGGGAAGTGTACGAGATTGAATCTTGTTTATGTATTGTGTACTAATGTTATGAATGTATGTGGTGAGTGCAGGTTGTACGAATCACGGGCGGTTATCACGAGGAGTAGAGATCAAAGATCGAGTCACAAGATAGATTGTACGGGAATAATTGAGTATGTACTTTAGTAAACAGGACTTATACTTTATTTTTGTAAAAGATACATATTAAAACGAACTTTCAAGTAAGTCAAAACGTTTGTAATGAAAGAAATTTTATGGCACGAATTTCCGCTGCGGCTTTTTGTCAAATACGTATTAGGGTCTTACAATAACGTTTAAGTTTTCATTTATAATTAATTTAAAATCAGCCCATCTCGATGTCCAATTTAAATATATTTTTATGGTTTCCGATCGATGTAAAAAATGTGTCAATATCCTTTTGAGTTTATTACTTTCGGTTGGTTGTTATATTGAATCAGAATAGATATCAAACAAAACCCCGCAGCGTAGCGCGAGTAATCTCACTAGTTTGTACTACCTTTTGAGATGTGGAATTTGTGGATGGCTATGTATTTTAAATAGCTTGATTTACAACTATTATGATATCCTAGAATTTTGAAAACTTGTTTTTTCATTATTTTTTGTTTTATTTTCCATTTTTGGCGAATAAGGCCCAAAGAGCCTAAACCGTGAAATCAAAGCGCCAACCAAACTATACTAACGGTTTGATTCAGTTCAGTTTGAGCATTCCGCGGTTCGGCTTTGGTTTACAAAACTTAAAAACTATTACTAACGATTTGGTTCACGATTTGACCTAAAAACCATGAAAACCGGACCTGTAATACCCTACTATCACCCACTTACTTCATCAGAGTGCCTAGTATGTGTACCAGGCTTACTAAATGAACTAAAACCTATTGTTGGGCCTAAATTTGTGGGTTGTGACTGTCCCGCTGGTCTAGATGAAACTTGAAAACAGGCGTTGGGATAAAGCCCATTAGAACATGTTGGGCAGTTGCTGGCAGGCCGTATGGGACCCACTGAAGTAAGAGCACAGGTCATTTTAGCTAGCATACTTATATCAATTAGGCCAAAATAATAAAAAACTTAAACCAATTTTCAAATGAATGCCCCAATTATTTATAAGAAAGGCCCAAAGATCAATCGTTCCAATTAATACGTTCAGTTAATGTGATAGTAGGGTTAGCGACATGGCAGCAGCAATCATCATCGTTCCATCGATTTTCAGAAAATGCGCCCTTCCAAAATCCAAACCCAATTGTTCATCCTAAAATCCCTCAAACAGGACCATCAACGTTGTTTCTTTAGACCATTTATAGTGGTAACACCACATAATATGGTAACACCACATTTCATAACATTTGTGTGTAGTGGTAACAACTCATAACCCCACAAGCAATCACTAAATTATTATTTTTTTAGTTTCTAAATTTAATAAATATAAAAAGAAAGAACATTTCATTAAATAAAATATATTAAATACTACTCTACTTCATCGTTGTCGTTGCCTCTGTCTTCATAACCTCCGTCATCCAACCATCCGTCTTCATAGCCTCCATCTTCGAAATCTTCTTCTTCGTCGCCTTCGTCTTCGAAATCTTCTTCTGCGTCGCCACATAATATGGAGGTGAATCCTAGATATCCTCTTGCGTCCATTTTTTTGCTTAAAGTAGTCATAAATGCTCCAAATCTTTGTTAATGTGCAAAATAACCTTTTGCTCATCCGAAATCGGCGCCTCAAAATGTGGGGACCGTGAGTCGGTGTAGGATCGAAATAATCATTAGACGAACGTTTGCGGCTTCACGGTCTCGCATAACATACTCCATCCTCAAGATAGGGCGTGGGGGAGAATGATTAACATGTCGCATGACGTTAATCACGAGGGCACACGTGCTCGTAACCGCTTCTTCCTGCGGCTTCTTTATGAGCAAAAAAATTGTGGTATGAACGGTGAACGAATCGTCCGACGGAAATGAATCCATTTTGGTAAATAGTTTTATAAGGATTTGGTAGAGAGTTTTTATGGTTGAGTTGGTTGGGTTTAGAATGTGTGCAAAGTGTTATGTGAGTACGTATATTTATATAACACATAACATTTTTTATTTTGTTGTTTTTGATTGTTCCCCATCGGTGTTATTTATCAAACCCGTGTCACTTAGCCGTTATCTCCGTCGTGGAGAAGAAAATCACCAAGCCATAGCGCCCGGAGGGGAGGGGGTTCCTCGACGAGATGTGGCGCTATGCCCAGATGGTTATTTTTTGTATCAAATTCTAATTTATATATAGAACATTCTTGAATTCCTATTATACATAATATTTTGTTTCCAAATTGCAACTGAGACATCACAATTCACAAACTCTGTTGTTTGCATACTTTTCGGTGACATTATACAAATTCAAAAACGTTGGAACAGCCTTGATATCGATGATCATGAAAGATTAAATTCTAGGGTTGATAAAAAAAAATTAGATGTTGGAAGGAACTGAAAAAAAGAAAAAAAGAGAGAGAGAGAGAGAACGAAGGATAAACTAGAAATCAACCCAATGAGACTTGATCCTCTTGATCAACATAGACTCGAGTTTATACGAAGAAAAATTCGACTTATTTTTTTTTTAAATATCAACCATCACCACACCCAATAGCCTTAATGCACTTGTGTTTTTACCGCATATGTTGGTCGCACTCTACCATACATGCATTTTGGCTACCATTTCCCTTTTGCTTCAAAATCACACAATCTCACATTTTTAGGTATGGGGAGGGTGGAGTGGACCGTGGAACGCCCATGTGGGACGTGGAGGCTGTGATATACCACTCCTCACAGGCCTTAACTGTGAAGATCATCGAATCCACCCTGTCTTCCACGACCCCCCTTTCTTTCAAAATCACAAAATCCCACATTTCAATATTTTTTTTGAACATATTTCGGTAGTTTATTAGTAGTACTTTTTATCGTTTTGTGGTTGTTTAGGGGGTGTTTGTTTTTGCTTAAAACATCTGCAAGGAGCCTATGTCTGCAGGCGGGCAGACATAAGGGCTTGAAGACTGTTTGTTTTTTTTTAAAAGAAGATCTGAAAATGGCTTATTTTATCTTAAAATAAAAGCTATGAACCCTAGCTTCAATTGTCTTCACACAACTCCTTCAACACATCTCCAACTCACTCTCCTTCCACCCCCCCTCTTCTTCTTCTCAAATCCCGGACCACCTCCAATGTCCTCATCATCCACCACAGAAAATCATCATCATCATCATCATCATCAGACCGCCGCCGTCGGAGACAGACCGCCACCGTCGGAGACGGCTCCGGAAACTTGTCGGAAGAAATACAGACCGCCACCGTCGGAGACGGCTCCGGCTCTGCCGGTTCTCTCTCTTTCTTTGGTCCTTACGCCGCCGTCGGAGACGGCTCCGGCTCTGCCGATTTCTCTCCTCCTTTCCCGATTTCTCTCTCATCAGTCTCTCTCTCTCCTTGTTCTTCAGGGTGTCGGAGTGTGGGAGGGTGTTCGTGAGAAGGAGAGTTGTGAGGGTGTGGCCGACCGATTAACCAGCTCCGATCAGTCATCGAGAGGAAGAAGCAGGGGTTGAGTTGATGTGAGTTGGATCATGGATATGTTGGATGTTGAATGTGTAGACATTATCAGGTTATAAAACAAACAGTCTTATATTTTCAGCTTGCAGATCTTCAAACCACATCTTCAGTTGCAGATATAAAAAAAGATGAAATCAGCTTGCAGACAATTTATGTCTGCAAAAACAAATAGCACCTTAGTGTTGGCATTCTCTTTTTTTTTTTTTTTTCATTTGTTAACTCAAAGAGTTGTGCATTTATTTGATACTTTGTCTAATATTGTTTATAATTCAACGAAAGTCAGTCTTACCATATTATTACGTTAAAGTATCCGGCTACTGTAACAGATATAAAACTAGTTATTATTTGTTTGGAGTTCGTATTTGTATTCAAACTCGATAAGGTTTAACTCGAATCAATTTCGAACTCAAATAAGATAAAAATGAAGTACTAATTCGCATATATATATATATATATATATATAGAGTTAGGTTAACGTACAAGAGCCCTTATCCTACATTACGTACGTGATCATCTCAGCCGTCAGATCTTCATCCCATATTGAAATCGCATGTTGGTTTTTTGTAACAATTTCGCATGTTGGTTTTTTAACATACGATTTCATCAAAATTACCACATGCGAAATTGTTACAAAAAACCAACATGCGATTTCATCAAAATTATCACATGCGAAATTGTTACAAAAAACTAACATGCGATTTCATCAAATTTATCACATGCGATTTCATCCATGCTATTTTATAGCATGCGATTTCATATCGCGTACGTAGCGTACGTTAAGCCATTTTGTACAGTACACTTTATATATATATATATATATATATATATATATATAGGATGAGGATCATTACAGAACACTAATTATTGCGAGAACAAAAAGAACAACTCTAAATCACTAGATTTTATGATTTAAAGTTCATATTTTTTAAATTTTATATTTTCTACATTCGTATGTGTATTATATATGCATGGAAAACCTTATATTTTTACCTATACTTAGCCTACATACATGTAGGTAATTTAACCTACACAAAATGCACATATGTGTAGGTTATATAAAAAAATGAAAATTTTTCATATTTTGTTTTAAATTCTAGTGTGAGAAACAATAAATCTTCTATTTGTAACATTTTCCTTTACTTTTTAGGTTTTTAGGATTGGAAAAAATGGGTGATTCATTTTGTTCTGCGTGTTCTCGCAATATTTAGTGTTCTGCATAGAACTTTCCCCTATATATATATATATATAAACAGGATCAGGAGAAAACGCCCAAAAGTGTGAGAACGGTGAGAACGCATCCTGGCCCAACACATGGCGCGGGACATCTCTCTCTCTATATATATATATATATTATATATATATATATATAAACGGGATCAGGAGAAAACGCCCAAAAGTGTTAGAACGGTGAGAACGCATCCTGGCCCAACACGTGGCGCGGGACATGATCAGGGTCCGAGTGGTATTTTTGTCTTTTCAATCTTCTTTATTTTCCCAACGCGGTAAAATATTTTCTGGCGTCTAAGATTTTTTTGGCTTTAATTGTATTTATTAAACTTTTTGGCGTTGAATTAATTGTTTTTGTGTCACATAGATAATTTTTTAGCGTTATAGCGTTTTCTGATCAATTTTTTTGGCGTTTTTGTGGCGTTTTGTATAATAATTCACTACGAGTCATTAATATTTTCATAAGTTAACAATAAGACCAAATGTTTTTTTGGCGTTTAGTGAATTTTTTGGCGTTTAATACATTTGACAAGTTGTTTTGCCAGCACCCGTTCTCATAGTTTTCACACTACTAGAGTTTTGGTGTTTGTAGTTTTTGGCGTCTTATATAATAATGTATTTTATTTGTAGAGAATTAGATAACAAAACAACAGATAACTTGATAACAAAACAATATAAAATGAAAAAGAAAAAAAATTAAAAATGGTAATATAATTTCTCTTCCGAATCTTCACTGTCATCAGCTCCTTCTTCTTGAATTTGTTTTGGCGTTTTGAACCTTTTGAATACCTTAGCTAGATGCCAACTTTCCTACATAATCCCCGTCTTTTTCAGACGAAGCTGCTTAGTGCCATCCTGTTTTTTGGTGTGATATTCTTGTTTGGTAGCATGTCATTAAACATCAACTCTTGCTTGATGCTATTTATAATAATGGACTCCAAAATAGCATTTTTCACTTGTGTTGATCCCTTTATTCCAGGCCTATATTCATCAAGAACAAAACTCACATGATGGCATATCACTGTCATCAGTCTCTTTTTCTTGAATATTTGTCCATCTCATTCAGCAAAATATTATTGAGATAACCCCCTCAGAAGAAGAATCCATTCAGTGAAAGCTTTGCCATCTGTGGTTATTTTAACTAACATTATTTGGCGTTTTAAAGTGAGTGGTTTCTAGAGGATATGGCGTTTGTTTTTCTGGGTGTGATCAATTTCATTGTGTATAGACCCCTCTCTTATATGAGTTTTTTTGGCGCGTAGTTTAGGCGGGACTTTTTATTGTAATAAATGATAGTAATAAAGTAACTGTCTTTTCAGTTACTGTTTTTGTATTTACTGTTTTGATAAGCTTTTATCAGTTTTATAGGTGATAGACGTTCCATCTTCTAAGTTTGGCGTTTTTTTTAAATGGCATTATGCAGACCAAGATGACAAAATACAATAACGGAGAAAATAAAATATTAAGCAGGAAAAATATTTTTTGTTATTTTTGGCGTTTTGTAAGGAATAACCTTTTTTAGTATTTTTTTGGCGTTTTGCTATTAAAGAGAGAAATATATCATTTAATTATCTTAAAAAAAAAAGATTACATAGAAGAAAAAAAAGAGGAAAAAAAAAATTAAAACCCTTCGTCAGAAGGTACTTTATCCGAAAAGTATCCATCACTCGCGTCATCTTCTTCCTCGGAGTCTTCATCTGGATCTTCATCCATGTCATCACCTTCACCTTCATCGGCTTCTTGTTCCTGAAGATTCTGAAGCCTCCACTTGAACATTCCTTGCATTAACCCCAATTTTGAGTCCATTTCTGTGTTCGTACAAGTGGCGTTATGCAATTCTTCCATGAAACCAAGACCCTGCTTTGTCATGATGTTTTTAAGCCAGTAGAGTTCCTGCTCTCCGCTGTCGTATATAACAGTCACCATGTCTGTTTTATCATCAAAACACCATGATGTCATGAGAGGGTTCGGCTTCACATCTGCTTTGACTGGTCCAAATTTCCTGGTTAATGCTTTCATAAGCATATGTGTTTCATGGCATTCGTTGTCTAGAGCGATGCCAAGGGATAAGATACCCCTCTGTACCTCTTCTTCCATCTTCAAAATTGCCTTGACCGTCTTAACATACACCCTCCTTTTGTTGTCAAAACGGAGGACGAATCGCCTGATTGCCATAGTGTATCTCCACGAAACGATTGTTGCCATTTTTGGCGTTTTGGTTAAGTTGGCGTCTTTTTGTTAAAGATGATTTTGCAGAAATGGATAGATTTAAGTGATTATGGAAGCTATGTTTTACCTCATTTATATAATGATGTTTTTGGCGCGTAATTTAGGAGGGAATTTCTTCTAATAAATGTTAATAACTGAAATTCAGTTACTGTGTTGTTTCATCTTCCTATAATATCCAACGCGTTTTATCACTAATTTTTGATGTTTTGTTTTTCATGGTGTTTTATTTTTTTGAATGGCGTGTTATATTTGATGGCGTTTTGAATATGAGCGGTAAAAGACCCTTTTACCCTTAATGAAGCGCGTCCCACATAATAAAATTGATGTTATTTACGAAAACGCCACCACGCAATCTAGTCAATGGATTGTTTTGATCGGACGACCCATAAGCGTTCTTACCGTTCTCACACTTTTCACTGTTTTCTCTAAATCCTGACCCTATATATATATATATATTTATATATATAGGGGAAGGTTCATTGGGGAACACTAAAAAAGTGGGGAACAGCGGGGAACCGACTCAAACGAACTCTGATTGGACTCATTCCAGCGGCGTTGGAACTGGCTCGTCGAACCCTAACTAGGATCTCTTAACCCTAACCCCTAACTCCTAACTCCTAAACTCTAAACCCTAAAGCTAAAAAATAAGGCTAAAACCTAAGCTAAATCGTAAAATCTAAACTATAAACCCTAAAAGCTAAACCCTAAAGGCTAAACCTAAAGCTAAACCCTAAAGCTAAACCCTAAACTCTAAAGCTAAACCCTAAAGCTAAACCCTAAAGGCCAAACCCTAATATATTTAGGGTTTAGGGGTTATGATTTAGGGTTTAGGGTTAAGAGATCCTAGTTAGGGTTTGACAAGCCGGTTCCAACGCCGCTGGAATGAGTCTAATCGGAGTTCGTTTGAGTCGGTTCCCCACTGTTCCCCACTTTTTTAGTGTTCCCCAATGAACCTCACACTATATATAAAGAAACGGGATCAGGAGAAAGAAAACGCTCAAAAGTGTGAGAATGGTGAGAACGCATCCTGGCCCAACACGTGTCCCGCGGCATTGAGAAGGCCGGAGGGGCCTTTTTGTCTTTTCATTCTTCTTTTATTGTCCCAACGCGGTATAATATTTTATGGTGTCTAAGTTTTTTTTGGCGTTAATTGTATTTATTAAACTTTTTGGCGTTTAATTAATTGTTTTTGTGTCACATATATGATTTTTTGGGGTTATAGCGTTTTCTGGTTAATTTTTTGGCGTTTTTGGCGTTTTGTAAAATAATTCACTACTAGTGTCACACCCCGATATTTCCACGTATTACCGGTGGGTCCGGTGGGGAGTATCGTGACGTAGTTGATATCATCATAGTCAAACAACACAAATTATAAATGCACAGCGGAAGCAAAAGATAGATTTATTTCAACCGAATAAATTGTAATATTAAGTATCACAAAATAGTTGAAACAGATCCACAGGCGGATCGAATAAAAAGGAAAACTGTTCAACAGACTTTGACATCTAGAGCTTGCGAGACTTGATTATTGATGCCTGGAGTAGCCAGCCTATTCAGTATAGTACCTGCACTTAGCCTTTTTGGAAAATACGTCAGTTTACACTAGTAAATACAACTTAACTGACTCATTTTGAAAAGAGTTTAAAAATTGATTTGAATGCACTTCGGCAAAAATATCTTTTATAACTTGGGACAATTATTTAAAAATAATCTTGTATACAGTTTTACTTATTTGTCGTCCATTAGGGCCGGTTTGTAGGGCCGGTCTAGATTAACTGACACGCCACAGGTATAATGCCCACAAGGATTATTTCCTTTAAGTGGATTACCAGTTTTTACATAATGCATCTGTCAGGTGTACGCCTACACCCCGTGCTTAGGTCGTGGCCATTTCTTTGAATGATGGCAAGGATATCCGGGACATGGTCATTTAACCCCCAAAGGCCATACACCAAATAATACAGAATAAAACGGGTTATGTAAATACACAAATCACAATACGATTTAAATGACTACATACCCGACCAAGCGGTATTATTATAATACCGTATCCCAAGCCCGTATAGGGAAAATAAGTTAAGAGTATTTACCTGAGCAAAGTATAAATCAAATACAGCAAGTGCACGTAGCTTTTACTGGGCTCCTAATCTGGAACGAAGGTTTTTAATAACCTATTAGAATCCTAACGGGTCTTTAATTAAGCCTAAACTTAGATCGGTTAGTTCTAAAAGAGGATGTGGTCCAAAAATGCATGATTAAGCGAAGACCGGTTTAGAATGTGGTTTTGACCCGACAAGCTTGTATGCTTGTTTAATATGGGTAGCTCAAACACATTCTGGATTTTGAGAGAAAAATGATAAGGTTTGACCCGTTTCGGCTAATTTATGCAAACTAGTCACATAAGCCGATCCGAACGCGAAAATGCGTAACGGGTAACCAAAAGAGTCATATGCAGGTTTCCTAAGTTAATATGCCTTAAATATGTTGTGACATCAGTAAGATATCTTCTATTATGCCCCAAATGATTTTAAACTCAAACTATGCCCTGTAGGGGCATTTTGGTCATTTTAAAGGTTATAAAAGAGTTTAAATAATAATCTGAGTTTAAAACTTTTGCTTACTGTAAAAATATAAAAATTTACTGAGATTATCAGTAGGCATCAAACCTTATATGTTTAAAATAGTTTTAATACATACTATGCGTTAAAAACGCTTAAAAAGGCGATTTGGAGTCATTTCCGGGTTTTCAAAGGAAAGCTGATATTTTTATTATTCCAGAAGGATCAAAATATTTTATTTATCATATAAAATCAGTAGCAAAAGGTTTGGGGTCGAAAAGATTTGTAAAACTCATTTTATAGCCCAAAAGGGCAAAACCGGCAATTACTGAATCAAGCTTAGAACTCTAAGTTATGCTCAGCCTAAAAACAAATAAAAATCTTCAAAAGTCCCAAAATATTGTTTTACATCAGTGGGTAAAAAGTTTGGTATCAAAAATTGGGTTTAGATAAGCTATACGCTAATTACGTCGTTTAATTAATAAAAAGCTTTTCATTTACGCTAATGAGCATAACTCCTAATCTAGACCTCAAACTGATGTGAAACTTTAGGAACATGTTTATAAATTAGAAATGAAAGTTTCTACTCTTTTACTTTTTCAAAATCACGTTTTAGGGTCATATGGGCATAATAGTCAAATATAAGGATTTAACGGAAACATGCATGTGAATCGGATAACTAATGATTTCGAAACCAGTTGCCAAGTTCGTGATTTCGAAAACCACTCTCTTAAGGGGTGCAATAGGCTGAACATGCATCTGTCCATTTTCTGCTGCCAGCGACTGTCTTACGGACCGTAAGCAAGAAGCCTTGCGGACCGTAAGAACCTCTTACTGGCCGTAAGACCTTGTCTTTGCGGTCCGTAACCGACTTTGTATTAGATCGCCCAGTTGCAGTTCTTGCGGACCGTAAGCCTAAGGCCATACGGTCCGTATCTGATGACCAGAAGACAAAAACTTGTTAACTTTCAAGCTTTGACCATGCAATTTTCATAGTTCGAATCTTGGGTCTCTTACAATAGAATGGGACCATTTGATCAGTCTTAAAAAGGTTATAAAACCTTGCCATGCACTTACACATCCTTGGATTCTTATGGAGAGTCTTGCCATGCACTTGAATAAGGTTTTAATTCTTTTGAACAAGAATTTTAATCATGAACTTTGTTGTAATATTATTTAAAAACCCAAATTCTTTATAAATTGAATTTATTCATCATAGGAATAACCGGTTCTAACCAGATCAGATGTTTATCATAATGATTAAGGTCTTGGGATTTATAATTAGGTCGCTTAGAGGTGTTTATTAACATGTCGACACTTTTTAAATCCTACCATACATCTTCTAATTTGACTCGGGTTCCTGACACGTTTATCTTACATGACACGTGTCTTTATTCTTATTGGGTATGATTTTACGAGGTGTTACATCCTCACCCCTTAAAAGAAATCTCGACCTCGAGATTTACTGGAACAAATGAGGGTACTTTTCTTTCATGGTAGACTCTACCTCCCACGTATATTCGGGACCTATGCGGGCATCCCATTTAACCTTTACGATTGGTACATGCTTCCTCCGAAGCTTTTTAACCCGTTGATCTTCAATCGACAAAGGCCTTTCCACAAATTTCAAGCTCTCATCTATGTGCACATCTGTATATGGTATGACTAGCGATTCATCTGCTAGACATTTCTTCAGATTGTAGATGTGGAATACATTGTGAATACCACTGAGCTCTTCAGGCAAGTTCAACTTATAAGCCACTGACCCAACACATTCGATAATCTCGAATGGTCCTATATACCTCGGGCTTAACTTACCTTTCTTACCAAATCGCATCACCCCCTTCCAGGGTGATACCTTAAGAAAAACTTTATCATTAACCTCAAACTTTAGAGGTTTTCGCCTTTTATTAGCATAACTTTCCTGCCTATCCCTGGCAACTTTCATGCGGTGGCGAATCTGGACAATCTTGTCCGTCGTTTCAAAGACTATGTCAGGTCCTGATAATTGAGTTTCCCCTACTTCTGCCCAACAAATAGGCGTTCTGGTTTTCCTACCATATAATGCCTCAAAAGGCGCAGCCTTAATGCTCGTATGATAGCTATTGTTATAGGAGAATTCGATTAATGGCAGGTGGTTATCCCAACTACCACCTAAGTCAATCACACATGCACGAAGCATGTCTTCCAAAGTTTGGATTGTACGCTCACTCTGTCCGTCCGTCTGAGGATGGTAAGCCGTACTAAAATTTAAGCGCGTGCCCAAAGATTGTTGGAAACTTTTCCAAAAATGTGATGTGTATCTGGTATCTCTGTCAGAGATTATTGACACTGGTACGCCATGTAGAGATACAATCTTATCTACGTACAATTGGGCTAACATGTCGGAGCTATAAGTCTCCTTAATGGGTCGTTAATGTGCTGACTTAGTCAGTCTATCTACTATCACCCATATAGTATCATTTCCTTTCTTTGTCTTTGATAACTTGGTGATGAAATCCATTGTCACCATCTCCTACTTCCATGTGGGAAGTTCAGGCTGTTGTAGCAAAAATGACGGTTTCTGATGTTCAGCTTTGACTTGGGCACATGTCAAACATTTAGCTACATAGGCAGCTATATACTTTTTCAAGCCTATCCACCAATAGTTTGCCTTTAGATCCTGATACATCTTATCAGCTGATGTGTGCAAAATGCAACATATAAATTTCATCAATTGTGGCATAAAACTAACCCTTTTTTAGTACTAATGTTGGAAAAAGTGTGCTTTTGTCTGCCTTTTGTATTTTCACGATTAAATGAGCTCAAATTAACAAAAGAAGCAAAAAGACATCAAAATCTAACATAAATACAAGAAAAGGAACAAGACGTGACATGCCCGACCCCACGACAGCATCTTCCCAAGCAAAACAAGATTACAGAAGACTGAACACGCCCCGTGCCCAGCCAGCACGGGGGCGTGCCCAAGTGTCAGCAGAAAAGACAAAGTGGTAGAAGCTTCTATTGCCCACCACGGGGCCGTGCTCAGTGGACACGAGGCCATGGTCAACTATAAGATTCGCACAATCCAGGAAAATCTTCATAGTACAAAGATTCTTCTGCACACGGGGTCGTGCTCAGCGGACACGGGGGCGTGGTCAACTAATAAGACAAAGCTGCATTAAATGAAGAAAGAGAAGGATGTGGACACGGGGCCGTGCCCACTGGACACGGGGCCGTGCCCGAGCTTCTGTTCAGCCTATAAATAGGAGTGCTTGGCTCAAGCTCAAACCATCCCTTGGCACACCACCTCTCTCACACTTCACCCACCACCCACCACCACCATAACACCATCATCCACCACCATCATCCATTGTCCATCGTAGAGTGTGTGAGTCGTCTTGGGATCCAAGATTGATCGTAAGAGTTCTTGACAATCAAGGCCATGGTTGCCTAAGTCTCTTACATCACTTGGTGAAGACAAAGTGTCTAGTGTAATACTTTTTATTTTAATCTTTTCGCACTTCTTACTTGGTTTTGTATTAATGACTTTAATAACTAGTTTCTTATGTTGAAGGTGATCTTTCCTTATCGTTTGTCCGTGGTGTCTTGAAATTATTTTACTGTCTATATAAAATAAAAGATTTTCACCATTCATATCTCCACGGTCTATATGGAGGTATGTTGGCTACCTGGTCGGGGGTTAAGGGAACGGTTTGGTAAAGGTCTTGCCATTGTTCAGCGTTTAGAGGTCCTGCAATGGACCAGGGTCAAATTTAGTAGGACCTCCTTCAATACTTAACGGTATTGGATGGCGGGGGTCCAAACTCTTTGATCCCCTCATAAGTTAACTACTATTAATACTATAACCCGGCTATTTAGGACTGTATCCCTGCTGACTCAGACTACTTAGTCGAGGGTAACGTCACCTCCAAAAGAGGGGCCTACCATAATTTGCATTAATAACTTAATTAATTATCTTTCAATAATCCACCCTTTTAGGATTGTATCCTTGCTGACTCAAACTACTGGGGTGAGGGTAACGTCACCTTCAAAAGAGGGGCCTACTACAATAACTAAGATAATCTCTTAAAAAGTGCAAAAGTGCGGAAATAATCAAAGGTTACACTAGATACGAGTCGGAACCAAGTGATTCATCTTGTCTATCTGTTTTTCTTTTATTTTTATTTTTCAGCATTTTAGTTAGTTTTTATTTTTCTTAGCTTAAAACATATTTTTCTAAACTTTTTGATTTGATTAGACGTTGAGGATAAACCGGTACTAAAAGCTCTTGTGTCCTTGGACGACCTCGGTATCTTACCAACACTATACTACGCTCACGATGGGTGCACTTGCCCGTATGAGTGTCTAGTGTTAGTAAATATCGTGTTTTATAAATTTAAAACTTGACTAAAAAAGTGTTAAAGGGGCTTAAAATATACACCTAATATATATAACACTCGACACCCATCATCAGCTCCAGGATGAACGGAATACTTGGAACTGTGGGCTTCCTGGAGGATAACATCCCGAAGTCCTCCATAAACTGGAACCCAAATTCTTCCATTTAATCTCAGGATTCCGTCCTTGCCATAGGATAACTGTTCTTCAGTTACGCCTAGTTTTTCATCAGGATAGTTAGCTTCTAGCACAGTTTCCTTCTGCGCAGCTAACAACCTTTCATTCAGACTATTCTTTATCTCAATGCTCTTGGCATTGATTCTTATAGGCTTCACCCTTTCCTTCCTACTTAAGGCATCGGCGACTACATTCGCCTTGCCTGGATGGTATCTTATTTCACAGTCATAATCATTCAAAGTTTCCATCCAACGTCGCTGCCTCATGTTTAAATCCTTCTGATTAAACAAGTGTTGAAGGCTTTTGTGATCAGAATAGATCACACACTTAGTTCCATACAAATAATGCCTCCACAGTTTTAGTGCAAATATAACAGCACCCAACTCCAAGTCATGGGTGGTGTAATTCTTCTCGTGCACCTTTAACTGTCGTGAAGCATAGGCAATGACTTTGCCTTTCTGCATAAGCATACATCCCATACCGGTGTGTGATGCATCACAGTATACTACAAATTCATCAATTCCATCAGGCAACGTCAATACAGGAGCATTGCTCAACTTCTACTTCAGAATATCGAAAGATTCTTGCTGCTTAGGCCCCAGTCAAACTTGTTATTCTTGCGGGTGAGTAGAGTCAGGGGTGCTGCAATTCTTGAGAAGTTTTCAATAAATCGCCTATAGTATCCTGCCAGTCCTAGAAAGCTGCGAATCTCTGTAGGCGTCTTGGGCTCTTTCCAGTTCGTGATAGCTTCAATTTTAGCGGGATCCACTTGGATACCACGCTCACTAACAACATGTCCAAGGAATTGGACTTCTCGAAGCCAAAATTCACACTTTGAAAATTTGGCATAGAGCTTTTCTTGTTGAAGTAGCTTAAGAATGCAACAGAGATGTTTCTCATGGTCAGCTTGGCTTTTCGAGTAAATGAAAATGTCGTCGATGAAAACGATGACAAATTTATCCAAGTAAGGCTTGCAGACGCGATTCATGAGATCCATGAACACGGCAGGTGCATTAGTGAGCCCAAAAGGCATCACTAGGAACTCGTAATGACCATAACGAGTCCTAAATGCAGTCTTGTGTACATCTTCATCTTTAACCTTCAATTGATGATAGCCTGACCTCAAATCGATCTTAGAAAAGTAGCTTGCCCCTTGTAATTGATCGAACAGATCGTCGATCCTGGGCAAAGGATACCTATTCTTAATAGTGACCTTATTAAGCTCACAGAAATCGATGCACAGACGCATCGATCCATCCTTCTTCTTGAAAAATAGAATTGGCGCTCCCCAAGGAGACGAACTAGGTCTAATGAAACCTTTGGCTAGCAATTCATCTAGCTGTGTCCTTAATTCCTTCATTTCTGTTGGTGCCAACCTATAAGGCGCTCTCGCAATAGGTGCTGCTCCGGGGATGATGTCAATTCTGAATTCTACTTGCCTATCTGGGGGTAAACCAGGTAGTTCTTCAGGAAAAACTTTAGGGTACACAGAAATGACGGGAATATCTTCAATCTTGGGCTTCTGCTCATCAATAGTCACCTGTGCCATATAAATGACACAACCCTTCTTCAAACATCTAGATGCCTTGAGCATAGACACTTGCTCAGGCAGTCCATATTGGGTATCTCCCTGAATGGTAATTGGCTCACCAGACGGAGTCTTGATCACCACTTGCTTCTTATTGCACACTATCTGGGCTTGGTTACGAGATAACCAATCCATGCCTATAACTATGTCAAAACCGGCTAACTTCAAAGGAAGTAGGGGCAATGGAAAAGAGTGGTTCCTAATGGATATGAAACATCCATCTAACACGGTTGGCGTGGTTTCTAAGGTACCATCTGCTAATTCCACCTCATATTTCACACTTAGGGTTTTAACAGGTAAATTCAGCAATTTACAGAACTTATTATCTACAAACGACTTATCAGCTCCTGAATCAAATAGCACACTTGCATAAACATCATTTATGAGGAAGGTACCTGTGATCACATTGTCGTCCTGGACGGCTTCTCGTGCATCCATTCGGAAGACCCTTGCATTGGTCTTCTTGACCTCTTCAGGCTTCTTGGCGTATTTAGGGCAATTGGTTTTAATGTGCCCTTTCTCATTGCAGTTGTAGCATGTGGCATCTTTAATCTTCTTGCAATCTACAGTCTTGTGCTCTTTAGACTTGCATAACCCACATGTAGGTGGTCCTGACTTAGATTTGGACTCAAGTCTGCATTTTCCAAAGTGGCGTTTTTGGCAAGTTTTGCACTTTGGCTTTTCCTCATCTTGTTGGCTACCCTTGTTGGATCCAGACTTCTTCCTGAAGTCAGTGCTACCTTTATGCTTCTTTTCAGATCTTCGTGAGTTATCATCCTCACGCTTTCTCTTGCCTTCTTCCGAATCATGAGCGATCTTAGCCTGACCGCGTCCAAGGTAAGAGACAGAGATAGATCAGCTGCTGATCTAAAAGTAGCAGGTCTGGACGCCTTAACACTGGCTTTGATTTCTGGGGCTAAACCCCCAATGAAGCTAGCAATCCTTTTGGGTTCCGGGGTTACGAGATACGGAACCAGCCTAGACAGGGTATTGAAACTGGTGAGGTAAGCTTGACAATCTAAATTCTTCATCACCAACGATAAGAAATCTGATTCAATTCTTTCAGCCTTATGCCGCGGGCAATAATTCTCCTTAATGAGAGCAACGAATTGATCCCATGACAAATTGTAGAGCAGGATTTTTCCAGCAGCTTGAATGAGAGACTTCCACCATGCTAGTGCCTCTCCCTTGAACGATTGGGATACATACTTCACTACATCTCTCTCAGCACAACCGCTGATGTCAACTACTGTGTCCATTTCATCTAACCAAGTCATACAATCAATTGCCCCTTTCTCCTCAGTGAAATCCCGGGGTTTGCAGGAAACAAAGTACTTATAAGGTACAGGACTTGGTACGTGATTTATCATCAAACACTATCCTTTTAGATGGAACACTCTGTTGATTAGATGAATGTCGATCATCATCTTTCTTAGAGGGTGGCTTGCTGTGAGCCTCTGAATGAGTCTTAGGCTTAGAATGCAGGGCGGATAGGGTCCTACTTCGAGTCCCGCTAGATTCATTATACTGCCGCTCTATAGCCTTTGTAACAGCATTATCTACTAATGCTTGCAGCTCCGCACCGGTCACCTGTATCTTAGTATTTTCATGGTTTTCCACCGGATGACTGTTTACCTCTTCTGACCTAGCCATGTAGCTTTAATTGCTACATAAAATCAAACAAGGCAAGGTTTATATAGAAGCTTATACAGTTTTATTGCTTTTGACAATTTATTAACTATGGCTTTTAATAGCCATTTTAGTTAATTTGTTAAATATATAATTATTCAGGATCTTTATTATAATCCTAAATTATAAGTTAGTAATGGCACAAAGGCCTAGTCACGTAGACAAGTTTAGTTTATAAGCCCAGGTTTTATGGAATCGAGGCATTAAGGTTTGAATCCAAGTTCATTACCTTTTCTTGACAGGGAGTTGTAGGCTACCACTGTCTTTAGTCCCAGAGGACGTTAATTATAGCCCGTGGGCACTTCATCCTTAAGGGATGATTATTTAAATAAGGGAATTTAGAATAACCCAATTTAAGAATGACTTATGTGATTTTATCGAATCACATTTGTCAAGCATGTTAATATGCTTTCAGATGTTAACAAGGTTTTGAATCCTTTGAATAGGTTTTACCATCTTGGCCATGTCTGCAATGACATTTAGGCTAGGTTTTACCTTTAAGATTCTTTTTAATATTTAACGCAGAACAATCCTAAATTGAGATGTTAACAAGGATCTGAATCTAATTGAGGAACTACCATCTTGGCCCTGTCTTGAGGTGACATATGGCTAGGTCTTGTCCGTTTTAGATTTTGCCATTTTATTATAATGGTAGATCTTTTAGTGGGAATGTTATTTTATTTATTTCACATTTTATGTTTATGCACTTAACTAATAAAATGAAAATTTTAAACTAACCATTCCTTTAAAAATTTAACAAGTACAATTTTGCCCTAAACGGGACTTCTACTAAAATAACATGCCCACGCAGGGGCTTAAACAAACAAACATACCCACGCAGGGGTCAACAGAAAGACATGCCCACGCGGGGGCAGAATACAAAAAGACATACCCACGCAGGGGTTAAACAAAAGACATGCCCACGCAGGGGCTGGTTTGAAAATAAGGAAATACAACCAACAATTTAAAGGATTCAATGGTCCTTCTTGCTCTTTCCTTTTATTAAATTCGCCAATCCCTTAAAGAATCCCTGGTTGTTTCTTCGGTCCTCACGGACTACCCTTTCCACTTGGCTCAATCTTTGGAGAATTTCCTCCTGTTCTGGCGGGGAAAACCGTGGTATCTGCGGCTGCGGCTGATGTGGAGGTTGAAGAGGCTGCTGTTGTTGGTATCCATAAGCTGGGTATCCAACTCCCCAGGGAACTCCGTAAGTTCCCTCGGGGTTGGGAGCATTGTAGTTCCAGGCTGCCAGATATGGGTCGACCTCAGCATAATTGAAGCTGGTGTGAGCCGGCTGCTCAAAGGGATTATACGCTGCTGAGCCAGCGTATGTAGGAATTGGGTTGCCAAAGCCCAACGGTGGTGGCACGACAGGTGCAGAGTTCACTTCTGGGATGGGGTTTGAAGGTCCCCCCATCTGCTGGTCTTCTTGGAGTGGCGGGTAGTGGCTGCCACTCGATGGTTGAGGGGTGCTGATACGCACTCCCCCTCACACGGACATCCGTGCGTTCGATCTCCTTCGCCTCGGTGGCTCAGGAGGCTGTTGCTGAGGTGGTGGTGGTGGCGGGGTAACTGCCACGAAACGTGAATCCTCGGAAGGATCCTGCTCCTACTGCTGATGAGGTGATGAATGGTGAGAGGGTGTAAAATACCATTCGAACTGGTTGAACCTCGCTTGGTAGTTGTCTGGACCACGGTAAGGTGATCCATGAAAAGATGACCCATCAGAAATTTCTATGGGATGTGTGGGGGTACTGGTCGGTGGTTCAATAGGGTCGGTGTCCTCATCCATATCCATGGCGTGATCTCCAGAAAAGTGATCTTCCGGTCCCACAGAAAAGTGAACCGGCTTCGGAAGATAAGTGACGGGTTATCAAAGGAGTGACGAGAGTTGGACCTCTGGAGAGGGATAAATGAAGGCTGTGGATTTTCGGGCTCATTTTCTGATTGGGGCCCAAAGGAGTGAAGGTAAGACGGTGACGAGCTTAACGAGACAGACCGCCTCGCTGGCTGCAGATGCGTCCTCCAGTCTCCCTAGGGACTTGTGCTCATAGTGATGGGTGGGGTTCGCCTTTGAGATGGCCCGACCTCATGGTCGTGGCCTGCTACTGGTCCCTTTCCTTTTCCCCTAAAGAATCTTGGTGGCATATTTAAACATGTCAACATAAACAAAGATAACAACAAAGAAAAATATAAAAGACAAAAATAAAACAAAATCAGGATTTGTCCTATGTTCTTTGTCTAGACTCGAAAATTTTGAGGAATGCGCAACTGTGTAACTGAGATTAAACACAAAAGGCTAGTGTTTAATTCACTCAGTTTTGGCTCTGATACCAACCTGTCACACCCCGATATTTCCACGTATTACCGATGGGTCCGGTGGGGAGTATCGTGACGTAGTTGATATCATCATAGTCAAACAACACAAATTATAAATGCACAGCGGAAGCAAAAGATAGATTTATTTCAACCGAATAAATTGTAATATTAAGTATCACAAAATAGTTGAAACAGATCCACAGGCGGATCGAATAAAAAGGAAAACTGTTCAACAGACTTTGACATCTAGAGCTTGCGAGACTTGATTATTGATGCCTGGAGTAGCCAGCCTATTCCGTATAGTACCTGCACTTAGCCTTTTTGGAAAATACATCAGTTTACACTAGTAAATACAACTTAACTGACTCATTTTGAAAAGAGTTTAAAAATTGATTTGAATGCACTTCGGAAAAAATATCTATTATAACTTGGGACAATTATTTAAAAATAATCTTGTATACAGTTTTACTTATTTGTCGTCCATCAGGGCCGGTTTGTAGGGCCGGTCTAGATTAACTGACACGCCACAGGTATAATGCCCACAAGGATTATTTCCTTTAAGTGGATTACCAGTTTTTACATAATGCATCTATCAGGTGTACGCGTACACCCCGTGCTTAGGTCGTGGCCATTTCTTTGAATGATGGCAAGGATATTCGGGACATGGTCATTTAACCCCCAAAGGCCATACACCAAATAATACAGAATAAAACGGGTTATGTAAATACACAAATCACAATACGATTTAAATGACTACATACCCGACCAAGCGGTATTATTATAATACCGTATCCCAAGCCCGTATAGGGAAAATAAGTTAAGAGTATTTACCTGAGCAAAGTATAAATCAAATACAGCAAGTGCACGTAGCTTTTACTGGGCTCCTAATCTGGAACGAAGGTTTTTAATAACCTATTAGAATCCTAACGGGTCTTTAATTAAGCCTAAACTTAGATCGATTAGTTTTAAAAGAGGATGTGGTCCAAAAATGCATGATTAAGCGAAGACCGGTTTAGAATGTGGTTTTGACCCGACAAGCTTGTATGCTTGTTTAATATGGGTAGCTCAAACACATTCTGGATTTTGAGACAAAAATGATAAGGTTTGACCCGTTTCGGCTAATTTATGCAAACTAGTCACATAAGCCGATCCGAACGCGAAAATGCGTAACGGGTAACCAAAAGAGTCATATGCAGGTTTCCTAAGTTAATATGCCTTAAATATGTTGTGACATCGGTAAGATATCTTCTATTATGCCCCAAATGGATTTAAACTCAAACTATGCCCCGTAGGGGCATTTTGGTCATTTTAAAGGTTATAAAAGAGTTTAAATAATAATCTGAGTTTAAAAATTTTGCTTACTGTAAAAATATAAAAATTTACTGAGATTATCAGTAGGCATCAAACCTTATATGTTTAAAATAGTTTTAATACATACTATGCGTTAAAAACGCTTAAAAAGGCGATTTGGAGCCATTTCCGGGTTTTCAAAGGAAAGCTGATATTTTTATTATTCCAGAAGGCTCAAAATATTTTATTTATCATATAAAATCAGTAGCAAAAGGTTTGGGGTCAAAAGGATTTGTAAAACTCATTTTATAGCCCAAAAGGGCAAAACCGGCAATTACCGAATCAAGCTTAGAACTCTAAGTTATGCTCAGCCTAAAAATAAATAAAAATCTTCAAAAGTCCCAAAATATTATTTTACATCAGTGGGTAAAAAGTTTGGTATCAAAAATTGGGTTTAGATAAGCTATACGCTAATTACGTCGTTTAATTAATAAAAAGCTTTTCATTTACGCTAATGAGCATAACTCCTAATCTAGACCTCAAACTGATGTGAAACTTTAGGAACATGTTTATAAATTAGAAATGAAAGTTTCTACTCTTTTACTTTTTCAAAATCACGTTTTAGGGTCATATGTGCATAATAGTCAAATATAAGCATTTAACGGAAACATGCATGTGAATCGGATAACTAATGAACCAAGTTGTATAATCACAGAGGGTTATACTAACATGAAACCTGGTCCTAATAAGGCTCTAAGGCATTTCTAAACTATGCTCAAACAGGTCAGAACTGAAAGTCAAAGCAGAAGTCAAATTATGCGACTTTCGGTTCCGAACCGAGCCTAAACTGAAAATTGTCGGGTTGAACATGTTTAGACATATTCTTACATTAATTACCAAGTTATATAAATAATAAAACAGGTTGCATGTCTTCTACATTGCTAATTATGTGTTAATTTGAAAATAAGCTTTCTGTTGACTTTTTAAGATTAACTTTGACCCGACAATTGACCTAGTTAGAGTGGGAATCAGAGATTACCCTTTTAAGGGTTTATTACCCACATAATTACCAACTTATAGGTACTTTCAATTCATGATTTGACTGAACAATTATTGATTAATCTCGAAGTCAAACCTTAATTACGACGGTTTGACTTTTAGCTAAGTAACTAAGCTAAACTAAATTAGGAAGGATTAAGGACACTTACAAGAGTCCTAAGAATGATTAGGAAGCCTAAGGAAACTTGTTGCTGATCAGTGGAGCTCCAGAAGTGAGTCTTGAGTGTGTTACAAATGAACAAGGAATGTTGCAACAAGAGGTCTCCTTATATAGTAACTTTGATGTCACAAGATCACCCCAACTAAGTCTATAAATGTTGTAAGATGTTCCCAGGTGTCCCTATGATGCCAAAACCAGTTGCCAAGTTCCTGATTTCGAAAACCACTCTCTTAAGGCGGTGCAACAGGCTGAACAGGCATCTGTCCATTTTCTGCTGCCAGCGACTGTCTTACGGACTGTAAGCAAGAAGCCTTGCGGACTGTAAGAACCTCTTACGGACCGTAAGACCTTGTCTTTGCGGTCCGTAACCGACTTTGTATTAGATCGCCCAGTTGCAGTGCTTGCGGACCGTAAGCCTAAGGCCATACGGTCCGTATCCGATGACCAGAAGACAAAAACTTGTTAACTTTCAAGCTTTGACCATGCAATTTTCATAGTTCGAATCTTGGGTCTCTTGCAACAGAATGGGACCACTTGATCAGTCTTAAAAAGGTTATAAAACCTTGCCATGCACTTACACATCCTTGGATTCTTATGGAGAGTCTTGCCATGCACTTGAATAAGGGTTTAATTCTTTTGAACAAGAATTTTAATCATGAACTTTGTTGTAACATTATTTAAAAACCCAAATTCTTTATAAATTGAATTTATTCATCATAGGAATAACCGGTTCTAACCAGATCAGATGTTTATCATAATGATTAAGGTCTTGGGATTTATAATTAGGTCGCTCAGAGGTGTTTATTAACATGTCGACACTTTTTAAATCCTACCATACGTCTTCTAATTTGACTCGGGTTCCTGACATGTTTATCTTACATGACACGTGTCTTTATTCTTATTGGGTATGATTTTACGAGGTGTTACAACTAGTCATTAAAATTTGCATAAGATTACAATAAGACCAATTTTTTTGGCGTTTAGTGAATTTTTTGGCGTTTAATACCCTTTTTTCAAGGTGCTTTGCCAGCAGCTGTTCTCTCAGTTTTCATACTACTAGCTTGTTGGTGTTTGTAGTTTTTGGCGTTTTATATAATAATGTATTTTATTTATAGAGAATTGGATAACAAATCAACATATAACTTGATATCAAAACAATAAAATGAAAATAAAAATAATTCAAAATGGTAATCTAATTTTTCTTCCGAATCTTCAATGTCATCAGCCTCTTCCTTCTTGAATTTGTTTTTGGCGTTTTGAACCTTTTTTGAATTCTTTAGCTAGATGCCAACTTTCCTTCATAAACCCCGTTTTTTTAGAAGAAGCTGCTTAGTGGCAACCTGTTGTTTGGTGTGATATTCTTGTTTGGTGGCATGTCATTAAAGATCAACTCTTTCTTGACGCTATTTGTAATAATGGAGTCCAAAATAGCATTTTACACTTGTGTTTATCCCTTTATTCCATTCAAATAATCATCAAGAACAAAGCTCACCTGATGGCATATCACTGTCATCAGTCTCTTTTTCTTGAATATTTGTCCATCTCATTCAGCAAAATATTATTGAGTTAACCCCCTTAAAAAAAGGATCTATTTCAGTGAAAGCTTTGACATCTGTAGCGTTTTAAAGGGAGTGATTTCTAGAGGATATGGTGTTTTTGTGTTTTTCTGGGTGTGATTAATTTCATTGTGTATAGACCCTTCTCTGATAGGAGTTTTTAGCGCGTAGTTTTAGGCGGGATTTTTTACTGTAATAAATGATAGTAATAAAGTAACTGTCTTTTCAGTTACTGTTTTTTGTATTTACTGGGTTGATCAGCTTTTATGAGTTTTATAGGTTATAGACGTCTTATCTTCTAAGTTTGGCGTATAACAACCCTAAAGAAAACCGACACCCTCTTAAAATATTTTGATACCCTAAAATATATTATAATACCCTAATATGTCTTAAAATACACCCCGTAGGTGAAAACCGAGCCCAAAATACGTTAAAACATTATAAAATAAATAAAAACAAAAATTATTGGGCCGTCGCGGCCCCTTGATCTTCTCCGTCGCGGGCTGCCAAGGTCTGGCTACGAGGCACTCTCCAGAAGCCGCCACGTGTTGACACGTGGCGAAGCTATACCGGTGACACATCGACGCTAGGGCCTACGACCCCTACGTCGCGGGGCACGACGCCCTACCCTTGATCCCGTTGCGGGGCGCGACGACAAGCCCGACCAGCCCTATAAAGTTGGAGCTTTGCAGTTCATTTTCGTCGCTCAAAATCTTTCTTTCTCTCTCAATTTTTACATAGTAGAAGCTATACTCGGGTATAATATCCCCCTAAATAACGAAGTTCTGCTCCGTTGTAAGTATCATAACCCCTAGATACGTATTAGATACGATGCCCGATTGATCTAGGGTTCCGTAACGGCTGTCGTGGTTCTGTAACGGCTGTCGTGGTTCTGCCCGACGTAGTCGTTGGAATGCCGTCTCGGGGAGGGTATTAATAATGTTAAAATGGGTTATTATACTAACACGTGTGCATTTGTCTAAATTATAGATAATTCTCAGGAAATCCTTACAGAAAACCTAAAACAGCAATGTGAGTAATCTCCTTTTTGTAAACAGTTTTTACAAAACCTTAACTATTTTACAATGAAATTTAGCAGTGATTGAGTCTTTGTAATTCTACGATTACTGCCGGTATGTTGGGGTTTTCTATACAAAATATGAGACATGTTACCATTGGACAAAGAGTTAGCCAATGTGTAATATGACCCACCAGTCAGGATTGACAGTACTGAATGAGTAATTGGGTAGATGTAAACATTGTAATCGCTCTCAATACTGTTTAAATTAATAAAACTTTTCTTGATTGAACTGGGATTCACTCACCAGTGTTTCCCACTGACAAAATGTTTTAAAACGCGTTTCAGGTAACACAATGTGAAAGCCAACTAGATGCCAGCTGGACAGCACTGAAGGCTTGGAAAAGTGGCTATAAAAGTTACCTAAATAAAGAAGGCGTTTTATTTCAATAAATTGGGATTTATCCATATAAATCAGTTTGTAATGAAAACTAGGGTTTTATCCCAATGTGTTTATTTATATAAAATATAGGGTTTCACTCTGATAAAATATTTCCTAACTACGGTCCTGTTGTATTTTCCCCTGCCAAATTAATAAACACTGATACCACCAACACCGTCGTTCGCGGCCGCCCGTTCCCAGGACAGATAGGGGGCGGGGGTTGCGACATGGCGTTTTTTTTAATGGCCTTATGCAGACCAACATGACAAAATAGAATAACGGAGTAAATAAAATATTAAGCAGGAAATTTTTTTTTGTTATTTTTGGCGTTTTGTTAGGGTTAAGCATTTTTTAGTATTATTTTGGCGTTTTGCTAATAAAGATAGAAATATATCATTTAATTATTATCTTAAAAAAAAAGATTACATAGAAGAAAAAAAAAAGAAAACAAATTTAAAATCCTTCGTCAGAATGTACTTTATCTGAATAGTATCCATCACTTGTGTTATCTTCTTCCTCCTCGGAGTCTTCTTCTTGATCTTCATCCATGTCATCACATTCACCTTCATCAGCTTCTTGTTCCTGAAGATTCTGAAGCCTCCACCTGAACATGTTTTGCATTAACTCCAATTTTGAGTCAATTTATGTGTTGGTACAAGTGGCATTATGCAATTCTTCCATGAAACCCAGTCGCTGCTTTGTCATGATGTTCTCTAGCCAGTAGACTTCTTCCTCTCCGCTGTCGTATGTAACTGTCACCATGTCTGTTTCATCATCAAAACACCATGATGTCATGACAGGGTCTGGCTTCACATTTCCTTTGATTGGTCCAAATTTGCTGGTTAATGCTTTCATAAGCATATGCGTTTCATGGCATTGGTTGTCTAGAGCGATGCCAATGGATAAAATTTGCCTCTGTATCTCTTCTTCCATTTTAAGAATTGCCTTGACCGTCTTAACATACACCCTCCTTCCGTTGTCAAAATGGAGGACGCATCGCCTAATTCCCAGAGTGTATCTCCACGAAACGATTGTTGCCATTTTTGGCGTTTTGTTTATGTTGGCGTTTTTTGGTTAAAGATGTTTTTTTGCATAAAATGGATAGATTGAAATGATTATGGAAGCTATGTTTTTACGTTTGTTTATATAATGATGTTTTTGGCGCATAATTTAGGAGGAAATTTCTTCTAATAAATGTTATTAACTGAAATTCAGTTATTTGTGTTGTTTCATATTCCTGTAATATTCAACGCGTTTTATTTTTAATTTTTGGCGTTTTGTTTTTAATGGTGTTTTATTTTTAGTATGGCGTTTTATCATATGATGATGGCGTTTTAAATATCAGGGGTAAAAGACCCTTTTACCCTTAATGAAGCGCGTCCCACCTAATAATATTGATGTTATTTACGAAAACGCCACCGCGCAATCTAGTCCATGGATTGTTTTGATCGGACGATCCATAATCGTTCTCACCGTTCTCACACTTTTCACCGTTTTCTCTAAATCTTGACCCTATATATATATGGGAGGGTTTAAATGAGAACACTAAATATCGTGCAAACCGTGAGAACGAATGAAAAAAAAACACGAAAACTTGGTCAAAAACAATTCAAATTCAAAATTTCTTGTTACACTTATCATTATATTTCGAATACATTGTTAGAAATTAAATTTACACGTTTAAATTTACATGTATAATTTACACTTGTGTAAGTTTGTCATTTACACATGTATAGGTTTGTTGTATTTACACATGTGTAAAAAACTTATCAAGAGTGATTATGAAAGAGGAGATGAATTATATAAAGAGTAAATTCTTTTTTTTTTAATGTTGTATCTTAATTATAATAAGTTTTGCATTAAAAAAATTGATTTTGATTGGTTTTCTCCTTCGTTCTTACAGTTCTCGTAATATTTAGCATTCTCAAGATAACCCTCCCCTATATATAAATATATGTTTAGGTTCAAGAGTGAACACTAGTGTATTTGCGAACTGAGCGAACTAATCCTGGCCATACGTTATGGCCAGGATTATTTCGCTCAGTTCGCAAATACACTAGCGTTCACTCTAGAACCCCACCTATATATATATATGTGTGTCGGGGGTGGGAGGAATCGTTATGGAAAGATTAATAGGAAATCATAGAAAACCCTTTAGATACACATATATATTTATTTGGACAAAAGACGACATTACTGTATTACAATATATATAATCAAGGAAGAACTCCCTTAGTTGCTTATATTCACTTCATAGTAGTGCACTTATTTATTAGATTCGATATCTCGTGGCTTCGATCAAGGGCAGAATATAACGTCATAGTTGGTTCCACCGGGGCACGTAAATGTGCTAGTTTGATCATCCTTAGGATAACTATATGCATCAGGACATCTGGTCTTGAAAAACCTTGATAAATCAGTTGGTCCACAGTTTCCAGAGTTACAACAATACTGATCAGTTTTGTACACGGTGCAAGGGTTATTGCACCCACCCGGAGCCCGTAACTCAGCAGGGCACTGGCCATTGATATCCGCGGTACATGAGATACCACGGGTGCACCCATTAGAGTTGGGTCTAAACACCATCGGCACATTGAATCCGTCCACAAGAGAAATGTCAAAGAAATCAAGATTTTGATATTGATTCAAACCGAACTCAGCCAACGTGTTAGGTGGGGTTCCATAGCCTTGGCATTGGAGGAGTCCGTTGCAATCACCGGTTTGACACCTGCCAAGCCCTGAGCCATCAAAGTTGCAATCGGTTCGGGGCCATATACGGGCTCCTGCTGTGCCAGCTGCAACGGTTAAAGGCCAGGTTTGGCCTGGGCCAAGCTCTTGGCCGCCACCAGGTACCGCACCAGCCCAAACGGTGTATGGACAGTTGTTTCGAATAGTGAAAACGGCTGCATTGGTGTAATGAAAAAGAAGAAGAGCCAAGAGAAGGAAAGTGGAAAGGGTGGAGGTGCTCATTGTGGTATTTCTGGGTGAATACAAAGTGAGACTTAACATGGTTTATATAGACGAACATAGTATACAGTTATCAGAAAGATGTACATTGAATTTTCAAAGGCATTCATTGGACTTAATGGATAGGTAGAATTTTTATGTGGTATACTCTAACTAGGAGTGTGTAAAAATATACTAGTAACCGAAACAAAATCTTTTTCGGTTATTCACTTCAGGTTCCTAACCGTATTTGAATAGTTTATTTGGCTATCGGTTTCATAAATCTAGCTTATTTGGATGACCGTACTAAATTCAGTCAAATAAACCGTTGTTCGGTTAACTATTGGTGATGGATCAGTTTCAGTTAATTTCGATTAATTATCCAATGTATATAAAACTTGTAAAATAGAATTTTGACCAACAAACAAAATAGAATTGCTAGCCTACCTTCGCATATGAAAACACAAACTCGCCAATCATGAAATCTATGTGTTTTTTGCTTGTGTTTGTAACTTAAATACATTTACATATAGGGTGTAAAATCAAATACAAATTAGTCTTAAATACAAAATGATCTTAATATAAGAAGTGAGGGAAACCTCTTTTTTTGAATTTTTTTTTTGCATTTAATTAGAAAATATAAAAAAACTTGATTGGAAAATATATATAAAAAAAAGTAAAGTACTTGTATAATTACTCTACTTTACTAGTAGAGTAATTACATAATTACTCTACGAGTGTAAATATATAATAATTTTTTTAGATTATGTGATTAAAATACGTGTTCAATAAGATAAAGAAAAAAAGCTTAAAAAATATCTCTCCTTTAGTTTTCACGTTAAGATGAGGAAAAAAGGTTTAAAAAAATTTCACTTTTAGGCCATGTGTAGTCATAACCCCCTTTGTGGGCGTTATGCGACACGTGGCGCGCCACGTGTGCGGGTGGGCGTTATGGGGCGTTATGCATTTAAGCCCGTAGTCATAAAGCCCCCGCCTAATCATTACTCAATTATTAATTTCTATTTTTTATAATTATTTTCTAACTTTATAAAATTAAAATTCATTTCATTAAATTAAAAAAAAAAACATTACACTAAAATAAAATAAAAAAACATTACATTAGAAAAAAAAAACATTACAGTAACATAAAAAAAAAACGGTTCAAAAAAAAAAAGATGGACTAAAAAAATAAAAAAAACAACACTTCAAAGATTATTCTTCGGCTTCATTTTCGTTCTCTCCTTCTTCCTCTTCGTTTTCTCCGCCATCTTCAAGTACTCGTCGTTGATGTCGTACGTGTTTCCGTCTGATAATATGCGTAACGCGGATGTGACCTTTTGAATTGAGGTGAAGCCTAAATATCCTCGCGCGTCCATTCTTTGCTTAAAGAAATCATACTTATTTTCCAAATCATTAGAAATGCGCAAAAATAACCTTTGGCTCATCCGAAAACGCCGTCTAAAAACATTGGGTCCGTGAACCGGTGTCGCATCAAAATAGTCTCTCATCAAACGCTCGTTCGCGGCTTCACGATCTCGCAAGATATAGGTGCGCCGCAAGATGGGTCGTGGAGGGGGAGTAGGCCGAACGTGCTCAAATGCTTGTATCATAAAAGTACACACACTCGTAACCGCTTCTTCCTCCTCCGCGTCTTCTTCGGGTGAAAAAAATCTTCGGTAAATATCGGTGAACGAGTCTTCCGACGGGGAACCCATTTTTTTTAATACGGTGGGAGTAGCTTCAAAACTTTTTAAAAAATATATAGAGAAGGAGAGAATATTTGAGTATGATTTGTTAAAAAAATGGAAGAGTTGGGAGTTATTTATAGTATGAAAATAAAAAATTTGATTTTTTTTTATGAAATATGACCGTTTATCAACGGTCAAAAATTAAATATCACATTTCATAACCCCGCAATAGACATCGCGCCACCCCCTCATTTTCGATTCATAGCGCCCCGTGTATTGGTGTGCCCGGCATTTTGCCGGCGCCATGCTTGAGCATACCGCCCCACTACGCATTACCTTAGTTTTCACGTTAAGCGAATTTATAAATTTATATGCTATGATATCAGCAATCAAAACTGATTGCGTGTACATTTTAGACCCATAAATTTACATGTTATGATATCAGCAATCAAATCTGATTGCGTGTACATTTTAGACCCAAACGGCAAAAAAGAAAGTCAAGTCAAATGTGTTATATACAGTAGTTAGAGATGTGCATTGTTTGGTTCGGTTCGGTTATTAGCATTATCCGTAACAGTAACCGAAATCATCGGTTAATTCGGTTAATTTGTCAGTTTTCGGTTCGGTTAATTTTCGGTTAATAACCAATTCAAACAAGGGCTAACTTTTTTGCTTAAAAATACATGTAATGGAGGTATAAATACATGAAATAGATGTATAAATAAATGAAATGGAGGTATAAATGCATGAATAGATGTTTAAATACATAAAATGGAGATATAAATAAATGAAATGAAGGCATAAATAAATGAAATAGAGGTATTATTACATGAAATACATGAAATAGAGGTATAAAAACAATAAATATATAAAAAAATAAATTATTCGATTCGGTTCGGTTAATTTCGGTTAACCGATGGTAAAAAAAATATTCGTTAACCCACTTTTGGTTAATTCGGTTTCGGTTAATTTCGGTTCGGTTTTATCGGTTTTCGGTTCGGTTTCGGTTAACGATTCGGTTATTGCAAACCCCTAACGGTAGTGCTCCCTTTTTTGTTAAAAAATGTGTTATGTTTTATGGTGATTTAAATATACTTTAGGAATGGACGTATAGTATAGTATAGTATAGTATAGTGTGAACTGTGAAGTTAACGGGGAACATAAAAAAAAAGTAGGGAATCATGGAAGGGTACATTTAACATATTAAATAAATTATAAAAAAATCAATCTAAAATACTAAAAATTGTTTCTTTTAAAGAAAAATTCAAAGCTTTTGCATATAAAAAAGTGTAAAAGCTATTTCAATTAAACAACACTTTTAAATAATTGTTTTTATACCTATTTTAATTGTTTTTAAGCATTTTTAACTATTTTTAGGTTTTAAATTTTTTTCTATTAAAAATATTTCTACATTTATTTTTATGCAAAAGCTCTGAAAAAAAATTGAAAGAGATCATTTTAAACATGTTAAATTGATTTTTTATAATTTATTTAACAAGTAAAATACCTGGTTCCTAAGTTTTCCACTTTTTAGAGTTTCGCATTGAACCCAACCCAGGATGCATATTATATAGTTTTTATAACATTTATTTACATACATACATACATACATACATATATATAGGGTAAGGTTATTGTAAAAAAAGTTAAAAGTGTGAGAAGTGTGAGAAATATTGTGAAGATGACATGTGTCCTCAATCTAAATTAATTTAAAAGGGTAAACAAGTAATTTTATCATTGATTCAAATAATTCAAAACCTTCTATAACCGCCACCCCGGGACATGATTTTTTTTTAAAAGATCTCTATAAAAACACTACGAATAACACTACAACCACCATTCAGCACGTATATAACACCATTCAATAATTATATAACACTATTCAATAAGTATATAACACCATTTTAAAGATCTCTATACAAACACTACGAATAACACTGCAAAATCACCATTCAGCACATATATAACACTATTCAATAATTATATAACACCATTCAATAAATATATAACACCATTTAATAAGTATATAACACAATTCAATAAGTATATAACACTATTAAAGACACTACCTCCATTTCCAGAATGTGTTCTTAGTATAGTGTTCATAGTATGGTTATTGTACATGATGTTTTAAACCTGCATGCATGGTGTTTTACATCTGCATGCTAGTAGATGTTCCAGATTTCATATGTTAAAACACCATGGTGTTTTAAAACCTACATTCCAGTAGATAAAAAAACACCACGCTTTTCAGTATGTGTTTAAAACACCATGCTTTGAATCACAATTCAATTAAAACACTACTGAATGAACATAGACAAAACATTACGGACTAAACATCTGATCGAAATATATTTTTTTCTCTATATAAGTATAGCAATATGATACTCATATTAAAGATAAAAAACGCTCGTTATTATGATGTAATTTTTTTTTAAAGTTACGTATAAAAAGTTATTGACGTTTAAAAAAGACGGAGGTGAGTTGCATGTGCATTAATGTTAGTTTCTTAATTTAAAAATGTTAAATTTACCTGTATACCCTTAATCTAGAAAATTAATATGTTTAATAGTAAACATTATTTACAATTTTGCCATTATGATCTCAACCATTAGATCAAAGATCTAATGGTGTAGATTCTTTCTTATCTTTCTCACAAAAAACCCCTTTTTTACACGAACCTCTACCTATACCTATATATATATATATATATTAAATCAGATAATGCTAATTTGTATGTATAAAAAATCAAACCTTAATTACAAATATATCTTGGCAATTATAAAGAAAAATATACACGTAGGGGTCGACGATATCAAATATATGATTCCAAAGAATATCATATGTTACAACCATAATAACTTTTTCATATTTATCTTTTACACTGATTTTATTTTAAATATTAATTTTTAATTCCTACTATATGGGAATACAAATGTTAAATCTTAATCTTAATTTAATAAACTTCACAATATGAACAATCCACATTCGATATATATTTGGTTAATATATTACTAAAAACTATAACTAAAAGACCAACATTTAAGAAAAATGCAAGCTTTAAATAAATATACTTTCTAGGGTGGGGTTCCGTCACAAAGTCCATTTATCCTACAAAGTGTACAAAGACTTAAAACATCACAATTTCAGCCATAAAACATACTAAAAAAAACCCACAAATAACAGAGTGAAGATCACTAAAACACAATATCCAAGCCCTAACAGTCTATAAAAACTTCAAACACACCATCGTAGAACTATGAATATAAAACACAACATGATAATCAATATAAAACACACTAATATTAGTCATTTGATAATCAAAGCCTTATGATCCAAAATATAACACAAAACCCGCAAATATGGCGATTTTGTAATCTACATTTTTTTATTTGTGTGTTTTGAGTGTGTTTTATGGTCGACGTTATGCTGTTTTATGACTTTTTACAATTTGTAGGAAAAATGGACTTTGTAGTCAACTCGCACCCTACTTTCTAAACCAATGATTAATTATATATATTAATTCATAACATAGTCGTGAATAGGTCTATTTTGCCTTTTATTGCTTTCTTTTTTGTTTTATTATTATTATTATGTTATTTTTACCCTAACTTTTAGCATTGACATTTACGTTTCGACGTAGATTTTTTCCAGAAATGTGACGGGTCAAATATAATATGTTTTCGTTGTTATTTTTATGTACGGTATTAGTTGGTCACTTGATGTTATAAATTGGTGTAATTGTTTTACGTGTTTTCCCGGTTTTGGTTGTCTTTTGGTTAGCACGGTTTTACACCCCCGACCCTAGGGCTGTCCAAAAACCTCGCGGCTCGGATTTAGCTTGGAAAAAGCTCGCTCGATGTGGCTCGGTTAGAAAGTGAGTCTAGCACGGCTCGGCTCGTAACGAGCCAGATTTTTACTTTTCGGCTTGGCTCGGTTTGGCTCGCATACCAGCTTGGCTCGAATTATTTTACTTTTCATATTTTTTTTATTTTTATACACATTATAATATATCACAAAATAACCCTACCCAACCCCACACTATTAACACATTTTTACGTCACTGGCCCACAACGCGGGGGCTTAAGACTAGTTGTTATTGTATTATTATTATTATTATTATTATTATTATTATTATTATTATTATTTAGGGTTGTAGTTTTATAAAGTTACAACACCACCCTTAAAAATAAATTTTCTTGAATCTAATCAGTATCAAATAAATAAAAAATTACAATATTCAGAGTGAGTTTTGATAATTCGGAGGTTCACTCCAAATCAAATCTCAAATCATCATTACTGAAAAATTGTTTCAAATCTCAAATCACCACTACTATCATCAAGTTGATAACAAAAACATTCAGATTTGTTTGAATAGTATAATCTCTGTGAACGAGTTTAGGCAACCTTAATTTTTGTTTTTTCACATAGTTTGAATAGTATAATCTCTATCTCAATACCTACAAACTTGTTACAAACATGTAAAAAAATTTAAAATAAACATGTATATGATTCTTAAACAATATGAAAAAAATGCAAACTTAGTGAATAATTCAGTTTGCTAAACTAAGAGTTAACACTGTTACATTTGTGTAAATCTTAGAAGCTAGTTATAACATTAAAACCTATATAAAGAAGCAACATGTATATGCATAATGAGTTGTAACCTATGCTTTGAACGTTTTCCAAAAAAAAAGTTGATTTTCTACTTTTCACCCAAAGGTTTATATCTTTTACAATTTTAACCCTACATAGTTTGGTTTTATAACTTTAACCCAAAACTTTTTATTATTTGCAATTTAACTTCACAACTTTTTTCACTTATAGTTTTCATCTTTCGCAAATTTTCGTTTTACGTATAGTTCTAAATTTTTCGAGTTAATACAACGCAACGTGCATGTGTGGTTCAACGTTTTTACCTCTTTTTTTCCACGTTTGAAAGGTTCGTCGCAACACGCATATCCTAGGTCGAGTCAGTGTTGGTGGTCGATGACGGTTGTACTATTGGACACCGTTTTACGCCTCACCGCAACACGGGGTGTGCTTTGAGGGTTTTCTAAAGAAAAAATGGTTATGCATATGGTTGTCGTAACGTTGGCTTTGGGGGTTTTCCAAAAAAACTGATTTTTTTACTTTTCACCAAAAATCATGTCATAAATTACTTTTAACCCAAAACTATTTATTTTTTTACTTTTAACCCAAATTTTTTTATGTTTTGCAATCTATCCTCAAAACTTTTTTTACTTTCAACTTTGGCCTTTTATAGTTTTCATTTTCCGCAAATTTTTCGCTTTATGCTTGGTTCTAAATTTTGTGAGTTAACACATTGCAACGTGCGTCTTTGGTTTAACGTTTTTACGTTTCGTTCTAAATTTTGCGAGTTAACACGACGCAACGTGCGTGTGTGGATGAACGTTTTTACATCGTCTATTTTTTCCCCGTTTGACAGGTTTAACATAACGTGCGGGTCCTAGATCCACTTTGTTATAACTAAAGAATTCTCGTCGCATTGCGACGGGTCACAATCCTAGTTATAGATAACGTTGTAAATAACAATCAATTTCGTGACTCGCCACCAACCTCTTTTGTCCCCTCCTTAATGTCTTAATTAGCGTCAATTAAAACATGGGTAGATCCAACCCCATAACCAAAGAAAATTGAACACTAAATTCCAATGTGAAATATCTACTAAACACACTTGTCTGTGATTTTCTCATCGCATTAAGTTTGTGTAGTCCCGTTCTTCTTCGCCACATGTGTGCATGTATTATTGATCAGTGTTTAAATATAATGGAAAACATGAATAAAATACCTGTAACCGCAGACAAGACAACAGAGAATCCAGTCAGAGAAGCAGCCATTGAGTTTGACATGATTGGTGTATGACAATGATGGTGAGACCGAATCAAATGGTGGATTCGGATGGAGAGAGAGATGGGGCGATTTTGATGATGATGATGTTATGATAAAAGTCCAACCTTTAATCTCTCTAGTTATCTCATTATATATACACCAAAGAGAAAACTCAATTAGTTAATAAGGGTAATATGGTCCATCAACAATTACCAACTAATTATATAATAGGTTTTAATATATTTTAATCTATATAATATAAATGATTATAATGACTATAAAATTAAATATAATACATTAATTATATTTAATCTTATATGTATATTTTGTACTTAAACTTACATTAGCAAGGATTTAAACTCACATCATTTGTGAGGATAAATCATATCACTAGATGATTGGTAAAATGTATATATACACACATTCATTTATTTACATACATCAAACCTCTTTTGTTTTACAGACATTCTATTTTGCTAATATCCTGTAATATTTAATTTCAAAAGTTAGAAGAATTGATAAATTTACAAGTCGTTTAACAACCAATATTTATTATTACTAATAATTAGCTAAATAAATTTATATAAAGAAATTCATGATGTACCTCAGTAGAAATAAATATAGAAATACTGTCCCATATACATTACTAGAAAATTGGGTTGTTTCCAACGGAGAAATTAGTCGAAAATGCAAAGGAAAAGCCTATCGCTAGGGCTGCCGCGCACCACTTAGAAAGTTACCTGCGCCTCCCGCTAGTCGGGGTTCTTGGGGTGTTGTCGTTTGTTGCTCTTGTTGTTGTTGTGGGGCTTCTTCTTCCCCCTGGATCATGTGGGTGTCAAGGGTGCGGATTTTTTTGTTACTAGGCCCCTCATCTTTATGATCTAGGGTGACGGTGTCTTTGCAGCCACCCTTGAGGAGATGCGTGAGCTTCCCCGATTTTAAGGCGGACTCGATCTCCCTCTGCAGACTGAAACAATTGTCTGTGGAGTGACCAGTGTCCTTGCGATAATCACAATATTGGTTCGGGTCTTGGCGCTTCTTGCTCTGCATTGAGCGTGCAGGCTTGAAGGTGATGTTTTCTGTGTTTAGGACCTCCAAGGTGTCTTCGTTAGTAGGGTTCAGGCCCGCTCTTTTGACCGCTTGCTATTCTCGCGGTAATTAATGTTGTTGATCAGTTGATGGCCATCGATAGGAAGATTGGCTTTCTCTTCCGCGGAGCAGGTGAACTGGACGCGATCCCAGACAGAGATTCTGCCTCGCCTATTGTTGCGTCCAACATACTTTGATTACCATCTATCATAGCAATAACCTTTATATCATTCATAAAAATTTTCAACATATTTCATTTTTATACATAATATAAATATATGATTGTAACACCTAATGCAAATCCTTTTCTAACATATTTCATTTTTAAACATAATATAAATATATGATTGTAACACCTAATGCAAATCCTATATTGTTCAATTTTGTTTTGTCCACATGAAAGATATCGGGCCATAAAGAATGCCCCGCCTCAATATATCATCAAAGTGTTTACCGTGAAATGGTTGTGGATGATAAGAGACTTCCAAAGTTATTCGGTAACCAAAAACAAAACCATAGGCTCCCTACAGAAGAAACCGATAATATATTGATGTCACGAGAGAGATTGAATGTTAGAAATGATATCAAAGCTACTCATGTTTTGTTTACGATGGTGTGGCAAAACTCGTTGAGGCGGGGCAATATGGTGGGTTTATATTTTCTTTAATTTGTTTAAATCTGATAAGATGTTTATCTTAATTTATTTCTTTAATAACTAAGGGCATTTTGGATTATTTACACACAATAATTAAAGGTATTAAATGAAAAGGATGTTACTGTGTTAGGGTGGAGGGTATAGTCAAACACCTTAGGGTGTTTGAGTGAAATTCTACCCAATAATATTATGCCATGTCAACTCCCCATTCCACTCCCCATTTTACACTCAATCAGAGGGTATAGTCAAACACCCCTCAATTATAAAAAAAAAACCTTATTGGTTGAGCCCCTCTCTCCTCTCCTCTCCCCTCTCCTCTCAATCATATCGGTGAAAGGTTACCGATTTTGGCATTATTTCTCTTGGTCACCGAATGTGTTGGAAGCCATGGTATAGTCACCGCATCGGTGACTCAAGTCACCGCACACACTCACCGATCTTATACCCTCCACCCTTAGTCACGACTCACCTTGATTGAAATTACAAACCAGTTGGACTAAAAACAGTGAATTACTATTGTTTTTTGTACCTTCTAATTGGTCATTACTCATCACCCGACAACTTTGGCCCCTCTCCGGTGACTCCACTGTTTAAACTTTAAAGTTCTAGGTCTTCGCATAACTCTAGTAGATCCAATCATTACACAAAAAAGGGGAAAAAAACACTAAATTCTAACGTGCAATTTCTATGAAACGAACTTGCCTTGGATTTTCTCATTGCATGTCGTCTTCACATTAAATTTGTGTAGCCCGGTCGGTCTTCTTGGCCTTACATCTTGTCAGGAGCGGACCTACGTGTTGGGCTGGGTGAGCGGGCGCACCATTTGAAAAAAAATTGGCGTATTTTATAGGCATAAATACTGATCGCATCCTTTAAAAGTTTGGTTAAACCTCTCGTCTGCACCCCCAGAAAATAATTCCTGAGTCCGCCACTGCATCTCGTTATGTTTAATTTCACAAGTTAATTAAATATACTATTATTTATTAACTAGTAAGGTGCCCATGCGAGGCGGTGGGGCGACACTTTGTATTGCGGTACTCGTTTGTGGTAGTTTTTTTTATTCTTATAATATTTTTTGTAACATCATTGTGGTATATATACGTCATAAGCGAATTCATCGGTTAGTCCATTTCATTGTGGTGTGCATGGTTCAATTGTTTAGTTTATTATCCTCAACCGAAGTCAAAACCAAAGTTATCGGTTAGTCTATTTTATTAACTATTAGGTCGGTTAATCAGTTTTGTTTATTTGGTTAGATTGAGTGTTTTTTGTTTTGATTTATTTAATTTCGATTAATAGCCAAAATCAAACGGCGACGTTTATGGATAATATGAAGTTTTGTAGTGAATTGGTGACAAATGAAGAACAGAAAATATACTACTACTATAACATGTTGAGCGCTGAATATAGGGAGTTTATGACTCCTTCAAAATACGAGACCCTTACCGAAATCATAAACGTTGCTCGGGAACGGGAAATCGAGTTGAAGAAACAAGTTGAAAGGGGTGAGCGAAGGGCACAGGATGTGAATCCAAGTCCTACAAAGAAAGCTCGAACTGGAGAATCAGGAAAGAAGGTGGATGCTAAAGGCGGGTCACCAAGTTGCAAGGTGTGTGGAAAGGGGCACAAGGGTGAGTGCCGCTTCAAAGATAAGCCGTGTCTGGTATGTGGGAAGACGGGGCACACTGCATCGTTATGTCCCGGAAAAGTTTCCGTTTGCTATAAATGTTATCAACCCGGCCACAAAAAGTCTGAATGCCCTGAATTGGTTGGAAAGAGAGACACAAAAGAATCTCCAACGGAGACTCCAAAGGCGAAGGCTAGATCCTTCCAACTTACCGCTGTTGAAGCAAAGACAGAACCCGATGTGGTCTCAGGTATATTCACAATTAACTCAATTCCTGCACGTGTACTGTTTGATACGGGTGCGAATAAATCTTTCATTTCACGTGGATTTATTCGACATCCTTCATTTGTATTGACGAAATTATCTGTGCCCTTAGAAGTTGAAATAGGGGACAACAAAAGTTTTATAGTTTGTGACATTTGTCGAGGCTGCAAATTAAGCATCGATGATGAAGAATACTTGATAGACCTAATCCCGATGTCAATGGAGGAGTTTCAAGTAGTCGTTGGGATGGATTGGCTATCTCAGCACCACGCAAAGGTCGTCTGTTTTCGTAAGGAGATAAAGCTAACATCTCCGAGCGGAAAACAAGTCACTATTTATGGCGAAAAAGGAGGTAACCCCATAATATGCTCGATGTTGAAAGGACACAAGCTTATGAAGCAAGGATGCAAGGCATTTATGATATACGCGAATGAGCCCAAGAAGGAATCACTGGAGGTTGAAGATGTACCGGTAGTACGGGATTACGAAGATGTGTTTCCGAAAGATTTACCAGGGATACCGCCCGAATGGGAAGTAGAGTTCGGAATCGAATTGATTTTGGGCGTAAAACCTGTAGCTAAAGCACCATACCGACTCGCACCGTCAGAATTACAAGAGTTAATGTCCCAGATTCAAGACCTGCTTGACAAAGGATTCATAAGGCCGAGTGTGTCTCCTTGGGGCGCACCGGTACTGTTCGTGAAAAAGAAAGACAGAAGCATGCGTATGTGTATCGATTACCGGGAGTTAAATAAACTCACGGTAAAGAACCGATACCCGCTTCCGAGGATAGATGATCTATTCGACCAATTACAAGGTGCGAATTGGTTTTCAAAGATTGACCTTAGATCGGGGTATCACCAACTAAAGGTCAAGGAAGAAGATGTGCCGAAGACGGCTTTCCGCACGCGATACGGACATTACGAGTTCCTCGTGATGTCATTTGGGCTAACAAATGCACTCGCGGCTTTCATGGACCTCATGAACCGGATTTGCAAGCCAATGCTAGATAAATCGGTCATCGTGTTCATCGATGATATTTTGGTGTATTCGAAAAGTGAAGCTGAGCATGCACATCACTTACAAGAGGTGTTAGAGACACTTAGATGAGAAAGGTTGTATGCGAAATTTTCTAAGTGCGCCTTTTGGTTACGAGAGGTGCAATTTGTCGGCCACATCATAAGTGCCGATGGAGTGTTGGTAGATCCGTCAAAGATCGAGGCAGTGTCGAAATGGAATCCCCCGAAGAACCCTTCGGAAATTAGAAGCTTCTTAGGGCTTGCGGGATACTATAGGAGATTCATTCAAGATTTCTCCAAGATTGCGTCGCCATTAACCAAGTTAACCCGAAAGGAGGAGAAGTTCACTTGGTGTGTTGAACAAGAAAGGGCGTTCCAAACGCTAAAAGAGAAGCTAACTCAAGCTCCGGCATTAACATTGCCGGACGGAGTCGAAGACTTAGTGGTTTACTCGGATGCTTCATTATCGGGGCTCGGATGCGTTTTGATGCAACGGGGCAAAGTTATAGCTTATGCTTCGAGGCAATTAAAAATACATGAAAAGAAATATCCCACTCATGATCTCGAGCTAGCTGCAGTGGTGTTTGCATTAAAAATATGGAGGCACTATTTATATGGGGTAAAGTGCACCATATTCACCGATCACAAGAGCCTAAAATACTTCTTCTATCAGAAGGAGTTAAACATGTGTCACAACCCCCGACCCACCCTGGACAGAATCGGGAGCCGCGAATAGCCAAGTGGTACCGGTGATTATTTTGAAAAAATATTGCAGCGGAAATTTCATCAGGACCGTGAGTTAGGAAAAATATCAGAGTTTAGAAAACACCGGATTTTATTTATTAAATAGATGGGATAAACCCATTCTTTACAAAGATAGCTTTAATAAGGCGACTAATGAGAAAATTGAAGTGGTGCGAGCCCGTTTGAAAGCAGCCCAAGATAGGCAAAAGTCTTACGCTGATAAAAGACGAAGACCAATTGAATTTCAGATAGGCGACATGGTTATGTTAAAGGTTTCTGCATGGAAAGGCGTTATCAGATTTAGAAAAAGAGGGAAACTAAGCCCGAGGTTTATCGGGCCATTTAAAATCATCGAACGGGTTGGTAAGGTAGCCTATCGCCTCGAGCTACCGCAAGAGTTGAGTGGAATACATGGCACGTTTCATGTATCTCAGCTACGAAAATGTCTAGCGGAGGAAACAGCTTACATCCATTACAACAATATCGAGGTGGATGATCGCTTGAATTATATTGTAAGGCCCATAGAAATTTTAGATCGAAAGGTGAAGCACTTGCGAAATAAACAAATCGATCAAGTCAAGATCAAGTGGGAGCTGTCACACCCCAACCGATGGTGGAATCATCAGGGCACGGCACTAGGCGAATCAGATTGCTCAAGAGAATCCATAACAACTATATTGCGATAATATTTAATACATTCGTTGTCCCATACTAACAAATAATACAATCACATAAGTTATCACAGATTTCTTGTCCTCTCGAACAATACAAATCCGACAACCTAGATTTTAGTTGAGTTTCTAGACTTCCTAGCTTGATTTGATATAGTCTGCGATCTAACCTGCAACATACGTTAAAATATTTGTCAATACAAAAGTATTGGCGAGTATACAGGTTTGATATGCAGCGTAATAGATTAAAAGGTATAGCGAATTTCCACATGCATAAACGTAACACACGACATATATACTCACAAGCTGATACTACCAACTAAGTCCTCGATGCTCGAATATGCGATGGCAAACTAGACCCCGTCGGGCGCAATAGTACTATACTAGTCGTGGTGGGACGTCGCGAGTATAAGCCCTAGCACATATGCAACTAGCATCACGTATATCTATGCATAACAGTTATTCGCAGTGATAATAAAATTGATTGATTAATTCGTTTGATAAGTTCGATTTGTTAGAAACGTATGTTACACCCAAAATACGATTAAAAAGGGTTCAAGTATACTCACAGTGCGTATTTGGTTTGGATTGGTGGGATTATGTCCGAGAATACCCTGGTTATAGACTGATCACCTGAGTGTTTGGTGGCGCGTTAAATAATAACAGAATACACGAAAGCGAATGAAAATTAGATTGAGGGATGGCCCGTTCGGATGAGCTGTCCGATCGGATGGGCTTGTCCGATCGGATGGGCTGTCCGATCGGATGGGCTTGTCCGATCGACTAGCCTGTCCGATCGACTGGGCTGGCCGATCGGTTAGCCTATCCGATCGACTGGGCTGTCCGATCGACTAGCCTGTCCGATCGACTGGGCTGTCCGATCGACTAGTCTGTCCGATCGACTGGGCTGGCCGATCGGCTGGCCCGTCCAGCTGTTTTCGACAAAGATTTGTAGATTTTTCGATGGTTTTGATCGAGACGGTGTTCCTTCATGCTAAACAACTGAAATTCCATCAAGTCTGACCCGTTCTAACGGCCGGGAACCACCCCGTTCCATCAGATCTGGCCGTTCCCGATGGCTTTTCCCATGTTTAACCCGAAATCACACACACTTTGGCTAGGTAACTTAGATTTTTGGTGCGATTTATTATAAAACAGGTGAAATTACTTAGATCCGAGCTGTTCAGGGTAAGAATGAGGTCACACTTTGAAGTTCATGTGAACTTATGATGACATCATCTTCAAGACACCTCAAATCCTTAGGAATCACACAACTTCTTGATTAGAAAACATAGATTTAGACTTGATATATGTAAAAACGTATGGAAATCACTCAGATTTGAGTCGTTCTTGCATGGGATGACATCACCCTAGAATGCCCAAAATCCAGAGATTCCACGGTTAAAAGTGGAGATTTAACAGGTAGAAAGGTGTAGAATTGGTTATGGATCAAGGAAGTACAAGATTTGAGTTAAAAACTTACAAGAATCGCGAGAAATCGAGAGATAAAGGGGTTGGAACTTCTGGTCGAGCAGCAACAGTGACAACAAGTGTGTTTGAGGTGAATGAGGGGTATTTATAGGCAAGGAGGAAGGAAGGGAGGGCAGGTTGGCCTGGATCGGACGGCCCGTTCGTTCGGCCGGCCCATCCGGATCGGACGGCCTGTCCGATCGGTCGGCCCAGCCGTTTGGCCGGCCTGTCCGATCGGTTGGCCCAGCCGTTCGGCTGGCCCATCCGCCCGGAGGCCTCTCGATCCTCGTTTTTGGTGCGTTGCGATAGTTTGGGCCACATTTCCATATATTTATATTAATATATATTAAAATAAATCACCAAAGGGTCGTATATACGTATTCATATTCCCAAGTGTTCGTTTCGAGTATGGGTTGCGTCAAGACGCATCACGGCCATCGCAGAGGGTACAATAGGTCCTCTCCCGACGTCACCGTGAGCGTTAGTGTATACGTTGTGCCACAATGACTGTCGGGGTACCACTCACTCGTATGGTCATCATCGTCACGACGACTGGAGGCATGGTACTCACCCGAAAGTCTTTGTTAGCGTTAATTGTTTACGTTCGATACCTCACGGCTATCGAGGAGGGTAGAGTAGGTCCTCACTCAATGTCATCGTGAGTTTTAGTATTTGTGAAAATAGCGTTGTAATAACGATAGAATATACGTAATTATTCAAATATACTGTGATCTAGCGATGTATGCGATATAGTTACATTACGATCCGAATCTCTGGTGCTAGGCGTAACGAGTGTAGAGAGTAGTAACAATGCACGAAAGTGCGGGTTGTTACAGTCTCCCCTATTTTAGGAAATTTCGTCCCGAAATTAATCCAATGGATAGACTTTTGAGAGTTGATCCTGTATAATTAGCGATACAGCGAGTGATTAACTGAGAGTTGACAAGCGAGAGCGTTTTGAGTAAGAGAGGTCGATTACGAGAGGCGACGTATTGACAAAAGTAGCATCCCACGAGTTGGCGTTTCAAAAGTACCTCGAGTCGTGAAGAATCTGTAAGTTCGATGCGATTTAAATTTTAAAGAACTTGAAAGGTTTCTCATAATGTAGGGTTATAACTGAGTCGATTTGTTAACCAACGTTGCAAGAAACGTTCGTTTTTAGCTATTTAAAAGAAATTTGGAAGGAAATCTTGAAAAAAAAAAAAAAAAATTTCTTATAACGTAGGGTCAACTGAGTCGATGTTAACCAACGTTGCAAGGAAATTTAGGTCTTAAACATTTTAAGGAAATTGAAAATGAGAACTGGGGTTACGGAAACTCTCCTATGACACGGGTTCAAGCTGAACTCGATGTTGAACCAACGTCTTAAGAAAGATTTCGTTTCGATATTGCAAAAGGTTTTTAGGAAAAATTTGGACTCATGAATGCTTCCTCGGGCATGGAGTTAAGCTGAGTCGATGTTAACTCCCATGTTGTGAGGAATTTCACTTGTCCCATGGTTTTAATAAAAGTTTTATAAAAATCAGTTTTAACCGTTTGAAAAAGACAATTTAGCATCGAGCCCCCACTTGGCACCTTCCCACGGAAGTTCATTAATATGATTAAAACATTTATATATAGGAAGTACCAGCGGCGTATCCACCATGTTTCTCCCATATTACTTCCGTTTCGTGAGGCGGTGTCATGTGCGCCGATATGACACGGATAGAATTGTGTTTACTCGGCCCAATCGATAGAAAGTCGGACCGAGCATAAGATAGAATCGAATAGGTTAATCCGGCGAGTTGAATTGCGAATGTAGCTGCAACAGCGTGCGCGAGTAGCCTGATGACACAAAACATTTATGTGTCGTGTCTGGGTAGGCGTCGACCGATAAGCGATAAGCGAATAGCGCGTTTTCGATTATATTCCACTTTGAACCCACATGGCACGTTTCCATGAGAGTTTGCTAACATGGTGAAACACCACGTTTAACCAGGTTAGTTTCGCCTTGTGAAGCGATGTCATGCGTACTAATACCACACAGACTGCAATGAACACCAAGCGAGCGATCAGCGGTACGCGATACGCAAATAAGCGGTAGACTATATAAGATAAGCGACAAGCGATTAGGTGATTTAGCGAATAACATAAACACAACACTAGTAACGACGGCGACGATAGTTGGATTACGATAAGCGGCAGTTGTTGCGTTGCAAGCGATGGAGGTATGCGCGATTTATGCGGTTCGATTTGATTGATCAACACCACGGAGTTCACTAACATCGGGCCCTGCATGGCCTTTTTCCACGAAAGCCCGCTGATATGACTAAAACACCTTGCTTTATCCATATGAGCTTCATTTCGTGAAGCGAGGTCATGCGTGCTAACTTAACACTAATATCACAGATAACGGTATAACGATAGATTGATACACAGCAAACGATATAGATTCACATAATAAGCGATAGAGATTGCGAGATACACATGATAAGCGATTGCGATTAGCCGAGTTTTGTTTCGAATAGCTTAACGTTACGTTGCGACGCATCACGGTTATCGAGGAGGGTAGAATAGGTCCTCACTCAACAATACCGTGAGCGTTTATGTACTTGACGGGATTTGTTGCAACAGACTTACGACCAGTCTTGTGTTGATGCAATTGTCCTGCGAGGTAGACTCTCCAGAGTCCATCGATGAGGCGATTGCATTTCGTTTGCAGACTTACGACAAGTCTTTCGATGATGCGGTTTGTTACGCCTTGCGACTAAGTGTAGTGTGTTGAAAATAATCACAATTAGTATAATAGGTCTAATAACGTTCAACTCTAGATGGCAGTTTCTTCACGGAACTTCGGTAGTATGATAAAGCACACCTTGCTTGACCCCTACTACTTAGATCCCGTGGGTTGGTGTCATATTTCGTCGTAACGCTTATGGCACCTTAGAATTTACTACGATCTTCGTGCACTGACCCAAATAATCCTGTGTGCACCCGCGATTAATCGTTCTTTGCACGTTTATCATACCTCGTTCTAAGAGTGTAGTGAGGGTAAAACACATTATTTCGTGATATAATATATAGTATGCGTGTGAATTGAGTCTAAGTGTGACGACTAGAGTGTGAAGGAGAATACAAAAGCGAGAGTTAGTGTTACACATAGTGGCAACATTGAGTAATAGAGTAGGTTCAAAACTTAGAAATTAACGTCGAAAATCGTATCATTACAACTTTATCCCACGCTTGCTAGTTGCTTGAGGTTGAAGACTTTTGCTGGAGTTGTTGTTGTTGTACTCAAGTTCGCGGTTTGATGCGGCAGTTGCGAGTGAAGTGACCGTAACGGTTGCAGTTATTGCAATAGCGACAGTCAGCCCCAACTGGGTGATGATAGGTACATGAGTAGCACTGAGGATGAGCTCCAGTGTATGCTCGTTTTGTAAACACCAGGACTGCTTGAAGAGGCTTCGGCTGCGGCAGTTCGGTGGTCGATGAGTTCGGGCTTGAAGTCTTTCGTTTGCGGCTGGGTTTGTCGGTGTCTTGCGAAGAGGTGTCGTCGTTGGAGGATTCGTCTGAAGACTCACTTGCAGAATCCTTGGCCGATTTGTCGGAAGATTCGTCGGCAGATTTGTTAGAAGAATCGTTGGCAGATTTGTCAGAGGAATCGTTAGCAAATTCGTCAGAACAATCGTTGGCAGATTCGTCAGGAGAATCGTTGGCAGATTCGTCAGGAGAATCGTCAACAGATTCGTCAGGAGAATTGTCAACAGGATCGCCTGAAGAATTAATGGCGATTGCTTGATAGGCTTGCCTGACAGGATTCTTTGAGAAGAACCCTTCCATGAGCCGTTTATTGTTGATTTCTGCGGCTAAGCGGTAGGTTTCTTCGATGGTAGCAGGTCTTGCAGCTTCGACAAAATCACCCACACACTCAGGCAAGCCGCGAATGTACTTCGAAATGGCTTTTTCTGAAGTGTCGACTTGACTTGGGCAGATTATGCTAAGCTGTTTGAACCTTGCGGTGTAGCCCGCGTTGTCACTTTCGAATTGCTTGATTTTCCAGAATTCGTCTTCTAGCTTCTGAATTTCATGAGGAGGACAGTACTCTTTTTTCATGAGCTCCTTTAGCTCATCCCAAGAGAGAGCGTAAGCTGCGGAGATCCCACGTTTGTTACGTTCGGCGGTCCACCAGTCGAGTGCTCGTGATTGAAATGCTCTGGTGGGGCAAGTAGTACGGAAACTATCGGGACACCCATTTTGGCGAAGGGTAACTTCGATAGAATCGAACCACTGGAGTAGTTGAGTCACACCTCCTTCACCCGTGAATTCCATCGGGTCACAGGCTTTGAAGTGTTTGTAAAGAAAAGCAGATTGCGGCGCTTCCGTCTTGGAGTCTTCCGAGGCTCGAGAGTTGCTGAGAGAGTGCACTCGAGCGGCAATTTGAGGAATAAGCTTTACCACTTCTTTGGTCACAAGTGATGCAATCCTCTTATTGGCGCTTCGTTTGGCTCTTCTCCTAGCTGTTCGTCTCGAGGTAGAGTCGTTGGAAGGCATCTAGACAGGAAGAGACTTGGAATGAGATTCGATCATAATGATTTTTTAGTTTTGTGATGCGATTGAGCGCGTTCACAACTTGATGCGATAGTATAATAGTAATGCGAATCACATAGGAGCCATATAGGAGACACGAATTTCCTAAGTTCTCACACAATGACTTGTTGTTTATACGTGTATATATATATATTTATATAGATGTAATTTGTAATCATATACATACAGGTCGATTTAGAATATGCGAGGACGCGTTGAGGTGAGAAAACAAGAGCGAAGGCGATAGATTATGCATTAGTTTTGTTGCGAACATTCGGGTTTCGTTTTAGATTGCGATGGCTGTGCGAATTGTGCGTTTATAAAGCAGGGAGTGAAAATCGTTAAATCGAGAAATCGATAAAGCGTACAGTTTCAAAATGTGACACCTGTGTCACTTCAACCATCAAACAAATGCCAAACCAATGAAATATTGTATTTCATACTTGGGATTTGTAAAAATATGTGTATCGTTTGCACATATCAACTCTTGTTCGTTTTCAAGCTCTAAATCGCTTTCTGGAAGGTTATACGCGCACTAATGCGTAAATATAACCAGTTTAAAGCAACAAACACTCCGGAATAGTGAAATAGGCTTAACATACCTTAAGTAACCTTTACATAACTTAGAAATAAGTTTTGAAGGCTTTGGTAAGGCAAAAACAAGTTAAATCGCTTACAGGGACTAAACTTGACAAACTGCGAAAGTATGCCAATTTGAACTGTAACAGACTTTCCGGAACATGACCATAAGTTAAACACACCTTAAATATCCTTCACATAGCTTAGAAATAGGCTTTGAGGGGTTCGGTGTGCTAAAATAAACTTTCGGGTCATTCAGGGACTAAAAGTGTCAAAAAGTGCACAAGTTTGCATTTTCGCGCATAACTTACGTTCTGAATACATATGGACATCCAAAAATTTATGTAAGCACTATAATATTTTATTTTAGTGTTTGGCATGAGAAAAATCCATTCGTCACGCATTTTGGATCGTTTTTCGCGCTTATACGCATTCCGTCGTAATTAAGCGAACATCGCGTTCGTACGACCAAACGAACTGACATCCGACATATTTTTGAGCATGTTTCATGTCCACAATGTTTAGGAATCATTTTAGGGCCTTAAAGTTGGCTTTACAGGCCTTAGAAGTGTCGGAAATGGCCTTAAACACGTGCAGGGGCTGAAACTGTCATTTTTGAAAGTTATATACTGATCAGAAGGGCCATGCGGCCCGCATTAGATTTGTCTGATCCTGAAGCGGGCCGCCTCAGCCTCCCAGAACAGATAATATCGAACAGTCAGCAGTTTCCAGCTGTTTGATCCTCACCCACACATTCTCAACTTCACATTCAGCTCATTTAGACCCATTTTTAGCCACCACAACTTTGCAACACTTGTACGGATGCGATTAAGGCACGATATTCGACAAACGATCTTAACGGTTCGGGTATTCCTATAAATACCCAACCCATTTAACTTCAAAAATCACAAGAATCTGATCTAAATGACTCTAAGTTGGAACCATTGTTTCATACCTGAGTTATTTTGATCTAGATTAGCATTCGGGGACCCTTCGTAAGTATTCTTTCGTTCTTTTATTGCTTTTCGAGTATTTTAGAGTCTGAAAGTCAAACTTTGTTTGACTTTCTGCATTGACCAGTTTATGGTCAATGCGAAGTTCGTTTGAACTTCGCAACGTGAGTGTAATCACGTTGGTTATAGTCCCTTGGGACTATGCCTACTGATTACCACGTTGTCTAGGGTCGTAGGGTAAGCGATCTAATAAATCGCTTATACCTTCGAACCCGACCCATTTGGTCGATCATTAGGATCCAACCAAATACATTAGGTTAGGTTTCATTTAGCATGAAGGCTTTGTTAAACCATATGAGACGAGTCTCTATACTCGTTTGGTTTACGAAC